>CANTUV010000055.1:6707500-7352056 GCA_947685225.1 Garcia nutans
CACATAAAATTAATTTGTTACTCAATTCCACAAATGTACATAACTTCCTAACTTTCATGTTAATCTCAATTTTCATCTATTTATTCATCACCAAAGCTTCACTAAAGATTATAAAATTTGAACCATATGCACTTGATACATATATGGACTTATATTTAAAATTTTGTCTGCTGATTTACTAATTTTAAAAATTAAGTCTTTTAAACTCACAGAATCTATCTCTTTAATAACTCCTCTAGCAACACCTGGTTATGCATATATATAATACAAAAATGTTACAAATATTATTAGAAATTTTACCAAAATTACCAAAAAAAAATAATTTATTTCTTAAATTATTTTATTAAGTGAACCAATGTACACATTAATAATTAAAAATTTTTGAAAAATACTCTCAAAAATATTATTCATCCATTTTTATTTTTTCAACAAATAACATCAAGAAATTTCACAATCATATATACAAAATACTTTAAATACTTATACAATAATTTTACAAAAACGTAGTTACAAAATATACTTATAACATCTTACAATGTATATTTGCACATATAATATTATTTTCAAACATGATTTTTATACAAAATCCAAACTCTACAGTTCACAAATAAATACACAAATGCAACACTATTAATTTTTGTCTTGTAACACCTACATCTTCAAGTCTCAATTACTCACCGGCTCACCCTGGTTTGCATCTCTAATACTTGTGTGATACACACTACCATGCTAAGCTTGAAAGCTTACTGGTACATATATATATATATTCTTTTATAAAATAACAATACAAATTATACCCACATTTATTATTCTTTTTCTTAAATTATAACATTATGATATTTTTATAAAACTTTTGTTAACTTTTATTCCATATCTAATATATAAATCATATCATCAATTCCTCAAATACAACACTTTTACATACTCATTGGCTTAATTTTCTTATTCAATCACCAAGTCTAATTAATATATTATCAATTTCATGACCCAACTCTGCTCAGATCATCTTAGTTTTTAGACCTAACTCTACTAAGGCCTATCAGCATGTGTATTATTATTCTCATAACTTAGTCACAATACATTACCATACATTATTCATCAACTTATCTCACATACTTTATCTTATCACAACCAAATTATCATATACCATTATTCACAACACAACACATTTATATAGACATAAACACATCACAAACACACACATTGGGCCCAAATAACCTTGTACAATATTTCGATTTCAGAGATATTATTATGGTCTATCGCGTCACTAGGGATCTAAGTTTCGCATCTGTCCCCTGTTGACACATTTGTGTCTAGCCTCGAAGGCAAATAACAATTACACTCAGTGTCTAGCCCGAAGGCAAATAATAGTGATGCTCAGCATCTAGCCCGAAAGCAAATAATAGTGATGCCTAGTATCTAGCCTGAAGGCAAATCATATCAATAGCACCAAAAATAATTCTCTAGAACAAGATACTATATAAGGTAATCACACATTTCATTACATTCTCATTTTACATAACCATTTCTATCATTTCTCATTCTCATTATGTCATATTATCTCATTTCAAGATATTCAATCATACTATCATAATGCAATACTCATTTAACCTTAATATTTTTTTACATTACTCAAGTGATCAACTTACTCATGATCACTTTCATACTTCATTTCATTATATAAATGTGACTTTTTTCCACATTTTAATACCTTTAACAAGTATATACCTATTATATATCACATTACATATTCATTTACCATTTCTATTTTAATATTTCTCATATCATCTCCCCATGTTCATATATCATTCATTTATCATTCATTTTCCATATTTATCAAGTGACCATCATATGCTATGATCACTTTCTTATTCCATTTTTATATTTCTCATTTAATTTGTCAATTCCTCATTATTACACAATTAATTTTCACTTTTAGATTACATTTATCAATTTTATCACAATCATTCATTTTTCCATATTTTTCTTATTTTTCATATTTTAACCATTTTTCACATTTTTATATTTATTTTTCACATTCCACATTTTATCATTTTTCATATTTTTTGTTCATAAAATTTTATATCTATGAGTTACATTCATAATGTGACTCATTTTTCACGTTTGCTCACAAGTCATAAGTGTGTCCACATTGGACAACACACCGCATATATATATATATATATATATATCCATATTGGATTATTGTCAATGTGACACCCAGCACATAGCTATGCCACCAGGCAGAGATTATATGCAAAACTATATTTTGCAATAACATTATACATTCATAATGATCACTTACATTTAATGAAAATATAATGTTTAGTAGTATATACTAACCTTATTTCTTTTCCAATCTATACCTTAAACTTCTCATCTTTTACCACTTTAACCTACACATACATAATTCAACAATAAGCAACATTACTCATTTAGAGTTACTTACACGCTCATTGATTATCAAATTATCATTATTGTTCAATTCTCATCAAAATCTCATTAATACTCTAATTTCACCATTCACTACTTTATTTAAACTTCATTCTACCAATCTCATTTTCAACATTTAATCTTAAAAATATTACTTATACATTAATATAACAATAAAATAATTCACCTTCACAATTATAGAAACCTCCTTCAAAAATTTAAATTTCACATTATACAACTATCACCAAGATCTTCACCAAAAGTTATCCATATCACATTTCCTACCTTAAAATCATATCATTTATATTAAAACAACATTAATCCATCTTATTACATCAATTAACATCATCCATATTAGAAACACAAATTTTACATAACCAAACCTTAAATCCCAACTTTATCCAACTTGTCCATAATTAATTTCTAACCATAGAATCATTATATACATATTGAAATAACATTAAATTCATCCATTCCAATAATTATCTTCATTCATATTGAAAATCCTAATTACGCATAATCATCCAAAAATCATAATTCCATCAACTTTGTTCTTTTAATCTAATCAACTATCAATTCATCATATTCTCACCATTTTAACATCATTTCTATTTATTTTAGCAATTTAAAACACTTTCTCTCACTAACTCCAATTATACATAATCATAAAAATATAGATATTAAGTTTGAGATAGAAATACTTACTTGAATCCTTTGATAATTCCTTCAAAATTACTTTAAATCCTCTTCGATCCTTGCAGAATTCAATATGTAGAATAATTCAAACTTTGCTCACCCTCTCAAGGTTCACGTTGAAGAAGAAGAAAAAGAAGAAGAATAAGTCTTTCTTTAATTCTCATACTTATCCTTTATATAATAATAATAATAATAATAATAATAATATAACAATTTTCACGAATAATATTTCTCCTCTCTTTGACATTATTATTATTATTATTATTATTATTATTATTATTATTATTATTATTATCAACTTTTCCTATACCAATTTATACTTCATGTATATGTATTGTATATCTTATGTATATTTATATGTCTTATATATTCAATTTATATTTCACATATTTTTCAAGTATATATAATATATATTACATCTATTATGCATTTAATTATTTATTTAATTTGCTTTTAATCTCCACTAAGCACTTCTTTCTTATTTTAAGTTTCTTTTATTTCTTATTTATTTATTTATCATCTTACATCATAAATTATACATATATATACCATTTATGTGTTGCATATATTCTATGTATATATATATGCTATATATATGTTACTTATATGTTACATATGCTTTTATGTATATGTTTATGTAATGTATATATATATATATATATGTATATGGTATGTACTCTATGTGCACTACAAGCATACCATATATATATATATATATCAAGTATATAATATATATATATACTTATAACCAACATACATTATATATATAATATGTATATACTATGTATACACTAGTTATACATTAGGTATATACAACTCTTATACCTCGAAATACTTATTTAATTTCTCAAAGATCATAGATATTACAAAAATATTCTAACTTCAGCAAGAAAATATATCAAATTCAATTGATAAAATAAAAACATAGTTAAAATAATCAAATATAAATGTACAAAATATTGTTTTATCAAAATTTTTTATATATTATATTTTTAAATTGCAAATGTTGATAATTATTTAAGAGTGAATGCAATTTATATTAATACAATATTTATTAGTAAAAGAATTATTAAAAGCTTTATAATAAAAATAAATTTATTATTTTGAAGGAATAAATTACGTCATATAATCTTTTTATTTTTATTTATATAATACAAATTACAATTATAAATGATTATTTACTATATATAAGTAATGTAAATAATTCAATAACTTAATAATTTATAATAAAATATAAAATTATAGTAATATAATATTTTATTTTTGTTAATATGTAATTATATTGTTCATCATTCATAAAATATTTTTAGTTTTAGTATTTCTACTCTTAAAAGGTATAAAATATGAATGAAAATAGAAATTAAAATAAGTTTGTTTAGCTCGTTAAACTCGGTTAAATTAAACTTGAACTTAAGCTTGAAATATGTGATATATGAATTGAATCAATACTCGATTGTTTTATGTGGAGTCAGACTTAAACTTTTTAAAGCTCGACTCGACTCAATTGTACTCCTAATATTGACTAATGATTTTTTAATATAATTATATTAAATTAATTCTATGATATAATTAAAAAATATTTTTATATTTTAGTTTATGAAAACTTAATTTTTTGTTTTAAAAAATTTTTAAAAATATTTTCTATTTTTAATAAAGAAAGTTTCTTTTAAATTCTCTTTTCTAATATTGAAAATAATAAAAATTATATTTTAAGTAAAAGTTATTATTTATATCTCAAAGAAATAAAAACTAAAGTTTTATATATAGTGCAATTTTTTTTTTCAGATTTAAAATATATAATATTGTTGTGATAATCTAGCATCATTCCTGCAAGAGCAAAGTGCCACAATAAAGTAATAGTGATGAATTAATTTCAACTACTAAACAAATAAATTATTTATTATTTGGAAAATCAATTAATATCTATCACAAGGGTTGAGCTTTGGGTCATTAACCAAGGGTTTGTTCTTGCATGGAGCAAGAGTATTCGAATGCTAGAATTTGAAGTTGACAACAAGAGGGTGGTGGAGCTAACATGCGCTAAGAATACTCCAGATAATGCTAATGCAGCCCTTCTTGTGGGCATTAGAACTTACTAAAATTGGATTGGAATATCAAGATTCACCATGTGTATAAAGAAGCAAATTTTGTGGCTAACTGCATGGCATCCCATGCTTTGAACTTCCCTTTGGGGCTACATGTGCTTGAAGACACTCCTAATGGAATCAAGAGTTGGCTCTGACATGATTTGGTGTGTGTATCTCACAACCAGATGGTAGCTTTATAAGTTCTTGAGGTGTTTTTTTCTTCATTTGTAAGAAAAAAAAATTAAAACAAAGATTCAATTTGAATCTTAAACTTGTGAACTAGGCTCAAATTAGGACAAAATAACTTTTTTTTATTCAATTTTGTACTAAACTTTTACTCATTAGCACAATTAAGGACAAATATTCCATTTAAATCTTAAATTTGTTAACTAGACTCAAAGTAGGACAAAATGACTTTAGGCCTTTTGCAAAACTACCCATAAAACATTTTTTAAATACAGTAAAAGGATCATTACTAGATTTTTATTAATTCCTAATTTTATCAATAAAAATCATTAATAAATTTTACATATTATATATTAATAAAAATTATTATAGATTTTGCATTAATAAAATATATTAATAATAATCATTTAATTTATTTTTAATGTTTAAATATATTAATAAAAATTATTTAATTAATACATTAAAAAACAAAATTAATCTATTTTTAATATTTATTTTATGTGTATAATATGCGCAATATTTATATAAAGAAATTAATGTTTAGACAGATTTTACATAATACACATATAAAAATAAATTTTACAAAATATTAATTTTTATTTTGGAGATGCTATTTGCACAATAATATTTATATAATATACGCCACAACATACATGCAATATCTATATAATAAAATTAATATCTTTTAAATTTATTTTTTATGTTTATAATATGTAAAATTTATTAAAATAAATTAAATAATTTTTATTAATATATTTTGTATATTTTATATTTTTATATTTTTTTTGTGAGTGTTATTTACTATATTTGTAATCAAAATTTAAAATTTTTTCTTTATAAAAAATTAATACATTTTATATATTGAAAATATAATTTACATAATAAGTTAGATTTAATAGTAAAATTTGAAAAAAAAAGATGAAAATTAAAGAAAAATATTATTTGCAGTGAAAGATGATGTGTTTAAAAAAATCTTATTTTAATGAGTAGTGAGATATTTTAAAATTTTGATCCGATTTTTTCTAAAACTATAAATATTTTTTTAATATTTTTTAAAAAAAGTTTGTTTATAGGTAATTTTATAAAAAGGCTAAAATTATTTTGTCCTAATTCAAGCTTAGTTAAAAAGTTTAAGATTTAAATTGAATATGTGTATTTAATTGTGCTAATAAATAAAAGTTTAGTCCTAATTGAACAAAAAAAAATTATTTTGTCCTAATTTAAACGTTGTTCATAAGTTTAGGATTCAAATTGAATATTTATCTAAAATAAAAATTCATTTCAAAATATTTTTCTTATGAGTCGATAATTATCTTAATTTTATTTTAAATCTACACTAAGCTTCCCCATTAAAATTTTTCAATAATAAAATTATTGCCTGCTTCCTAATAAGTTTGTTGCAATTAAAAAATTAGTAATTTTTCATTATAAATGAACAATTATTATTTGTTAAAAAATTATGACAAGTAAAGCATTAAATAGTAATAAATTTTAAAAATATTCCTCCTCAAATGATTGTTTTTGTACATGCTGATTTTCTATTTTCTATATCTCCATCCAAAATTTTAGATGAAACTGCTGTAATTCTAAGTATTCTTAAAATGCAATATCAAAATTTGAAATTAATTCACGCAAAAAAAATAAAAAGAAAGAAAATATTTACACAAGACATAAGAATTTTTACTTATTTGGACAATCTGCCCAAGTCCACAAAAAATTTCCGTTTATTTTTTAATATCGAAACAAAACTGGTGGTTATATCTTTGATGATTTACAAATTAGGATTCCACTATTTTTTATTTATTACCTGATTATCTTAAAAATTAATTAAATGCATATTTAATAACTGATTGTCATAATCAAAGATTTTGATTGTCTTAAAAATTAATTAAATGAATATTTAATATCAATAAGTTTTATTTATAAAGATATGTGATTGTTATTATATATATAAAGCGAGACTAATTTCCTCTAAAAAAAAATTTAGGCATAAAATATAAAATTTAAAAAGATTGATTCATGTCTTACTAATTACATGCCCATGAAATAAACAGCATCGAAATACAATTTGTATCCAATCTCACTGGAAGCGATACTTGAAATATGGGTGTTCCAACCATTCTCTTAAGTTTTCCCCATCAAGAACACCGTACTTATCAGTATCAAAGTCATAGTTTTCATAGCCACCTTTCATTGTATTGAAACAATTTCCTAATTCATGTTCATTAAGAACACCATCTTTATCTTTGTCAAATCTCTCGAAAATCTTCTTAAAGTTCTCTCTACTCATCCTGACACCAAGATGATCAAAAGAACAAATTTTTCTTTGCAAAGAAGCTCTGTCGTCCTTCTTACTAGTATATTTCTGATAAAGGATTTGAATAGGAAGATTATCATCAGAAGTGATTTCTTTAGGCATGCACTTTGAGTGAATCTCTATATACGGATCATTGTTCTTATAAAACCACTTGCCCCGGTCTATTTTTTTAGTGCACATATCACAGCTTCTGTATGTAGGACCAGTATCATCATCATCATTCGGAGAATCCATGCTAAGAATGAAACTAAAATCACCGTTTTTCGAATTAATGGTTGGTAATAAACTGGTAAAGGTTGGTATAATGCAAGCAACATGAACATCATAGTTGCAGTCACAGCATTTATAGCTAATCGAGCTACCAAGTTTATTGCAAATGCAACATTGGTACTGATAATTATACCTAATTGGCATGATAATGAAATTAAGGAAATGTGGGTGTTCTTTACTATGAAAAATTGTTGGTAGGAATCTGTGATTCAAGTGGGTTTGTAATAGACAATCACAACAATTATAAGAGAATATTTTGCAATTACTGCATCTGTATATTTTTTTGAAGTCATGTTGATCTGGTATTGTTGCTAATAGAAATGAAGGACAATTATTTACCTCATCGGGAGACTCTGCACACGATTTATGGAGAATAAATTCATCACACTCTATGCATTGGTAGGAGGGACCAGAAGGGAGTTTTGAGCAACTTTTGCAAACAAATTTGTTGTTTTTTGGTTTCTCTGACAATGTTAATGCATGCAAGTGGTCATTTATTGGTTGTGTGATTTGGTTTTTGTATTGCCTATTTGTCTTTTTGATAACAATAAGGCCATCCTTATTCTTCTCATGAAGCAAACTAAACATATCAGAGACCACCTTCTTGATGTCGAATGACTCTTTGTTAACTCTAATTTTCGGGATTTGACCAACATCAAAATCATCTTCATCGCTATTATCCCTCCTTTCACATTCCATAATGATCAAACATGCTTTATTTGAATTAGCTAACTCCACCAGTTTTTCGAGATGAGTAATATTAGAGAGTTGACAATTGATGACAACTTTTATTTTCAAACTGAGTTGGGTGGAGACAATTTTGCAAATGGCTTGAAAAGGCAAGTTATTCATCAATTGGTCAGAGAGTCGATCTTGGGGTGAGGCTGAAAGAGCTAGAGCTTGGATGATGTCATTTTGATTCATGAAAGGGCATTTTAAGAATGTGGCTAATGCATGACCTATTTTATTATCAGAATCATGTCTCATGACTATGATCAATGGAAATTCCATATTTTCTCACTCAAATTGATCTCTTTAATTGATTATTATTATCAAGGATATCCTATTGAAGTAAAAAAGTTCTGACGTGATTAAACTTTTTATATAGAAAAGGGAAACTCTTGTCCCAATTTCTTTCTTGCATATTAGGTTATTCCTTTTATTAATAATGTGTGTCAAGTCAAGAATATTAATAATATAAATGATTAATTGTGAGTTTTATTTGTATACTTTTAGTACGAATATATGAGAAGCAATGACGTCAGGTTGGTTTACAATAATTTACCCAATTAAGAACTCTTTTTAAAATTAAGAATTATACTTATCTTGCAGGTAGCATAAAATTGATGAAAATGTGGTCTATCTATGTTTAATGGCTTAATTAGCCAAAATATACTAAAATTAATTTCTATTTTTCATATAACATATATAAATATATATATATATTCAGGGCCGGTGAAGGCCCTGTGCAAAGTGGGCTACTGCACAGGGCCCCCAGCTTGCACAGGGCTCCAATTTTTTTTCTTTTTTTTAATAGTAGGTTTTATGCCTACTATTAGTAGGTTTTAATAGTAGATTTTACAATTTTTTTTTTTTAGGAATATGGTGTAATTTATTCTGTTTTTCTCTAAGAACATGGCCCCTTAAATATTTAAGACGGCCCTGTATGTTTTCCAAAATGAATGCACATATTGGAAATTCAAAAAGCAGCAAAGTATATCATGAGGGGTGTGGAAAGGGCAAGCATCTTATATACCATCCTGAAATCCAAGGCAAAGTTTTGCTTATTGCCTTTTCCCCCAAGAAAACAAATTAATACGTTTCTTTCTAACAAGTTCTAAAAATTCCATTAACTCAATTTTCCCACTTGCTTGTAGGCGTAATCATATTAGAATTGAAGGTGATAAAAAATAATAATAATTCGACCATATTTCATCTTCATTATTCAATTGAAACCAATAGTTATATTAATTAAATGTCCAAAATTTAAATTTCAGTTAATTAAAATGAAAATGATTGAATTGAAATTAAAATAAAATGATCTCAATTTAGTACCATTTATGTGTGAAAAATGTTTTCTTCTCATATATTTCTACATTAACAAATTAACTCTACTTTGTACTTACTAATAATTTTTAAGGAAAACCATCCTAGATATTCTCAACTGAAGGCACTTTTTCAATTATATTTTAATTTTAAAGTTGTTTCAATTTGGTATATGAACTTTATTTTTTGTTATAAATCTATCCAACATTGCTTATTCATATGAATTTGTTGATATATCATTATAATGTCGCTTTAAATAACATAAATAAATTAGTGACATGGAAAAAATAAAGAAAAAATTATTATATCTATGTCATTTTTATTATAAATTATAAAGGAAAAAATTATTATAAATTATTATCCCCAACTTATGTTATTTTTTTAATTCTATCCTAATATCAAATTTTAAATTTTAAATTTCAAAAATATTTATTGAATAATAAAAATATATTATACCATTTTTTTCTTAAAATTTTCAGTTAAGAGATGAATTCAATAACAAAAGTAATCAAACATGTTTAATTATATACATGACTCAAATTGATAAATAATTTTTTAATATAATTAGATTCAATTAATTCTCATTCTCAGATATGATTAAAAATTATATTTTATATTTAGGTTAATGAAATCTCTTTTTTCTATTACTGAAAATAATAATAAAAATTATATATTAACTAATAAATTATTATTTACATCTTAAAATAACTAAAACTAAAGTTTTGTATATAGTGTAAAAATATTTTTAAATATTTAAAATATATAATGTTAATAATTTTTATTTATTTTATAAAAATCAAGTATAAAAAGAATTAATATTTAATTTAACCTTTTTAATTAAAAATTCCATTATACTAGATTTAATAACTACTTAATAATCTATAAAAATATCATTTTAACCTTTTCATTCATTTAAAATTTATAAACAAAATAAGATTGGTTAATAAAAATAAATAAAAAAGTACAAACATATTTATTAGATTAAATTTTATAAACTAAATAAATAATTATAAACATTAAAATATAATTTAAATTGATTTACATTTGAAATTAAGATAAAATTGAAAAAGTAACTTAAGTTGGGGATAAATATAATAGTTTTTCATTAATTTTTCCATATCATCAATTTATTTATATTATTTAAAGCTACATCATTGGACATATTAGCAAACTGATATAGATACGCCATATTAGATAGATTTGTAACATAAAGTAAAGTTCATATATTAATTTGATACAACTTTAAAATTATGATATAATTGAAAAAATGATTAAAGTTGAGGATAAATATGGCAGTTTTTCTTAATTTTTAAATATAGCTATTTTTGTAATTCATAATTTCACTTTTCAATAAAGGGAATGAATATTTTTTTAAATGCTCTGTATTTAAATAATTTGATTATCTTATAATTTATTAAATTTATTAGTGACTATATAGGGATATAAAATATAGATATTGACAAGCTAATAATCAGTTATTTAATTTTTCAAACTATTTTTTTAACATATAAATGAACATATCTTACATTGAATAAATAAGAATTAAGTAAAGAACTCATAATTGAGTACATGTTAGATCCCCATAATTCAATTGATTTTGTACAAGTGAATTTCAATACTTACCTACTTAAGAGGCCACGTGTTTATAGATTCATAGACTTTAATATGGTATCAATATCCCACCAATACCATGCATAAAACATTGGATTTAAGTGTGCGTGTGTGTGTGCATACATATATATATATATATATATATATATATATATATATCTTAGATGTTCAAAAATGATTATTAGCTTATAGAAACTTACTTAAAAAGTTATAGAAAGTCTAATTGATAATGAAAATAACGATGAGCATGAAATGGACTTTTTATTATTTTATATTTAGAAGTAGACCATGAGCTAATGTCATCTTTAAGTAGGAATTTAGTAGTAAATACATAAATATTTTTGGGTTAAATTAAAAAGTTATAATGTCATTTTTATTAGTTTTTTAATGGAGCTGTATGAACTAACTTAATTTTATTTATATGAAATGGCCTTTTTACATGAATTATGATAAAAAAAATTCAGAACAAAATTAATAAAATTTGATATTAACTTATCAAATAAAAACTACTTAATTTATTTTTTAAATTCAAATCTTTTTGTTTGGTTTTACTTGATTTTTTTTCTACAATTGATGTACATTTTCAATATTTCTCTTTATATCATTTGCACTTGTAGCTCTTCTCTTATGACTTTAAATTTAGCTTATCAATGTTAAATTCCTCTTTGGTGATAGTACTTTTCTTTCAAAGTATAAAATCTTTTATTTTTTTATTTCTAAAAACAAAAAAAAGAAAAGAAAATCACATAAATCAATTAGTCCATAATATTGCAACATAAAATTTCAGCAGTTTAAGAACATATTTAAGGTTCCTTTAATTTCTTTTCATTTTTTGCATTTTATAGATATGTCGATTTCATTGTAGTTTATAGACATGTCGATCACTTCATATTATTTTTTATATTTTATTAAAATTTATAGACATATCGATCACTTCTTCATTTTTTACAGTTTATAAATATACATAGGTACCTTAGATTTTTTTTTTCAAATTTTTAGTTTAAAAATTTGAAAGGTCCTCATCAAGTTTCTCCATTTGCATTTATTAAGGATTTAGTTATGTGTTTATGATTATGGTTATGATTATAGTTATGAATATGAATATGGTTATGAGTATAACTATGGGTATGATTGTAGAGACTTTCATATGTCCCTTAAAGATCATGTAAGTTCTAATACCACTTTTTGTTTTTAATGAAGCTATATGAATTGACTTAATTTTATTTATGTCAAATGACCTTATTATGCATAAATTATAACAAAATAAAATTCATAAAATTTAATATTAACTTATCAAATAAAAACTACTTAATTTTTTTAAAATTTAAATTTTTTTTATATGATCTTGCTTGATTTTATGCAAGAAAGGCATATTCTCAACAAAATACATAATTTTTGGGCTAAATGAATTGATGAAGGATGCATCAATATTTAGAAATACTTTGTAAATACAAACTAAAAAAAATGAACCAATAAAATAGAGATAAATGGCATAATAGGCCAAGTGACACAGCAACGGTCATGACAAGTCAATTGTTGAAGTGATAAATGGCAATAGGTGTGATTGGTGAAAAGTACTGGTAATGATTGTCAGTTATGATTGGTAATACTTGTCAAGCTTTTGATAATGTAAAGTGTCAAATTTTGAATAAAATTTGTAAATAGAGAGGTGAATATGGAGGCATGGTTGGCCAATAAACGGAGGAGGAAGTAAGAATTTTCTACACCTACAACTATTCGTTTGTTTACTTTTAGCCAAACACTTGCTCATTGTTTTCAGCAAATTCTTTCATATGTTCTCCGTGAAGATTTCGCCTCATGATTTTCATTTATCTCGAGAAGTTCTCTTATATTATATATAATTTGATTTGATTTAATATATATATATATATATAATTTATGTCATTTTTTTAGAGTTCTATAGTTTTAATTGGTGGTATAAAAATGTAAAGATGATATATATTAAAAAAAAAGGAAAAATCATTAATTCTGTTCCCGTCTTAGATCATATTTTTAATTATATCCTAATTTCAAAAATATATCTTTAAATAACATAAATAAATTTATAATATAAAAAAACCATTATATCTATGCCTGATTTATGTCATTTTTTTAATTCTATCTTAATTTTAAAGTGTATCAATTTGAATAATTTTATGTTCATTATCTTTTATTTAATTTATAAAATTTTTAATTTTAAAAATATTTACTAAATATTTAAAAATAAAAAATATTGTACAGTTATGAGAAATAATTTAGTAATAAATGTGCTCAAATATGCTTAATTATATATATGGCTCAAATTGATTAATAATTTTTAAATATGAATAGATTCGATTAATCATGTGAAACAGTTAAAAAAAATTTTCTATATTAATGAAAACTTAATTTTAATCAGAATCTTATTCAGTGTAAAATGTTATTAAATATGTTTAATTTATGTATAAATAGGTAAAAATATCATTTTAGTATATAATTGAGCAAAAAAAGATATTCAATGTCAATTCACACTTTCACGTAAATTTAAGAGATATATTTGCATATTCTCTCGCTAACTAACCAAATAATTAATAGTTTCGTTAAAAAAAAGACTAATTCGTTAGCTTTCTAAAATTTTAAATATATAAATAAGCAAGACTAATTTGTTAGCTTTTTAAAATTTTAAATATGCAAATGAGCCAAAAAAAAATTTAAAAGTCAATCTACACTTTCGTATAAACTTTATGAATATTTTTGCTCTATCTCCTTCCATATTATTTATAATTTGTAAATGTACCTATATTTTTCTTTTGCTTTTGTTATTCTCAATTATAATGTTAAAAATTTTATTATTTTTAATGACAATATATTCTATATATTTGATAAAATACTTTTAAAAAAATTATTTTTTTCTGTGAATTTTTTTATTTATTCTTTTTTTATATGTATTTTATTATTATTATTATTATATTTTTTGAGTTATATTTATTTTATTTTAATGTTTGTTTGAATTAATTCTTTATTATAATGTGCGTTTAAATTTTTTTAATATATACACATTATACAATGAAATATTTACAGTATACATACGATACAATGTATGCGTAATATTTTTACAATATATATAGATATATAATGTGAGCACATTATTTAGATTTTTTTTATTTTTTTATGTTGCATTTTAACTTTTATTTTTATTGTGATATATATGTTGTATATGTACATTGGTATATATTGATTTATAATTAGTAAACATAAGCCTTTTTTCGTCACATCATTTGCTATCTCATTTTAAGTATTGATATGATCTTACATCACGTGTCATATTGACTTTCTGTTAAAGTTTTAGGTGGCCGAATGGACATAATGATAAAGCGAGACTGAAGTGTAGATTTCAAGGATCGTGACAAATTGATAATAAAAAACAATGATGGTTATTAGTGAATTTCTCAAATATAATAAATAAAATTAATAAAAATATATATTAACATGAATATATATGTTTAATAATATATATTTTTAAAAAGATATATTTAAAAATATATATTATATCAATAAAAAATAAAATTATGAAAATATTTAAATGTGAAGAAATAAAAATAAATAAATTATTTGTGTATCAAAGCTAATAGTAGAATACTATTCGCGAAATAAGATTCTATTTTCGATTCCAAGTGTACCACATTAACATGCCCTTGACAAAGCAAAAGAACCCAAGAACACCAGATAAAAACCACTATGAACTAATTATAAGCCACAATTGAAGAAAGAAGGAAGGAACCATATTATTGAAACCCTTATATTTAATCACTTTCTGATATTATATGAGTCCTTATAATACATCAATTTAGAATGTTGAGTTGAGTTCCTCACTGACCATTATTGGCAAACTTAGTAGCCAAATATTTCTCAGAAAATACTTCCTACTCAAGTACAAAGAAGAAATTGTATTATTCAAAATGAAAATGAAATAGGAAATTGTTGAATAGCAAATTGAAAGAAATATGGAAGTTGATTCTCACACTAACAAGACATCAATAAAGAAGAATTCTATAAAAAAAATGCATCTAATGCAACTTTCTCATACAAAGGTAGTACTTCGATCAAGTTGAAACTCTGTAATATAATCAGGATTTCCCTTCATATCCAACAAAAGGCCACCAAATGAAATGAATAGCTCCCTAAATTAAGCCAATAACAAAAAAGAATTAAATAAAACCAATATAATTCTGAAACATTTTGAAAAATTTTGAATACTTGGGCTTTAATATTTGCTCCTGTGCCTTCCTCAGTTATCTTGTACAATTTCCCATACATGATGCATTCATATTTGTCTGCAATTGACCCTTGCTTACCCTGTAGAAAGAAAAATTATGTATTAGGCTGCAATGATTTGTTTATTAGTAATTAAAATCACTTCAAAGATCAATAGGTTCAGTAAATAAGCTATATCAAATATAACAAGCGGCAATTATCATATATTATATTGTATTTAAGGTGATGTCAAGAACTTATCTTTTATTTCAACAATTAAAACAAAATTGGACATTTTTTTTGGAATTGAAAAATTGGATTTTTGACAAAAATACAAGAAAAATTAAAAAAAAATTCAAATTTATCATATTTATAAATTATTTATCAAAATACCAAAACTTATAAATTATTTATCAAAATAACATATTTTTATTAGTTTATTATGAGTTTATAATGAGTTTATTATTAATTTATTATAATTTTATAAATTTTATATAGTTTATAATTAATTTATTATGACAATTATTTATCCCTAATTAATGTAATCATTCTCTTGTAGGGGACTGGCTTGATTCTTTCCCCGATCATATGATGGCAATTATTTATCCCTAATTAATAAAATTGTCTTTATTATAAAAAAAAATAATTAATTTATTATGAATTTATAATAAAAATAATTAAAATACTGCCGTAAAAAAGTAAAATTTAAAAAAAAAAAAACAGTCGAGAGTGTCATTTTTTCAGCAAAATTAGATATCAAATAATAAGATTTGCTCGAGTTAGGCTGACAGAGCGAAATGCATAAGAGGCAAAATACAGTACTAAGAGGCAACATTAAAAGAAACAAAGATTAGTTAATCAAAATAACTAGTATCACTATATCACAGTTATCAGTTGATCTCCAATTATTAAAACAATAAGTGCCAAAGAATTAAAGAAACAAAGATTACCTGACCATAGTAGCCAGTATCACCAGTTCCATCAGCATGAAGAGTTGGGAGTAATTAACAATGCATAATTTTTCTTTATTTGAATTGGATAGACCTCTGTATTCACATCAAGTAGCATGTTCATCTCCAGCCTCTCGCTGTGTGCTTCTATCCGAGAAACTACATTTAATTTTTCACATTGATTAGATCATTTAGCTTTGCAGAAATATATGGAAAAAAAATTGTATAATACCTCTATCAAACTTTTTATCAATTGCATCAACCACAAAGATATCTTCCATTCTTCAATGGCCAAAGCTAACCTAAAATTACCCCATTAGAAACATCATATTTTTATTTCTGTTTTTGGTGTATAATTAAAAGCAAAATCAAGATTGCAACTTGATATGGATTGTAACCCAGAAAACAGAGGAATTTCATTTCAAAACAAGAAAAATGTACAACTTAGCAAAATCGAATCCATTTTCTTGATTTTTCCCAGTAATCTAAATATATAACATAAATAAGAAATCAGAAGAGATAAACAAACCACAGAATTTGGGTACACAAGGAGTAACCCGTACTAAACGTAGTAACCCCAAATGGGGAGGTAATTCAGATGAAAGGTGTTTGTTTTAGACTAGATTTAGAACTCTTCTATTTTTTTTTTTCAGAAAATTGGTCCATCATTATAGCGGAATAAGTTGAATTGATTCTTTTCAGATATCAGAGAGTTTTATACATCTCTTTTTACGGATTTTATATGCTCATATTTATAAATTAATGCTGGATACTTTAATATTTTCGTTTCTGATATTTAATATAATTAACCATGTGTTTTTTTTTATTAAGTTAACTGGATAATTGAATTATGTTAAAGAAAATACAGAAATGAAAATAAATAAAAATAAAAATACCTGAACTATTCCTCACATTATCTTCCTGTCTGATCTTCCCTCTCATGAATCATTACCAATGACCATTATCAACTACTCTGTTTCTCTTTCTTTTTATTCTTTAATTTCTCTTTCTTTCTCCTTTTTTTTTTGTCACTCTCTTCTTCTTGTTTCTTCTTTAATTTCATTTTAGTTCCTCATTCTTCTTCTTTATTTCAAAAATTAAAAAAAAATCAAAAATATAAAATATAAAATAATATACCATTTCTCAACTTTTCGATTTTTAATATTCCGGTTCTGAACTTTTTTTTTTTTTCAGTTTAGTGCCTCTAACTATGGATTTTGGTTGCTTCAGCCATTTTTATCTTAGATAGCAGGCTGAAAGCCAAATGTGAAACTCATTTTCAGTCAAAAAACTATCCCAGTCAAATTAATAAAAGCTATTTGACGAAATTACCCTTACCCTTACTAAAAAAATTTACCCAAACCACTAAAATCTGAAATATCATTCGAAACCAGCTTAATCCAACACTAGAACTCACTTTTCGCACAATTGATTTCTTTGCTCCTCTTTCTGGCCGCTTAGCAAAAGTTGAACACAAAGAAGACAACACTGCCTCTTTCTTTGTCGACTGTAACAATTCCGGAGCCTTTTTTATTGATGGTGTTGCTGATAATGTTACCATTTCTGACATTCTTGAACCCATTTGTGTTCCTTGTATTGTTCACTCATTCTTCCCACTAAATGGGGTTAAGAACTGCGACGTTTCGCAATTTTTGCTTGCAGGTCAATTTATAGAGTTAGCAGATGAAATCTTCATAGGTTGCATCATTAACCATGTAGTTGTTGATGGTACAACTTTATGGAATTCATGAATTCTTGGTCTGAAATCTCTCGCGGTTTACATCAAATCTCCAAACCTCATGTCTTTGATCATTGGTTTAGCGGAGAATGTTTTTGTCCAATACGTCTGCCTCTCTCAATCATCAAATGAGTAGTGAAATCAGTATTACTACTCCACCATCACAGAAGCAAGAGAGATTTTTCCATTACAGTAAGAAAAACATTGCAGTGCTCAAACAAAAACCAAAATCTGAGTCTGGATGTGAGAAGATCTCTTCTTTACAAAATGATTAGTGGTTTCATAGAATGATTGTAATCGAGATTTCTCTTAATGGGCAAAAATCTAGCTCTAAAGCCATGAAAATTTCAGCTGAATTTCCAGGTAAATACAAAATAAATTCAATATAAGTTCACAAAATTAATCAATTTCAGTTCACTTTCTTGATGGGTTTTTACTTAATATCTATACAGAGTTGATTCAGTGGCTTTAGGAGGAAAAGATAAGAGTTAAGTAGAGGTAACAGGGGATGGAGTTGATGCAGTAGATCTCACAAATCTGTTAAGAAAAAGTGTGGGTCATGCAGAGATTGTAAGCGTAAGCACTGTAGCGCAGGAGGAGAAGAAAGAGGATCCACTGAAAGTTCAGCCAATTGTATGGCCTGCTTCTATAGGTAGTGTTACTCACACTGTTTATGACTACAACTACCACCAGCACCCTGACCCAAACTCTTGTTCTATCATGTAACTTCACAATGAAAAAACATAGTAAAACAGAGAAGGATCAATACCCAGTATGCAATACCTGAATTTACAGACTCTAAAATCAAATACGTGCAGAATTTCTCAAAGAAAACATATTTTCAGGTGTTATGGGGGAAGGGAACAAATGAGCTAAGTATAGTAATTTAGAAATTAGTTCATGATTTTTAGATATACTCTCTATGTATCCTTTTTTTTTTGTCTGAAACTGTTGTGTAGATCTCTCAGTATCTGATAATTTTCAGCTCTATAGATAAACAACAATGGAGGATTTTGGGTAAATTTCTTAGCAGGAGTAAGGGTAATTTCATCAAAAAGCTTTTATTAATCTGACTAGAATAGTTTTTTGACTGAAAATAGGTCCCACATTTGGCATTCGGCTGCCACCTAGGATAAAAACGGTCGGAGCAATTATTTCGTAACTAAAATCTATAGTTGAGATGCTAAACTAAACAAAAAAAAAAAAGTTCAAATACCACAATAATAAAAATCAAAAAGTTAAGACACTATTTGTATATTTTTTCCTAAATATATGAGCAATAACAACAGCAATATCAGATATTGAGTTTATTTAACATGGTCAGATAAATTGTATGCTTTTCAATCGTTTAAGGTAGATATTTAAATCTTCTAATATTGTAATTTGTTGCAACTGATCAAGAAATTCAGCGAACCAACTAGCAATTTCATCAAAATCTGAAAATTGAAGTTCTCTCAGGGCAGACACTGGCAGCAATCAGAATCAATCCATAAAAAGAGTACCAAACATTAGCATAGTCATTGAAAGCTAGAAAAGTCACATTCTACACAGGAACACCATATATCAAAACTCTGGATCCTCAAAGATAACTGATACAGTTACTCAAGTCCAAGACTAAAAATCCAAAACCCAAAAACTCTAATTCCTAATCTAAGACTCCCATAAAACCACTACTTGTTGAATAAAATGTCGATGACTGTTCTGAATACCTGGCACCTCTTGATGTTCAGAGCCTGCCGGACAGCCTTCTCATCGGGCACGAATCCCTTTTCCTTCATTTGCTGCAGCAACTCCCTAGCTTCATCCACCTTCTCCTCTCTTGCATATGCCTCAAAAACTGCAGTGTAAGTAGCTGCATTGGGACGCATCCCTTTGCCCATCATCTCCAACAAGTACTTCTTAGCGTCCCCCAATTTGCCATCATTAGCAAATCCCTTAATAAGTACAGTATAAGTGTAGGCATTAGGAGCAACCCCAGAAGACAACATTCGCAGAAAGACCTTATGAGCTTCCTTGGACTGGCCGCCAGCATTTGCATAGGCCTCAATTACAGCACTATGAGCCACTACATCAGGCATATGACCCTTGTCTTTAATTTGAGAAAAGAGTTCCAAGGCCTCATGGGTTAGACCGTCTTGAGACAAAGCGTCGAACATCTTGACTGCATTATTCATAAGCCCAAAATTCCCCATCTTATGAAAAATAAATTGAAGATCTTTAGGATCATCTGGCTCTTCAATGACGGGCTTTTTGTTGAAGGGATCATAAGGGGGAGGAAGTTTGCTCTTGTCAATTTCTTTTTTAGAATTAGCACTTAACTTATTCCCATCATCTTCATAATCGGAATCAGAATCAGAAAGTGAAAAGTTTACTTTTGTATTAATGGGTTTCTTCTTTTTCTCCTCCTCCTTCTCGTTGATAGCTTCGAATGAGAGTAATCTATGGAATGGCTGGCTATGCTGCGAAAATGCAACTCCATGGAAAAGTGGAGGTTGTTGTAGCAGTAGTTGTAAGACGTTGGCTCCTCTAGTAGTAGAAAATGTGGATTTCCAGGGAAGTGATTGCGTGAAGCAAAGTCTCAGTTTTGTTAGTTGTGCCATTGCCAGTCTCATCTGCAAGCTCGGAAGAAGAGGATTTGAACTGGCTGCTCGCTCTGATTGCGAATTTTTTGAGTAGTGCAAGTGTTACTGCAGGCCTTAGGTGTTGGCCTAAAAAAGGACTTTATTTTCTATGTTGAATTTGATCGCTTGCATTGCATCCAAACCCCAATTTTATTTTACCCAATCCTACGTAATAGGTTGAAGGGTCGCATTCAGTTCAGGGAAAAAAATTTACGCCATTTATGAATGAATTTTCTCCTTTTTTTAAAAAAAAATCAGAGCAGATTTCTGTATTATTTTCACAATTATGTTTTGATTTTAGTAAAACCTGCTATTTATATGAAATTTTTTTAAATTATTATTGAGAGAAGACCCATGACTCTATTCCTTAGCTGAGAAAGTACAACCACTGAATCAAGCCAGAGTGCAAAGAATAGAAGACTTTGACATAACCATATATAAATCTTTTTATTTAATGATGATTTTTGTGTTTATTGTTTCTTTTAAAGTTGAGTCTTTGATATTAAATTAAATCATATTCTCAAAAAACACAAGAATCTGTGAAACCACTATCCTGAGGTGAAGTAAAGTGAAATCCGAAATCTTATAATTGAAAACCAAATCATCCCAACCTCCATAAGCAGATACGTTACAGACGCTGAAGACAAATGACAACATCTATGAAGGCAAAAATTTGTCCTTGTAAGAGCTCATCAAACACAACAGCTACACCGGAAACTAGTGATAAGGGCTTCACAACTTCCTTATAAGCAGAAAAAGCCTCTGATCCAGCTCAAAGTGAGAGACATGTGAAGGATCCCCTTTTAGCATCATCAGAAGCCCACCATATGAAACATATATCTCCCTGAACCAAATAACAGAAGGTGATCAAATGGATTTCAATAAGAACATCATATGATAAGCTCAATTATGTAAGGTCAAATACACTTATACTGGCATATCAATTCCATAAGCTCAGTGGTAAGATCAAGTGCACTAGAAAATAAGGGATAATCAAGATCCAGACAGTCAATATTTTTGCCAGAATGCAAATAATAAATATTCTCAAATTTGAACACATACGCTTTAACTGCTCTTCCTGAACCTTCCTCTGAGATCTTGTATAACTTCCCGTGCATTATGTATTCATATTTGTCTGCAAGTGTTCTCCTAGCTCCCTGCAACAGGAATATGATTCATTACCTAAGCTATATTAGTGCTCCAATAGCTTGAAAGTCCACTTGATAGGAAAATCAGTAATAAAAGAATTTCAAGCAAGTGCATAGGCGGAGTGACACGGTGTCATTCTGTATCTTTGTTATGCTAGGATATTGATAAAATTCAGGATAAGTTTTGATTTTCAGAAAAAAATGGAAAAGAAAAAATCTAATATGATACTTGATAACATCCAAGTTAACAAATTGTACACAGCCAACACAGTAGTCCAGTTGCAACTTCAAATTGTACACAGCCAACACATAGTGCTGCAGTTGTCACTTCCTCTTTCTCTCTCTATCTCTCTGCGTATCCTCAAATCATTGACCAAATACTTTCTTTTACACCTAAAACCAGTTCTACTACCAGTAATCTAAACAGTGTAAAAGGGTCTAACAGTCCCAGTAAGTTCAACACTCTTTCACAATTACTTGCATTAACTCTGGCAATTGAATGCTGAACCACACACACAGTATATATAGTTCACTCATGGAAAACACGTTAAAGAATACAACAATTGTATCATAAACATAGTTCTAAACAATATCATTAAAATGAGAGATATAGTCACCTAACTCAAGTCAATGTATAGTTGTAAAAAGGAAAAAAAGGATGCAAACTATCTTTTATGACTAAGACTTGATAAAAAAAATACAAAATATATATTCATAATAACTTCAGATAGTTAACATACAGCTATATTCTATAAACAGTTGACGAACCAAAACTAAATAGTTCTTCAATTATGCATCACACGATATTCTAGATAGATGATTTTGTAAAATCATAAAAATAATAATAATAATAATAATAATAATAACAAGATCTACCGGAGTATAATAGCCAGTGTCAGGTGTTCCATCCAAATTTAGGGTATGAGCCAACGCCATGGTGAATTTATCATTCACAGCCATGGGATATATTTCTGTGTTCACATCTAGGTGCATGAACATGTCACAGTTCTGGCTGTGTGCTTCAATTCGCGATACTACATAAACAAATACAAAGAGTAAGTCTGTATGTCTGCAAAAACAATTAAGCACACTTCAAAAGAAGTGAAAGACTATTTAAATGTGTTCTATACTTCAATAAAAATCCCATACATGTAGATCAAAAGGTGAGTTCATCCCACTCTAAATAACTTCATTCACACAAATTTTCTACTGGTGATAAGCAAGGCTGCAATGGTCAAGGGTTCAATTCTAACAGTAACCTTGGAAGAAGATCATTATTTCAATGAGGTTCTGAATTCCTTTAACTGTTTACATGTTAAAAAATAATTGTAACAGAGTTGAGGCCTGGATACTCTAAAAGAACTTGCCACTAATTAGCTATCAGAATAAACTTGAAATATAATGCTACAGAATAAAAATAAAATAAAATGCTAAGTAATTGCTATCTACAAGATTCAGGTAAAATCATAAGGTTCACAACAAAACAAGTAAACACAGCGGACAGTTGACTAGGACTGTTTACACCATTGTTTTACAAGGAAACTTTAGCTTAGAAGGATTTAAACTTCATTATAGATCTTCCATCTTGGTTTTTTCAACATTTTCAAATTGGGTGCATTGATGTGATGGATCAACCTCTTTATATTCTCCACTATCATACAACAGAAACAAGAATGAAATGCAGATGCTCCTCTAAAAATGGGAATTATTAACCGAAACTGACATGACAAGTTCACTTAGTTTTTGACAAGGAGACACTAAAGTCGCATGCTTAAGTTGGTATCTACTAAAATTCCATAGAAGATGAATGGAGCAATTTATAATCCGCTAAAAACAAAAGGAAAACAACTAATATTGGTATAAGCCAGAGAAACTGTGAAAAAGAGATACCTTTATCGAACTTTTTACCATCTGGATCCAGCTTATCAACCACAAAAATATCCTCAAAGAGAATTACGTTCGACATTGTTACTGCAGAATGAAACCCAAATAACAAATCAGCACCCACAAATACACAAGGAGAAAGAACATAAAAAAAAGGGCTAGAAATACAATAGACCATTCAATATTCAGTATGGTTAACGATCACAGAAAAGAAAGCAACCAACGCAAAAGAAAACGCATACAATCAAGTATATAGCAGCAAGTAAGCCGTGAAAATCCTTGAAATAAATAAATGTAGAAAAGCAGTCGACATAGATTAAATCAAGATAGATGGTAAAATTCCCAAAATTTTTCCCTTTACTGTTTCAAAAACCCAACAAAGCAAAATGCTACAACAGAAACCAAACAGAGAAGTCAAAATTCAAGAAATAAACAAATAGATAACACTATATAAGATTGAAGCCTTAAACTAAAAACCAAAAATTTCTAGCTAAAAACCAAAAATTTCTAACCTTAGATAGAGTATTGATCTTTGAGATAAGAAAGCGAGAGTTCTTTCAAGAAAGTGCAGGCGATTACGAAATAAACCTCTCTTTTGGATGAGTTGCAGAGAAGAAGGGCAAATACAGAGTAAAACACAGCCGAAAAGAAAAACAGAGACAGAGTGAGAGAGACACTAGGCTTAAATAACTATAAAGTCAATAAGATTGTATATGTTACACTGATCACTTCTTATATTTTAAATTTTAATTTTTTTATTTTTTATTTATAAAAATTAAATTATTTATTTATTCTATTAATATTTTTATTCTAAAAATATTAATTAATTATTTTAATATTATAAAATAATTTATTTATCCTTTTTTATATATATTTTTCTCTGTCATTTATTAAGTAATATTTATTTTTTATTTTATTTATATTTCTTATAAATAATTTATTTTAATTTTATAAATATTATTAAAAAATAATTTTAAATAATACGAATAATGTCTTTTATTATTTTATAGACAATCCGTGTATATTATTTATTTTAATTTTATAAATATTACTAAAAAAAATTATTTCAAATAATATGAATAATATCTTTTATTATTTTGCAAACGATCTATATATAAAATAAAATTAAAAATTAAATAAACTTAATAAATAATAAAGATAAATATATATAAAGGAAGAGCAAATAAGTTATTTTATAATATCAAAATAGTTAACTAATAATTTTAAGATAAAAATATTAATAAAAAAAGATTAAATAATTTAATTTTTAAAAACACAGGAATGCAAAAATTAGATGTTAAAAATATAAAGACTGACTAATATAATATATAAAATTTAAGGGATCTCATAATTATTTAGCCTAAATGAATTTAATGTTGTGTCTTTTGGTCATTTTTTCACTTTAAAACCGAGTTTATATGCATCATCAAAAATTCCAAAAAATAATTAGGGTTTGCTTGATTGGAGTATAAAAATAAATGAATTTAATTATTATATACTAGTACTTTTATATTTCAAGTAACACTCTTAAATAAATTTATTATTATTATTTTATGTTTTTAAATTGTAAATTTAAAAAAAATTATAATGAAATATTAGAAAATATAATTTTAGGCCAAAATTCGGGCGCCTATCACTAGAAATATTTTAGAAATTTATTTTTCAACAGCGGATAGATATGAAATATGGAAAAATTATTTATATTTCATATATATTTATCATTATATTGTTATGTTATGTAATGGTGATTTGTTGGATTTATTTTTTAAGATGGTGTTAGAAATTAGTATTAATAAATATAATTTGGACAAAATTTTAAGATTTATTATTATTTATATGATCCAAATTAATAGATAATTGGAAAATTAAGTAGCAAGATAATATCAAGATCTTGCTATTTTTTTTTTGACAAATATCCTTGGGACTACTTAATCAATGTGTTTGTAGGATGTTATGTTAAATAAAGAGTCGATTATGTTAAATAAAGAGTTAATCTTATTTTATTTTATTATGTGCCTGCATATTATATATTCAATCTTTTTTTGTCTATTAGATAATATTAAAAATAATAGATATATGAAAAAATTACTATAATATTTTTCTTCTTTGAGTTTTTTTTTTTTTTTTGGAAAGTTCAATAGAATTCTTATTAATAATCAAGATCATTAGTATAGCAAGCTTAATATTGGTGGATAACGTATAAATCCCACTCGTTGCGACCAGAATGAAAATATCTAGCTTTAGCTAGTAAATGAGCTATATTATTAGCAGTTCCCTAACAAAGGAAATCGACACGGACTTAATTCAGAAATTATAGCCAAGCAATCTTGAATTAAAATTTCAAAATAAATGTTGTCAATATTACTACTCTTGATGGCCTTGATAATTGTATGTGCATCATATTCAAAATGCACTTTGGACCACCTTTCTCGCTTAACCCAACTTAAAGCTCTCTAAAGCTCAGTTGTCTCTGCTAGTTTTGGCTCCAGCTCTTCTAAGTACCCACAGCTACAAGCCTTAACTATTAACCCGTTCAAGTCCCGAAGCACATATCCTAGTCCTTTGCATGTCCCATCCTGTCAGACACTTGCATTAGTATTACATTTCAACCACTTATCTTCTTGAGGCTTCCATTTTTCACTACTATCCTCTTGCCTGCCATTTTGACCTGAACCACCCAACTTCGTCCTCTTCACTTGTGTTTCGTTTCACTCTCCCCAAATTTGCCTAGCTTTTTTTTTTTTAGCAATCTGAGGTGAATCACTACTCTTGTTTATCCACACTTTGTCACTTTTGTTTTTCCGCAAGAGCCAACAAATCATTCCAATAATCATGATTACCTCTAATTTACTAAAAGAGACCAATTCTTGCATCCATTCCAAAGGTGTAAACCAACCGGATAACTTTACCCCTAGCTTGAAGCCCGAGCTGAATACACTTTGAGCCATAATATTTAGCGGTAGCCCGACACTAGCTCAAATGGGTCAAGCCATTTCAAGCTTGTCAGGCTAATGAGTTTCTACTTTTTTCTTTTTTGTATTTTTTTCTTTTCTTATAATTTTTTTCTTTTTTTTTTGTTTATGTAGTATATAACTATATATACTGCTTATTATTATATATAATAATATTATATAAAATATAATTATTATATATTATATTACAAATAATAATATTATATAAATAATATTATTTATATATAATAAAAAATACCTCATGCCTAGGTTGGCCGGATAATTTATCTTGGGCCCAAGGCCAGACCTAAAGTCATTAAAGCCCAACCCAACTCAGTCGGGCTAGGCCTGGTTGGGCCGGATCAAATGGATTTGCAGGCAAATTGAACAGCCTTAATTCGGTCTCTGAATGTTAGGGTTTCATTCACCTGAAACACTAGAAACACAATAGTGAAATAGACTTTAACTGTATCATAATCTTGTAGGATATAAGGAATAAATTCTAGCCTTCGATTACATACTAGGCACATGCCATCAGTTTCAATCTTCTTTTAAGTAAGGCTATCTTTAGTAGGTAGGCAACCTATACATACATGCCATAGAAGGTTATTAATGTTAGGGGAAACACTTAGTCTCCATAAATTTCCCCAAAAATATTTCTCTATACCACCCTCGTTGCCCATCTAACCCACAAGCTAACAATAAGCACTTCAAACAGAGTAGTGACCTTTGTCTTCTAATGTTCAAGTCCACCTATCTTTTTCTTCTTTGAGATATATCATATAGATTTTTTAAAAATGTGAAATTAGTGAGTGTTTTTATATTCATAATTATATGTTGATTCATTTTAAATTTACAAAATGAATTTTGACTTCAACAACTAGGTACAGGTAATGGTAATAATTAAAGGATTGTTATTGCATCGGCAGAGCTTCCTCATTTGTTTATTATTTCAATTAGAAAATAAAATGCAATTATTTTTTAAAATGAAAAAGAAATAAAGACAAGAGATGGCAAAAAAAAAAGGATAACAAATAGGCATATTTAAATATGAAAAATATTTTTATTTTTTTTTCATTTTTAATTTTTTTATATTTTATTTTCATATATATAATAAGAAAACATGTTAAAATTTCTTTCCATTCAAAAATTTTCCTATTCCTCCATTTCTATTTTCAATATTCTTTTTTTTACATTAAATATATAATTATTATTTTACGTAATCTTTTATTTTAAAAATAGTGAAAGAATATCATAAAATAATTTTTTTATAATATGTTGTAATTTTTCAAATTTTGCATTTAAAAAATTTTGAGAAAAGGTTCAAGAAACCTCTGAACTAATTGGGGGAAAGCACTTTGGACCCTAAACTTTTTTTATCCAAATAAACCCTTTTTATGTCAAAATTGGGCCAATTAATTTTTCATCTACTTTTACAAAGATGGCAGCACAGACGTGGACTATGGCAAGATTAACCCCAATTGACGAGTTTAGGATCCTTATTCAACTCGTAAATTTTAAACATTTAATCTTTAATAGAACTTTGAATCATTGATTTTGTCATTCTCTCTCTATTATATTTGAATCCTTAATCCCTAAATTTCGATGTTTTAATCCCTAATGGAACTTTGAATCCCTAATATTGTTGTTCTTTATGTTGTTCTCTCTGAATCCCTAATCCTTAAATTTTAAACTATTAATCCCTAATAGAACTTTTATTCAAGAATCTTGTTGGTTTTGATTTTGATAAAGGTGAGTTTATATTATTGTTATAGCTTTCACTTCCCTTGGATTTTTGAATATCATATTAATTATATAATATAAAACTAATGTTGGATGGCGGTGGGCTTAAATTAATGGGATTGTTATTGTGTTTGCCTAGGATTCAAAATGCATCTGGGGTTTGTGGGGTATGTGTGCTTTGTCTAGTCCCTTTCTTGCGTATGGTTTATGGTGTTTGTGTATTCTCTTTTTCTTATTGCATGAGATCCCATTCTTGTCTATTTCTCCAAACAACAAGCTTTGTATGGATGGGTCATACATTGCACTTTTAAAGTTGTTTATTATAATGAAATGCATGTGATTCTATATGTTAGTTAGAGTTTGACTAAAGTTATTAGATTTTCTTCTAAATGCATGTGAAGGTGTGGAGTTATTACTATTCTTATATATAGTTAGCTTGTAACCAATAATATGTCCAAGAACATAAAATGTTTGTCACCTGAATTCTTCCAAATCACTACATAATATAATTAGTCCATCCATGAATAATATTAACATTCATTTGGCAACAAAAGATTGAAAAAGAAAACATAGTACAATTAGCTTGCCTAAAATAGATTTAAGCTTTGATTATAGGCACAAAGTTCAACAAATAAGAATTACTATGATAAATAACACAGTTACTAACATTAGCCTCATGTATGGCAAAGTTTAGAATTTGATGATGCAAGAAACTTATTGTAGGTAATTGTCATTTATGAAGCATTATTTTTCAATTAAACTTGTCAAAACTAGAATT
Source organism: Garcia nutans (assembly GCA_947685225.1). Lineage (NCBI taxonomy): Eukaryota > Viridiplantae > Streptophyta > Magnoliopsida > Malpighiales > Euphorbiaceae > Garcia > Garcia nutans. The sequence continues at coordinate 6,737,193 of CANTUV010000055.1, forward strand.
TGATCTTATTGAATACTCTATTACTAGTTGTGAAAATGATGATGACTTGTTTTCTAATAACCTTGTTGGAGAGTCGTATTATAAATGAATGATTAAAAAGATTGTATAACATTAGAATTAACTAAAATACTATTAAAATTTAGGGAAATATACTTACCATTCATCTAGTACTAGGATCTTATATGGCTGGTTGGTTATTGGTTTTGTTTGCTGGTTGTGATATGGTTTAGTGCATTTGGTGTTTAATGGTGCTTGTGGAATGCATTTGCTTATGTATTTAAAAGTGATTATGTAATTTGTCTAATTTATTGATATTGGTGTTTTTTTCTTGTCTTTTTTTTAGCATAATATTAGATTGGCAATGGGAACAGTTGACTTGGTGTTCCATCATACTAGTTGATGAAATTTATGCCAATTTTTGTATATGTCAGTGGGGAAAGTGACAAAGTTAGTGGATTTGACATAGACTTCCTATGCTACAAGGATATTATGAAGATCTACAATGAAGAGTTAGAGTAAGCGTCAATAATGTTTACTATCAAAAAAATGGAGGGACACAATAGTGTAGTTAAAAGTGGAAGCATACTCAAAGTGATATACTTTTCTATCGCCTAAAGCTCAAAGTATAAAAAAAGTGTTCACTTCATTAAAGTAGAATCTAGTTTATCTAAAATAATTAAACAACAATACAATACAATATGCTAAAACAAAATTGGAAATCCTCATAAACAAAAATCGAAAGACTAAAAATATTATAAAAGTTCAAACATCACTTCATATGTTAAGAAAGATTAACTTTACAAATTAATAGATAAAAATACCTCAGAAAATAACACAATTCTAAAACTAATATAAAAATAGTTTACTAGGATTCTTTATAGGACTCTTTACTTAAATCCTCAACACTTTGATTATAAAAATTCAGATTCATATCCTTCAACATCTATTTCATAATCATCCAAGTATGCCTCAATATCTTTGAGTTGAGGTTATGAAGTTGAGCCTTTTGAACTAGCACTTGACTTTGCTAACTTAGTTTGATTTCTTATGGTCTTACTTGGTTCTCCAACACCCATTGCTTTTGTCATAGCATCCCATGTCAAGCCACAATTATCATCATCTAAAAGTACCATCTCATCTTCAGTATTGTCCTCATTCATGTCTATGGCATTTTGCCAATTAGCCATTCATCACTTTAATCTATGTCATCCAATGAAATTGGATCAATAACATCTCTTCAATCATAACAAGCTTTGAGAGCTTGATCATACTTGATAAAAACCAAATCATTCAATCTTTATTGGGTAAGTCTATTCCTTCTCTTTGTTTGAATCTAAGGATATCAAATGAAAGCAATTAAAGTAAATTAATAACTAAAAATAAAAATTTATTATCAAAGCTTAAACACTTAATATAAATCATCGAATGCTAACCTGTTCAAAGACACTCATATTTCATTCACATCCCAATGCACTACATGTTAAAATAAGGATTCTTATTGCTAATTGTTGGAGATTTGGAGCACTACTACCATATAGACTCCACTATTTAGCTATAAAACAACTTAATTATATAATTAACAACTCAAAATTAAGTTACTAACTTATACTCACTACATAAATTTAACATGCAATAGCGTATTAGGAGCTTTTGTCTTCTGAGATCTTACTGCTAATTGGTTGCCAAAAAGACCTTCTATCCTTTTATACAAACATAATTCGTGCATTATTTTATCATGTACATCTTGTTCTGTAGCTAGTTTTTCAATATAAAAATACATTGAGTCCAACTATTACCTCATCATCAAACTCTATTCTTATATCATTATAAAAGAACTCTAGGTTCAAAAAATGGCCAACTGCAAGCAAGGGTTGGTAAAGCTGGCATTCCTATTTTTCATCAATAGTTGCAAAAATCTCTTCATATTTCTCATCATTTTGATTGAAAGCTTTTATAATAGCTTCCTTAGCTCTATCCATTGCTTCATAAATGTAGCCCATTGCTAGTTTTCTCTCATTATCAATAAGTCTAATTACTCAAACAAGAGGACCCATTACCTTAAGTATGTAAACAATGTTGTTCCAAAATGAAGGCATCAAAACTTTTTTCATAACTCATTTCCCCTTTGCTTATTTTACCCATTTACTAGAAGCCCACTTTAATGAAATTGTATGCTGGTGGATGCATTTTACCATTAGGTAAGAAGTGCAAAATTTTACTTTCCTAGGCCTAATTAACTCCCTCTATTTTGTAAATTATTTCATCATATTCAATAAATCATTATGATTGTATATGCAGTCTGTCATATTTATAGCCCTCTCCAATGTCCTTAAAACTCTAGGTATTTTCCCAAAATCATTTAACATCATGTCAATACAATGTGCTACACATGGAGTTCAACATAAATGAGGCCTTTTAGGTTCAAGAAGCTAACTAGCCAATTTGAAATTAGATCCATTATCAGTGATAACCTATATAACATTTTTTCCCCATGCAATTAAAAGATTTTTTTTACTAGTTTTTATAATGGATGAAGCATATATTTATTTCACAAACATAGTTCCCATAGGACAATTAGCTAACAAATTAATCAATGTCTGATTAGTTCTACTAATCCATCCATCCGACAAGATAATATTCCACCCATACATCTTTGTGATTCCCTAATAACTCATTAGTATATGCTATTTCTTTATTCTAATTTAGGGCTTTTAGTTCATGGTAGCTAGGAGGCTTCAAATTTGGATCATATTGCCCAATTGTTTCAACCATCCATTTAAAAGAATTTAGTCGAGTACTACTAAATTGAATTCCAGCTTGGTAGAAAGATCTACCAATGTATTGGCATCCTATGGCTCTTTGTTCCTTATCTAAGGAATCATTTACACTAGTTTGCTTTAAATTTTTATTTTCTAAGTTCAACAACTACTTCAGGTTCTTTAACACAAATGAATCCATAGGTCCTTTATGTTTTATCTTCTTAATTGAACTTATTCCTATTTTTCCTACAACTTGCCTTTAACTCTCTTCCCATTGAAATTAAGTTCTTCTTCTTCACCTTCAATTTCAACCATGTTGTGTAAATCATCAAAGTCTGGACACGTATCATCATTCACCTTTTTTTGATGTTTCTTTTTCATATAATTTTCCAACTCTTCCTTAACATGGTCAAGGCATTTAAGACCAATTTTAGCATTTTTGTTGCCTCTTATTTGATGCAATTTTACTCTATATATCTCACCCTTAATAATTTTACCACAAAATATACATGTAACAGTATTTGTATATTTAGGATTTGCTAAAAATTATACTTCCATGTAGAGTCTTTTTTAGCATCATGAGATGGAACACTAGAACTAGCATATGTCATCTAAAAAATAAGAAACAAACAGTATTTATAAAAATAAAAGATGGCAATGGTATGAAGAAAAGTAAGGTGTAAAAGAAAAGAACTGTAAAAAACATACTTGTTTATCCTATCTTTTTTCTTATACAAAGCAAAAGAGAACATTCCTAAGTAGGCATGGCCACAGTCCAATTTTAAACCGAAATCGAACCAAAATCAGACCGATCAAAACTGAACTAAAACCTGTCAAAATCGAAATCTAAACCTTAATATATAGTTTGGTTTAGATTTTAATTTTTAATGAACTGCCGAACCAGCGATTCAAAAAGGTTCAAACCAGCGGTTTGAACTGCTGATTTGATTTTATGGAGCAGCCCACTGCTTCTTAGAAAGGCCAATCAACGGTTAATTTGACCGTTGGTTGGCCTCATGCATGTGCAATGGCCATATTTTGGCCATTGCACATGTTAAATATATTTTTTAATTTTAAAAAATTTATTAAATTTATTTTAATTTTAAAAAATTTATTAAACTAACTCTATAAATACTACCAATTTCAAATTTTTTTACACTTTCAAATTTCCTCTCCATTCTTCTAAATCTTAAATTTTAAATTTCTTTTCATTTTTTAATCTACAATCTAAGATTTTCTATCTTATATTACAATGTTTAATATTCAATCTTCATTTACATTCTTTAATTTACAATATATTATACTACAATCTTTAATATTCTTTTTAATATTTTATTTTTATTTTATAATTTTCTATATTTTATTTTTATTTTATAAATAAATTTTATTTCTATTTTATTTTTATTTTTATTATTTCTATTTCATTTTCATTATTTTTAATTATTTTATATCATATATTATATTTTATTTCAAATTTTATTACATTATATTTCTATTTATATTTTATTTTATTCCAAATTTTATTATACTATATTTCTAAAAAAAAATGTTAAGTGGCCAAGGTTTAAATTTTGAATCAAATAAGAAAAAAAATATAGTTGATAATTATCTTAGGCCAATTGACCTAGAAAATATAATGAATAAAATTAAAAATGATGATAATATTCAACAATTATATTAATTTTTCAATCAAGAAAGTCAACAAGTTGATCAAGAAGAAAAGAAAAAATTATTAACTTATGATATATTCATGATTCATTTTACAAAAAAAAGAAAAATCTAAAAATTTATTTAACGTGATTTGCAATTATTGTTGACAAATATACAAATTTAAGACTGGGGGTGAATATGGCACATTCAAGGGGCATTTGGAGCAGAAATATCCTACTAAAATCGAACTCGACAAGACATAAATATAAATTTTCTAATTTGCATCTTCTAAACCTTCATCTCAATTATTATTTAATTATTCTGATAATAAAAATAAAGAAGAAATGGCAAAAATGATTTCAGTTGAACATTTATCATTTATTTTTGGTCAAAATTTTAGTTTTATTAAATATTGTCAAAATACTTTAAATCCTACTGCAAAACGTGTTCCTAGAAATACTTTAAAATATTCAATTTTTTCTTTATATAAAAAAGAAAAAAATTTACAAAATTTATTTTTAAATATGAATGGACGTTTTTCTATTTGTAGTGATATTTAGAGTAATCATTGGCAAATGCATTCTTACATGGGCATAACATGTCATTGGATTAATGATGAATGAAAAATTCAAAAGAGATTAATTGCATTTCATGTTTTTGATGATATACATACTGCTGATAATATTTATAGAATGATTAAAAATATTTTAGAAGAATATAGATTACTTAATAAAAAATTTTCAATTTCATTTGATAATGTATCTGCAAATACTGCATCAATTAGTGAGCTTCATAAAATTTGTCAACCTAATATTGGAGTTAAATTTTTTCATATTAGATGTGCAACCATGTTTTAAATTTATGTGTGCAAGATGGTTTGAGAACTATTGATATTTTTATTTCTCCTATTAAAAATGTAATTAGATATTTATGGGCACATTCTCAAATAATGAAAGAATGAGCTAAATTTTATAAAATTAATAACAAAAGGGCAAAAATATTTCCAAGAGATGTTCCAACTTATTGGAATTCAATGTATAAATTACTAAAAGAGTTGTATAAATATAAAGATTTATTGTGCACATTTATTAGCAATAATGTATCACAAGTAATATTATATCCACATATATGGGATATTTGTACATAAGTTTTAGATATTTTAAAAGTTTTTTATGATGTTTCATATACTTTAAGTGGTATTTATTATCCTACAACTCATTTATTTTTAATTGAATGTTTAAATATTGTTGGTGAAACAAAGGAATATGAAAGTAATAGTAATTTATAAAGGAATATGAAAGTAATAGTAATTTAAAAGATTGCATTCATAACACGAAGAAAAAATGGTTAAATTATTTTAAAAATATTCTACCAATTTATCTTGTTTCTATTATTTTTTAACTTCGATATAAATTAGATGGTTTAAATGATTATTTGACTCTTTATTATTCATTTTTAAATTTTGATGATGGAGAAAATGTTGATGTTTCTACTATAATTGTTGAAGTTCAAAAAATAATAGTAGATTTATATGCTGAATTTTGTATTCTTCATGGTCACCAAGTAGTAGTTAGTCAATCTTCTCAATCTAGTGATTAAACATAAAGAATGGTGATCATTTAATTACACATAGACAAAAAAGACCTATAGGATCCATTGGTGATAGTTCTGAATTTGATATATATCTAGCATCTGTTTTTGAGTTTGGTGATAGTAATGAAGGTAGAGATTTTTATGTTCTTGAGTGGTGGCATCGGCATATAAATACTTTTTCAACACTCTCACTAATTGCTAAATAAATTTTAGCAGTATTAGTTTCAACTGTTGCGGTTGAATAAGCTTTTAGTGAAGGAGATAGTATATTGGATGAGAGACGATCTAGAATGGCTCCTGAATCTTTAGAAGCTCAAGCATGTGTAGCTGATTGGACCAAGGCAAGCTTAAGAGAATAAGATATTAATGAACCAAGTGATGAAAATTTATATGATGTAGGAATCGAAGGGACAACTGGAACATCCGGTGGTGGAAGCGACTGAAATAAGGGGTTTCTACCTGTACAATATAAGGTAAGAGAACTATGTGGACTTTTCACTATAAGAATGTAGCGGATAACCGACAAAAATTTATTGAGAGGATTTAATTTATTGGTAATACCGAGAGAATACCGAGACAAAATGATAAAAAAATAACAAAAAATATATCGACATATTATCGACAAAATACCGATAGAATAATTCACCAATGAAAATTTTGTTAAAAATTATGGTGTCGGATAATGGCTGATAAATATACCGATAAAAATTTACCGATTGAAAAAATAATTCTCGTTAATATCGACCGAAAAAGCGTTTTCTTTCTAAATTTTACCGAGAAAAAAATATTTATATTGGTATTAGCGAGAGACAACATTTTCTCTTGGTATTTTTGGCCATTCTTCTATTTATTTACCGAGAGATTATTTTTCTATCAGTATTAGCCAATAAATTTACCGACAGAGATACTTTTTGTCGGTAATATTCACCAATAAAAATATTTTCTGTCTGTATTAGCGAGAAAAAAATATTTTCTTAGTAAATGAATAGAAGAAGGCTGCAAAAATCACGTCATTCTAGTATTCATTTAGCGAGAGAATAATATCGACAGAAATATTATCTGTTGGTAAATAAATAGAAAAATAGTCAATAATTAGTCATCATATTTACCGACAGATAAATTTTTATCTATAATATTTATCAACAAATACTTTTTTATTGATATTAGCGAGAGAAAAATATTCTTTTGATTCCACCATTCTAGTATTCATTTAGCGAGAGAATAATTATTCTCTCGCTAATACAGATAGAAATATTATCTGTCGGTAAATGAATAGAAGAATAGTCAGTAATTAGTCAATATATTTACCGACATATAATATTTATGTCGATAATATTTATCAACAAACATATTTTGTATTGGTATTAGCGAGAGAAATTTTTTTTTTTTTGGTAAATGAATAGAAGAACGGCGGCATAAATCCCGCCATTCTAGCATTCATTTAGCGAGAGAATAATTATTCTCGCTAATACCGATAAAAATATTATATGCCAGTAAATGAATCAATATATTTATCGACAGATAAATTTTCATCGATAATATTTACCAACAGACACTTTTTTTGTCGGTATTAGTGAGAGAAAAATATTCTTTCAGTAAATGAATAGAAGAACAGCGGTAAAAATTCCGTCATTCTAGTATTCATTTAGCTAGAGAATATTTATTCTCTCACTAATACCGATAGAAATATTATCTATCGGTAAAGTTATAATAAAAGTCAAATAATTAGTCAACACATTACCGACAGAAGCATGTTTCTGTCGATATTAGCGAGAGAATAAATATTCTCTCGTTAAATGAATACTAGAATTGAGGAATTTTTACCGCCTTTTTGTAGCCGTTTACTGAGAGAACTTGCCTTCTCTCGCTAATACCGATAAAAATATGCATTTGTCGGTAATTGGATATCAAATAGTCAACTACGCATTTATATTTACCGAGAGATAATTTTATCCATTGGTAATTTTACTGACAGAAACTTAAATCTATCGATAAAGGTGTAAAATATATCCTTTTTCCTTCCTCCATTTTTTTGATCATCGATCATCTCCGTCTTTGCCCCTTCTCCCTCTCTACTCAGCTTACTCTCTGCCATCTCTGCCAGATCACTAGTTTTGCTCGTCGAAGAAGAAGAAGAAGAAGAAGAAGAAGAAGAAGAAGAAGAAGAAGAAGAAGAAGAAAGAAAGAAAGAAAGAAAGAAAGAAATAGGTATTTATATGAAATTTTAAATTTTTTGTTAAATATTGTTATTGATTTTAATATTTTTATTTATAATAAATTTTGTACTGTGTTGAGTTTGTTAAGAGTGTTGCAGTTTAGGTATATTATTGATTTTTATTTATTGGTTGTTTGAATTTTTAGTGTATTTTGAAATATATTTTAGGTTAGAATATATATTTTAGGGTATTTTTATTTTTTGATTTTTATATTTTTGTATGATTTTTTTTATTATATTTTTAAAAATTATAGTAAAATTTTTAGAGATTTTCGGAATAAATAAAAAAATTAGATAATATTTTATGTAATATCAAAATTTTTAAGATATATTTAGAAATTATTTTTAATTTATCTTTATATTTTAGGGTTTTAGATTTTGTATAATTTTTATATAATTAAATTATGTAAAAAGAAAAAAATTTATAAATTTCAGAATTAAAAGTAATTTAATTTTTAAGGTTTTAGCCATATACATATAATTTTAGAATACATAAATAAAATATAAATAGAATTAAAAATAATAAAATAAAATTTTAGACATATAAATAGAATAAAAAATAACAAAATAAAATTATAGACATATTTAAATATTTTGTAATTTTTTTGAAAATTTTTTGTAAATATAAATATTTTAAGTTGTTAGATTGTTAGGATTTTTTTTAAAAATTTAATTTTTTTTTTTGTAAATTAGATTTAATTTAATAATAGAATATGTTTTAGAGATATTTAAAATTTTTGTTATATTTTTAGAAATTTTTTTTATTACAAATATTTTAGTGTGTTGGATTTATATTAAGGTATTTGTGTACTTTTGAAAAAATTTGAGTTATTGCCAAAAATTTTAGAATTATATTACATATGAAGAATTAATTTTTTATATAAAATAATAAACGCTGTAGAGAAATTTTAAATTTATGTTATAATTTTTATAAATATTTTATTAAAAATAAATAATTTAGGATTTGGGTTTATTTTAGATTTTTTTATAATTTTTAGTAATTTTTGTTATAATTACAATTTTTATGAATTAGTTTTATGAATTAAAAAGTTTGGTTATATTATTAATTAAAAGTATTTTTTTATGATTGCTACATAGATTGTAGTTAAATAATTAAATATTGATTGTATATATGCTTAATAATAGAAAATTGTATAATTTTAATAATTTTTTATTAATATTTTATATTGTATTTGTACTTAGCTTATTATATATATGTTTATGATTTTTATATATGTATTTTTTTCATTTTTATAGATATAAATAAAAATATGTATATTTATAATTTAAGTGAAAACAATTGTAATATTTAATAATAAATTGATAATTCGAACTTAATAATTAAAAGCGATATAATAAAATTCATATTGTTTTATTATGAATTTGAAAAAAAATATAAAACGTGTAAATCCACTAGAAAATGATAATTTAATTTTTATTTATACTTTTTGATATTTAAAGTATAAGTAAAAGAATATTTTGATTATAAATTTAATTGATATAAATAAAAAAAAGTTAAATAAATTAATAGTTTTAAAATTGCTGAAAAATTATTAGAGTATGTGATAAGTGGATTAATTAATAAATTTTTTTACTATATATAAATAAAATCAGATAACATCGATGAATAAAAATAATTAGTATGTGTAATTATGTTATATCTGTTACTGAATTTATTTCGATGTTTATTATTTATTTTTAACTAATTATATTGATAATTTTTTTAGATATGTATCGCGGACCTGGAAGAGGATTGGATCGATTGAGTTCTAGCGGTCGATCCAATGGAGGTCGAGGTTCTAGTAGTACAAGTCAGCCACCTCTGCAGCTACGCGATGTCCTAAATCGGTTGAGGATTCTCAGGTTGACGCCGCTACAAACAATATGCCTAGAGAGGATCCTCCTTTTACTTCTCACTCGGCCGAGACAAATGATCCTGCTTCTTCTCTTCAGGCAACTATAGATGCCTCTATTGGTGATGCTAGTATTACAGCATCAGTTGCAAGTCGTGATGGTAGGATGCAATATCTGACTGTTTAGGAGTCTGAGTAAGTATTTTTAATATTTTACATTAATTATATTGAATTATAAAGTAGATATCTGTTAATATATATTGCATATTGTTAATTTTTGTTCATTTTATAGCTACATGATGGATCTAAATGGGGCTTCCACTAGACACATCCGGAAGGTCATGACACAAAAGATGAATTATGTCGGCGTTTCTTGGAAAGTTGTCTCTTCAGAAATAAAGAACTTTTGGTTCGAAGAGTTTAAGGTCAAAAATAAAATTAATATTTAATATTTAATATATATGTACAACTTAAAATTTTACAAGTATCATATACTAATTATCTTAGTTTTTTTATAGAAATATTTTTACTGGGACCAGGCTATTGATAGCCTAGTCTTGATTACATTCATGAAGAAAGCAGTTATTCGCTATAGCAATATGCTAAATGAGGTGAAGGCTACAGGGAAGTAGTCTTCATTTATTGATAATCAGTTATGGGCCAACTTGCAAGCCCGATGAAACTCTCCCGAGGGTCAGGCACGTTCTGATGTTGCCTCTCGTAACAGGATGTCTAGTGTTGTGGATGGTGCAAGTTCATCCACACATACGGGAGGCAGCAGATCACATTATGATCATGCTCGTACACTCGTAAGTATATTCAAATTTTTTAATACATTTCAATTTATATTTTTTTATGTTATAAAACTAATATTATTTTTCATTAAATAGGAGTCTAGCATAGGTCAGCCACTGAACAACTATAAGTTGTTTGTGCATATACACACCCGGGGTCACGATGGGCGTTTATTTGTTGATCGTCGATCCTAGTACGTAAATGTAAGTAATTCAATAATTTTTTAAATATTACAAAATTTATATTTAAAATATAAAGTTAATAATCTTTTTTTATATTACATAGGATCGTTTAATTATATCTCGGGAGGAGGCCTCTCAGTTTGACATGCATGTTGACGATAATAATTTATTTAGATTTGTTGTAGATAGAGAGAAGAAGAAGCTGTATGGACTTAGCTCACAGTGTGCTAGCACAACTTCTTCTTCTTATTCAACTAGTTCATTTGCTTTACAGGAAGAGATCGAGCATTTGAAGGAGCAGTTAGCGAAGCGTGATCGGACTGTTCAGTAGCAGATCCAGGAGCAGGTGTAGATGGTGGAAGAGCAGGTTCAATCTCAGATTCAGGCGCATATGCAAATTGAGGTACAGAGGTTGGTTCAGCAACAACTTAATGAGTTTATGACCAACTTCATGTGAGGGACCTTCGATCCATCACGACAGTCTTCGCTTGATGGTGCACCTCTACCTCCACCACCTTCTGCCATTTGATTTTTTATTTTTTATCTATGTATACTTTATATTTTAATTTCATATGGTTATATACATTTATTATTTTTATGTCTACCTATTTTATATTTGAATATTTATTGCATTTAAATATAAATTTTATTTTGATATTTTTTTTATCTTTTTATTTTTAATATAAATTTATACATATATTTATATATTAAAAAAATTAAAAAGAATAATTATATTATAAATTTTAAAAATAATTTCTTTTTACAGAAAGATTATATTTTCTGTATGCAATTTATTTTGAGAATACCGACAGAAATATTTGGTCAAAAAATTTTAGAGAATACCGACAGAAATATTTTCATCGGTAATACCAACTATGTATTACCGACATAAACTTTTTTGTTGGTATTACTGATATAAAATTTATGTCGGTAATACGTAGTAGGTATTATCGACGAAAATATTTCTGTCAATAAATATTGTCGACTATTTGTCTATCAAAAAATTATCGAGAGATTAGTTTCTATCGGTAAATTACCGATAGATTACTTTTTTTTCTCGGCTTTTTTATTACCGGCGAAAGATATAGCGACAAATTTTTTTTATCGATAATCAGTCGGTAGATGTTATTACCGATGAAAAAATAAAGATTACCGATGATTTTTTTATATTATTTTTTTCATCGGTAATCCGATATATTCTTGTAGTGTTGATTCCTCTTTTAACCCCAAGAGAATATATAGATAACTTAATTTTATTAAAAAAAAGAATATTAAGTTCAAGTCTTTTTTTTAGTAAATTAATTTCAATATTTTTATTTTTTATTGATCTTAATCTTAAATATTTTTTCTAATTTTTAATTAAAATCACATGTAAACTTTTTCCTGAACCAGCCCAAATCACCTTCAAACCGTCTTAAATCACCCCTTTAAACCATTTATTTGAACCGCATTTTAAACTGTCTTTAAATCAGAATTCGAACCGAAACCGATGGTTTCTGAACCATCTTTAAACCGTCCTGTAGGCGATTTGGTTCAGGTTCAAAAATTTTCTAAACCGAAACTGACAGTTTCTGAACCAAAATCAACGGTTCTTGAACCGTGGCCATGCCTATCCCTAAGTGCTTGAATAACATCCAACATGATAAAAAAAATAGCAATTAGATAAATGCCTTCTTTGATTAAAATACTATTACTAAATAGGAAGTTGTAAAAAGAAATAAATACAATAAATGAATCAACTAGCAGCTTCCCTATTATTTAGGAATAAAAAGAGTCCTATAGTTAAAAGTAACTAAAAGAATTTATTTTTACTAAAAATACTCCTTTAAAAGATTGAAAAGACGCTAGAAAAAAAAAGTGAGCACTTCATAATCCTATAATAGAAGAACAAAGCGTAGAAAAACGTACACTTTACTAAAGTTGTGCGCTTCAAACATATAAAAAGTGATGGCATGTTCCAACACTTCTCTTAAGCGCTTAAGCGCACCAGGCGAGCACTTTTAACTACATTGAGATATACTAGAGAAGGGTGTGTACATGATGCAAAAAGATGACGACATTAGAAAAATTCTAAAATGTGTGATGAATGATATTCGGGGTGAAAGAAATACACTTTTATGCTTATCATGATGTTGATGCACTTGAGTTTACATAGGATATGGAGATGTTGGCTATAACTAACAACCAACAAGAAGTGAGAATCCAGTGTAGTTATGCATACCCCTAATTAAATGCAGATAGTGTTGAGTTACTGGACAAAGCACCATAGGTATGAGTTAAGGTACCACCTCTAGCTTCACTGATTGGTTAATGGATTGTTTGAAGATAGAGCGAATACAAATATGGGTGATATTTTGCATGGAAATGATGAGGCTAAAGCAAATACAAAGGCAGATTTATGGAACTTCACTCCTACAATTACAAGTGATAAAGAAAGTGAAGAAAAATACATGATCAAGAAGATGAAGAGAGAGGAAGAAGATGATGGTGATAGTGAAGATAAGGATAATGAAAAAGATGTCCAAGTGAGTTACTTATGCATCAAAGAAAGAAAGTGATATATGATGTGGATGATGAAAATCCACATTTTGTACTGCCGATGACATTTGCAGATGCCAAGAGAAGTGAGAGTAACAATTGCTAAATATTGTATTATTAGAGGGCATAATGTGATATTGTGTTATACTTAACTTAATTTTAAGTGCATAATATCACAAATAAGTAATATAGTGAAGTAAAGTATCATTTCCACAAGAAAGGTAAATCTTAAGTACCAAATAATTTAATTATTTATTATTTGAAAGTAAAAAAAAAAAACTGATTTTTAAGTTAATTAATTAAGCTAAATTGCTTTTAATGAAATTCTTATTTTTAAAATCTTAGGGTTAAACTTCTTCAATTGGCTACTTTATGGTTTTTTAAAGTATTAATTTAATTTTATTTATCTTTTGATTATTGGTTGAATCTTCCTAAATTAAGTTTTGTCTCTCTTACGATCTAAAACTAATATTAATATTAACTCCTAAGTCCACTCTCGTGATCCTAAGAATTAATTCAATTCCTTAGGTTTTGTAAAGATCCTAAATCAACCTATTAGGTATTTTCTAATCTCTAAGTAAAAACTACTTAAGATTATTATCACTTTAGACTAATATTGTGCTTCTAATCTTGCTCATTCATACACATCTCAAATCAAATAATTATTAGTCAGATATATATTAGCATTAAGCGAAAAGATAATAAAATTATTAAGAATAAATATTATTAAATTAAATAAATATGAAGTTCATCACAAAGTAACCAATTGAATTGTCTAACCCTAATTAGGGTTTTTTACTTACTTATAATTGAAAAATAACAAACAAAGAAATTGAAGAAAGCTAATGAAAATATTAAAACTTGAAAGAAACTAAATCAAACTCAATAAAAACTCCTTTGGATTGAATGAAACTCTTTGCTTGAACTTTAATCTCTCTAAGGGACAAGCCTCCTTCTTCCTCTCCAAAAGAAATCTTCAAACTTGAAAAGAATATTGAATGAATATTGGATGATTAAAAACTTAGAAGAAGGCTTACTTATATAGGGGTTTGGAGGTCTTTTAAATTGATTAGGAGGCTAGATTTAAGGGCTTCTTTCTCAATTAGGAATCCAAATTGTACAAGAATTTGCATAAAAATTATGCAGTCGTCACACGTATACCATAGTTGTGGCTTTGGATCCCATGATCATGCATAATTGAACCTCAGTTATCTCACAAAAAATTTCTTTCAAGCAGTGGCAAAATAGAGTCTACAGTCGTGACCTTGAGTTCCCAGGGCTGTGGACTTAAACTTCTTCTGGACTTCTTTATTCTTCTTTCTTTCTCCTTGAATAGTTTTGATTTTAAATGTAGGATGGTCGTAGCTTTGTAATTCCACGACCATGGAAGCAACTTTCCTTCTATTCTGCTTGGTTTTTCTTCCTTTTGCTTTGCATTTCCGTCCTTAGCTTCCTTTCTTCAAAACTTAGTCTAAAAGCATTAAAAACACATATTTTGTAGAATCATCCTTCAAATTGAGATTTATTCTAACTTCACCAAGAAAATGTATCAAATTCAATTGATAAAAATATAAATATATTTAGAATAATCATATTTTTGTGTACAAAATATTTTTTTATCACTTGACAATTAAACCCAATGAGACTAACAAGATTAGGGCAAAGTGCAAGGAGACGAAATGTGAATTTTTGTTATTTGTGTAAAAAAAAAAGGGATAATGAGGGGTTTGTTGTAAAGACATTAAGGCTAAAGCATAATTGTTATAGAGTTTTCAACAATTCAAGAGCAAGTGCAAAGTTCTTGGCAACTGTGTTTGAGGAAAAGATATTGTGAATATTCCAATTTTGAGGCTCGGAAAGCCGACTGCGAAAGACCAAGTCAGACCGGTCGACCGTAGAAGAGTTCACCGGAAATATATCAATATGGTACTTGAAATGTCCGGGGCGACGCAAGGATCACAGATCCCGAGGCGTTGTGCTGTCGAATTGTCTGCTCTCATAATTAAAGATCTTCTTTTGATTTTTCCTTTGCATAAATCGAATTCTGCGCTACAAGAATTGACCGGTAATCAAGAACGCAAATCCAAGTTCCAAGAAAACGAGATCTGGAACTTCGAAGCGGAAAAATACTAAACAAGGTAATATCTTAATTTCTTCTTTGTCAATCCGAGCATATTATAAACATTCTATCTTCTTCTTATTTTCTTT
The DNA here is from genome assembly GCA_947685225.1 of Garcia nutans. Classification (NCBI taxonomy): domain Eukaryota; kingdom Viridiplantae; phylum Streptophyta; class Magnoliopsida; order Malpighiales; family Euphorbiaceae; genus Garcia; species Garcia nutans. Next base: position 6,752,986 of record CANTUV010000055.1, read on the forward strand.
TTGGTCAAAGACCTAATCCTTTTAGGTCTAAGGCCCAATGAACTAAATAATCAATCATTCGGCATTAAGCAATGAATTAATCAACATTTTGATCAAAGACCTAATCTTTTTAGTTCTAAGGCCTAATGGACTAATCGATTAATCTTTTTGGCACGAAGCCTAAAATGGATTATTTGGTACCGAGTATCAATCCTTTTGGTACAAAGTACCTTAATTTTACAATTAAAATCAACTTCTGGCACGGAGCCTAAATTTGCACTCTTTTTGGTACAAAGTACCTAAATTTCACCATTTAGCACTGAGTGCTAAATATCACTAATTTGGCAAAAAGCCCGACATATGGCAAAAAGCCCGACAAATGGACAAATGGCAAAAAAGCCCGACAAATGCACGAAACATACACACACACGCATGAAACATAATTTCTACCGCCTTTAAATAGGCTTTTCCGAACTACATGGACTTTGATCTCTCATGAAAACGAGAGTATGTAGGCATGTTTGGGATTCACCCCAAATAGCAAGTCCACATTTTAATAACAATCTCTTTATTCTATTTTCTTCATCCCTTTTACATTTATTTCTTTTTTATTATTATTATTGTCGAGTTAGTCAAATACATGACATAGTCCCCGAATCCTCCTTGGGTTCGCAGACTAGAAACCTTTACATTGGACGTGTAATTGGAGTCAAACAAGGGTTTTCTTAGTTTTTCCCTTCGAACAAAATAAACTGAGTGGCGACTCCTGACAACGAGTGGACGTTCCGCCCGGATCCTTTCCGAGCGGAAAACCGAGGTCCACAGATATATGCTAACCCTCAAATGAAATATAAGAAATTGATTAAATATGTTTAGGAACAGTTGAGGTTGAAGGTAAACATGTCAAAATGCAAAAGAGCAAGGAAGATAATTATTAATGACCTTAAAGGCAATTATATGAATAAATTTAAAATTTTGAAAGTTTATGCAAATGCTGTCAAGAGAAGCAATCTAGGAAGCACATGTGAAATTAGTTTTTGCAAAGAAGTGAAAGCTGGGAAAAGAGTTTTTGAGAGGGTGTTTATGTGCTTTGATGCATTGAAAGGGGATGGAAGGAAGGATGCAAACCCATACTAGATCTTAATGGTTGTTTCCTAAAGGGCATGGCGACACGACAAGTCTTGGTTGCTATTGGTAAATATGCACAAGAACAAATATTTTTCAGTTGCTTGGGTTGTGATTACCAAGGAAAACAAAGTAACATGAAAGTAGTTTTTGAGATATCTTGTTCAATAGCTCGAATTGAGAGATGGCAGCACAATTACTTTGATTTTAGAAATGCAACAAATTATTGTTACTTAAACTAACTTCAGTTTATATTGTGATGTACGAATAATATGTTCCCTACTACTTGCAAGCAATATAACTCACTTCACTCAGCAACAAATTTCATTTCATACATAGGTAGATAATACATGATTGAACAAAAAAAATTAAGTAAAACTATATTAATCTTCATTGCATTAACATCAAATTCATTACACTAACATCAAATTCATTGCATTGACATTAAATTTAGTATATTAGCCATCAAAAATAAAATTGTTTTTATTTACATTAGATCGTAGATTAATTATAAATATCAAAATACACATGAACATAATTATGATAAGAGTAATATAGGCTTTCAATTTCACTTTAGCTCCACGATTTCATCATTCAAAGTTTCATCATTCATCAAATTAAGTTTGTTTACATCTTTTCTAATCTCATCAATTTCAAATATCATTTCTTCATTTGTCATTAACTCAAATCTTCTCTTCAACAACTGATTTTCCTTCAACAGTGAATCATTCTCCGATTTTAATTTTTTAATAACTTCTTTTGCCCTATCTGACATTTCAACATTCACCAAATGAAATGTTCACAACCAGCTCTCATGCTTCCTTCAATTGAAAGCTACAAATTCAAATAAACAATTAAATTTCATGAAATGAAATTTTTTATTTTTAGAAATTACGAATTAAATACCAAAAACTAAAGGAACTACTTACATTGTAATTTATACATCCATAAAACCTCCTACCATAGTTTACAATAGTCCAAAACATTCATAGAACCTCTAGAACACCACAATCACAGATTTGTGGTCCTCATTGAAGTGTCTTCTTCTTCTTGAAGAAGTTGTAGAAGAAGATAAAGATGAATCCATCAATTTCAAATAATAAAATAAGATAATAAGAGTGAAGATTTGATTGCTATTTTCAACTCGAAGAATAAGAAGATTTTAAATTTAGGGATTAAAGTCAAATCAAAGAATCAGTGATTTAGATTTTAAACCCTAAACATTGCTTTGGGGATTAATATGCACCATTTATTAGCATATGTTTTATGACATAGAGTATGATGGGTCACGTATGCTGCCATCTCAACAAAAACATATGAAAAATTAAGCTTTGTAAGGGTCCTAATTAACCCAATTTTGACAATAAAAGGACATAATTGGAAAAAAAATTAAAATCCAAAGCGCTTTCCCCCGGTTAGTTTAAAGCTTTTTTTTATACCTTTTTTGAAAAATTTTTATTGCTACATATCAGTTTCCATTTTCCAAAATGTTTTATTTTTTACAACTAAACAAGACTTTAATATTTAAGTGCTTCTATAATATATATATATGTGAAATCAAATATTTTATTGATGGGTAAATTGGTTAAAATGATAATCAAAAGTTACCTTACAGTTTTGTAGTTTCAAAAAATAAGAAAAAAAATAAACTAAGAATACAAACAATAATATACACCTCAAATAATTGTTTCAAAAAAGCATCCTGGATATAAATATTAAATCATAGGGTTAATTATAAAACGAACTAAAATTTAATATTTTTTTCAATTTTATCATAAACTTTTCAAAGTGTCAAAAGATTGCATAGATTATGAGCTTTATTTCAATTTTATCATATTTATAGGAAAAAAATTAATTTGACCAATAAAATCATTGATGTATCGATTTTTATTAAATGATGTGACCCGTTAAGGTGAATAAAACTTGTTATATAAAAAAAAAAACTTTAGCATATTTTTTTTATTTTTATCATAAACTTTTCAAAATATTAAAAGAATGTAAACTATGCAATTCATTTCAAAATTTTCATATTTACCAGGAGAAGTTATTTTACCTAATAAAATAATGATGTGTCAATTTTTGAAAATTATTGGAGTTAAAAATATTGTGAGTGTATTATATTATATTTTTTAAAAGTAATCTCCAAATTCCAAAGTTAAAAAAAATATCATGGACTGATAAATATACGAGGGAAGATTTTTTAGAGGAAATTACACAAAATACTATATTTTATATTTGTTTTAGTTTTTACTATAATTATTTTTTATTCATTTTTACATTTTTATGTTTGTTTTATATTGTATTTTATATTTATATTTATTTTACTACTGTTAGTTATTCCTTCTTTTTTTTTTTCATTTTTGCCTTTTTATATTTTTAGGTTTACTTTCCATTAAGTTTTATTTTAAAAATGTGGTTCTTTTATCTTCTTCTTTGAGTCATTACCACCAATAAATAAAGGCCTTATGATTTTATTCCACAACTTTTTATTGAATTTCCATACTCCTTATTTGGTTGCCAAGAAAAAACAAGATAAAAACTAAAATTTATAATATCCATACTCTCTTTTTTTTCTTTGTAAGAAAATGAGAATGAAACTTGACTTAACAAAAGAAATGAACTTTATTTGGTGTATTAAATTAGTTTTATTGGTTAATTTTATTTTTTTTTACTCTTTAACTGTAATGCAAATAAGTTTTTTTTTTTTTCAACTGTAATGTGTTTTACACACTTGATAAAATATTTTAAAGGAAATTTTTATAATTTTTTTCTATTTTCGTTTTCAATTTGTATTCCTGAGTGAGTATATCTAATTTATTTTAAATTGCATTTGTTTCATTTTGGTTGATTTGTGTATGTATTGTTTTGTGATATACATTGATATATGTGTTAAACAATTTATATTTAATATGTACATGATATATATACTATTATACATGTAGCATATAAAATCTGAAACCCAATATATACATAACATATACAAGACATATTTACTATAATAAATAACATAAAAAGTTTGTACATATTTTATCTATTGAAAGTCAATATATATATAATATGTTCACAAAATATACATAATAATTAAACAATGTATAAATGTTGAAACATAACATGTATACAACACATAACATAATTAAGCAACATATAAGGCTGAAACACAATATATATGCATTATATACACGGCATATATATTATAATTAAAAACATATAAAAGTTATTTGTATTTTTATCTATTAGAAGTATATACAGCATGTACAATATATATATATATATATTATAATTAGGCCATATATAAAGGATGAAATACAATATATATATATATATATATATATGACAAACACATTATAATTAAATAACATATAAAGTTTATATATAGTATTTTACTTATAATTCAACGTATATGCTAAAATTGAGCAACATATAATGGTTGGAACACAACATATATATAATATGTCTATATACACTATAATTAAATAATATATAAAGATTGTAGATATTTTTTCACTTGAAATTTAATATATACATAATATATATGCACATGACATAGATACTATAATTAAGTATGGGTAAACGAAATTTTCAAACCTGACCGAAACCAAATGAATTTTGGTATGGTTCGGTCGATTTATGGTGCACATTTAGATAAAATTGAGTTTATATTTTAAAAAGATTTCAAGTTCTATCGGGTATTCGTGTTAAGATTTATCTTTTTGTTCGAAACCAAATCCGACTGATAAATATATATTATATATATATTTATAATATACATTATATTACAATATCCGACAGAATCCAACTCATAAATATATATATATATAATATTATATATATTTATAATATATATTATATAATTCGATCAAAATAAAAAATATACGAGTCGATAAAAAATATGTATAATTTTAATTGAAATTGTTTAGTACTTAATCAGGGTTCGGTTACGGTGAAATATTTTCTAAGCCCGACCAAATATGACCGATGCTCATCCCTATAATTAAGCAATACAAAAACTTTGTGCATTTTTTTTCACTTGAAAGTTAATATATACACAATATATATATGATATATATATTATAATTAAGTAACATATAAATGTTGTGTAAATTTTTTTACTTGGGATTTAAACATATATATGATATGTACACAATATATATATTATAATTAAGTAAGATATAAAGTCTATACTACTTTTTTAATGTGAAAGTCAATATATATACAATATATATGATATATATACTATGATTAAATACCATTTAAGGATTGCTATAATGTTTTTAATTTTTTTTATCAAAATATTTTTATTAGATATTTTTTAATTTATTTTTATATAAATTTATGAATCTTATTTTTATTTGAGATTAAAATAAAAAATTTATCTTTACATAAAATCAATATATTTATATGTTGAAAAAAAATTTGTTGCAATATATTTATTTAAAAATAAAAAAAATTAAAAATTAAAAAATAAATATTAATTACATTTACTTTGAAGAGTGATTATTAGACAATCTCCTTTCTATTGACTAAAAAATACTTATTATAATATCTTTTTTCATAAATAAACTTAAAATAAATATTTTTTTATAAAAAAGAAAAATTATTCAATAAATAAAATGACTATAATTAGTATTTCTCAAATTAAAAAAGGTAAAAGTTAATTTTTGTAAAAAATAAAATAAAAGAGAGTTTAAATTTACTTTGAGAGAGAGAGAGAGAGAGAGAGAGAGAGAGAGAGTTTTTATAATTAAAAAAAGTTTTTGTGTGCAAATGAAAAAAGTTTGCTGAAAGTTGAAATAACGTATTTCATGTAAAATCTTCTTTTTTTTTTTTTTTTGACCCGGACCAGACATAAAACAACAAAATCATCTCGTGACCAGTGCTTAGCGGCAGCCAACAAGATTTCGTTATCCACTTATAAACGTTTTTCACTCTCAACTTCTTTATCAGAAACGTAAACAACAAAAGCAACAAGCCGAACAATGGCGGCCTCTCCTTCCTCTCTGCTACTCCCAATCGGTACGGACTTTACTCTCTCCAACTAATTTCCCAAAATTAAACTTTTTTATCTTAACTAATCAAATTTCATTGCACCTTATGGAGCACAAATTTGCACAAATTATTGATCAATTTGCTTTAAATTAATTGTGCTAGGCTCTGCTTCTGTGAAATGCTCGTCTGTCAATCGCCAAGGCAATAAAATTCGAGGTTTGGCTTTACAATGCTCAAATTTTGAGCTCAAAGTTAGAGATTCAATGAAGCGTAGAGATTTACTTGGTCTGTTTGGAGTTTCAAGCTTCGTAATTGGCTCATCTAATGCCATTGGAGCTGGCTTGCCTCCAGAAAATAAGCCTAAGCTATGTGATGAAATTTGCGAGAAGGAGCTTGAAAATGTATGGTGAGATTACATAGCCCTCTCCTTTGCTATATTTCTCTTTTGTTTTTCCTTCTTTGTTTTTATCTTTTTTTGCAATGTACTTAATTGATTATTGACCACTCTTAGCATATTGTTGATTTGTGTTCCCTTATAACACTTGAATTGGAGACTTACTTAGGAATTTTGGTTCTAAACAGAAAGCTTCAAGTTTCAATATTGTTGTGTTAATGTTAGTGTTAAAACATTTTTTATTACTGTAAATATCTGTAGTTCTGGTTAACTTTGGGTATTCTCTAGAAGGGTTTAGTACTAAGCATGGAAGTAATTCTTTTCAATGAAGGTACCTATGGTAACTACTGAGTCTGGATTGCAATACAAGGATATTAAAGTTGGTGAAGGCCCTAGTCCTCCGATTGGTTTTCAGGTGCGTAAATTCCTCTGGCTTGTGTGAACTAAACTAGACATAAGAAAGAAAACATATCAGCTTGCGGTGCTAAGACCTTTAAGGGCCTACAACAAATCTAATTAATGGTTAATTTGTCTAATTGTGTTTATCTTACCTGTGTAGAAGCATAGAATTTTTGGAAGAATTTTCTCCATCTTCTTTGGCTTCTATTACTTCTATAGCCTTCTCAACCAGCCTTTGAGTGCCTACTAGAATCTTACATCGGCCAATAAGATTTGATGTATTTTAATCACTTTCAAACTTTTGTGTCTATAGCAATTGAAGCGAGCTGAATTAGTATGCTACTATAGGCGGGGAGCATTAATGCAACAATTGGGCCCTCCCAATATCCAAAAAGGCCTTTATCGTTTTTGGTGTAAAAAACGAAATGGCTGGTTGCATTACCAGTTTCAGACTTCCTAGCACTGTCAGAACTTGTCTTTTCAGTTGAAGAAACCATAATTTCTTTATAGGAGCATTAATACCTAGTCAATGAGCCTGTACTTCTTATGGTTGCTCAATTTATAAATGAATCTTGTTTCTCTCAGAAAACAACTCAAAGTAGATTGAATTAAGCTTTTCAGAACTGAAATTAACTTTGATATTTTTAAGTTAAGTACCTAATACAAGGTTTATGGACATCATTCTTTGGTGACTCCTGATAGCAGTTTGATTCATTCAATTTACTATTATTAGTAATTATGAGAATAATGATGATCAGTCAGCTCAACATTCTTTACCTTCCAATGCTTGAAATTGAGTCCTTTGCCTCTTTGATTCTGTTCTATGCCAGTGTCTTCTTTCAAAACCCTGTCTCATTCTAGAATTATTTATAATCACAGGTAGCTGCTAACTATGTTGCCATGGTTCCATCTGGACAAATATTTGATAGGTAAGTCTTCAAGAATGAAACACTTTATTGTAGCTGTGAAATCTGAAAATATTTTTTTATGGTTCTTTTCTGAGATATGCTATGTACTGATAAATTTGAAATTATTACATAGTAGTACAAGTAGAAGATTTGGATTTGATAATGAGGCCTTCATGTTAATATGTTCTATAATAGCTTTATTCTTAACCGTTGATTTTTACCTATGTGAATTAATTATCTGCATTTTTTATCTTTTAATTGAGTAAAATATATGTTGCGAAATGAGAATGATAAGATGAATGTGTGATCATATTAGAATGGATAGAATCCGCAATGAGTGAATTAAAAAAAAAGTGGGGTAGTACCTATTGAGAATAAGATAAGAGAACATAGATTGAAATGGTTTGGCCATGTGAAAAGAAGACCTAGCAATGCATTGGTTAGAAAACCGAATAAGTTAGAGTATATATAGTTAAGAGAGGCAGAGATAGGCCTAAAGTGACTTGGTCTAAGATAGTCCAAAATGATCTTATAATGTTACATCTATCAAAAGAGATAACCCTAAATCGTATTGAGTGAAAAAGAAGAATCTATATAGCCGACCTCAATTGACTTGGGATTAAGACTTTGTTGAGTTGAGTTGAGTTGTTCATCTTTTGGATGGTGAAATGACTGAATGATAGATTAAGTCTAGTTTAGAGTCTTAATGTGAGAGTGTTTGGTGTACAAATTGTTATTGCAATATGTACATATCCTACAAGGGTACTGGAGAAACAATAATAAGATCGAGGAAATTTTCATATGATAAACATCTTTTTTTCAGTTCGCTGGAGAAGGGGCAGCTCTATATTTTTCGTGTTGGCTCTGGTCAGGTAAGCCTCATACATGATTCTTAGTGAATTTTGGTTTTGAAATACTTTAAGTCTTCTCCCCTCCAGTTAAATAGTTAGGGTCGTATTTAGCAGAATTTGCTTCTATTTTAAACTTTGATTTTTTTTCTCCCATTATCTCCATAAACCATTTTGGTTTCAGTCAATCTTTTAAATATGGTTTGAAGCTTCTATTTCATCATTACCATTCGTTTTATTGCTAAATAATTCACTGCTTTAAACTTGTAGCTCTGATAACGTAGCAAAGTTGACATTGATGACTGGAGCAGAAGTATCTTAAAAAGAACAGTCTTTACGTTGTCAATTATGCAGTCCCTAATTCATTAGTTTTAAAGAATCAAAATTGAAGAATGTTTGTGCCATTAGTGAACTTGCTGTCACTGATTTTCAATTTGAATGACTAGAATAGGTGATCAAGGGACTTGATGAAGGGATTCTGAGCATGAAAACTGGGGGAAAGCGACGGCTTTATATTCCAGGATCGGTAATTTATTTTTTCCTCAATATTTTAACAGAAGACAGTATAAATACTGGATAAATTTTATACAGTTAGCTGCCATTGTCTCAGGTTATTTAGATCCTGAATTAGACTTATAAAATATTACAGGACTTGTAAAATGGTGCATTGTCATCCTTTTTTATGCTCATTTTTCTGTTTTAAGATGGTATGATATTCCAAAAATTTAATGGCATAGGTTCCACATAAATGATTGGACGACAGTCTGCATATTTAGCATAATGAATCCAATCACTTTTTGGCCACTTGTGATTGTTCCCTTCACGTCACATTTCTATCCGTATAGTTTATCTTGTTACTAATTCTTCAAGTGCTTCTACTTTAGAGAGATGCAGAATTAAATTTCTATTTGGTTACATGTATGATGGTGAGTTCAAGCAACACACCTGTTAAGAAAATTGGCATAACACCTTCTCCACTTTACTTTCTAGGGTCAATGATTGATTGGATTCTGGAAATTAATTTAGTTCTAAAAGCTCATTTTTAGTTGTTGAAATAACTGGAATATCCCAATGTGTCTTGATAGCCCGGCAAGAATTTCTATTTTTAAGAAATTGTTATGGTAATATCGTTGCTAATTGCTTAGTTTCCATCTCATTTTTGTCATCAGTTGGCATTCCCGAAAGGACTCGCTTCAGCTCCAGGAAGGCCAAGGGTAGCTCCAAATAGTCCTGTAATTTTTGATGTCAGTTTGGAATACATACCTGGACTTGAAGTGGAAGAAGAGTAGAAGCATTTTGCACCTTCTTAAATTTTTCAATCTTTACCAATGTGAGTTATTGCATTAATGTGTTCCTTCATTAGTTTAATTTTTTTTTTCTTTTTCCTATATTTGTACAAATTGAGAAGTGTCCATATGAGTTATGAGGATTAATTATTATTGTCATGAGCCTTTTCTTCTGTTTAAATATTGAAGACTTCTCAGTATTCCAGTATCACTAAACTAAACTAAATGGCTCATTTATTCTATTACATTCATTTTTTTACCTCAAGTTATTTATGTGAATTTTGCGGTTGAAATTATTTTAAGTTGACCCAGTATACAATTTGGTTTTTGACTGTTGAATTATTTGCATTAAACTGTTTTTTTTTTTTTTTTTGTGCTCAGTAAACCACGATGTTGGAAAAAAGTTGAAAATTTTGGCTTTTTCTAAATCATAATATGCTAAAAACAATTTTTTTAGTAATAATTGACAAAAACACAATTTTGCAAAAGTAGCTCTAAATTGAACGTCAAATGGAGCATAAGAGTGGAGGAATCACAAACTCCAAATTCCTTCCTTCCTTTCTTCATTTTTTTTAAATATATATATTTTTTAATATTAGGAGGAATTAAATCTGAATTTATTCAAAAGAATTGCACTTACCGCTACGTATACTTAAATTATTATTAATATCAAGGTTAGTTGTGAAGAAAGAGAGTAATTTGTTTTCTTAAGTGTCGATTTGGTTTGCACAAGTGAAGGTTTTTAAGATTTTTTTTTTTCGTTTCTTTTGAACTTTTTGTGTGATTAGATTTAGCAGAGAGAGTAGATGATGAATAGAGAAAGAGTTATGAGGATTTCTTTATTCAATTTCGCAGTAGCAACAAAGCAGCATGCAAATTTAATTTCTTCAACTGATTTGTTAGATTTGTGGGTCTTCTTTGAATAGAGAAAGATAGAGTTTTGAGGGTTTCTTTTATTCAATTTCGGCACCACCAGCAAAGTAGCAAGCAAATTCAATTTCTTCAGTTAATTTGTTAGATTTGTTGGTCTTCTTTGAATAGAGAAAGAGAGAGTTTTATTGGTTCTTTATTCATGTCGGCAGTAGCAGCAGACAACAAGCAAATTCAATTTCTTCAGCTGATTTGTCAGATTTGTGGGTCTCCTTTGAATAGACAGAGAGTTTTATGGGTTTTTTTTGTTGATTCAATTTTGACAGCAACAGCAAGAAATTTCAATTTCTTTGGCTGATTTGTTAGATTTGTGGGTCTTCTTTAAATAGAAAAAGAGAGTTTTATGGTTTTTTTGTTGATTCAATTTCCACAGCAACAAATTCAATTTCTTTGGCTGATTTGTTAGATTTGTGGATCTTCTTTGAATAGAGAAAGAAAGTTTTATGCCTTTTTTTTTGTCTAATATTTTGTGTGTTTTGTTTGGATGCCTAAAAATTGGAAGAATTCTTTTTTTTTTCCGGTGAGAAATTAATGTTAGAGAGAGAAAAGAAAGTTAAAAAAAAAATAATAAGAGGGTCAAATTAGTAAGGGTATTTTGGTCAAAAAATTATTTCTAATATGACATGTCAAATTTTTTAGTTGATCTTTGGCCTTATAGATACTAGACAACATACAAGCTAGGATGAAATTGATTGGAGTAACTAAATTAATACTAACTACTAAAGTTTAAATAGTAAAGTGAATAAAAAAATAGACATTAAAATATTTAAAATAAAAAAATTTAGACACTATTAATATATTTTTTCAATCATGAATATAAAAAATTTATAATTTTCTATCACAGATAAAATCTAATTTTAAAATGAAGTTAGTAACACCACACCATGCTACAACACCAACGGCGGAAGGAGGGGCCATGGCGCCCCCCCCCCCCCCCCCCCCCCCCCCAAAATGTTAAATTTTTTTAAAATTATTAAAATTTCTGTTGTATTACTTTGTACTTATGTTAGAAGTGGGTAATCTTATATTGGTATCCACACGAAGAAAAAGTAATATATAATTGCAATTTGAAAGGCTCATCAAAAGGTTGTTTTAATGGAGGTGAGCTAAAAAGGTGATGAAATGTTAAAATCCTATTAGGATCAATTTAAATTTTAATTTCAGATTATATAAAAAATGCAATAATAAAATTTAAAAAAAGGTAGAAAAGACAATAAAATTTTATATGGCTCGGCATAAATCTATATTTATTGACGAAAGAAAGAAAAATAATTCACTAATTAAATTATAGAGAGATATAGAATTTAGAAAATGAAATAACACTTAAACATTTGTCTAAAATTCACCAAATGTGTTCACCACTCTCAAATATTGAAATTATAGCACTTTCAACTAATTATAGCACTTTCAACTAACTTTTTCTATTACATAAGGTTTACATAAAACTTATTCAAATATTGGGTAAAAGCTAATACATGAATGTATAAGAGCCCTACAAGAAGTTCTCTTATAATACTTTTATTTATAATTTTACTCGCCATTTATTTTAATTCAATAAGTATTCTCACTCAACTAACTCTCTCTAATATGTACGGCTTGCATAAGGCTTACTCAAATATTAGGTAAAAACTAATACATGATTACATAAAAGCCCTTCAAGAACTTTTCTTATAATACTTCTATTTATAATTTTACTCAATACTAATAATTAAAGATGATAAAACTGAGTCCTATTCTAAAGGGAAGTGATAATTCTGTTAATAAGTTAAATCGTGTACGGTGTAGATTGTATACTTTAGTTAGACTTCTATTGTTGTATGTCTCTGTCTGTATTTATACATTTCCATAATCAATAGTAATAATTAATTCAATTCTCAAACTCTATTGTCACTTTATGGTATCAGAGCTAACCAATCTCTAATCGAGTTTTTTTTCTGATCCTTATTCTTCTCTTATTATTTTAGTTATGGCTGACGTTACCCCTCAAAAGTCTGCCTCTGTTATTCAATCTGGCACTCCTGCAGCATTCGGAGACAGTTCTATCTCTCAAATTATTTCATTTCATCCCGCGTCTCAGCTGCCTATCAAGCTGACTGGTAGCGGCAATTTTCCAACATGGAAAGCGCAAGTTTATACTCTACTGTGTGGTTATGATCTTCTTGAATTTATTGAGGCAGCGTCACCAGCTAGTTCATCCAGCACTTACAGACTTTGGTTTCGTCAAGACAATCTTATTCGAAATGCCTTGATTGCTTCGGTCGATTCAACTATTGCTCCAACTATTGCCTCGTCCAAGACCTCCAAACAGGCTTGGGATTATCTTCATACCACTTATGCTAATAAATCACAGACACGTATTTACACTCTTCGTGATTTGCTAGCCAAAATCACAAAGGATGACAAGACAGTCACTGATTATCTTCGAGAAATTCGAACGGTTTCTGATGAGTTAGCTACAGCTGGAGCACCGGTAGACTCTGCTGAACTGGTTGTTAAAATTTTAAGCGGATTGGGTTCTGATTATAAAGAAATTAGTGCGGCAATTAGAGCAAGAGACAATCCTATCAGCTTTGAAGAATTACAGGATAAATTGGTTGATCATGAAATCTTTCTCAAACATGAGGATGCTAAGAAACCACCTGCTCCTATCACTGTCCAAGTTGCTCAATCTTCTGCTACTGGATCTCCAAGTGGTTCCGCTGGTGGTTCTCGTTCTAATCGGCGTTGGCAAAATCGTAATGATTTCAGAAATAATAATGGACAGCCGAGATCCTTCCAATGGGGTAATTATCGACCCAATAATTTTTATTCTCAACCTCAATTTTATCAAGGAAACTCGCAACCTATGCAGGGGTGGAGATCTTCTTCTGGTTATGGCCAGCAGTCTGCTCCCTCGTTTGGTTCTGGTCGATCACGTGTTCAATGTCAGTTATGTGGGCGCTATGGACATATTGCTATTGACTGTCGTTCTCGATCACACAATCATTTTGAAGCGAAAGCTATGTTTGCAGCAAGTCAGGGGCAGGAATTTAATCCTTGGGTTGTCGATAGTGGTGCGAATCAACATGTTACAGATAACAACATGAATCTTGCTGCTCCATCTGAATATACTGGCACAGAAAGCATTACAATGGGTAACGGTAACAGTATTCCTATTACTCATACAGGTTCAGTATCTTTACCTTCAGTTACTCAGAGATTTTTATTGAAGAATGTGTTATGTGCTCCAGAAATTAAAAAGAACTTGATATCTGTTTCTAAATTTACAACTCATAACAATACATCTATTGAGTTCTTTCCTGCTTATTTCCTTGTGAAGGATTTGGAAACGGGGGCTCCACTGTTGCGAGGGATGAATAGAGATGGTTTGTATGTGTGGCCGAAGACCTCAACCAATATGGCCAAAGTGTTTGCTAATCTTGCAACAACAACTCCAAGTCTAGAAGTTTGGCATCGGCGATTGGGGCATCCTCATGCTCGTATTTTGAAGTCAATTTTACGATCTTTTTCATTATCTTGTGATAAGACTAATGCTTTGTCTCCCTGTAATTCATGTCTTTCAAATAAAAGTACTAGATTGCCATTTTCTGTCACTTCATTGCGCAGTAGTCGGCCTCTTGAGCTTATTTATACTGATGTCTGGGGTCCATCTCCACTGGTATCTATTGATCAGAAACGGTACTATGTTGTTTTTGTAGACCATTTTTCAAAATTTACTTGGATTTATCCTTTGGCTAAGAAAAATGATGTGTCTGCTGTCTTTCCCATTTTTAAGTCCATGGTTGAGAATTTCCTTGAAGTTAAAATTAAATCTGTTTACTCTGATGGAGGAGGTGAGTATGTTGGGCTTTCAAAGTTTCTTGCTTCAGCTGGTATTCAGCATCTCATCTCGCCTCCTTATACTCCTTAAAGAGTTGCACAGGCTGAGCGCAAACATCGTCACATTATTGAAACTGCTAGGACATTAATGCATCAAGCTTTTTTGCCATATAGCTTCTGGTCTTATGCGTGTATTGCTGCTGTGTTTCTTATAAATCGTCTACCATCTGATGTCTTGTTTCACACATCTCCATATCAAACACTTTTTGGTCATGAACCTCCGGGTTTTTGGTTCCTTATGTTACCCATGGATTAAACCATATACATCTCACAAATTAGAACCAAAATCTAGGCCATGTGTTTATCTTGGATTCTCAAGTCAATATCATTGCCATCAGTGTTTTGATCCTGTTTCCTCGAAACTGTTTCTTGCCAGAGATGTTGTATTTTTTGAGCATATATTTCCCTTTCAGTCAATGTTTACAGTAATTAAACCTCAATTGTCCAACATCACATGGTATGACAAGGAGACCACAAGCACATCAGAGGTACAATTTTTTGCTCCTGAATTTATTGATCCATTGCCGTCACCAATACACGTTCCTGCAGCAGCTGCCACCAATACAAACCGAAGTATTTCATCTGTTCACACAGTGGTGACTCCGATTTCACATGGGACTCCAGGTATGAGTTCATCTCCTACTTTGCCTGCAGTTTCTGATGATGTTAATACTGTTGCTTCATTAAATCAGCTCCTAGATCCTGCTCCATCAGTTGAAAGGCCTGCCCGAATGGTCACTAGATCCCAGAATAATATTTTTAGGCCAAAGAAGTTTTTTGATTTGCTTGCTGTCGTGAATAATACAGCACTGCCGACTACTGTAAAACAAGCTCAAAAGGATCCTCATTGGAAGGCTGCTATGCAAGCAGAATATGATGCCTTAACTCGAAATCAAACATGGGAGTTGGTTCCATCGCATCCACAGCAGAACATTGTTGGGTGTAAGTGGATTTTTCGCATCAAGTACAAAGTTAATGGTGAGCTTGATAAATACAAAGCCCGGTTAGTTGCCAAGGGGTTCACACAACGGCCAGGTATTGACTATAATTCCACTTTTAGTCCTGTTGTGAAACAGGCTACAGTGCGATTGGTGTTGTCTTTGGCTTGTCAACGAAATTGGGCTTTACATCAATTAGATGTTAATAATACCTTTCTTCAAGGTCATCTTGAAGATGAAGTTTATATGAGCCAACCTCCAGGATTTGTAAGTACTACATATCCGAATTATGTGTGCAAGCTTCGTAAAGCTATCTATGGTCTTAAGCAGGCACCGCGAGCATGGTTTTTGTCTCTCTCAAATTTCCTGTTGCAATATGGTTTTACTGGGTCCAAATCGGATTCCTCACTTTTTGTATATTCTAAAGCCGGTATCTTATTGTATTTATTGGTATATGTTGATGACATCATTGTCACGGGAAATTGTTCTAAGGCTCTTTCTCGTATGATTAGTGCTTTAGCTGCTCGTTTTTCAATTAAAGATTTGGGCCGATTGAATTTTTTTCTTGGAGTTGAGGTAATTCATATGGCAGGAGGGCTTGTACTCACACAATCAAAATACATTTCTGAAATTCTTCAGAAATATAATATGCATGAGAGTAAAGGAGTCACCACACCTATGGCTAGCTCATTAATGTTGAAGGTTGATGACGGATCCTCATCAACAGATGCAAAACAATATCGTGAGGCTCTCGGAAAATTGCAATATTTGTCTTTCACACGGCCAGATATTAGCTTTACCGTCAACAAACTTTCACAATTTATGCATTCTCCGACAGCTACACATTGGCAAGCAGTCAAAAGATTGTTGCGATACTTAAAACATACCATTCATTATGGGTTATTCTTGAGCAGCAATACATCCTTGCATTTAAAGGTCTTTGCTGATGCCGACTGGGCAGGAAATCAACAGGATCGAACATCAACTTCTGGTTATCTTGTTTATTTGGGAGCATCTCCGATCAGTTGGTCGTCGAAGAAGCAGCGAACAGTTGCTCGGTCCTCAACAGAGGCCAAATATCGTTCTGTGGCAGGAGCAGTGGCTGAAGTAAATTGGCTTCAAAACTTATTAAAGGAGCTTCATATTTCATTCCAAGAAACACCAGTTGTCTATTGTGATAATGTGGGAGTTACATATCTTTGTAAGAATCCAGTTTTTCATAGTAGGATGAAACATATTGCCGTGGATTTTCATTTTGTTAGGGATCAAGTTCATTGTGGAAACATTCAAGTACAACATCTTCATTCTGGTGATCAACTTGCAGACATGATGACTAAGGCTCAAGCAAAGTCTCTCTTTCAGCAACATTTATCCAAGTTAGGTATTATTGACATAACACCTAACTTGAGGGGGCATAAAGATGATAAAACTGAGTCCTATTCTAAAGGGAAGTGATAATTCTGTTAATAAGTTAAATCGTGTACGGTGTAGATTGTATACTTTAGTTAGACTTCTATTGTTGTATGTCTCTGTCTGTATTTATATGTTTCCATAATCAATAGTAATAATTAATTCAATTCTCAAACTCTGTTGTCACTTTAATAATAACTCAATAAAGGTTCTCACTCAACTAGAAATAACATTAAACTATATATTCTACTTTATTTAGGAAATATTACATTCAATTTAAAAATATTTTTTACATACCAAATAGGAAAAGATCCTCTTTCTTTCAAATCCCAATAGGATTTTGAGGCACAAATTTAACAATTTTATTCAAGCAAAGGCAGAACTACAAATAGTTCCCCCAAAATTTTAAATTTCTTAAAATATATTTTATTATATGATAAAAAGTGGACTTAGGGTCTGCTCAGTATAGTTCAGGTTTTGGTTCAAGTCCGGTTACCTACAAGACAAACATAGGGGCTTGGATCCCAGTGAAAAAACTCTAATATTTAAGTCAGAGCTCAATTCATCTACAAAATTAAGAAAGTGGAAAAGAAAATCCTTTACCTGTTGATTTTAATTCCTATTTATAGAGGATGAAGGGGGACCAATTCTGGCATGATTAGCAAAAATTTTGGCTATGTCAGTATTAGACGACGGCTGTTTCTGAAGTTTATCCTATTGCAATTGATAGTTTGTCCCGGTGGGCTCCTGGTATGCATGACCCTCGAGCACACAAGCACTATCTTGGGAGATGATAAGGACCCGGTCGTGAGGTTGGGGACTATGTGAACTGCTCAATATAGAGAGTTCGATGTCAGGGATATAGTATCATTATATATTATTTTTTTTAAAATAAATAGGTTTTTGACCACCCTAATTATTTAATTTTTTTTCATTGTTGTCTTTTTTGTCGACCCCTCTCTTTCCTCCTCTTTTTGGATTTTTTCCCTTTTTGGTCAAGTTTGATGACAAGAAAATATAACTTCCTGACATCAAGGACAATATCAACGTGTTTATAATTAGTAAGTGAATTGCTTTGATTATTTTCATTTTTTTAAAGACATTTTGAGTTTCTCTTAGATTCATATATATATATATATTTTAGTTTTATTTAGGGATGATAATTTTATTTGATCCGATGGATATGTGATCTTACCTGATCCGATTGAGCAAGATTATACTTGATCTATTTATAATTATGGTAGGATATGGATCAAAATAATTATACCCTAGATGAATTTGGGTTGAATGCAGATTGTGCATAATCCTATCCAAATCCGATCCAATTATATATTTTTCATATATTTATATAATATTTAGATCCAAATATTATACCAATGAATTTGATGCAATATTTACTTAATATTAATTTATTAGTCTATTTCAAATAAAAGATATGAAATATGGGACACATTTAATTAATTTAATTTATTAATTTAATTAATTATTATACTAATATTTTAATGATGATATTGTTCATATTTTAAGAGATATTTATATTAATAAGGTCATATTTGATATTAATATTTTTTTAATGAAGATAGTTCACTATTATAATTATATTTTTTATGAATTTTTTTTTACATTTGATTTTCATATACATATGTGTTTTATGATCATACTCGACTTACGACCCTACCCTGCCCGTTTTAGCCCAAAATCTATGTCAGTATCATTACTTATACTTAATTTAATCTAACTTGAGGTAGGTTGAATAACGGATAAGATATGTCATTTCACTTACAGGATAAGATAAGCATTTTTAAAAACTCGATCTATACCAAACCTGTTACCATCTTAGTTTTATTTATAGAATTGAGTTTTAGTAAAAGTAAATATGTATTCTAAAGTAAAGAATTTTGCTAAAAATTTATTAGATTATCAAAATTCTCATTTAAAAAATCTTAATTTTCAATATTGTTCTTGAATAATTTCTTCACTCCCATTAGATTTAAGCATGAACTTGTAATTAATTATGGTGATTTTGCAAGGTTGATCAATCTAAAATTTTGAATGTGGATGGGTTGTGATTAATTGTGATATAAACTTGAATTTATATAAATATATTCCATTTTCTAGTCGAAATTTAAAAGAATTTTGATTATGAAAATTTTGATTAGAATTTTTATTGTTAGTGTTTGATTTTAGCCCCTTGTTGTGTATTCCTACTTCCACCTCTACTTTTAAGTGCAAATCTTACACTTCAATTGTCAAAGAAGCACAAGCTGCTATTGTCCATATAGAGCACACAAAAAGTCAACAAGGCCCTTTCATTTTATGCCTAAATTTTCCTTACAGGTGATTCCACTTCATTGGCATTTAAGAGAAATTGGTCATGTGTTATTTTTAATAGTTTCCCTGCCATACACTATAAACTCTGATATGTCATGAAAATTTATTATGTTTGGTGAAAATCATATTTCATTTTTTATTTACTGAATAGTATCTTTTAGCAGAAACTCTTTTACTTGTCAAAGCATATTCTATCAGTTTGTTTTTTCATATTGTGTTAATGTACAACAAACATTAACTTTATTGTTAGAAATTAAACTTGGTTTCTTTATAGATTTTTCTAGAATACTTAGTAGTGAAGTATCCTTAATTTAGTCAAATTGAATTTAAATTAGTTAAGGAGATTGTCAAGTTGAATTTCAATTAGTCAAGGAGGTTTTCAAGTTAAATTAAACTAGTGAAGGAGAATATCAAATTGAAATTGAATTACTGAAGGAGGTTATCAAATTCAATTTGATAACCTCTAAACCTCCTTAACGCAGCTATAAATATGACCTTAAGCCATTCATTTGTAATGTCATGTGATGAGAGAATGATATGAGAGATTAAGAGAGATAGAGTGGTGGCAGTGAGAATTTTTAAAATTCTTTGAGGGGTTAGCTTCAACAAGCTAACACATAAAATGTTTTAAGGTCTTTCTGAATTTTGTAATTTGTGTTTTATCAATTAATAAAATTTTGAGTGTTTGTTATTGAATTTTCTCTATCTTTAGGCAATTAAAAAGTTCAATTTAATTACCAATATCTGGTATCAGAGCTAAGGTTAAATCAAGATGACTTCAACTTCAACGACAAGAGTTCAAATTCAACAAGTGCAATTAACAATTTTCAAGTTCGATAGGAAAAATAATTTTGTGATGTGGAAGCATTCAGTGCAGCTATGCTTAAAAAACAATTATTATGGTGAAATTTTAGAAAAATATATTGTTGAAAAGAAAAATTCATCATCTGAAGAATTACAATAGTTGGATCGTGATTGTTCATTAAACTTGAAAGCTTTATTTTTAATCTGTCAGTCCGTGGAGCTATCGGTCCTAGAAAACAAATATTCCACACAAAAACAACAAAAGAGGCATGGAGTATTCTGCTCAAAATATATGAAGGTACAGATCCAGTCAAATGAACAAAAATGTAAGGCTTAAACAGACAGTTCGAGCTGATGGAGCAAGGAAAAGATAAAAATATCCGTGACTATTTCTCAAGAATGGAGAAATTATTCAATGAAATGAAGAATAAAGATGATGAAATAAATGAAAGAGATATCATGGAGAAGATTTTACACACGATGTCTAATCTCTTTGATTATGTAGTAACAACTATTGGAGATTCTAAAAAATTGGACTCCATGACTCTTAATGATCTACAAGCTTCATTGAAGTCACGTGAGATGTGGATGAATGAAAGGTCACCAAGCTCAATGGAACAAGCTTTAAAAGCTCAAGTGAATTTAAAGAATGATGAGAAGATGCCTAGATTGGTGCATAATCAAAGGGGATCTAATTTCAGAGGCAGAGGAGGTGGAAATTTCAGAACCACTTCTAGACAAGGAGCAAAAGAATGTGAATTCCAATAAGGTAAATCTAATATTCAATGTTAAAATGCAAAAATCATGTCCACTATCAATCCGAGTGCAAGTCACATGTTCAATGTCATAATTATAAAAAATATGCCATTATAGTAGATAATATCATGCTAAAAGAACAAACTACAAAGACAATCATGTTGGTGGGGGTTCAAAATGAGGATGCAAAAACCTTGTTGGTGGCTACTCATGAAAATGATAGTAATAACAATTACCAGTGGTTGATAGACTCGGGTTACAGTAATCACCTTAGTGGGAACAAGAAACTCTTCTTCGTGCTAGATGAATTTTTTCACTCTTCTATAAAACTTGGTGATAACTACCAGGTTCCAGTAATAGAAAATGGAAGGATTGCTATCCAAACAAAGAATGGGTTTTTAAACTATATTTTTAAAGTTTACTATACTTCTACTATTTGTCAAAACCTATTAAGTGTGAGACAACTAGCAAAAAAAGGCTACGACTTGTGTTTCAACAAGCACGGGTGCACTATAAGTGATGCAAAGAAAGGTATGACACTAAGGACGAAGATGTCATTAAATTGTTTATTTTCAATACACATCAACTATGGTAATGCTTCCTACTGTAATTCGATGGTTGTTGATGATAATTGGTTGTGGCATATACGACTTGGGCATTTTAATTTTGGGAGCATCAAATTTGTTGCAAACAAAGATTGGATTTCATGCTTGCCTACTATTCAAGTTCCTGAAAAAGTTTGTGAGCATTGTGTTTTGGGAAAGAAGTACATAGATCCATTTTTGACAAAGTAGGCATAGAGAACTAAAAGACCACTAGAGCTTGTGCATTCAGACTTATGCTATGTGGAGGTTCTATCTAATGGAGGTAACAAATACTTCATTACTTTTATTGATGATTTTAGTAGAAAGATATAGGTATATTTTGTGAAATAAAAGTCTGATGCATGTGAAGTACTTAAAAATTTTAAGACATGAGTTGAAAAGCAAAGTGGATATCAACTCAAAACCTTAAGAATAGACAGACACACAAAATATACAGCTTGTGATGACTTCCTAAGAAAGCATGGAATTAAGCATCAAGTAACGACTAGGTATACTCCTCAAAAAAATGGAATAACGGAAAGGAAAAATAGAACTATCATGGATATGGTGAGAAGCACGTTGCATTGTAAGAAGCTTCCTAAAAGCTTTTGGGCTGATGCTATGGCTTGTGTAGTTAATATTTCAAATAGATATCCTGTCAAAAGTGTTTGTGAAAAAACTCCACAAGAAGCATGAAGCGGATGGAAGCCTAATTTGAGTCATATGAGGGTGTTTTGGCTGTATCACTTATTCATATGTACCAGATGAGTTAAGAAAGAATCTTGATGCCAAGGCAAAAAAATGCATCTTCATTGGTTATAGCTTAGAAATAAGGACTATAAGCTATACAATACAAAGACTCAAAAGGTGATAATTAGCCATAATGTTATTTTTTATGAAGATGGAATATGGGATTAGTCAGAAAAAAAAGAGGTCGTTACCAGTATCAGTATTCATTAACAATGAAATGGAAACAAGAAATCACAATGATGAGCAGCCTTCTCCTCCAGTTTCTGAAGAGCGGTAGATTGATCAACCTGAAGCTTCATCTTCTCCTATACTTAGACGCTCACAATGTGATCATCATCCACCAGCCTATTTAAGAGATTATAAAGTTGGTGATGATCCTGATGATAATGAGGATGTTGTTCATTATGCTTTCTTTGCAGATTGTGATCTAGTGATATTTGAAGATGCAGCTAATGATGATCGGTGGATCAATAAATGAATGAAGAAATTCATGCCATTGAGAAGAATAATACATGAGAGTTAACTGCTCTGCCAAAAGGGAAGAAGCCAATTAGAGTCAAATGGGTTTATAAGACAAAGTACAAGCCTAATGGAGAAGTTGAATATTTTAAAGTGAGGCTAGTTGCAAAAGGATACAAGCAAAATTAGGTATTAATTATTTTAAAGTGTTTGCTTATGTTGCTAGATTGGATATTGTACATATATTCATTTTACTTGTTGCTCAAAATTGTTAGAAAATATATCAAATGGATGTGAAATTAGCATTTTTAAATGGTATACTTAAAAAAGAAGTGTATGTAAAGCAACCACCAGGTTATGTTAAGAAAGGTGAAGAACATAATGTTTATCGGTTAAAAAAAGGCTTTGTATGAGCTTAAACAAGCACCAAGGGCATGCTATATTTGCATTGACACCTATTTTTCTTAATCATAGGTTGCACAAGTATCCTTATGAGAATACTTTGTCTAACAAAATCAACAATGACAGAGGTATCATTATTGTTTCCCTTTATGTGGATAATTTGATTTTCATAGACAATAATCCAAAGTTTTTGTCAGAATTCAGGGAGGATATGATTGCTCACTTTGAGATGACAGACGTAAGATTGATGTCTTACTGTCTTGGCATTAAAGTAAAGCAAATAAAAGAAGGCATATTCATTTCACAAAAGAAATATGTGCAAGATATTTTGAAGAAATTCAATATGGAAACTTGTAAACTAATGTTGACACCAGTTGAAGAAAGGCTAAAGCTTATGAAAGATGGTAGCAGTGATTTTGCTAATGCAACAAACTTCAGGAGACTTATTGGAAGCTTAAGATACTTAACAACAACAAGACTTGATATTGTTTATGGAGTTAGAATTGTTAGCAGATTTGTGAATTTGCCTTGACAATCTCATTGGCAAGCAGTAAAGAGAATTTTGAGATATATTAAGATATTGATTGGGCAGGTGACGCCAAAGCAAGAAAAAGTACTTCAAGTTATATTTTCAACATTGGTTCAGGTGTATTCACTTGGTCCTCAAAGAAACAACAGGTGGTAGCTCTTTCAACAGTAGAAGCAGAGTATATAGCAACTGCAAGTTGTGCTACTCAAGCAGTTTGGCTACGGAGGATGCTTGGTGAATTGCAACATCAGCAAGATAGTCCAACGACTGTATATTGTTATAACAAATCAGCAATTACCTTAACAAAGAATTCAGTATTTCATGGTCGCAGCAAGCATATTGACATTAAACATCATTACAATCAAAATTTGGTGAAAGATAAAGAGATTGTAGTTGAGTATTGTGCATATGAAGATCAAATTACAGATATTTTTACGAAGCCACTCAAAGCTGATATATTCTTCAAGTTGAAGAAAATACTTTTAATGTTAAACCAAGTTTAAGGGAGGATGCTAGAAATTAAACTTGGTTTCTTTGTAGATTTTTCTAGAATACTTAGTATTGAAATATCCTTAACTTAGTCAAATTGAATTTGAATTAGCTAAGGAGGTTATCAAGTTGAATTTGAATTAGTTAAGGAAGTTGTCAAGTTGAATTTGAACTAGTGAAGGAGGATATCAAATTGAATTTGAATTAGTGAAGAAGGTTATCAAATTTTGAATTTATTAACTTCTAAACCTCATTAACTCAACTATAAATATGGCCTTAGGCCATTCAATTGCAATGTAATGTGATGAGAGAATGATATGAGAGATTAAGAGAGATAGAGTGGTGGTAGTAAGTGTTTTTAAAAATATTTGATGCATAATGTGTTTTGAATGTGAAATTTTTCTTTCTAAATTTTATAATTTATGTTTTATCAATTAATAAAATTTTGAGTGTTTGTTATTGA
This sequence comes from Garcia nutans, assembly GCA_947685225.1. NCBI lineage: Eukaryota > Viridiplantae > Streptophyta > Magnoliopsida > Malpighiales > Euphorbiaceae > Garcia > Garcia nutans. The sequence continues at coordinate 6,777,635 of CANTUV010000055.1, forward strand.
ATTTTTTCCATCTTTAGGCAATTAAAAAGTTCAATTTAATTACCAACATTTATGGCATTAAAGTTACAATAAAGTTCCTTAGGGTATAAAAGCTTAATGTTGATGTATTGAAATAGATCAGTTGACGTTAAATTCTTGAAGTCTCATCATAAAAACCTGAAATTTCTGGTTAATTGTGCCTTTCCCACATATTTGACCTTATTGATGACCTAACGAAGGCACATTTTGATGCATTCTTTATGCTTTTATTGTCTCTGTTCTATATTTGTCAGCTTCCTCTTTGTATTATTCGCCATTAACTTTATCTAACAAATGTGCTTTTCTTTTTCTTTCTTATCTATGACTAGTATCTACAAAAGTATTTCTTCTTTATAGTACTTTTAAACTAGTTGATCCTAGCTACTTTTCAATTATTGCCGTTGATTGATCCTGCTTGTAAAACCATTTTCTTGATTCTTTGTAAAGTTGTTTAGTTAATCCCCACTGCCATTCATCTCACGATGCTGATAATAATTATTTCTTGTTTTTCTATGAACACATCAACAGGATGCTAGTTTTGGGGGAAATCTGAGGTTGGGTAAGGGTAGAACGGGATTATGTCCCTTGTTTGGATAAATGGAAATGAAGCAGGACCTTTTTCTAAGTCCAAAAAATCAAATCCATTTATTTTTCAAATTTTCCTTTATCATTTTAATGATTTATGGATATTTTTGACATAAATAAGTAACAATAGCTTCCTTCTTCTTTTTCTCGTTCACTCATCTCTTTCTTATCTTTTTCACGCCAACCAAACATTGCATAAATTGTGCTTTAAAATAAATGGTATTATTATCCAAAGTATCCTTAAAAAAAGGGGAAAATCTATATTCAATTTAAGTTTTCTGTGATCAATTTTACAAATATAAGTTAATTAAAGGTTTGTTTCAGAACTGAACAAAGCTAATATTCATAATTTATTAAGGAAAATCTAGTTGTCAAGAAATAAAGTGACCTTCCCATCCTTTTTTAAATCACCAACAACCAAAAATATATAATGAAAGTTCTAAAGCATAACTGAGTATTCCAATTACCTCTCTGCAGTTTGAATTTATCATCATTTATTTTTGACTAATATGCATCAATGTATGAGATAGTGAGCAACAGTATAGACTTTTTGGATATCCCTTTATCTATACGCCGACATTATATAATGATTTCTAGCTTTGTGGAATAAAATGTAGCAAAGATTTTTGACAATTTGATTTTCTTGAAATTTGGCAATGGTGAGTAATTGTGTCTATCATGTAACAAGTGGCCTACACAGTGATTATTGTTGCACTTTACTTAGAGTTCAAGATTCTTGTTGTATATTTCTTTATAATTGTTTTATAAGAGTGCAGAGGGTAGTTATGCAAATATACAGGCTCTCTGTTTGTCAAATATAAAAATGACAAAATGTTGCAATCAAGTTTGGACTTCCAAGTTTGTTGCGTCAATCAACACTTGAGCCGAAAGAAATGGTTCAGTGCATTTGTTCTTCTTTGCTATTGATATATTTTTTTCCTGCTTGAATATGTTTTTCTTCAACTACTCCATCATTGTAATAGTGGGTTCTCATTCTCATAGTGGGAGTGGGAGCTACACATTATTGAAAATTACATATACTATAGATGATGGAAAAGGGTTTATTTTTTTAAAACATCCCCTTCGAATACACTTTTTTCATGGCTAGTTCAAAAGCTTCATAATAGCAAATGAAAGCCTGAGAAAATAGTATTGTTTTCTCGGTTCATAGTGGGAGTTATTTGAAAAGAACCTCACCATGATACAGACAGACATGTGCTTTATTATTTCTGTAAATATCACCTTCAAGTGCACTTTTTTTTATGAATGATTCTGGAAGCTCAAACAGTTGTTGAAACTTGGAGAAAAAAATATGTTTTTTCTGTAAAAAAAAAAAAGTTATCTTTCACTGAAGCATACATCACAATGCATCAGGTATTTATTAGAGATTATAAAGGTGTTGTATTACATCATTGGTTAGTATAAAAACTCATTTGAAGGAATGTATTCATAAGCCAACAGTTTGACATTTGCATCCCTGTCTTCTACCTAATACCCACAACTCAAAAAGAAAAAAAGTGTGTTGTACTCAAGGAAGCTTTTTTTCCATTCTATTTCTTAGTTTTCAAAACTAAATTTCCTTTTCCAAAGAACTATATTTTATACTTTGAAAAGGTCAAGATAGTGGCGAGACATAATCGTGATATATATAAAAATATGAAATGAAAATGATTGAACTAGAAAAAACACAAGGGGGTGAAGCAGTAGCTAGCCGGGGGATGTACGTGCGTAATACATGGTTTGGCAGGTAGGTGTAGTCTTCTTGTGTTAAGCTAAAGAAACTAAGGAAAGCTTTTCAGATGGTTCTAAAGCTAGCTTTCAGCAGTTATACAGTTGAGAAGTTTAGTTAACTTGTTGCCCCAGAAACCCTTATTCCAAATTAGGTGACTAGGCATCATATCATACCACATCAACCGGGGAAAGATCCAACATTTTTTCATCCAAACCTCAAGCAGAAAACGACTTTATGGAAGGGATCTTCAATGACAATGAAAAATAACTTATTTTTGTACGTTTTCAGCTCAGAGTAGGTGGAATCTAATATTAGTGTAAGCTTTTTCACCAATTAGATTAGATTAAGTTAAGTAGGCTTGATTAGAATGATTATTTGATTCATACTAATTAACTTTTTTATTGGTCTTGTCTGTTAATCAAATGGAAATAATATTTGCTGGTTGAAAACAAAAAATAAAGAACAAAAAATATCTGAATAGAAGTTCTACCGTTTATTTATCAATTAAGGGTATATTGAGAAAAACCTTTGATGTAGTATTGAATGGCAGGTCATCTTTGTACCTTAGGAGACTGATATAACAAGAAGAAATTCAAGGTTCTGAAATTCTTGAGGATTAGGAAAATATCTGACGATTGATGACCACATGAGTAGGTAAAACAGGTGAACACTCAAGAAAGATTTTTATGTATGCAATGGTATGTATTATCAGCTTAAATTTATAATTAACATATTGGTGGTGCCATGAATTAATGTAGACTTGAAGCTTCTTAATTTGTTAGCTTTTTTTTTACTGAACTCAGATAATTTATTTGCTTTTGTAGGGATTGCATTTTGAAATTTGTTGCGAGTGAGAGAGTTTTTGTTAAAGAGTTGAAGAAAACGGCAGACAGTTAGCAGTCACTTGGGAAATGCTTTATGTTGGGACAAATACAAATGGTTAGTTGTAAGATGGGAAATGGCTTTCTAATTGTTTTTAACAAGCAATTTCTCCTACTTGGAGAATGGTAGGCCAACGATCAGTACATGACATACCATCTCTGCTTATATATATATTATTTAAAATTTATGACCGAAAACAAAACAAAAAAACAGATTTCCTTGAAGGTTGAAGTTCTGATTTTTCTTTAAGCTGATTTTGTATTAATTAGTTTTGTTACATAATATTTGATGGTATAATATTACCTTTATGGATAAAAATATTTGACTTTGATTATTACCTGTATACTTTCTATTCTTACAGTTATATATGCCTATTTATTAATTTATACATGAAATGATGGTTTGCCTTTGGTGGACAGAAAAAGTTCACCATTATTTTTTTTATTATATTTTAAAGTCGAACCAGATAGAATTATAAAAATAATAAAAAAATTTTTACCCAATTTTAATACAGCGGCTTATCGAAAGAATCATTATTTAATTATAATTGCTCAAAGTGCATTACTTAAAAAAGTTATATGATAAACGATAATTCTAATTAGATATCATATTCAATGAAAAATTTAACATTAGCGAGAATTCCGATTAAATATTAAATACAATATTCATTTTTTGAAAACATTTTTAAGTCTATTATTGTCATTAGTATTGTTTTGTAAATTCTAAATAAATGAGATTACTCAATCGAATATCATTCTATGTTTTTTTCCTCAGAATATATATATATATATATATACAAATTGTGATGTATGACTAATAATTTTAAAAATTAAAAACAATTTTTTTATATTTTAAAAAGTTAAATAATTACGTTACATGTATATATTTCAAAGTTTTAGTCCAAGATAAAAATAAACTGCTTAAACCCTAAATATACAGTTTAGATATTTTAATAACTTTAATAATTTGGTTTGGTTTGAATTGTTTTCGAACTACTGTTTAATTTGAAAAATAGTTCTATTTATGATAGTTTCCTTGTAAATGTGGTGGCCAAAGAGTAACCATAGCCCTCCAAAATCTTTGAAAAATCTTTATCTTAAAATATTATCAAAAATATTTATCTTAAAATATTATAAAAATTACTTTTATCCTGTAAATTTTTTTAATTTATATCATCCTCAAAACTAAAAAAGTAAAAAAAAAAAATTAAATCAGGTTAATCAGCCATTGCTTATAATTATAATCAACTCAAAGGGAAGTTTTAAATATACAACACATCCATGTAATAATCATAATCATCATTAATTAATAGAATAAAGCAATGATTCGTTAACTTGCAGCTTTAGGAATAGCAACTACACAAAGTTCAAGTGGGATCTCTTCTATCCACACCAACTCTCAATTCGAAACATGATTAAAACGAGCCTAACATATCATAGGAATCAATCTAATTGTAAATGCTAAGATAATAATATTATTATTATTTATAATAATAAGCTAATTAATACCATAAAATGTATTAATGCTTGCCCGTTTATCAAACTCAACTATGTATTTAATACATATAGAATTACAAAGAATATCAATCTTTAAATTTTATAGTTTAAAGCAACCGAGACATTGTCTAGCAGTAAAGTATATTTTCTCTTTGTATTAAACCAGTCATTGATTTTCTCACCCTAATATGATATTAAAAAAAAAACCATACAGTTCAAAAAAATCAATTTTTTTTTTATAATAAGAGGAAGTTTTTATTAATATGATTTTTAATGAGGAAAAATATATTTATAAGATGAAAATTACCTACAAAAAAAATTCAATGATCCAATTACATACCCATCCTATAGACATCCAAAAATATATAAAAAAAACCTCAAATTACAAAAACAAGAAAAGCGACCCAAAAAACACTGTTATGAAATAGACTAAAAGAGCAAAATAATCACTCAGATAATCAGTAGCATCAAGAAGCAAATTGATAGTTACAAAGCATGCCCACATATGGTAATCAAGCACTAGTTGTATGTTAAACCAGCCTGCGTAAGGGAGTACCTAAAAATCCCAACAAAACCTAGAAATCCAACAGTGCAGCCACAATACAAACTGAGAATCTGCATTATTTCCTTGAGTCCGATCAACACATACCAAAGAGAACCTGCACATAATTAGATGCCAGCCAAAACTACACTTATATATATTAGATAAACATCTATCAGATTAGGTTTGTTATCAAAGGATTAGCTCTACTTTGTATTTGATTAATTTGTGTATATCTGTATAACAAATCCTATCCCTATTGTACTATATATACACAGCAAATCAATGAGAATAGGATAGAGATTTCTTTTTCATAAACACTTACATAGTATCAGAGCTCTTAGGGCATTTTTAGATCTGTTTTTTTTTTCCTCTCTGTCTATTTTTTTTTCTTTTCGTCGAAATCATGATGTCACCCCCACCTTCTCCCTCTAGCCGTTCCACAGGGTCAGGCATAATCACTCAAACTTCAACCAATCCTGTTAATCACCCCTCTTTCTCCGTCTCAAATATTCGCAATTATGTAAGCGAGACTCTTTCATTTATCAATTTTATACTTTGGAGATCTCTGATTGTTCCTGTGCTCCAAGGATATAATGTTTATGGCCACGTCGATGGTTTTACACGACCACCTGCAGAAATGACAGATGTTGATGGTGTTCCTGCTCCCAATCCAGAATTTCTCTTCTGGAAACAAGTGGATTCACACGATTATAGTGCAATTAAGGACTAATAAAGCACCAGATAACAACATTAACATCAGAGGAGATTGATATTAACACGACTGAATTAAAGTAGCAGAGACGACAACCATGAAATTAAAGAAAATTATAACATTTAAAACCAAGCGATAAAATCCTCTGACCTGCTTACACCCGATTTAGCCAAAGAATCTGCAACATAATTTGCCTCTCTCAACTTATGAACAAAAGTAACGTAAGGTAATTTAGCAGCAAGGATTCTTATCTCGATAAGTATATTCCACATTGACCAAGGCGCATCATATAGCTCTCCATTAACCCATCCAATGGCTATAGCCGAATCCGATTCCACAACAATTTTACATGTACAAATTTCTCTTTTGTTAATCGTTAAATTAAGAGCTTTAGCTATGGCAATGATTTCCGCTTTGTTTGAGTCTACAACTCCAATTGGGCATGAAAAAACTGCAGAAAAAAAAAAAGCCTAAATTATTTCTTAATACTCCTCCTATTCCCGCTAGTCCAGGCTTCCCAATTGCCAAGCCATCGATGTTCCATTTAAGAAAACCAGGAAATGGTGGCAACCAAGTAGTAAGTGGTCCGGTATTGTGTGAAGGAGTCTAATTTTTAACATAATCATATGAGGCTAGAAAATCTTTCGCTGAACATGGAAAAGATGGCACACAAGCAGTGACCCAATAGGATAATCTCACTAAAGCCAAATCGAAAATTTTACCGACATTTAAGGTTTGGTTCCGGAAGATAAAATGGTTTCTTTCGATCCATATCGCCCATGTAACTAAGAAAAGAGCTGCCATCCAAACTTTCTTTTGAAATTTACCTCTAACGAATATATTCCATTGTTCCAAGAGGCTTTTGAAGGAAGAAGGAGAACACCACTTCAAGTTCCACCAATTAAATAACATACTCCAGACTTTCCATGAGATTCGACATGTTATCAATAAATGATTTGTGTTTTCCTCCTCCTCTTGACAAAGAAGTAGAAGGCTCTAATAAACGCCAAACCCATTTAAATAGTAACGCTTTATTCTTATCTAATATGGAGCCAACGCCTAGACCACCAAGAGCTTTTGCATTTTCCACAAACTTCCGGTTAATATTATGAATTCTTTGGCGATCGTCAGTCCCATTCCAGAAAAAATTTCTTTGAATTTTTGCTATGGCCTTCGCAAAACTAAAAAAAATCAATGTTTAAACTATAAATATATTTAACCATATTATATTAAATTTTATTGTAATTTACTGAACATATCTCTAACTCATTACATTAATTATCAGAATAATTTCTAGGTTAAGATGAAAATATTTTCTTCAAATTGAAATTTAATATTATATATAGGCACAATTTTTCAAAATTGATTTTAAATTGTAAAAATAGTGAATTTATTTATTTGTAGATATATGAAATCGTTATTCGTATGAAGCTAAGCTTTGTGCTCCTTTTCTTCATTATTTGTTAATCTCCATGCTTATGAAAAAAAAAATGTAGTTATTAACTCATTTGGATTGAAAATGAGATCACTATTATTCTAATTAATTAATCTCTAATATTGCTTTATTACCATCAACACAGCCATTAGAGCTGTAGGCCCTTCCTTTCTTTTCCTGACAAATGCAGAATGTGAGAATAATATATGCATGACTTCTTTGAAAACCACCAATATATTTCTTAATTAATTAACTGGCACTCTAATTAAAGATAAGAATGTCCAAAAAAATGCTTGTTAAGGTTGAAATTAAAGAAATTAAAATTTTGAAAAAAAAAAAAGTTTTCAGCATTTGTATGAATAGTTGTTGATATATAAGATGTTTCTCAATTTAAAAAAAATAAAAAATAAAAAAACAAAAACTCTCAAAAGTATATTTAGATTTTGGAAAAACAAAGCTGAAATAGAAATAACCATCCTATAAATGTAATTGACAAATATTATAAATTGGTTTTATTAAAGTGAATGGGTACCAACCTATTTACATAAACTCTATTGACATATTTTCGGTCGGTGCAACCAAATCAACGTATCCCTAAACCCAACAAAGTCTATAGACTGATATATACATAAATGTTAGGAATTTGCACAAAACTAATTGTTTGGTATTCAATCTAACATCCAATCACTTACAAATTCTCTAAATATTTTATTATTATTCAATATGTTCTTATAACAAATTTAATATCATTTGATGATATTAATTTGATATCGAAATTAATAATTAAAAAAAGTTTTAACTATTTGTTGCTAATTTTATCCAATATTAATATTCAATGACATTTTTTAAGAACAATATCTAATAATATGATGATAGTATATATTATCAAATATTTCTAATTGTATTAATAATATTGATGGCGAAAGTGGACCCTCAATAACTCTTAGCTCAGGTTCGAGTTCTGCTGTTCGCTATATAAAGGTGGATTATTCACGGGGCCTAATACCAAACTAGGGTATGTAACAAATATAATTTTTAATATAAAAATGTTCTATACTATTATAACAATTTTACATATATACATAAAAATGTATATATCCAGTTATTATTATAAATTATAATAAAGGAAGATTCTTATAACAAATTAATATCATATTATGCATGCAAATAAGTTTAAGATTGTTAAACTGTGAATTCAAAATTGGAATTTAAATTAATTAAAAAAAGAAATTAGGATTGACTAATGTCTAGGGAATAAAATTTGTAGTTAGTTAATTTGGTTAGAAAATTGAGACAACTTGACGGTTTGGAAGTTCTGATAGATACAGAAGATAGTTTAATTTTTAATAAACAAAAGCAAGTCAATCTTCACACTTACTATTTTCTCTTTCTGTCTATTATACAGGTGTTAAAAAATCCGCGGCCGAAAAATTCAGCTTGGCCCGAAAGGTTCGGATCGGGTTAAGCCGGTCCAAACCCATAATAAGATCGAGTTACTAATTTCAAAGCTAGACAAGAGCTATACTCGGATCGGGCTTCAGGCTAATATTGAAAATTCTAGGGCCGGTCTGGCCAGAGGTATTAATTTTTTTTATTTTTTTATTTTTTTGAAAATATATATTTTGATAATTTAAATCTCATATAAAAAAGTTTTGAAAATTTAAAATATTATATGTATTTTATGATATTTGAGACTCTTAGAAATTTAATCCATAAAAAATAATTTTTATATTTTATATTTTTTACTTGAATAATAAAATAACTAAATAATTAATTAATTTAATTATCATAAATATTGATATAATAATTTATAAATTATTAAATATAATTTGATATAATAAATTTTAAAGTAATATTTATAGATAAATTTTATTAAAATTTTAAAAAAATTATCTTTAAATTTTTTTATTTTTCAAAAAAAAAATTGGACTGACTCGGCCCGACCCGAACTCGGTCAAAGACCAAAGTGGCTTAGCCCGACCGAATTTAAGGCCTGACCGCGAGCTACAAAGTATAACCTGAATATTTTTCTAGTCGGACTATAAATTGAGATGAAATTCGGCCTAACTCGGGCCCGTGAACACCCCAACCATTATATAAATTACTATATACGACAATCATTTCAACTACAGGTTCTCTTTTTAGCATTGCAAGTACAATGAATCTTAAATTTATTGTTCAATAATATATATATATTGTTAAATTATATTTTATTAAACTATAATCATTAATATCTCTTTAAAAATTTTATAATACTTTCAAACATTAAAAAAATTTAATAATTATTATTTTTAACATTAAAAAAAATTAATATCAATGTGTAAATTAATAATTATTAAGTTATTAAAAGTAAAATTTCTTTGAAAATAAATTAACCACATAATAATCTGGTTAGTTTGTTTTGAACTTCATATTTAAACTTCAAAAGTATAATTTAATTTTTAAAAACTAAACATACATTAACAAGTTGTATATTAGAAATAAATATATTGTCAATGCGTGAATCTATTGTTACACTCCATTTTTAGAAATATGACGGTCCTAGAGTTCAAGTAGGCTTAAAGCCACTAGACACCACATAGAACCCAACTAATTTATGTATTTATACATATTAGTTAATTACACTAATGAATTAAAATTTAATATCATAACTTATATTATTTACTCAAAATTTTATGACATATTATTACATATTTATTTTCATATTATATATTACTTACAAATATTTTTTTATTACATTATAGTTTACTTCCATAATTTATCAAACTATTCACAATAGTACTACGGAGCAACTAGAGTATATAACAAGCATAATTATTTAATTACATATAATAGTATTTATTAATTACATTATTCTTAAGCTTTTTGCTGAAAGAAGAAATCAAAAAGCTGATGACCTTGGGTCACCTCTATCTGAAATTATAGACGATTTGGTGAGTCATCAAGTCAACGAGATTACAGTGTCATAAGGGTAAGATACACAATAATAATAGTTCAAAGATAATGAATAAATAAGGTGGCTGCACAATAAAAGTATAAAAATGAAATTCAATCCACAAGAAAGGCCATAATAACTGGACCAATATCATAAAAGTAAATCGCATAATGTGACAGATAACACATAGCAATAGCACTGAAGAAAACATATTACTATGTATATTTCAGTGCTACTACACATCGCACACACAAAGGGCATTAGCTACTACCTTTTTAACACAAATCATTATGTGCATATAGCTTTATGGTATAGCCCCATCAAGTTTGAATTTTTTCACATTGGTTAAACTAAAGGATTGGTATGATCACATAGACCTAGAGACCACATTATTTTTCACAATTCACAATTATAAGAACACAAGCAACAAATGATATCAAATTGCTCGAGTATTAACAATGGTTCAAATTTCTTCGAAGAATTCTAAAGTGACAAAGAAAAAGGGTGAACACCATAATTCAACTTGAATATACAAATTTGATTCCTCTAAGTCATTGAGAATTATTGGTTGGTTCGATGGTAACACTCGACCTATATTTATATCCACACATAAATCGCACTTTTAGATTTATTTTTTATTTATTATTAGTCATTCTTGTTTTAATTATTTATTAAGCATTTATGCCATATTTTAGCCTCTTAATGTGTTCTAAGATTTATTTTATAATTATGGATTTAAATATCATAAAATTATATTACATAAGGCTACGTAAGTTTTAAATATGTGTCATATGCCTATATAAATGTATTAGATTTCTCAAGTCATTTGATTTACTTATTCATTAAATTAATATTTGTACTTTTGAAAATATTAAATACACATATTAAACTTTATATTCATCTATTATATGCTTATATTTACAACCAAATTAAATATATTTTGTTATACTCAATTCAATTCCAAATCAACAAAATACTTAAATTTCAGCATTTTAGTAGTTTGTATTCATTTAATTGTATACTAATTTCTTCAAATTTATTTTTCTTGAATTTTTTTTATCATGTTCTCAAAATCATATATGACCTCTTTGTAAATTTTCACAAATTTTAGAGTTCATTTATATAGATAATAATTTAAACACAGCAGCAAAATCTCAGTAGTATTCATTTAGACTATTAAAAATGAGCAGCTTGTATTTATTTAATTACTCACTCATTTTTTCTCATCATTTTGACTTTTTCTTTTACTACAGCCTTTCCAACATCCAAATACAACTTTCTGTAAATTTTTATGAATTTTAAAAATTGTTTGCATATTGAAATAAATAAAACACAGTAGTTAAATTATTAAACGTTCAAACTGTAATATTTGGACAAATTTGAGTGTTAGGATTTCTAACTTTATTTCTTTCAATTTCTATCAATATAAATAAATTTTCAACATCCTAAATACTTAATTAATATGTATAAATAATAAATTTAAGCTCAGGTTCAATAAATAATAGATTTAAAATTAGAAAAATAAAATAAAAAATTAAGATTCAAAATTTTCAGATTCTTACATTTAGGAGTTCATTTGTCTTCTTTGCTTTTATATCACTTTGTTGATTTAATTTTTTACTTTGGGTCACTTTTAAACATAAGAAACTAGCCTATGAATGATTTTTGATTACTGAAAAAAGAGTGTCGTGATAGATATGGAGGTTTTGATAAAGATAAGAAAAGAGAAAGAAGAAAAGATAAGAAAAAAAAATTAATCATCTTTTTAATCATATTTTTCAGCCTCTATTACTACTCAAAAGAGATGAGCCACCTATTTAATTTGGCAGAAAAATGGTTAAGAATTAAGTGGGTGAAATATCCATTTTGTCCCTCAAGTCTTAAATACTCATTTGTTAACTTGAATGTCTTTTTAGTCATTTCACATTATAATTTACTACCTACACTTATATTAATTTTTTTAAAGTTATTTTCACTTATAATTTTAATTTTAATTTACCTTATATGGTTTTTATGTATATTATTAAGTTAAAATATTATTAATTAAGTTATAGTACATTTCAAGTATAATACTTTAAGATTTTTATACATACGAGTTAACATCATAGCTAAACTGTTTTAAAATTTTCATTTTCATTACTTTAGTAACATATAAATTTCACTTCTTTGCATATAAATGATTTTTTTATCATTCCAATAGGTCATTTTGTTCCTCTAATAGTTTATATACAAATATAATTAGTTACTTAATAACTTACAGTTAGTTGATTTGATTCACAGTTGTTATAAGTTGTAGAGATTTCAATTCAAATACTTTAAAGTTTTTATTTATATTACTTTGATACATTAAAATTTTATTTCAATCAAAATTTTTTCTCACTTTATTCATTAATTTGTACAATATTTAAGCTACTAGATTTCTATTTCATCTAGGGTATTACATCTATATATATATATATTTGAAAATGTTTAATTTACAATTTTTCAAAGTTGAAAAGAAAAATAATAATAATAATATTTGAATTTTGACATTTATCTTTGTAAAATAATCACATATCATTATTAGATTAAGACATCAATTAAATATTAATTAAATATTATTAGTGCTAGTTGAGTTTGATTTTTTTTGGATGACCAGCAATGTAATTTAGTAATGTATGATATTATATGATATAGTTTAGTATGATACTGAAAAAAATGTTTATCATATTCGGAAATATGGTAAGCAGTGTCGGCCCTAAGATAAGCCCAATAAGTTTTGGATCTAGAGCAACCCACCTTGAGGGCAACCAAATAAAAAAAATTATTAATGTATAGAAAAATTATATATAGGTAATAAAAAATTATATATAGACAGTAAAAAATTATATACAAAAATTATATATAGATAATAAAAAATTATATAAAGGCAATAATATATATATATATATATGTAGACAAATAAAGAAAAAAATTTTTCAGATATTTTATTTTTTTTAATATTTATTTATAATAGTTAATTAAACTTAAGATGATTGAGACAACCTAAATCTCAATGCTGGCCTAATAGTAAGGTATAGTATGGTTAAGTAAAATTATTTTTATTTAATTCGATAATATTTTAAAGATTTTAATATATTATGGAGATGAAAATTATTTATTACAACATATTTAGTATTTAAAAATTTTATTTTAAATATTTTTAAAAGATAAATTTATAAAACTATGAAAAATCACTAAATTAATAGTTTGAAAATTTATAATTTTTAAACTATGAGATTGCCATAAAAAATCATACTATAAAAAGTAGAAGTTAAAATAAACAAAAACTAAATCATATCATACCATATAAAAACCCATGAAACAAACTAAAAAGGAAAAAAGAAAAAAAAAAAGAGTGATTTGGTATTATATATTAAGGACACAAGTAAGTAATTAATAAGTTGTTGATCTGTTATTATATTAGTTCTCCAAATATTAATTGTAAACTCAATTCTCAATTTCTTTCCCACTTTGTTGATTGAGGTTGGAATTTGAGAATATTTAACTTATAAAAATATTTTATTTAAATAATTTAAATAATTAAATTTAAATAATACATAAAAATTAATTACTGCCTGCCTACTTGTCTCTTATCACAAAATAAAAAATAAAAATTCTCAAACCCAATAATCAATTGAAAATTAGTGTGCTGATTCATATATATGAGCTCAAACACTTTGTCAAATTTGATTTCTTATTATAAATAATTACTTGGCGAAAGATAGAATGAATATTTAGAGCAGTAACTAGCCTACCATCCATAGTTTATATAAAATATAATATTGTGATAAGTGTACATTGTTGAGCTAAATCTAGTCCTATTACAAGTGCATAATATCACATGCAAGTAATATAATGATGAGTGGGTATTTCCAGAGAAATGGTCAAAATCAAGTATCAAAATACTAAATTATTTATTATTTGAAAAACTAATTAATTTAAATTTATGAAAATCTAAATTAATTAAACTAAAATGAATCTGACTTAACTTCTATAATTAAAATTTCAGAGTTAAATTTCTTTAATTGATTACCTATAATCTTTTGAAATTATTAATTCATTTTTTTTTATTATTGGTTAAATCTTTTTAAATTAAGTCTTAACCTCTCTCAAGATTTAAAACCAATATTGATATTAATCCTTATATTCATTCTCATAATAACAAGAATTAATTTAACTCTTTAAATTTTGTGAAGATTTTTAACCTCATAAATATTTTTCTTATCTTTAATTAAAAATTACTTAGAATTATTGGTCTCTTTAAAATAATAAATTTTATATTCTTATAAAAAAATGTTAATCTCTTTAAATTAATATTGTGCTTCAATTGTTGTAACTTCACAAAATATCTTAAATCTAATCATTATTTGTTAGATAATTACAAGCATCAAGCACAAAAATAATAAAATAACTAAATAGAATAATAATAATTGAATTAAATAGACATTAAGATCACTATAAGTTAATCAAAAGAATTATTTAACCCTAAATTAGGATTTTTAGCTATTCACAATTGAAAATAAAGCAATAATAAAAAATAAAAAATAATTGAGTTTAAACATTGTTACTAAAATTGGCTTGAAAAATAAAAGAAATGTAGAATAAGGAGTAAATCACGAAAACAGAGCTCTTAAATTTTGGTGGAATACTATATATTTGGATTTGACTTCCAATTTGACTCAATTTATTAAATTAAAAAATAAAATTAATTTTTTTTATTTGGTGATTCGATTTTGAAATGCAAAATTTTACAAAAAAAAAAATAATAAAAGTTCTTTTCTTATCTGAATCCAGTGGTAATGGGATTCAATGTGTAAATATATTTGCCAGCACTAACAATTATTGTTTAATATAATTTACTTATTTATCTGTTAATATTTATTAAAAAATAGTTATTATAATATAAATATTGGTGTGTGTTAAAGAAAGGTTGCTGAGTTTGGTCGCCAAGTTAATTTGATAACAAAACTATAACATAAATGTATGAAAGATCAACATACCATTCAGCTTCTCCTACAAAGCTTACTTATAAATAATTTTTTTTTCAGTTAAAATTGCCATTCTAACAGCTTCTAAACAAACTGGAAGAATCAGATATACATAATACATATAATTAAGTTTGACTCAAAACAAAAGCAGTTAAATGATGGATATGGCTAAAAAGCTTTAAGTCATTACACGTGCGAACGACTTGTGAAGAATTAACTATATAATATTTAAGGACAAATTAATTAAACTGTTAATTAGGTCTGAAAAAGGTAAACAAAAACCTAAAACCTAAATAAACTACCTTAATTATTATTATAGAGTCTTAGCAAGTTTACCAACCTCTTCATCTCCATTCATTCTTTATTTTCCATATTTATATTTTTAAAATATTTAAATTTAACTATATATATATATATATATATATTTATTTATATATTGCTATACGTTTTATAAGCTAAAGTATATAAGTTATATCCCTTAATCATTATTAGATTTGGATAAGGTTAGGGTTAGTCGTTAGTTCTTGCATTTTGTATTATATATTGACAAATTAAGGCAGGTACAATCCATTTTTATTTTTTGAATAATCGTTATTAACAATATCAATTCTAAACATTCGATAAGGGAAAAAAAATATTTTCTAGGAAAATTTATGGGTCAAGCTATTCATTCATAATTTGCCTGGTAATCAACACTCATGGCTTTTTTTTTTCATAATATATAGTATAATCCAAGTATCTAATTTAAATTAATAAAAAAATATTTTTTTTAAAATCTCAATTCTTTTTATGAGAAAAAAAATAATTATTATAAGATCCTAGCAGTTAAAATTCAAAAACAACTCAACCATAATCCATTTGATTAATTAATTTGAATTGATTATTCAACTGGATCGACCTATTTCAACTTTAGTTTTCTTAATTTATTTTTAATATTTTTTGTACAAAATAAATAATATATGATACATAGTTACTTTAATTAAAGACCAAAAATAATAATTGTCAATATTTTTTTATGAAACTATTTTCTAATTTAGATTTAATGTAAAAAGTAGCTAGATTTGCTATCCGAATTATTAATCAAAATTATATTTGATTCTTGAAATTATTAGTGCATGTTTAGGTATAATGTTGATTTTGTTGATGTAGAATTCTATTTTAATACAAGCATAAGTTGATTTAGATTTATCATGGAAATAGAAAACGGTATAATTTCCATATATATAAAAAATGTCATCCCCTAATTCATATCTAATTAATAATTGGATAAATATTTGGTGGATGTAATGTCCTCTACTCTACTATATAGATAGATCAACAAATTAAGTTTAGTTTTTTCGCCAAAATAATATTTTTTTTATTTCTTTTATATTTAGAATAATAATAAAAAATAATAAGTCAGTTAAAAAAAAGAAAAGAAAAGAAAAGAAAGAAAAGGAGGATATGATAGGTGGGTTATAAGTAGAGGGACGTAGGTTAGAAACTTAAGAAGAAGACGTTGAAAGCAGAACGGAATTCACCCCACCAAGCAACCTCTCTCTCACAGTCACAGACTGACGCTTCCTTTTAAGGGTTTGTTAGCCTAAACGTTGCATCAATCCCCTCCTCTTCCTCTCTCTTTCTCTCTCTCTTTCTAACCCTTAACTACTATATATTAACCTCTCTCTCTCTCTCTCTCTCTCTCTCTCTCTCTCTCTCTCTCTCTCTATATATATATATATATATGTATATATATATATACACACACAATATCATCAGTACTCTTTCATGTTCACATGTATATGTGATTTTCTCTGTTTCTTTCTTTCTTTAATTTATTATCTCAAATAACAGAAGAGCTGGAAAACTATACATATATATATAGAAGGTAGCTAGCTAGTTAGGGTTTTTTCTTCCTCTTCTGTTTTTGTTGGATTAGTAGATCAGATATGTGTACCAGAGGTCATTGGAGACCATCTGAAGATGAAAAGCTCAAAGAGTTAGTCGAACG
Source organism: Garcia nutans (assembly GCA_947685225.1). NCBI lineage: Eukaryota > Viridiplantae > Streptophyta > Magnoliopsida > Malpighiales > Euphorbiaceae > Garcia > Garcia nutans. The sequence continues at coordinate 6,794,973 of CANTUV010000055.1, forward strand.
CTATGGTCCTCATAATTGGAACACCATAGCTGAAAAGCTTCAAGGAAGATCAGGTATTTACATTTTTTTTCCTGTTATATTAGCTGATTCTCTTTTAAGCTTTGATTTAAACTCATAATTACCTTTTTTTAAAAAAAAAATTAGTGTTAGGTTTTGACTAAGGATAGAAGAATTCAAAAGTTTTGTTTCAACTTACTTATTAGGTTTTGACTATTTACAAAGATTTGAACTAATTAACTCTTGATTATTCAAAGTTATTTCATCACTTAATTACGGATGAAGTTATTAGTTTTTTTTTTCTAATGAGGTTAAGTTTAATTAAGGAAGATTGATTTGTATGGTTAATTATAGGAAAAAAAATATAGGGAAGTTAATTATAATTATTAAGATATGTGTGTGAGTGTGACTGAGTAACAAAGAAAATTTTATATATGAATATGTTCAGGGAAGAGTTGTAGGTTGAGATGGTTTAATCAGTTAGATCCAAGAATCAATCGAAGCCCATTTACAGAAGAGGAAGAAGAGAGACTTCTTGCTTCTCATAGGATTCATGGAAATAGATGGGCTGTTATTGCAAGACTTTTTCCTGGTCGAACTGATAATGCTGTCAAGAATCATTGGCATGTTATTACGGCAAGAAAATGCAGGGAAAGATCAAGACTTCAAGCTAAAAGACTTGTTCATCATCATCATTCTTTACTCAATGATCATAAACAATTTTCTTCTTTCAAGCATGATCGTGATCATAATAACAATCATTTTCTGATCAATTGCGAAACTGCAAATATTTCTTCTTTGGTCGATAAATACTGTAATAAATACTATAATCATCATCATCAGTTTCCTTTCCCTCATGGTACTCATCGACCCTTTTGTCAAGGGAGTGAAAATCAGAATCATTCTCAAGGTAAACAAGAGTTTTTTCCCTGAATATCTATTATAATTACTATTATAATATTTCAACTGAATTTCTTGTATTTGTGTTTGATAATTTCATTTTCCCTATATTATAACAGGTAAAAAACAGGCCATTGAGTTTTACGATTTTCTGCAAGTAAACACAGACTCTAGCAAAAGCGAAGTAATAGATAATGCAAGAAGAGATGATGAAGAGGTGGATCAAGAAGCCATGGAAGAGCAGAGAAAGGCCGGTTTGCCATTCATTGATTTTTTATCAATTGGAACATCTTCGTAGTTGATGCATGGTCATGCGTCTCATACATACATATGAATGATGATTTGACTTTTGGATATATACAAAGTAAGCATACATAACTAATTACAACTTCATGTAGCTAGAAATAATTCTACAATATTGCATTGACATTTTATATATATATTTAAAATATATTATGTAACATTAATTAGGTATGATCATATATATTAGTGAAGAAGCATGCAAAAACTCGTTTGCATGTATAGAAAGCAAAAGCTTTATACAAAAGATGTACTTAAAAGAATTATATAATCAGGAAGGATTAAATCTTACAATTCTAGCAATTTTTTTTTTAAATTCCATATACGTCAATTGTTGCAAATTGTATTCTATTATTGATCTCTTCAACTACTAAGCTCTTACTTGCATACTTAATTGCAAAATTTTATTAAAATGAAGAAAATATTAGTCAATTTCATCTCTCAAATATCATGCTCATATTTATAGATTTTTTTTTTCTGAATTTTCAATTATCATAGAATGTTATAAAATTTTATATTAGAGAACACAAATTGAGATAATTTGACTATATGAAATAAATACCTAATGATCCACCCTTTAGAAAAAAAAATTATATATATTAAAGATATATATCATACAGAATGGTAGAAATATATCTAAAATAAATTTAAAATATATTTTTAAATTAAACTTATGGCTCTATATCTATCTAAAAATGTTCTTCATATTCTTTTAAAATATTAAAAGAAAATATATAGTCCACCTCAAATTAATTTGAAATTAAACTGATTGAGTTGAGTTTATACCTTTTTAATTATCACTATTTTTTTCCTTGATAAGCAAAAAAATAAAAAATTATATCTGTCTTGTTTACCTTTTTTTTTTTTTTTCTTTCTTCATTTTTTTAAACATATTCTAGCTAGCTATTTCTAGTCTGCTAACGTGATAAAATAATAATTATTACTTTTTTTCATTTTAAACGTGATAAACTATAATAGAACTGAATTGAGGTTTTGTAAATGAAAACATGAACTTTGCAAAGACGAAATTAGAGCGGAATAATTGACATACTACTAAGATATAACCAATAATATAGTAACATTTTGCTCAATAGACTACCATTTTAGAGTTTAAAAATTCAACTGATAAAAGTAGTTATTGGAGGGTTTATAATATAATTTCAAAGTTTAAAGATTTAATTTAGAAATTAATTTTTCAATGATTCATTAGAACATTCAGCGATATAATATGAGATTTTTTTTTTAAATTTGAGGATAAGATATATTAAAATAGTAAACTATTTATTTGATGGCTCAATCATAAAAACATGAATAGATCATAGAGGCAAATTAATTAATGGGCTTAGCATTTCTTCTTATAAGCAATTATCATTTATATAATTAAATCGGAATGCATTTATGGATCATACTTCTATTTTAGTATTTCGTCTAATTAAAAAATTTCACTTTTTGGTAATAATTTTATGTGAAAATAATTTAAATGAAAATTAAAAAATGCCTTTATAAATAAACTTTTTAAGAAAATCACTAGTATATGACTAATTAAATTTATAATTATAATAATATATGAAATCATTTAGATCATGAGATTTCTAACTCGAATTCAGAATATAATTAATTATATTAAGAAAAACTTATTTTACAAATTTATTATGTATTTTTATTTTATATCTTGAATTCATGTTTTGTTGTCCTTCTTGCTTTTAGTTTCGAAATAGTTTTAAGGTTGAATTGTTGTACATTATCAGAAGTCTAATTAGTTTTAATTAAGTCAAATACAAATTACATACACTGAAAAAATTATAAAGAATTGGTAAAGAAATATTTTCCTATGTATAACCATAAATCTTAATTAAAAATTAAAATTTTATTTAATTATAATTTTATGGTGGAGAGTAAACTCACCACCAATTTTTGCAGTTGTAAACTTTTTTTTTTTTGAGAAAAAAAATTAATATTTAATTTTAGGATATTAAATTTTATCCAATTAGCAAATATGGAGTAAAATTAATATTCAGAACATAATTTCCTTTCAAAAAAAATATTCAGAACATAATTTTAAATATACATATTTCGAGTGAAAATATATTTTTTAATTAATCTAATTAAAAATTTTATCTTGATAAATATATAAATTGATCGAATAAAAGAAATAAAAAAGAAAAAGTAGAGAATATAAAGGTTGATGGGGATTTTAATTAAGCACCTGCAAAATTTCAACAAAATCATAAATTTAGATAATTCTACATATAAATAGTGAAGGGATTAGAGATAATAAAGAATGACCTTGACATGACTTTTAACAACCCAAAACCTCATATCTGTTTCCACATTACTTTTTTCCATTAACAACGGTCCCTAAAATTTTTAATTTATCCCTTTCATTTTTTATTAATTAATCAATTTATTGACCGAATACTTCTCTCATAAGTTGAAACGATTGAGTTCATTATTTTTCTTAATCTAAATTCGACATGTTATTTTCTTCACAAATCTTGCTTTTTCAACAAAATAGCAACAAATCTTTATACAGTGTGGATCAAATCATTGAAAATTTGATTTTATTTCCAAACTAATCTAACTGATGAAATTGAGTTGCAAATAAAATATCATATAATATCCTAATTATTAAGAATTTTCATCAAATCAACGTGAAATTATTTTTGTACCCTTTTGGATTAATCAGGATTGAAACGAGAAAGTGTAAAATTTTCAAAAAAAAAAGCTATTATACTTAATTTTTAATAAATTAAATCATACTGTATATTTCTAAAAAAAAGAAAAAGAAAAACCTCAAAAAACAACATAATCTCGCAAATCAAAATTTCAATTTAACGTAATCATTTCATTATCAATTTAATCATAAAAACACAATTCAAATAAATTACTATACTTAATTTTTAATAAATTAAACCATACTCTATATTTATAATAAAAAAAAACCAAAATTACAACATAATCTCACAAATCAACAATTCATTATAACATAATCAACAAAAACACAAATCAACAATTATTACATATACTACTATACTTAATTTCTAAAAAATAAAACCACATTCTATATTTTTCAAAAAAAAAGATCTCCAATTTAACTAAACCTAATCACATACAAATAAATCAAAACAAAAAATAAAAAAAAAATGAGGTATAAATACCTATGATCGGAGTGAAACTCTAGCGAGAAAGCAACGTCGGCATTATTTGTCTAGGTCATGGAAGGCTAGTCTAGTCGGTCTCCTCTCCTGTGCTCACTGGTGGTGGCTCTTGTTTCTAGTTGGGTTGGACATGAGCGTGAAATATGTTCTTCATTTTTTCAAGTTTGCTCTTAGCGAAACGACATTATTTTACTAAGGAATTCTTATTTTTAATTGACCTGGGCCCAAAGAATACTCAATTTGTAATTTTAACTTTTAATGATAATTATTAAACTGTCACTAAAGCAGTTTTATGTCAAATGATTATATGAAAATTAGGATTGTCTGTTCCCCATCCTAAACTTAATAAGGCTGGTGTGACGACAGGGTTTTCTCATGATCAGCTCTGCTTATCATTCAGGTAGCGCTGCTTAGTTATAGTTATGGTGACGGACCCCATGAGTTAGATTTTAAGAGAAATATGTAAACTAAGAGAAGGGTATTGACTCCCCAATTTAAATTTTATATGATTTTCTATCGGTTGATTTTTATTCTTGTTTGATTACATGATTATGTATTCACTTGGCATTGTATGAGCACTATACCTGAATGATATATTATATTTATCATTATATAGCTCACTAAGTTGAATATTTTATCAAATTATCAGAATTTTTATTTTTCAGTGGGAGAGTTATCTATATATTTCATTATATGACTACGTCATACTCCCTCCGTATCATTTATATAGGAAAAATTTCTTTTTTTGGTGTATCTTTTATATAGAAAATATGTCATTTTAGGTAAATTTTAGGGAGTGGAATGAGACAAAATACCATTTATACCATTGCCTTAAAAGTAGATTTTGAAGGATATTTTTTTAAGGGTATTTAAGTAAATAGAGATGAAAAAAGTGAAATTTTCTTAATTTTTGTGTCCATTTTAGTTTTTGTATGTAAATGATACGGATGGAGTATTTGTTTGCATTCTAAAAATTACCATGGTATTTCTTTACCTATATATTTTTCTAATTAGTTTCCCTATTTAGCTAGACGTATATGTTGAGTAGCATTTTGATGATGAAGATGTGATTTGTGATGGTTACTTGAGTGATTGTGATGTGATGTTATGTTATATTTACATTTGACAAGCGGATCAATAACATTGGTTTTATGACAGTAATTACCATCATGATATTGTTTTCTCAAGTTGTGAATTGTTTATCTTAGTACGAATTTTAAAATCCCAGTGCTTTTTCATTTTCTAATATTAATTAGGTGCTTTTGAGTTTGGGCTATGATATTTTATATGAAAAAAATTACTATTATGCATTTAATTCTAGCATAATTAATATTAGGTGCTTAAAATTAACCCATTTAATTTCTAAATTATTTTTAATATAAAAAATATATAATTAAAATACTTTATAAATTAAAATATTAAAATATAATAATATATATATAACTCTATAAAAATTAGGGGTATGTATCGGTAGAGTTCTATAGGATTTGAAGTATATTTTAACTTGATTGAACTCGATTATTACTAAAAATAAAACTGATTTCATCTGAAATTATATTTATTTTTTATCGACTTGTATATTTTTAGGTTCAGTCAATTTCGAGGTTAAATCAAGTTATACAATATATATAATATATATTATAAATATATTCAATATATAATTATATATAGTATTGTCTAAATTTTTAGGTCGAGTCGGGTCAATTTATATAATATATATTTTAAATATATATTTATAATATATACATTTGACGGTTGAGTTCGAGTTGAAACGCAAAAATAAATATCAACTTGATCATTCGGCCGAACTCAAAAAATTTTTAAAAAATAAATATAATTTCATCCATATATATAATATAAACCGACCAAACTATATTAAAATGTATTGCTTCGGTTGAGTTAAAAAAATTTACACATCTCTAATAAAAAAAATAAGTTTAAAATATTGATGATTACAATTAAAGAAATATTATTATCAACTTACATTTTAACATATTAAATTATTATGAAAAAAATTTAAAATTTTTACTAAAAATATATATGTGAGTAAAATAAATTTATTTTATTAAATATTATAAATTTATTGTTATTAAATTTATAATCTAATAGTTATTTATTTATCTTATATTGTTGCAGATCAAAAGTGAAATTGGCACTTCTTTCAATATTTTTAATATATCAAATATTATAGATTATTTAGCTATTACTGAATAAAGCTAAAAAGATTGATTCATCCTCTTTAATTAATATTGTGGTAAAAATTAATATTTTAAAATGTTGAATGTATATTCTTTTAGTATATATTCAAAATATTATTAGTATAAGAAATATTTTTATAGTATTATTTTAGTTAAATTTTTATGTTTTGAAAAAAATTATATAAGATTAAAATATCATACACAAACTATATAATATCTGAAGAAAGTAATGAAAAAGATAAAAATATATTTAAACAAAAATAATGCAATATGTAAAAAACTAAATATATTTATACATTCATATAGTACACAAGAGTTATCAATCAAATTTTGTTATGAATATATGAGTTGACTAAAGTATCTTTCTAAATTATTCAAATATATTTTATTTGGATAATTTATTTTGCTCTCGGTGAAATTTTTAATATCGTTCATGATAAATTAATAAGGGAATATAACAATTTAATATTGCTCATAATAATTTATAATTGATGAAGAGATAGATTTTAAGGATTTTTGTTTGGGTTCGGATTCTTCTTTGATCAACTCTTCTACCTATAAGATAATAAATAGAGGATATCAGACTTTAATGAAGAGACTTCGATACCTAAATCAGTAATTGATTTCTCAACAAGTAGGCGAGTTTAATAAGTTAGAAAAATTATGCTTTACCTATAGAGATTCATTCCTATTTATAGTTGAGGGGGTAGAAGAAGATTCATTTCTATTTATAATTGAGGGTAAAAGACAGTACATACATGCGTTAGCGTATCTTTTAAATATGTCAGTGTCATACGTCTGTTGTGTCAGAATTATGTTTGCCAAACTAAGAGCTCGATAGAATTAATGAGACAGAGTGTCGAGCCATGCTCTCTTGAAGATTAAAAGATGCTAAGATTTTCTTTCTTCAGGAAGTTCAGTTAGACATCTCGATATATAAAGCTCGGTATTTATGGAGGTAGCTTCAATAATATAAATTTATAATAATTTTTAAATTGTATGCTTAATATTTTAATCTTATTTATAGAATTATAATTTTTTATTATGTTTAATATTTTAATTTATATAGATTTTAATTATATTATGTTTTTTGTTTTTAGTATAATTAATTTAAAAATTAAACATGTCATTTTAAAATAATTGAAACTAAAATATTAGTTATGTTAAAATTAAATAATTAGTTACGTTAAAATTAAATATGTAATAGTAATTTTTCTTTGTATGAAAATTGAATAAAAATTCAATTTGAATTGGACACCTCGAAGTAAATATTATAACTTTAATATTCCTAATTCAGCGAATTCCATACTATCGTATCAACAACATTAAGCCGCCCGAATTTATCCTTTACTCAAATTTTTAAAGACTAATTTTATTGACTGAACTGAACAATTTTTATTTTTATCGGTTCAGTTAAATTTTTAGTTATATAAAAATTTAACCAAATTATCTACTGTATTTATTTTAAATGAGATAAATATCATTCAATTTTCTATTTTTTTTTTATATTGCACGTCCAAGAGACAAATAAGATTTGAATTTAACAAGGCGTTACCGAAAAATTATTAATTTCTAATTCTGTAACAGGGCACAAACAAATAAAATTAAAGACAATATGGAATAAAATGAGTTTTTGATTCCATAATATTAGAATTTTCATTTAGAACTTGATTATTGAAAAAAAAAATTGATATATCTTTGTTGAAATTTTATCCTAATTTTTGATAACGGTTAGGATATTCATAAAAGTTATTTTATCCGAATTTAAATTTATTTAATTTTTAAATTATCTAAATTCATTTAAACACAATTAAAGTCTATCCAAAACTTATTTAATACTTCTCATTTACTATTTGAACACATTTAATTATCCGTTTAAATATAAAAATTTAAAGATATTATAAAATTTAAAATATAAATTATAATTTTTTCTATTAAATAATTATAAATAAAAATTTATTATTAACACAATTTTATAAAAATAATTTCATACAATATAATTTTATAATTAAAATAAAATATAATCTATATATTATTAAAATTTTAATAAAATATAATTAATATATAATCGAATTCGGATAACAGATATTCAAGAATTCATACTTAAATTCATTGCAGATAATAAAAATATTACTTGTACTTAGTCAAATACATTTATAAACTATCCGTCTCTTATATAATTAATCGACCATTCAAAAATATTTAATACGTTGATATTCCCTAATTTTCCCCCATTTTTACCATAGAGAGTTCCAAATTACTGTTAAATTAAAAAAAATTAAGGGCTATAACAGTTCAACATTTGTAATTTATGATATTCATTCGTTTATAATTAGCAATAAAAGATTAACCAAGTCTTGCAATCCGAATTATTGAGTTGAATCAAAATCACCATGGAAAGTAGAATTTGCACACCAGCATATTACTTATCCCAAGAGAATTCTCTGAGTGCCCAACCAGTTCCGCTCATATATACAGCATTTTCCACCACTTTTTTGAGGTATAACTAGAACACATCATTAGTTGTATTTTCTTTTCTGCTCATGGTTAACCAATTAATTAAAATTAATTAGCTGCTAATTGAACAAAAAAATTTTAATATTATCATTCCTAATCTAACTGAATGAGTAATCTCTATTCCGCTAACTATACTGAATTTTCAGTCGATTAACTAACTATTATATGTCCACTCTTATTAATAATCTATTAAATTATGATTAATTTGGCTGATTTCACAAAAAAAAAATCTTGATAGTTAAAAAAAATGCATTTCGGACGGGAGGTCAAACTACAAATTAAGTTTTTATCTTATAAAAAAACAATAACAATTCATATAAATTAAAATATTTTAAATAAAAAAATATCACAAAAATTCATACAAGCAGCATGCCGCGCATTGTGTATTCACTGGAATGAACAGTACATTTATTTACAGTGTACGAAACTGACTGAATTTAGAAAACAAACAAATCTTAAAAACTTAACCACATAAACAGAGGTAAATAGAAGTCGCGACCCCAAGCACGTAGACTCCAATCGCCGCCCCAACCATGTTCGCACCGGACCTCGTCACGGCTCCAATCCCAATAATTCCGACTGCTCCGATAGGAACTCGGTTCAAGATCTCCTTCCCCGCATTGCCCACTACGGCCTCCGAGTAAAGCACCACCGCCCACTCCTTAAACTGCGCCGGCCCCAGAAACAATTCCCTCTCCTCCTTGTTACTGAGCTGTTGACGAGAGACGACTCGAAGAGCATAGTCAATTTGTGTCCGAGATGGGGGAGACGGGACCCACTTGAGGATTAGAGATAGAGGGTGTTTGCCAGGGGAGGAGTAAATAGTGGCGTGGATTTGATCGGAGGCCGTGGGGAGTTGGTATGGCAAAACCCCTTGGAAAGCATGCTGAGTCTGCGAGATGCAGTGAGTGTACGCTGAGTCCCAGGCCGAGTCGAATTCGGGCGATTTGGTGAGTAGATTTTTAACTCGTTTAGAGGCTGATAAGGCCATTATCTTCAATTCTGTAATTTTCAATCTCTGCTCCCAAAAATTGTTCTTTTTATTTTACTCTTCGCCTCCGAGTTTCCGATTTTGTGGATCCTTGTGGATGCGGTGATTGATGGTGGGACGCACGTGACGAAGGTCATGGCACGTGATTTTTTTTTATGAAACTACAGTTTTTTGAATGTTTCCACTTTCCAGTATATAAGTTATATATATAAAAAAAAAAAGGAAGGGCAGAGTCCAGAAAAAGATCGGACAGGATAATGTTTTTAAATTCAAGCTACTTCGTATCAAATTATTTTCATATCTGTATAGTTTTGCAAGTTTCCTTCATTATTTGTTTTGAATTTTCAAGGAATTTATGGAGAAGTGTGCTTTTATGAATGAAAAGTTATCTAATTCTCAATGGAAGGAACTAATTGTTCTCCGTATGTACAGTTTAAAAATAATAACAGCAGGATGAAAAGATAACAAAAGCTCATCTAATGCAGTTTCTAAAACCAATAAGAATGATCTTTGGATGTTATTTTCATTTGATAACTTTCTGAAAAATGGGTGGCGAGTAGATTACCCCAGGGATCAATAAAAATTAAGTTCGATCATGTAATTTGAATTGTTCCCATCGTGTCGTTGATGATTAACCCAAAGTTTTTAAGCAATTGAATAAATGCTGCTGTAAACCTTTTAATTACTGTGGCATAAAGCTGAGTTCGTGTGAATTAGGCACAACATTTACCAGGCAAAAATACCTCATTTCAACTAGGTCCAGCACGTCATTGTAGCAATGCTCTATTAATATGTACATATTGAATTTTTAAATATCACATGTTGGATTTTCATTTGATAAAAATATATTAACCACACTAGCTAAAAGTAAAAATTTAGTTTTTTTTTATTAAATTGATAGAAAAAATAAATTATTTTTTAATTTAATTTTAATTATATCTCAAATTAAAAACATAATTATTTTAAAATGATTTTAATATTATTGAACTAAAAGCTTATTAATAAGATAAAATTAAATAATAGATAAATATTAAATACGCTTGAATCTTAATATATTGATACATATATGCATTATTAAGATTATAAAAAAATTAAAAATATCGAGATCAATTAACTTTATAATCCTAAATATTACTATATATTTAACTTATATTACAAAGATCTTTTCAATCTAGGTTGAGCGGTGCAAAACTGTGTATGTAGCTTGTTATATTTCTTCTCAACTCTAGACCGGGATTGATCTCATGATTGGTTAATTCCAATAATTAGATTTTGAGAAATGTCAATATAAATACTACACAAGTGTAGATCTTCATTATTTGTGTATGATGCAGTGCGATGTTGTAAAGTCATTTTGTGAAAATATAGTTGCAAAATAAATGTAGAAGATGAATTTATAGAGAGAAATCGCTTAATAGTGTGATGGAAAAGGAGAAATTTCGGAGCGAACAAACCCCGTACCTACCAGGAGAGAGAGAGAGAGAGAGAAGTAAATGGCAATGGGTGCTAACTACATTAAAGATTAAGTACTTCTGTTAAATGGATGCCATTACCATTAGATGCCGCCTTTGAATAGTGACGCAAATTATAGTCGCTGTGGCTGTGATGGTTGTTATGAATCCAAACATCATATACATCTGAAACAGAAAATATGATTCATTAACCTTTGTGGATGGCTAGACAGACTCATATTTAAGCATAAAAGATGAGATAAATCATATACAACTATTTTGGGACATTCAAAAATGAACTAAACAAAAATACGGAAAGGTAAGTGTTAAAAACATTGAGATCCAGGTAATACACAGCTGAGAGAGCTGCAAGAAAATAGAACTTTTCCCGTTGTTCTGACCCAAGGAATATTGGCACACAGCAAGAAATGAAAGTGCAAAAATAGGAAGAAAGTGGGAAAAGCCAAAGGAATCAATTGTAAGAAGTGTCGCTTGACGAACAAGGATGAACTCATCAAACCTGAAAACATAAAGGAGGCAAATTCATTGATTGGCAATAACTATCAGTAATGGGAATATCATATCATCTGTAAGGGGACATATAATTCATGAATAACATAAAACAATTGCACATGTATAAATTGATTACTCACCCAATAAATGCAGCACCATAACATAGACCATCAAAAGCACGCCTGAAAAGTTGTAAACCGATATGAAACATAGATGCACAAATCAATAATGCTAATGATCTTAAAGTTAAATAACTATATGATAAGCCAATCTGCTTCCAGTTTCGGGAAATGAGCATGACCAAAGGAAGACACTAAAAAGAGGCCGGGTACAAACTCAATCATCAAAGTCAATAACAAGCATCATCTTACCAATGACCTGTGGCAAAAAAGAGGCATACAGCAAAAAGATTCCATTGTGCTACAGCAAGGGGATTGAAATTCCGCATTTTTGAAGTCCAGCTGATGGCATCTTCTTCCATGCTCCCCAGTCTCGCTATGCGATACCCTGCCAAGAGAGACTTGTCATACAGATGCAAAAATCCTTTAAAAGAGACTACTGCTAATCAAATATTACAACCAAATAAATATCACAGAAGAGGGATCTAACTTTAAGAAACAAAACAGTTTCAATAAACAAGAATGATTTGGAAAATGGAGCTAAAGGATGCATTCTAATCTAAGGCAGAAGCTACCTCCAATCACAAATGCTAATGAAACCAAAGATTCTTGTTTTCCTGACAGTGTGATGATTGTTGAACTCCAAGCAGATGACATGGCCACGGTTTTTTTTATTAAGCTCCACTTTTTATCTTAAGCTTTCTCTTCAGTAAAAAGTTGAGCAAATGTTATTAACAATAGTTGACCAAGACCAATGGCATATATTACTCTAGGGATGAAACTTTTTCTAATTCCTTGAAGCAACAGAGCCAGACTTGATATGTTACTTTCAGATCCCCAATGCACTGCTATAAGTATGTAACTTAAAATGGTTCCCATGATAACATACTTCCAGATTCCTTGAATATAGCTGCTAATTTTGTATAGAACCCATGATAAGAAGATTAGTGCCAGCATCGGCCAAATTTCAGATAAATACATCCATATTGGCTTGGGACAATTCCAAGCATCCATGAAGGAGATACTTTCATAAATAAGAAAGTGGCAGCCTGCTTTATCAGCCCTACTTCAATTGTGAATCTGAGAATGGATATTAACAGAAGAAACACAACTGCCTGCAAATGAATCTCTGAGAAATGTCAGTATCACAAAACAATCTAGTAAAGCTTGTCTTATCAATTAACACAAAATCAAATTGTGATAATCAACCTTCAAGGTTGCAAATACATACTTCAAGTAGCATCTTTCTTTTCATGATTGAATATCGTAACTTGACAATGCCAGTTGTAGCCAAAAGAAAATTTGCCACTTTTCGTTCTTCCACTGGGCTCGAAGAGTAGAAAATAAATAAATAAAATGTCAGAAAAAGAAAGGGAAAGAAAAGTGGAAAAAAATTGGAAAAAATATTCTTGAAAGCATGAAACAACAAACTTACAAATTTACTATTTGAAAATAAGCTGAATGCACGTATCGTCACTATAAAGAAAGCAAATATCAAATCAAAGGAAATTTTTGAATCTCTAGAAGATGAAAGAAAAACAGGTGGCCTGTTTGCCTTCTCAATGGAATGAAATATGACAAAAAGTGATATGAACATAATCACAAGAAGTACATTCACTAACTGTGTTTCTGTTTGTGTAACAAATACATTCAGTAAATTTGGATTTGTTCTGTGGAAAATCCCAGAATATAATGAATTGGTGGAAAAATATATTTTGGATATAAATGACACTATTTGGAGAAAGTGTGAGCATCAGATCAATCCTAATACCCTGTTCAATTATTTCTCTTGATGAGTCGTATTTTATTTATTTGTAATAATTCTGACCTAAGCATAATTTTTTTTAGTGAACGTACTATTTATTATATTAAAACAGTCAATAGAAATGGGATAATCATTTAAGGTGATCCCATATTTTCTACTTCTCATACTACCTGAGAATTCCTCATAGAGAGGATACAATATTGATCAAAACAAATCCTTTCTTCATTTGGTGCAGACTTTTAATTCCACACTTCTAATTTGCAATTTCCATTACTATTCTCGTTAAGATTCATAGGCTTATTTCCATTGATTAGCATCATCATCCAGTCAGAAATTTTGTGCAAGCACAATAGCAAACTCTTCAGAACTGCAACAAATAAAATAAAACCTGTTTGACAAGCCAGGCCAGAAGCCTACGAGAGATCTGCAAGAAATTTACTGAGGTCATCATGATAAATGCATATTTTATACATAAATTAGGATAATATTTGTATTAGTTTTCTTTAGTTTTTATTAGTTTTATCTTATTTTTCATTTAATTTATTTATTTTGGTTATTTAGTATTATTTTATATTTTTGTAGGTGAATTTTAAAAAATACAACAAAAATAAAGTGAAATCACAAAAAGAGCAGAGATACAAATAGTTAGATGCATGAGCATGTATATGGTCATACATGTGGCTGTCAGAGTTTTTTCAGTGCAGAATTTTAAAAGGCATAAAGGCTCATGGGCAGATGCATGATCATGCAAATATACGAATTTACAGCATATATTTTTGGGATTTTTAGTTTTCTTAATTCATTAGGACTTTCTTTTATTTTTCTATTTTGTTTAGGACTTCTTTTGCTTATTTACTTTCCTATTTTGTTGAGGACTTCTTGTATTTTATTTTTCCTATTTTGTTTCAGGAGTTCTAAATAAAATAGGAAGTTTATTTATTGTAACCTAGAGAAAATAGGAAGAGAAGGGATTTAAAAGGGAGAAAAAAACATTTGAGAGGAAAGCTTTTTGTTTTTAGCAAATCTGAAAAAAGAATATAGTAGGTTCTTCAAGCAAATTGGAGGCTTCTTTTCTTCTTTCTCCTTAAAGACAAAATCTCTATTAGAGAAGGGGTTCAAGCCAAAGCCAAAATCAATTATTAAGAGTTCGTTTATTCTTATCATGTTTTCTTTCAATTTCAGTTTTAGTTTCTTAGATTTAAATATAAACTAATTTTTTTTTATTAGAGAAAACATAAACCTTAAGCTATGAATGGATATTGATTTTGATTTGTGAAATTTGAATTAATTTTTTACAAATTTTATGTTCTTAATGTTTGTATTTAATATTTTATTGATTAAATTTTTCAATAATGTGTCGAATAGAGAATTTAGAATTTTTATTCATTGAAATTTAAATGTTTGATTTATATAGATGATTTTGTATAACAGGTTTAATTGATAATTTATTTGAATAGATTTTGATGTTAACATGCAGTATTATTCGTGTTGAATAACCAAATTTGATCATATGCAAATTAATATTAAAGTGTCTGAATAAAACTTTAATATTAATTTGAAAAGCTATGTTTTTGAATAAGGTTAACTAGACTAAAAAATAATCCGCCAATCTAAACTCAATTTTTTTAATTAATTTAATTAATTTTGAAATCTATGCAAGTTTAAAAAGATTGTGGACTCTAACATATTTTATTAATTGATTTATTCTTAATTCACTAAAAATATTTAATTTCTTGCACTTTAGTTTATTTAAGATTTTTTTCAATAATATTCAACACAATATAATAATTGGCTTTTAAACTTTGATCTTTATTGGACGATATTCGAATTTACAAATATATATTACTGATACAACTACTGCACTTGCTAGAATTAACTTAGACGCATCACATCACATGATGGTCTTAGCTTCCATTCATTAACTCAGAAAATTTGTTAAATAAAGATTCTTTTTTTTTCCTTTTTCTTTCTTCACTCACTGATAAATGTACAAGGAAACGCTAGGAATACAAAAATATTACAAGCCACAAACCGGATGATAATACTGGTTGATCACTCAACCAGAATAAGAAAACATAGCATACATTTGGAGATAATAGACCACTTTAAAAACCTATCAGAATAAAAACAGGTCATCAATAAGAAGATTGAATCGAGGCTGTTGATAGGCATAGAGCATTAATAACTCCTCTCTAGCTAGCCAAGTGGCTAGGGGAGCTGTTGAACATGCTGTGCCACATGTATGCTCTTGAAAGTACCATCTCTAGCTCTTGGTGGGTCCAGTTCTGAGTTGGAAGATGTTGAAGAAACATCACCATTTCCTGGAAATCAAGTTTCTTTAACTTATCTGACCACTGGAGAAAAAGTACAGGACATTGTTGAGTACCCGACGCATCATATCTTTCTGAGGCTCAAATTAAATTTCTCAGTAGAGCATGCAGATATTTTCTTGATAATCAACAGAGAAAAAAATAGGCTAATAATTTTGTAGTTTCAGCATACCAATCACAAAGTTTGCAGGAGCAATATTGATGGACAAATGTTCTAAAAATGTATTTGAAGCTGCTGCTTCAGTTAAATGCAAAACGGGGAATAAGCTACATGCCATTATGCAATGTGAAGAAACCTAAAATCACCTCATTAACATACAAAGATTTCTAGTGAAACAAAGTTCTTGAATCTTTCCCTTATGATTGCAGTTTGCCAAATCCACTTTTTTTTTTTTAAATTTTACAATACAGCAGCAGAAAGTTGGTTTGCCATTCATATGAGCATTGTAGGAGAGGAGAAACATTATTTTGCAGCAATAGCACATTACGAACATGAAACCAAGTAAAATACATCAGTGCACGTAAAGGCTTACTCACCGTCAAAAGAAAACTGGCATATATGTAGACAAGGAAATCTGGCAAAGCATCTCCTTCAGCAAGGTATGTATCCCACAGGCGAGTAACAAGATGAAAAGGGATCTAATAAAACAAAAATTAAATAATTAAAGCAAAAGGACAGCAAGATTCTCTCAGTAGGAAATCAAACATTAAAGACACATCACTTAACAAACTGAACCTGGAAATTTTTGCAATGTAGGATATAAAGTGAAAGTGAGAAACCAAACCTCTCTTATTAAGAGACAGTTGAACCAGCGAAAAGCGAATTGAAGAAATTCAAGCCCTTGTTCTTCCATGTGCCTTGAAACAGGTTCTGGTACAAATTTTAACAAAAATCAGACTGTGATGGTGCTAGCATATGTGACCTTCAAAGCATAAGCTAATAAAATAATTTGGCTTATGCATAAATAAGATGATGGTGGCATTTTGAAAATATTGTATATCAGAAAATATGCAGTAATGACACATCAGCTTGGTAATGCTGATGCATTTCCTAAGAAACGTGTTACACCATACACTACCAAAGGGCAGGGAGAAACCAAGAAAAGCCATTCTTATTGCAATGACTCCCTTTCCAGATGACAATGCAAATCCAAAATGCGCCCTTCTGGTCCTTGACCAAGGAAAAAGGAGGTGCTCCTCATAGAGAAGAAATTGTTTGTCACCAATACAGGTTTGACTCATTTAGTACACCCAGGATAAATATGAATGGAAGTCATAGATTCTAAAACCCAAGCCCTTTCTCCAAGAAAAAAGGGAAAAACAAAGAAATGCTTACCATCAATTCGCCTAACCAGTTCCTTCAACTTAAATACAAGTCTCTGAATTCCTGGTTGAGCAAATGTGTAATGGTCTTGCATGCCATCTAGCAACTTTGATAGGCACCAATAACAATCAGCCTCTATATTAGAGATTTTATCTGGAGGTAGATCAGATATGGACCAGTTATCAATGCCTCCTTCTAAGTATTCAGACAAGAAAACAACCAGAAAGGGTGTAGCAAGATCATTTATTCCTTGAACATATCCACTTGCAGGATGCCGAATTGCCCTGGAAAGAAATCAAGAAACGTGAAACCTGAAGAAAAAACAGATTGCCCCTAGAATAATAATGAAACACTCAAGTGAGGACCATGATGGACAACACATCACAACCAGATTTTTTCTGCTGTTAAAATATTACAATCTACCAGAATGTCAGATATAGGAAACAACAGATCTGAAAACCAAAAGATGAATGTCTAATACAAGTTATAATGAGCAAAGAAGGTTTTAGGGTATTTCAAAATTTGAAAAGTGACACAAAAACTTTTTCTCAATGATAATACTCATGGATTATATTCTAGGCAACTATATTTCTTGACTCGAGCATAGGTCATAGATGCATGTCTTGGAGTTGAGCTTGGTTATTTTTCAAAAATTTCCATGATCTCCCTCCTCATTTGAAATATCATGTATACCCACATCCAGGTATCTTTATCATAATTACATGTATTACAGTAGAATCAAGAGTAATTCAGTTGCAAATTATGATGCATGGTGGCTAGTTCTATTATTAAGAAAACTTTGTCATGTTATGCCAGAACAATCTGAAATGTCACTATATCTCAACTAGTGTCTATGCATACAAAGCTCAAGACATAATCACCATTTCCCAAATCAAACATTTAGTTTGACGTAATTTTTTAGAAGTAAAATGTGAAAATAACAGCTTTAGTGGAACTTTTAGAATCATGCTGCAAAATTCAGGAAGACTGCCTCCAGACATTTTGTGCAGTAGATAACAACAGAAAGTTGTAATAAATTTAGAAAAATCTCCTCAAGCAACAGGACTATCCCAAAAATTTTGAAGCCTAGAGTGGCTTTGACAACCTATTCATCTCCAGGAATATAATAAGTGATAAGCATTATGGTTATGGAAAGAGGCTGGTTTTTGACATCAGCAAAGGCAAGAAAGGAAATATTTTAATGAGCCACTTGATGGTCCATACAACTAAGCAAATTGTGAATAGTCCCTATATAAATCCACACCCTCACGACCATCAGCTTTGGACCTATTTTGCAGTAGAAAAGTTGCAGTATCAAGAGATGAAAAGCCTATAGGAATTCATAATTGTAGCAGAATACTTCTGGGCTGCAAAAATAGGAGCAAAGTTGAAGTTCAGTCAGAACTGAGAACGAGAGTTGTTCTAATCCTTTTTGTCCATACTCAAATCTGAAAAGACATTTAGATTTGAACTTAAACAGATATCAAATTTACATTCCAGATGTATCAATTTATTTAGCGCTTAAAGTAGTTAGTGGGTAGAGGCAACTATCAGGTCAAGTTGTCTATGTTCAGGTTGGAATGTTTCAGCTTGTTTGGGCGTCACCATTTTCAAGGTTACTCTTTTTCAGATACCACATGTTAGAGTGGGTTCAAATTTACTTAGGGATTCATGTCAGATAACCCAGATTGTCCCTGTCATTATTTTAGGATTGTACTCTAATTTTTCAAAATTTCAACTATAAGCCTTTCTCTTGTTGGGGGGGAGAATAGGTGAGGGAGGAAAGAAATGTAGATAAAAAAATATATTTTCCACTTAAAATTCAATTACACGTGTCTAACAGGTAAAAAAGTATGATATTTTAGATCCAACAAATCGTAGAATCAAGACTCGGTATGGATGCATGCAGTGCACAACTATATCCTAGGAGATATAGCGAGACGCTGATACAGGATCAGCAAGATTTTTCAAAAAATAACAGAAGCCTGATCAATTCTCAATTTCAAAGAGCAAATCATAGTTCTTTTCATATTCAATCACATCATCACCAACAAGGTACAAGAATAATCTAATAAATTTCTTGCAGACAATTAAGTTCAAAAAGTCCTTCATAATATAGAATAGAAGGATAAGCTTAGTATCTAACCATGTGTAGAGAACACGCTCTAAGGATTTCTGAACTTGTGCTTGTTGAAAGAAAGGGACATCAGGTACAGTTCTTGGACAATCAACAGAAATCTAACAAGTAAAGAGTATTTTCAAGAACTGGGGACAAAGCATTAACAACAACCTATGTGTCCATTCAATCACGAAATACCTGGCGAAGCATGTTGATCTCATCATCTGAGCGTTCAGTATCTTGAATGTCATAGAATTGTGCAACACAATCAAGATACTCGAGCCGCTTCCTTCTCAAAACCCCCTCCCTTCTATCTGAATTAGGTGGTGCATATCCCTGTTGTCAGTTCATATTTAAATTTAAAACAAGCAGCAAAATGTTATTCATCATACGCAACTCATAGTTAAGAGCATAAGAGGCCATATTAAAATAAACCACATTTGTCAGAGGCTATGAAGCACGGATACAATAAGATACGGACACATCGACATAGTAGTTTTTAAAAAATTAGAAACACAACACAGATAAGACACGTTTATACGTATATACATATACGTGTCTATATATATTCAAAACAATTATATATACATACATATATATATATATGTTTTAAGTTAAAAAAATATAATAAGAGATAAACATATACTCAAAACAAATATATACTAGTTTATTTATATATAAATATAATTATAATAAAAAAATAATTTTTTATGACAAAAAAAGTTTTATAATTAAAATTTATTATAATTATCTAATTAGTAACTTAACAATATCATGTAAATAAAATTTTATGTCAAAATATATCCTAAAATATTTTAAAGTATCCTAAAATGTCTCACCACCGTGTCCAAAAAATAAAAAAAATAAATAAAAGAATGAGACATTTATGGATGCGTATCCTACATGTGTCGGACGCGTGTTTCTACCATGTCCAACAAAGTGAAGTGTCAGTGTTTTCACAGGTCAGAGATTATTAGAGACCTGATTATCCTTTCTTTTAGCATGTTGTGTGTATATGTGTCTGTCTATGTGTGTTATCAGATCTTTAAATAGAAAGCAATTTCATGATCATTCAGACTGCTTTTAGGGGAAACTAATGGGAAATTTTTAGCATGAGGCATAAGTAGCCACATCAAGCTTACCAAGAGAAGCCTCCAAATGTTGGGGCGCATATATGGTGGAACACCACTCCAAGCTAACTCACGCAACCTCTCTGCATAATGAATGTTCAAAGAAAATTAATGCAAAATGTATAAAATTAATGCAAAATGCATACATAACACGAAATGCAATTAGTATTCGTATGAAAAGAAAGAAATGTAAGACCAATGGATGGAAAGTCTCAGAATCTCTCTGCATAATGAATGTCCAAAGAATATTAATGAAAAATGCATAAATAACATGAAATGCAATTATTATTTATATGAAGAGAAAGAAATGTAAGACCAGAGGATGGTAAGTTGATCCAAGCCTCAAAAACCGAGTATGATGCTGTAAAATCATTATCAAGAAAATAAAAACTGACAAAATTGCAAATTAGAAATTTATACTACCAATCACATAGCAGAGTGAAAACCAATTTTAATGAAGATACATAAAAATGAATGATGCAGAGGAGAAGAAAGATAAAGGAAGATGCTGCCACACAACAGACAGAGAATTAAGAATGCTAAATAAATCCCATCCATAAGTGGACAATCAATAATCTACAAGCTGTAAGTCCACATTATCACTGCCAAGCTAATTACTGAATTGCCCACAGCAAGCATCCACCAAACAGATTAGTACATTGCTTTATCAATACAATGATAAACCATAGAGAGTTAGGAATTCAATCTCAGAGACCAAAAATACACCTCGATGAACCCTCACACTGCAAACACTGAGTGACACACACAAGGATAGAAGTTTTTCTTTTTTCTTTGCTGTATCTGGGACCTATCCTGCAACCTGCATCATGCAATTTCACAAAGACTTGATCAATGTTCTTTTCAGCCTTTCTCCCATCACTGCAATTTCTTGCACTCTGAACCGCATCTATCATTTCTTACTAAAACGACGCTGCCATTTGTCTTTGATGCAACTAAAGAAGAACATGAGCTATATATTATTAGCTTTTTATAATGTTAAACAGAGTAAAATTTTTCTTTCTGAATGTCAATTGGAAATTTCTAGGGTCTTGATCTTCTGAATCCTATTGCCTAATTGCAAATCCTAACACTTATGGAACAAGGAAAATTTGAAAGTTTTTGCCATATTGGAAATATTCAGTATGTTGATTTTCATATGCAAAGATGCATGCGTCTTAACTCCTGAGTCTGTACCGTTCTTTGTCTTTGCTAAACTCTTTCATTCACTTATTACCTGCATCACTCTCAACAGTGCTGCAGCTTCTTGACATCAACTCTGCCATTCTTTCTTGCATTCTGCATCTTAATAATCCTACTTTTATAATGATAAATTTTTTCTCTTATGGCAGAAGAAGCCTTCTCCTCCAATACCAGAAAAACTAGCAACTAGAATATTTGATTCTAAAAAGAAAAACAGCCACCATTTTTCCTTAAAGCAAAAATTAGTTGCAGCATAGGAATTGGAAACAAAAAAGAAAATTATAAAAGGAAAGGAAAAAAGGCCAATACAAATATAAACAAGTTTTACCAAAACAGCCCATGTAAAATATCCTTGTTTGGTTGCCAGGATTGGTAAAAATTTGGAAGTGAACAGAATACCACCTTTTCTGCTTTCCAGTGTATCCAAACTGATCAGATAGGTTTGCACAGGTCCATTAACAGAAAGGACATATGTTGGTCTCCAATGAAATTATTAAAGAATCTTAGACAACTCATCCCCAGATGTAACTACTATCTACAGCAACTAATTACATTACATCTTCCCTCTTGCAGTCACTTATCAAATTAGACATCAACATTGAGTTCAGCCGAGGTTTTCTGTTACATTTCCTAAATTTCCAGCTTTCTATAGTAGAAAGCATGGCTAACAAACACCCATACTAAAAATTTCTTTCATTAAGTTGATAAAAACAAAAACAAAAAGTATATTTGCAAATTTTCCTTAACTCAGGATGACATGATTTCAGGTCATTCAAGCATTTTAATAGTCATTCATCAGCTACATCTCATAAGTTTTCATGAAAACTTAAAACTTCTTATCAGACATCAAGTAATAAACTGCCAATCCACCGTTCTTAAATCTTTATTGGCCAAGACATTATGCCTGTTATACTATCTGCAGTATTTAGTTGGTATTTATCTATAATCAGCTTTTTACACACCATATGAAAATTTAGCTTTTGATCATTAGAGTTGTTTGACCTCTACCCTTTTTTCCTCCTTTCAACTCTCACATGCAGTTTTCTCTAAAAGCCATCTCATTATGTTTATGCACTTTTGGATGTCATTATGATCATGTGTATCATTGCTTCATGTGATAGATCAAACTGGTCTTCTGAAGTTGAAGTTCAAGATAACACAATATTTATCTTCATAAAAGATCAAATCATCTCAAACCTAAGCACTCCTTGAATGTGTCTTACTTCAGATATTCAAACTTCTATCAGTGATACATGCACAAAAAGTTAACTAAAAAAATTTTAATATACAAGATGGCAACTGTATACCAATATACCTAAGACAACTGTTGTTCCAGATAGCTCCTTAGTGAACTTCATAACTCTTGCAGAATCTGTAGCTCTAGCGCCCATGGGAGTCTTCTGTGCAGTTTTGGATGCAATCTCAATATTGGAGACGGAAGGTTTCAACTTGTTTGTATTTATATTATTATTTAGCTTGCTTGTACTCTGGGCCTCTGCCTATATAAGAAATAAGATTCTCCTTACTTAAATCCTTAATCAACAAACAGCACATTATAAGTACTAAAAAAACACATGATTTGATTAAATTGGTTTATTATTATATCACCTCTTTTGACATGTCCATTCTATTACTTATGCCTACATCATTTTCTGAAAAGCTCCTCCCAAAACTAGGAGAATGTAAGCTCGGATCATCTGGTGGATCTCTTCTCCTGGTCACCAATACTTTACCAGGAATGGTGCGACCTTTAAGCAGCCTTGATTACAATAGAAGATATCAAAAAGTAAGAAAAAATCCAAGCACCTTTGTTGATAACATAATTTAAATTCTAAAACCCATGGCTAACGGTAAAAAATATGGTCAGAAAAGCACCTTGAAACCATATGAATGTCAAAACTCGAGAACAAGTGCCTTAACTTCAGAACTAATACAACATAAGTAATATTTTTCAAGCACATAGTCATGCATCAAACTTGTGGGCAGAAGCTGTATGTGCATGCATTCATATACAAAGATAAGAGAGGGGGAGAGAGAGCATCACTATTCTTCCATCCAAAGACTTAATGCTAAATCTCCTTAGGAAGCTGTTGAAATAATCATAAAAAACAGGCATTTCTTTATTAGCAAGCTAGAGTTTCTAATTTTGGAATAGAAAAGCTATTCCAGGTAGCATATTACTCCCCATAAACGCATGGATGGTTTTAAGCTACAGCATATTGTTCCAATCTTAACAATGAACTACTAAAACTATGAAACACTTTCACAGCTTATTCTGTTATTTTTCTACTTAAATTCTGGATATAATATATCGTAGCAGTTACATTTTGGTCATTATACATTGACAAAACCTACACTTCAATCCCAATTTAAAACAAATAATGCATGTCTGTTGACTTCTTTGTCCATGATATATTTCCATGTAATATTGGGCCAAAGCTTCATGTCTAAGCACCAAAATCTATTGACTTCTTTTTCATAGAGATTAAATATTTTGCTAAGCAGCAGCTTTTCCGATTGATTTCTGTAAAAATCGTCACAGAAAACAAACCCATATCAACGTTATCAATCATACCATTTAATTCTTGAGATCCAAATGCTCAAATTTCGATAGATTTGATAACAATTTCAAAACAAATACAGAATTTCACATCCAGAAAACTCGTACACCAAATTCCTACGCCTAATTAAGAGATCTGAAGCTTATTAAATAAATGTGTTCTTCAACTTAAGATTAACCAACAACATGATGAAGCTAATTAACCCAAATGCGAATCTTGTGAAACTTTAATTCTTAAAACACGCCATAGAATGAAATGATTCTCCAATTAAAAAAAAGATTTAAAATTCCCAATCAACTCAAAGTCAAGAAATTGAAGGAGCAATTGAAAGATCTGAAGCACTTTCTTGTCTTTCAAATGGGTACCTCTTAAAAAACACGAGCAGAAGAAACTGCAAAACGAATGAGAATTGACAAAGAAATGAGAGAATTTAAAGAATACCCTTGAACATTCTTGAGAGTCTGGTTGAATCTTGAATCAATACTTGAACTGCTATTATTGTTGTTGTTGTTCATGGCTTTGGTCTTCGTCTTATGTTTTACTTGCTACTGAGTTTGTGCGTCAACCGTTAACCGGAGAACAAAAAGAGCTTTCTTTTTCATTTTCTTTGCGCTCTCTTCTTTCATTTGCTTCTTGTTTTGACCTTTTTATGTGGTTTTTTTTCTTTTGTTTTCTTCCTTCTTGTTTATTTTTAAACATCAAATGGCCATGTGATTTTTCTTATATATTTTTTTTCTCTTTTTTTTATTAGTTTAATTGGAGCTAAAATTTCTTCAATTTAATAATTTATTCTAGAAAAGTTAACGTTAATTATTATTATTATTATTATTTGAGCATATAATAATAATTATTATTTAATAAGAGAACCGAGTAATATATACATGCATGTTATTCTTTTTAAAGCTTAGAAATATAAATATCCTTTTTTCTAATAAAAATTAATGGAAAAAACAATGAACAAATAAAATAAAAATAATGGCAATGTAAGGCTTATTCATTTTTTTCTTGTAATAAATTTTTAAAATTTAAATTTTAAGCATAAAATTGAAAAATTAAATATAATATCTAATTGAACGATTAACATATATCCAATTATTCCCCAAGGCCTTAGTGCAGCTTAACGCAAATTCTAAAAATTTAACCTATTAACAATTGAATTTACCAAAAAGTAAAATAATTATGATTCAATTGTTGGACAGTATAATGATGATAATAACACTTGATGGCCGCTTTAGTATGATGTTGTGCAGTAATAGTAGAGAACAAATTGCAATTTTAAAACAAATAACAGCTTTCATAAGAATTGAGAAAATGGTGGGAAGTAAAACCAGAGGAAATTGCTTAATCAAAGGGATAATTTACCGAGAAAACAAGAAAACATCAATATGGCCAAAAACATTTACAATCACACTCACAAGTAATCTGTAAAACATAACAAAGGAAGCAAAAAAATCAACAGATCAATTAATTAAGTCAATTGACTGCAATTTAAAACTTACGACAGTACAAGAGCATGTAAAGTACAGTTAACGCACCACCAAAACACACGTAATATGCAAAAGAAGGTTGCATTTGCCCAATTGGGAATAAAGGATGGCTAGGCAGTAAAAGAAAAAATTTATGCTGCTCTTCATCTATAAGCATGCATGTTTAGAGTCTGCTTTTCGGTATCTTAAACTAAACTAATTCCAGTGCAGATTTTTTCCCCAAAAATGATCTTTTTTCATGTAATCTGATGACAGATGCAGCTATTTTCCAAAGGGCAACATGAAACATTTTGCCTCAACCAAAATCTTGCTTCATTCTGATCAGACTTTACTCCTAAATTACTAAAATACTATATAGCACCAATACCATTAAAAAACATGACACTGATCATAGTGCAAAGGAACATTCAAAACGATGAAGATTATAATATCCCATGCTCAAAAAGTAGAACAAAATAAATAGCTTCTGTTTTATTAGATTTTTTTTTCTTTTTTTGGTGACCAAGAGAGGCAGATTATAACATATATCTATCAGCGCAAACTTGTTTATTAAGGAAGAATCTTGCGTCTGCGACGTGGAGTCTCTCGCCTGACGTACATTTTCTCCATCTCATTCAGAGGTCGGCTGGATCCATCTGGCAAGCTTACAAATTTCCAACCACCACCACCACCACGCTTCCCTCGTCGTCCTAGTTTCTCCACTGTTAAATTCCAACCCTCAGAGGAACGACGTCTACTATACTTGTGGCATTTCACCTTCCCTGCCATCTGTATACATGGAAAGCAAATATACAAATGAAACTATTGAAAATTGAAAAAAAAAATTATTTTACTATAAATTTGGTTTCAGAAAACAACGTACGTAACAAACTGCTATAACCCCCCCTGACATTTAATACACATTCCCTACCGACAAATACTAGCCATTTTTGCTCCAAAATGCAAGTTTTAGCTTCCTCACCTTCTCATTGGGAACATAACCCTAAGAAAAACTTAATGCTTGAATGGAGTGTGCACATACGCGGTTGGGAAACATAAATGAAAGGCAGACACAGGGAAACATCAAGAAACAACATTAACACAAGATACTAAGGTATAGAACATTACAAGATAAGCATTACACTTTCTCATGTTGATTTTCAGACTTTTTCCTATGTAAAATGCAGAGAGCATGTTGGACTTACTTTCATTTTGTTGAAGTTCAGCTTCTGGACGAATTCCTGATAGAGCATCTCATCCTCTTTCATGGATATCTCATAGTGGACTTCATCCAGGTCCTTGATGGTACCATCCCAACCCTCTGGCATCACCTTGAAATCTGGCTTATAAGGGAGGGATGCTACATGAAATTCTCGGTCATGCGAATTAAAAAACCTGGAAAAGGGAAAGAATGACTATCATTAGAGATATAACCCAATTACTCTGGGATACACCAGTTTTGATGCCACAAAATTTGACATCTAAATAACTATGCCCTTATGTATATTTGCATCCAACATTCTTAACCTTCATATACATCTCTCTGGTCTATTTACAGACAAGCAGATATGAAGCACATACACAACAGAGAAAGCTAGAGAAGAAAAGTAGCATCCACTACAACTAGACATTCATTAACTCAGCCACCATCCTGAATGAATCATACATCACCATTAATAACCAAATATTATTAACACTGCCAATATGCATCAGCATCTCCAAAGCATCAAAGTTCATAAATTTTCAATTTAACAAATAATTTCCTCTTGAATACATATTTTACATATAGAAAAATTAGTTGCATAAACCAAAGACACCTTATACCCTATAACTAAAATTCATTTGACAAATAGCAGGATCCAGAAAAAAGGCTTATGTTCCTCTTTGTGATGTCTTGCATGTTAAAATTTCATCTTCATGCTTACCATTTTTGGACTTCTTGAATAGCCTAAGAATAGATAGTCATTGCATCTTATGATGTATTTGTTGATGCTCCTTCTCAACGTAAAAGTATCCACAAGAGAGGACTGTATGAATTAAATTGGTCATAAACAAAAGAAAAAACATTGGCGAAGGGGCAAAAACCACCTCATTTCTTATAAATAACAAGATATTTGAGAATATGATAAGCTAAGGCCAGATACTTTATAGAATGGACACTAAGACATATCATAGGAAACAAACAGACAAACATAATAAAACCAAGTAAGGAATAATTTCAAAAAATATATATCATTTATGATTATTCGGATGCATCTGTGTTCAACACGTTAATTCCACATTGCAAAAAAAATTCCAACCAATAGTTCAGAACAGCATGCAATTAACATCAGTTAAGAGTTTTCATGCAGTCCAGTTTCACATGAGCATGTAACACATTGCAAAATATGGTTAAACACACACACTTTAGTCCAGAATAATGACATGATGCAATCATTTCCCAAATAATTGAATTATCATAAATACTCAAGACTAATTGCGGAGTCCATATCTTACTCAGGACAAGTATCAAGCAATAGCTCTACAGAGTCATCTAAGGGATGTCCAAGCTTTTTCTCCTCTTCTTCCTCAATTTCTTTAAGCCAAAGGATGGCATGCACTCGCTGCCTCATAATCCTATAGTCCTTGGCAAGCCTCTCGACTGTGTACACTTCAGGATTCTCCTTGTGCAAACGATACATCTCAGCCTTCTCTGAGTCCTTCAGATAAGACCCTCTTGCACCAGGCTCTCGCACTTGCTTCAACAGCACACGCATCTCTCGCATCCTCTCACCCCATCCATCAACAAAAGCTTTGCTTTTCCTGTTCTCATCCTTATATTCTCTCATCTTATCATCGAAATCTTGCAAACTAGAGACCAATTTAGTCTCAGCAGCATCTAACCCACCAACGGTAGAGCTAGAATCTGCCCTCTGACCCACAATCTCTCCATCAAAATGGTCCTTAGTCAATCCAGTCGACCATGACGAAACAGAATCCCAACCCAGATCATCAGAACCAAAAGATCCATCACTCACCCCACTCCCCCAACCATCTTTTCCTTCATTTCCATCAACGCCATCACCCCCTGACTGAGCTGAAAACACACGAGCACTAATAACTTGATATGCTACTGCAATTCCATTAGTAGATTTAGCTTTTTCTTTCACAAATCGTGTAGCACCTGAGCCGGTGCCTAGTGCCGCCGCCGCCGACGAAAATCGCGAAAATATGCGCTGAATATTCTGCATATTTGCAACAAACTGATTCCCAAAAAGCAAAATCAACAGTTTTTATCCTGAGAGCAACAGAAAACAATTCTTTAACAACCCATATAAGGAAATCCAAAACTTTTTATAAATACCAGTGTATATTCATAAATTATGCATTTGATGCAGAAAATAGAAGAGAAAAAGTAGATGATACATGTCCATTGATGAGTATATGAAACTAACCCGTAATGAGAAGGGCTACCCAATCATTGTTTTCGCATTGAAAAACCAACGAAATTTGATGGGTTGTGGAAGCCGGAAGGCAACAGAAATCGCAAAGAGAGTAAAAGCAGCCAGCAGAAGACGAAACACAGAGCCGCATAAACCCCAATTTTGAAACTCACCGTATTCAGGTTTTTGCTGCTGATGGTAAATACTGCAACGTACCCTTTCTAGTGTCACAGAATCTCTAAAATTGATTAATTTTTATTAAAGGCGGTTATTTTGTCGGCCAGTTAATTAACCGGCTAAACGTAGTGTAATCATTTTTTTCTAAATATGTAGTATTTTTTTAATTGAATTAATTAAAATTACTTTTTAACTAGTATAATTAATTAATGAAACTGAATTGATCAATTTAATTATTTATTTATTTAATTTTTTTTTTTAGTTAGCTGCTTAACTAAGTTATAAAATGAATAAAATTATTAATTGGGGTCCAAGTCCATCACTAACAGTTTTCTCTTTTTTCCATATTGCAAATGAATTACTTCTTTTAAATTTTAATATATTATTTGAGCTTAAAACCCCTATGGCTATATGATTATATCAGAATATGGCACACAGGGATGACTATATATATAAATTTTTTAATATAATTTTAAATATTTAAATATTTAAAAATAAATATCAGATATTAATAAGATAAAATAAAAGTTTAAACTCTCAATTAAAGATAAATTGAGATAGTATATCTGTTTTTTTTTTTTTGATATTTTATTAAGGCAGTACCTTTTCAAAAGATAAAATTAATTTAATGAACATAAAGATACAATTACCATTAGTATCTTATTCTTTATACCACTGAATCACTAATGATAAAGATACAAATAGCAATTATTTGTGTTGGGAATATCTCAAGTTTCAAGCTTGTACCAAATGGCCCATGCTAAATGATAATGAAATACCATAAATCCATAACCTGATTCCAGACCAGGTTATACCACCATTTTTTGAAAATTCCAGACCAGATATTAATAATTTCTTCCCTGGTTAATCATCATGCAATACAACAATAGCAATAAATAATAATTTCAAAACTACTACTAGTAGTAGTACTAGTGATTTAGTAGTATAAAGAATAAGATACTAATGGTAACTGTATCTTTATGTTCATTAAATAAATTTTATCTTTTGAAAAGATACTGCCTTAATAAAATATCAAAGAAAAAAAAACAGATATACTATCTCAATTTATCTTTAATTGAGAGTTTAAACTTTTAACTTTTATTTTATCTTATAAATATCTGATATTTATTTGGGCTTTTGATAAAAATATAAAAAAAATTAAAAATAATTCTAATTATACCATATTTATAAATTATTTATTAAAATACCAGAATTTATAAAATATTTATTAAAATACTAGATTTTTATTAGTTTACATAGAGTTTACAATGAGTTTATAATTATTTTATAATGAGTTTATAAATTTTACACAATTTATAATGAGTTTATTATAGATTTATAATAAAATGTCTAAAATACTCTTAATAAAAAATAATTTTTTTAAAAATATAGTGTAGGGTGTTATCTTTTTATTTATTTTTAAATATTTAGTAGTAGTAGTAATAGTGGTACTACATCCTAACCTATCATTATTCTTGCTCTATTAATGACAATTCAAATTTTAGCTTACGTGTTAATGAATTGGGAAAATTATTTTAAAAAGTACTAAGCTTAATTGTTTCTTATAAAGGTTGCTTCATAAATTAAAGTATTACAAAATAAAAAGTGAAAAAGGGCTGAAAATAAATTTTAAAAAAAATTACAGGCAACCAACTATTTTAATGGTAATAGAGAGAGTTGTATACTGAAATTATATTTGTCCAGTGCTAGTTATATTTTAGCAACGTGGAATATGAACGGAAAAGGATAACAAGAACAAACTTGAGTATAACAGTTGTTTTTGTGTAAACAGGAAAACAGTTTCCTCTTTAGCATGTGCTTTGCTATCCTTCCAATTCCCAAAAATTAAAAAGGGAAAATGGTTTTTGACATTCACAGAAATAGAAGCAAATGCTACTATTGCATTTTCATTCATTCATTTTCCACTCTAAAAAAAAATAAGATGTATAACATGTAGAAATTACATGGGCTCTGCGAGTATAAAAAATAAACTTGAACCTCGTTCTACAAAATGTATCTTTCTTGATTATAGTCTTCTTCACAAAGGTTACAAGTGTCTTTCATTATGTGTTAAGGCCCAATCTACACCACCTTATATGTCAAGGTATTTTATTATAGTTTTCAGATGTGGGATTCATTTATATTCTCCAACACTCTCCCTCAAGTGCAACTGGGCCTAGTCCAATTGTCACTTGCCAAATATGGATGACAATCTATTTTTTTTAGATCCATCACAAATTGCCTAGGCCTATTTTCACTGAGGCCCTAGGTTAACAACGGAGTCCAAGATGGTTAGCTCTGATACCATGTGGGATTCATTTATATTCTCCAACACTCTCCCTCAAGTGCAACTGGGCCTAGCCCAATTGTCACTTGCCAAACATGGATGGCAATCTATTTTTTTTTAGATCCATCACAAATTGCCTAGGCCTATTTTCACTGAGGCCCTAGGTTAACAACGGAGTCCAAGATCAACTGGCGGTTAGTCCATTACCTGATTAGCTCTGATACCATGTAGAAATTACATGGGCTCTGCGAGTGTTGGGCCAAATATACAGTGAACATATAAATAGATTTGGATAAGGCCCAATCTACACTACCTTATATGTCAATGTATTTTATTATACTTTTCAAATGTGGGATTCATTTATATTCTCCAACATAACATTGATTTAAAATTAGAGCACACATATACGTATTTGACAATTTGAAGTTGATTTCAAGCTGAAGATGTTTTTTGAAATTATTCTTGCTAAGCCCCAAACCTCATATAATCAGATTATTATTTAAAAAACTTCAGCCATAAAAATTAGCCAAAATTTCAGCGCAGGGACCAATTTTTCATATATGATTTCTGTATGTTATGAGAAGACAAAAAGTTACAAAGCACAAAATCAAATATCTTATCAAATCAGTCAAGAGAGGTTGCTGCAATCGTGACTCTTGGAGGCGAGGGAGGAGGCTAAGTGTTGGGGACCGACGTATAAGTTGTGTGAGAGTCGGGATAAGAGAGAAGAGAAGGATGATGGTAAGCTATGATTTCTGTAGGTCTTGATGGTCGAGATATGAGTAAGGGAGTGTATTAGAGTTTAGGTAAATTGAAAAACAGCATAGCCAATGTATTATGAGTGGGTTCTATTGACCCTACAAAATTTAATAAAAATATATATATACTTTGATATTTTATATATATATATATTAAATTAATCTCATTAAAATATTTAAATTAACCCTATTAAAAAATTTCAAATTTTAGCCAATAATTTAAAGTTCAAAGCCTAAGTTTATCTAATAAAATAAGCTCAAAATTAACTAATAATTTATAATCCAAAAAAATAATTTATATTCAAAAAATTAGATTATATCTATTATATTTTCTATTTTATTAAGATTATCATTTAAATAAAATTATTGGCTATAAAAAAAAACTCTAATTCTGGAGGTAAAATGAAAAAAAGAAAAAATATTAGCTCTCGCCAAAAATTAACATCATAAAGTATAATGAGATATTTATTGTAAATTTTTCACCCTAATTGAATAAAAATTATATAACTTTTTTCTGTGTTTAGAAACATTTTTATATATATTATGATCTAATATTAAGATAAATTTATATTATTTATCTTAAATAAGTTATTTTTTATAGCACTAATTTTGATCACATTCAACAAAATTTCTAACTACGCTACTGAAAATGCCGATAGTTAATGAGCGTCAAGAACACTACATTTTATTAAGTTTGATTAACAATTAACTGACCGATCATAAAATAATTAATCGAACCAAAAATAAAAAACTTTCATTTATATAATCTAACTAACCAATTTTTATATGATCTGATATTTAATTGATAATTCAGTCAGTTAATTAATCTATCTCTAAATTTTATACATAATAAGATAGGATGCATAAATTTCTAATAAGGATTCAGTTTAAAATAAAACTCGAAATTTTATATCAATTTAATACTATTACATTATTGACAAAACATTAAATTTCAATTTTAATATATTAAAAAAACAAAAGAAGGTCCAATGGATAATCAAAGCAATTGTAGTGAGGCTCGACCAAGTCTTGGTCATCTCAAGCTTAATGTTGACCATGCCATTTTTTCAACATAGAGAAGATCGGAATTTGGAGCTATCCTTCGGGATCATGCGAGACTTTTTATGGGTGCTGTGGTCAAGTCTTGGCTAGGGATTTACTCACTAAATATAGTAGAAGCGATCAGCTTGAGGGAGGCTCTTAGTTGGCTCTATAATTTAAGGGTGACTGATGTTGATGTCAAAAATCGATTCCCAACAGATTTTTCTTCATATGTCTTCCACCAATTATGATTGGTCAGGATTTGGCTCTATTATATTTGATTGTCTTTGGTTTTTGCAGAAGATTCCTGGTATTGATTTCTCATGGGTTCAATAATAAACAAATCCAGCTACTCATAATTTATCTTGTTCTTAAATTTATCTTCATGTTTGGGACCCTATTCCTAGTTGTGTTGAGAATATTGTTTATGATGAGTCAAACTACATGAACCTTAGGTTTGGTTGAGTTTTTGTTCGGGCTCTGCGTTTTGATTAGCTGTTCTTTTTTCTTAGTTTAATAATACTTATTTTTCTTTAAAAAAAAGGTCCAAAAATTATATATATGTTACGAAATACTGTTATAATTTGGTACTATTTATATTTTTATTTACTTCCATTAAATTACAATGCAAAGTACATTTTTTTTAGAAAAAGCAAATTACATATTCATAGTTTAAAAACTTTGAAAAATTAATAATATCATATATTATGACTTGTAAAAAATTATCTTCTTAAATATGTATTATATTTTATAGGCTTAATACATAAATAAACACATATACTTATTCAAAATAATCTATTAGTCTCTTCTACTTTACAGATATTCTATCACACACCTCTAAATGCTAAAAGTGACATTATCGAATCATTGGCTCAATAATTCTTCAACTTGCCTATAAGCGTGTATTACACATGATTTATATTTTATTTTTATGTAAAACTTTTTATCTCATCTGCAATCTTTAAACCATTTTTCTTTGAAAATCCGTAACTCAATCTTTAACCTAGTATTAAAATTGAAGTTATATTCAATCATCGAATTCTTTTTTGTATGCATATGATTCAATATTTGTAATACCTCTATATCATATATACGTACCGTACATGTACCTTGTATACATATAATACGCATATAAAATATAATGATGTCATGTTACAGTGCCATTTAAACCCTTACCTTAATTCCACATCAATTATATATTTAATACATGAATATTTTTCATTATCAAATCTCATTCTTTTAAAATTAATATTTTTAAAACCATTAAACTTTTCATTTGATTATATATATACAAATATACATTGTCTTTTCTAAAATTCACTTATATACATATACATATGACGCGGAACCCTATGGCAATGAAGGCCTCAAACCCCAATGCACGCTTCGATATAGGAATCCAAGAACAAGGATAAACCACCCTCTATAGCACCCAATGCTTAGCGAAACAAGAACACTAATGACGGAAGGATTTGGAAGGACGGATCAGAAGAACGCCACAATCGAAATTGATAAGTTAGTCTGATTCGTGATGCAATCAATGAAAGAAGCAAAATCTCTCACTCTCTCAAAGATGGCCGAAATTTGCATAAAAAGCAATCTGAATATAATTTTGTCAAAAGTTCCTCTTACAAGAAAATAAGGCCCTATTTATAGAAAAACAAATTAAAATTCGTAACTATCCTAACCCTAGTAAAAAAAAGAAAATTACAAAGTCAAAATCTTTGTCAAATAAGAAAAATATCATCCTAACCAACTAAGGAAAGAAGGATCCTTGTCAAATAAGGAAAATATCATCCTAACCAACTAAGGAAAGAAAAATCCTTGTCAAATAAGGAAAATATCATCCTAACCAACTAAGGAAAGAAAGATCCTTGTCAAATAAGGAAAATATCATCCTAACCAACTAAGGAAAGAAGGGAACCACATCCCATGTGCATGGGTGTGAACACAGCCCATGTGCATGAAAGAATAGGCTGCCCATGTGACAAAAGTGGTCCCAAAAAACCTAATTTCGTCCAAGGCCCATGTGCTTGCATGTGGGCTGCCTTCCTTACACCTTTCTTGCTCCTCTAGCCCATTTTTAAAGCCTTATCTTCTATATAAACATTCAGCATCACAATCAGCCTTTGTTGGTCTTTCAGCTCCATACTGCACTTGTTTATTGCTAATTTAGTCACCTCCCTTGTAACAAAATCTTGAACATGCAATCCAAGAGTGACGCCATACTTCCTTGCTTTATTCCTTGTTAATGGTCATTGTTGTAGCACCAAAGGATCCTTGCCATGCTGGTTTACATCATTCTCCCCTTCTTTAAAAAGATTTGTCCTCAAATCTGCATCATCATAAGGAGATAAATCAGTCACATTAAAAGTAGCACTAACACCATACTCACCAGGCAAGTCGATCTTGTATGAATTGTCATTGATTCTCTCCAATACTTGGAATGGACCATCACCACGTGCATCAAGCTTACTCTTCCTTTGATTTGGAAACCTCTCCTTTCGAAAGTGTACCCAAACCCAATCGCCAGGAGCAAATGCCATTTTCTTTCGTCCCTTATTTGCCCTATCAGCATATGACTTGTTCTTTTTCTCTATATTTGCTCGAACCTTTTCATGCAAAGACTTTACCAAATCAGCCTTCTTCTCACCATCCAAACTAGCAAGCTCATGTAAAGGCAAAGGAACAAGATCAAGTACAGTTAGTGGATTAAAACCATAAACAATCTCAAATGACGAATAACCTGTAGAAGAATGAATTGAACGATTATAAGCAAATTCAATGAAAGGTAAACAATCTTCCCAAGTGACCAAATTCTTCCCCACTAAAGCTCTCAACAACGTACCAAGTGTACGATTCACTACTTCAGTTTGCCCATCTGTTTGTGGATGACAAGTAGTAGAAACAAAAGCTTAGTTCCTAATCTACTCCATAACACACGCCAAAAATGGGACAAAAACTTAGTATCTCTATCAGAAACAATTGTCCGAGGCACCCCATGTAAACGAACAACATCTCTAAAGAACAAATCAGCCACAACTTTGGCATCATCAGCTTTGTGATATGGAATAAAATGTGTCATCTTACTAAACCTATCAACAACCACAAAAATGTTATCTCTACCTTTCCTAGTCCTAGGCAAACCAAGCACAAAATCCATACTAATATCAACCCAAGGTGAACTAGGTACAGGTAATGGCATATAAAGACCATGAGGCATAGACTTAGATTTCGCCTGTCTACATCCAATACAAGCAGAACATAATCTCCCAACATCTTTACGCATAGACGGCCAATAAAAATGCTCAAACAGAATATCATAAGTCTTAGACACACCAAAATGCCCCATCAAACCACCACAATGAGATTCCAAAACAAGCAAATTACGCATGGAACATCTAGGCACACATAATTTACTTCCCTTAAACAAATAACCATCCTGCCTAAAAAATGAATTAAAAGCTCCTTGTTCACATGCGACATAAACATTGCCAAAATCAATATCACCAATATATAAGACCTTAATATACTCAAAACCAAGCAATTTAGAACTCAAAACAGACAGCAATGTATATCTCCTAGACAACGCATCAGCAACAACATTATCCTTACCTTGCTTATACTTAATGACATAAGGAAATTTCTCAATTTGTTCAATCCACTTACCATATCTTTTGTTCAACTTACCTTGGCCCTTCAAATGCTTGAGGGATTCATGGTCAGTGTGAATAATGAACTCCTTTGGCAGCAAATAATGCTCCCACACATTCAATACCCTTACCAAAGCATGCAACTCCTTGTCATAGGTAGAATAATTCAGTTGCGCACCATTGAGCTTCTCACTAAAATATGCTATTGCCTTCTTTTCTTGCATCAAAACAGCCCCAATACCTATACCTGAAGCATCACATTCAATCTCAAAAATAGAATCAAAGTTAGGTAAAGCTAAAACAGGCGCAGTAGCGAGTTTTTCTTTCAAACTTTCAAACAATCGTTGTTGCTGTTCACCCCATTGAAATCCAACTTCCTTCTTGACAATACTTGTGAGTGGTGCGGCGATGGTAGAAAAATCCTTCACGAATCTCCTATAAAAACTCGCCAGCCCATGGAAGCTCCTCACTTCCGTCACACTCTTAGGAACAGGCCATTCCCTTATAGCTTTCACTTTCTCCTCATCAACTTCCAATCCCTGCGCACTAACAACAAAACCAAGAAAAACAAGCCTATCCATGCAAAATGTGCACTTCTTAAGCTTTGCATATAAGTTCTCTTTTCTCAAAGCTTCTAAAACCAACCTAACATGTTCTATATGCTCTTCCTCAGTCTTACTATAGATCAAAATATCATCAAAATAAACAACTACAAATCTGCCCAAATAAGCCCTCAAAACATAGTTCATCAACCTCATAAAAGTACTAGGTGCATTAGACAATCCAAAAGGCATTACCAACCACTCATACAACCCATATTTTGTTTTAAAAGCTGTTTTCCATTCATCCCCAGGTTTCATACGAATTTGATGATATTCACTCATAAGATCAATTTTAGTAAAATACCTTGCACCATGTAATTCGTCCAACATGTCATCAAGACGCGGTATAGGATGCCGATACTTCACAGTGATCTTATTTACAGCCCTACAATCAACACACATTCTCCACGTAGCATCTTTCTTTGGAACCAACAAAACAGGAATGGCACACGGACTTAAACTCTCTCGAATCAACCCTTTC
This sequence comes from Garcia nutans, assembly GCA_947685225.1. Taxonomy (NCBI): domain Eukaryota; kingdom Viridiplantae; phylum Streptophyta; class Magnoliopsida; order Malpighiales; family Euphorbiaceae; genus Garcia; species Garcia nutans. The sequence goes on from CANTUV010000055.1 coordinate 6,833,433, forward strand.
TCCAACAACTCTTCCACTCGTCTCTGCATCTCCTTGGTCTCCATCGGATTACTTCGATATGCTGGTCTATTTGGAATGGTAGAACCAGGTATGAAGTCAATTTGATGTTCGATTCCTCTTAATGGTGGCAAACCACTAGGCAACTCCTCCGGAAACACATCTTGGAAATCCTGCAATAAAGACACAAAACTAGACAGGAAATGTTCAAGTGAAACATCAATGTTAGCAAACAAAGTTTCCTTGTATCTAATGAGTAACACAGGCTGCCCAACATTTAATTCTCTCGCTCTTGCATAAAAAGTTTATTTTGCCTTCCCTTCTTTCTTGTTTTCTCTCACCAATGGGTCATTAATTTGATTAGTTTCTTTTCTGGCCTCTTTTCCCATTTTCTTCTCACTTTCACTCACCTTATCATGTTCTCTCGCACTCCCCTTGTTTTTGGAAGAAACAGCCCCAACCACTACTTTGGCCGAATCTTGCTTTGCTTTCTCAAGCATCTTTCGATGATCTTCATAAACCTCCAATGGTGATAATGGAACAAGAGTAACCAGCTTTCCCTCATAGGTAAACGTGTACCTATTTGAATGCCCATCATGTTGTGCTTTCCTATCAAATTGCCAAGGTCTTCCCAATAACATATGGCCTGCTTGCATAGGAACTACATCATACAACACTTCATCTTTATACCAGCCTATAGAGAATGGTATTCTCACTTGTTTAGTAACCTTCACCTCTCCACTATCATTAAACCATTGTAGTCTATATGGATTGGGATGTTTTAAATAAGTCAATTTCAGCTTCTCCACCATGGTCTCACTTGCGGCATTAGTACAACTACCGCTGTCAATGATGTTCATACAAACCTTACCATCAACTAAACATCTAGAATAAAATATGTTATCTCGCTGCTCAAGACCCTCTTCCTTCACCTGCATATTCAAAGCACGCCTAGCAATTAACATTTCACCATGTTCAGCCATCAACACATTTTCAACTTGCTCACTACACTCATCATCATCATCATACATGTCATTCACATCATTATCAACATCACTATGATCAGAATCAGAAATTATACCCCCATCATTAGTAGCAATCATAACTCTCCTATTTGGACATTCAGAAGCAATATGCTCATTCCCTAAACATTTGAAACATTTAATATCTCTACTAGGAGTAGTATTAGAAATACCTGATTGCTGCCTATTTGGACCACCGTTCGTCCCTTTTCCACTTGTAGGTGGAGGATTGTTCCTTTGGAAGGAATTCCTTAAATCTCCACTTCTTGAGGACGAATTGCTACTAGTGTTTTGAGGTCCTCTGTAGGTCGAACTACTTCCACCCATATTCTGAAATTTGCTAGAACCAGACTTGGTGTAATTCTTGCTCTTTAGTCTCCTTTCCATCTTCATGGCCTTTTCAACCAATTCTCCCATAGAATTGTAATCATACATTTCCAGCTCATTTGCTATGTTTGAATTTAGACCCCCAAGGAATCTAGACATCAACCTCTGCTCATCCTCTTCAATATCAGCTCTTGCCATGATCATCTCCATCTCCTTGTGGTATTCTTCAGCACTCTTACCACCTTGGATCAGCCTTGCCAACCTATTATACAAATCCCTATAGTAATGAGAAGGGACAAACCTTGTTCTCATTAAGTCTTTCAAAGTCTCCCAATCAGGTACGGGTCTCAATCCCTTTCCTCTCCTATTAGATTTGAGTTGATCCCACCAGAATGTAGCATATCCCTTAAATTCCACGGCTGCAATGTAGGACTTCTTCTCTTCTGAATAATTATGGCATTCAAACCACCTTTCTCTCCCATTCAATGTACTCTTCAGCATTGTTTCTCCCTTCAAAGGAAGGTACCTTCATCTTTATGGAAGTAATGTCATTGTCATTTGCTGGGTTATTTTCACCAACCTCTTCATTACCTCTAGGTGCTCTACGATCTCCTTCACCGATTCTTAGTAGAACCTTTTGTGGTAACCTCACTTGAGCTACTGGTTGCTGCTCTCTTTCTCTCATCATTAGATTCATGCTCTCTTGTAGAGTAGCCATCATTCTTGCCATCTCATTCATCCTTTCATTACTTTGCTGCATATATGTCTCAAAATTGCTAGAACCTTCTTGGACATTTTCCTCCCCATCTTGCAAGTTCTGGTTTCTCCCACTACTCATGATCACAAACACAAACTCACAAAGAAAAGATTAGTAATAAACAAAATTCACTCAAAGTGTTTCGCTCTTACCTCATCTTTGCTGATTCTTCGATTGCACTTCAGAATCGAGGCTCACAAATCAATCTGCCAAGCATGTTCAAGGAAGCTAGAAACCTAATTCCTAGACACCTAGAAAAGAAACTCGACGATTTGGAGGCGACACAAGGAAATTTGTGTCACACTATTATCATAAATCAGAGTGTTGGAACAAGCAAATAACACTCCAGCAACGTAACGGAATCCAAAAAACGGTAGCTCAATCAAGAATTAGAAACAAAGAGGTAAAAATATGACAATTCTGGCCAAGATGTATCAAAACCAACCCACCTTTAGCAAGTTGATTTATGGACCTATTGATTCTACCCAAGAAAGCTAGTGTCAAGTCTTCCTAAACTAAAGAGAATTTTGAATTCTCCTTTGCAATGGCAGCCCCCACAATTCGAACAGAAAAAACAGCCCCAAAAAAAAAGAGGAAATTTTGTGGCCTAAAAATTTTGATTGCTTCTAACCCACTTCAAACCAACCACGGAACCTTTAATTACTAAGAAACAGAAAAATTTTTTGTTGGAGTACTTTTGTACTCTTTTTTTTTTTTTAGGGATAGATCATTATCTCTATATCACCCCCCCAAAATACCAAACGAAAATCAAGAAATAGAAGCTTACACAGCACACGAATTATTGCAAACTCAAACGGAAAGATCCGTATACTTTAAAAATTGAAAACGAATTGACTATGGTGAAGTAGGTGAAAAACAATTTGGACTATGATGAAAAGGGGACACAAACGAATTGGGGTATGGGGAAAGAAGAAATTTCGAATAAAATAAAAGAACCCTAAAAAAAATGAATTGAACAAATGAAGACTCTAACGGAAATAAAAACAAGCCCTAGAAAGACAGATAGATAAAGATTTACCTGTAATTGGCTCTGATACCAAATGACGTGGAACCCTATGGCAATGAAGGCCTCAAACCCCAACGCACGCTTCGATATAGGAATCCAAGAACAAGGATAAACCACCCTCTATAACACCCAATGCTTAGCGAAGCAAGAACACTAATGACAGAAGGATTTGAAAGGACGGATCAGAAGAACGCCACAATCGAAATTGATAAGTTAGTCTGATTCGTGATGCAATCAATGAAAGAAGCAAAATCTCTCACTCTCTCAAAGATGGCCGAAATTTGCATAAAAAGCAATCTGAATATAATTTTGTCAAAAGTTCCTCTTACAAGAAAATAAGGCCCTATTTATAGAAAAACAAATTAAAATTCGTAACTATCCTAACCCTAGTAAAAAAAAGAAAATTACAAAGTCAAAATCCTTGTCAAATAAGGAAAATATCATCCTAACAACCAACTAAGGAAAGAAGGATCCTTGTCAAATAAGGAAAATATCATCCTAACCAACTAAGGCAAGAAGGATCCTTGTCAAATAAGGAAAATATCATCCTAACCAACTAAGGAAAGAAGGGTACCACATCCCATGTGCATGGGTGTGAACACAGCCCATGTGCATGAAAGAATAGGCTGCCCGTGTGACAAAAGTGGTCCCAAAAAACCTAATTTCGTCCAAGGCCCATGTGCTTGCATGTGGGCTGTCTTCCTTACTCCTTTCTTGCTCTTCTAGCCCATTTTTAAAGTCTTATCTTTCATATAAACATTCAGCATCACAATTAGCCTTTGTTGGTCTTCCAGCTCCATACTGCACTTGTTTATTGCTAATTCAGTCACCTCCCTTGTAACAAAGTCTTGAACATGCAATCCAAGAGTGACGCCATACTTCCTTGCTTTATTCCTTGTCAATGGTCCTTGTTGTAGCACCAAAGGATCCTTGCCATGCTGGTTTACATCAACATATGATCAAAATATAAGATAACAAGATTGTACATGGATGCACCACCTTCTAGTTGGTCTCGACTCACTCTTACTCTATTTGTGGCACACCTGTCCGACTCTTAGATTAATAATCTACTCACCTGCACGATTCACACAACCGCGCTAAGCTTGAAAGCTTAGTGATACATATAAACAACATATATATATATATATTGATTTCATATCAGATACTCATACACATATATTATACACATACACAAATATACTATTGGGCCCACCACTTCTATACAATTATCATGTCCAGTTAACATAATCTCATGGTCCAGCTCTGCTCGAATCCATCACTAGTTTCAATCTCATGACCTAGCACTGCTCAGGTCCAGATTTAGCTTTACCCAGGTTCATACCTAGCTCTGCTCATGTCCATCAACATATGTACCTCAAGGCTTAGCTCTACTCAGGACCTCTCATGCATATCCAATCAATCTCAATATAACTAATCAAGTAATTTTATAGGCTACACACAAATAACATCATTTTACTTTATACTTTTACCAGTGATTACCGTTAATAATGATCACTTCACATTACTATTTCACATCATGCATACATGAGCCACACTCATCTTATGACTCAGTTCATATACATACACTTCCACTTATTATAATCAACACAATATAAAAAGATATAGCCATGCAAGTTACGTGCCACACCCATATAGCGTAAAATACAATTGTAAACATCAATAAACCAAACTCACAATCGTGGCATCTAATAGCCACGCCTGTGGAATGTGAAATGAAACTGTCAAACACCTTTGGACATCCCCACGGTAGTGGCATTCAACGGCCACGCCCATGGCATCCCAAAATCACATTTTTGTACAATTTTTCATCAATACAATACATACACATCACATAAGCAACTCAAAATCATATTAAATCAAATATGTACAAACCAAAGAGATTATATGTACAAACATTTACCACTTCCAAGCTCTTTCTTCTCCACTTGATCCCACTTTGCCTAAACACTAAATCATAATAACAATCATCATATAATTTATTCATAAAATCATCTATATGTTAATTCATTCAATTCCCAACTCATTTCTACAAAATCCTTACACTTTTTCTTATCACCCTTACTATTCATGGTCAACAACCAAAATTCTAATTCTTCACTTGAGTTCATACCCATGATTTATTCATAAATTCAATACATATGTAATTCCAACATATCATAGCTATCATCTTATTCAATTAATCACCACTTTCTCTCACTAACCATATCAAATATATATACTTAAAATCCTTAAAAATAAGCTTAAGGAAAAGGGCACTTAACTTGAATTATTTGCCAAACCTTCAATATTCACCTTCAAACCTCTTAAAATTCTCATGAATTTGGTGTGTATATAAACATATTCAAGCTCTCCTTACTCTCTCTCAATCTCATGTTCAAAGAGGAAGAAGAATAAGGAAGAATAAATATATCTCTTCTTTTAATTTTCATCCTTTTCTATATATATAAAATATTATATATGTTAATAATTAATTAATAACCTCCGATCATCTCCTTCCATCCTTTCACTTTGTCTTCTTCTCTTTATTATTATTATTATTATTATTAATTATTTAAAAATTAATTTTTCCTACACCAATATATACTTCATATGTATGTGGTGTATATGTATATATCTTTTATATTCTGTTTATATCTTACATATATTTCAAATACATGATATATATATATATATATAACATTCATTATACACATCTATCTCATATTTTCTCTACCTATTACATCAATATACTCTCTCTTATTTACTATTTTAAAGTACATCAAAAATCAAAATATTACAATATTATTGTATTTCATTGACAACCTTTATTATCTTCTTCGTCTTCAAGCATTGAAAATCTAAAAATGCTAAAAGTGGCATTATTAAACCTTTGGCTCAATAATCATTCAGCTCACCCATGAGAGCGTATTGCACGTACATATTACTCTATTTTCATCTAAAATACTTATCTCATCTGCAATCTTTTAAGCCAATTTCATTTGAAAATCTTTAATCCAATATTAAAATTGAAGTTATATTCAATCATTGGATTCTTTTATGTATGGATATGATTCAGTATTATTAAACTCCATTGGCAACCTTTATTACCTTTTTTTGTCTTCAAGCACTGGAAATTTGAAACTAATATTCCATAATGACGGCGCCTTCCCTTCTTTTAAATTAATTATAAGGTAAATTATATAATAAATTGTAAATTATATATTCCACGATTTTAGAAAAAACATTGTAAGTATAACAATGGCTTCATCTTCTTCAATAATTCCAATAACAGTCTCTGTGTCTTTGATTCAATCTCTTTCTCCTTCAAAATCCTCAATTTTCCAATTCTACCCTCCTATTCTTCTTCCTCTGCATGACATTTTCTCTCAGAATTATATGATTTCAAATTTATCATGATGCTTTGGATTCTTCCGTAATAGACATCACAAACGCTAAAGTAAATTAATTACGAATTTCTTTTTCACTATTTTCTAATTTTGCATTTTTATGATATTTTTGTTCTTAATTTTGTGGAATTTGATAGATTATTACCATCAGTGTTGAATGCAGGAAGAGAGGAATGAATTTTTAACATAGATTCAAAATGCAGTAAATTATTTACACCATTTCTTTTTCTTTATTTCTAATTTTGCTTTCTTTTTTTTTTATGGTATTGTTGTTCTTAATTTTGGGGAATTTGATAGATTATTGCCACTGATGTTGAATTAGAAAGCGAGAAAGGAATTTTTTTTATGCAAATTCATGAAAAAAAGCCAACAAAAGGAATAAAATGAGCAAATTGGTGGTTTGGTAGATGAGCAGAGGTAGTATGTCTGAAAAGAGATGAAGAACTGATATTTTTAAGCCACTCATGCGCTGTTTGAATTTAGTTATTTTATGCTCTGAGCAAAGGATATAATAATATTATTTTAATCATATGAAGGTGTATTATATGATGCTTGTAAAGTAGAGAGGTACAATATGCTTTTTTTAAACATATACATGTGTCTATATATATACTAAGCTTATTTTATATAATATATAAGATATAATATTTTTTCATATTCCAATAGATTTTTTATTATTTTGATAGAAATCTTAAATTACATTAAATTGAATTTAAATTAAAAAATATCAAATTTTTAAAAATTCAAAACTCGGCCTATATATATGTTTAGCCTCGTATCCAAACTCTTTCACTAGTTTAATTTGAGTTGATTTTGAGCTCAAACCAAACATTAAAATTAGACCTAATCCATCAAATTTTTTTTACCAATATATTACATTTTATTTTTACAAATTTTTATATATAATTAACTGGTTTATTAGATTTTATCTAATTTTAGTTATTTTTGAAAAGTATGAAAATTGAGTACACCGAAATATAGTTTAGAGGTAAGTGTACCTCTACTGAATAAATTCATTTTAGATTCTCCACTCCCATCAGTGGTGGAACCAGGAATTTACCGAGGGGGGGTCGGCGGTGCTGCGGTCGGCGGTCGGCGGCGGCTGGCTGTGGTGGCGTGGTGCTGCTGGCAGTGGATTTGGGGAGAGGGAGAGGGAGAGGGATCTGATCTGAGAGACTGAAGAAGAAGAAGAAGAAGAAGGAATGGCTGCGTTTTTAACGCAGCCCTTTATTTTTTTTTGAACCGGCCCAAGCGAAACGGCGTCGTTTCGCTTGGGCCGGTTTATTTTTTTTTAATAAACCCCTAGTGAAACGGCGCCGTTTCGCCAGGGGTTTATTTATAAAAAAAATTAGTCCCTGGCGAAACGACGCCGTTTCGCCAGGGACTAATTTATAAAAAAAAAATTGAAATTGCAGCGAGGGGTTCGTCTACCCCTCACTGCGTTAAGTTTTTGAAACTCAGTCAAACTCAGCGGGGGCTGAGTTTCAGACTCCTCCACGCCTCCTCCACGCCTCCCTCCTTCTGGCCGCCGGTGAGGGGGTCGTGTGACCCCACACGACCCCATAGTAGTTCCGCCCCTGACTCCCATATTATAATGCTAAAAAAGATTGTATTATAATTGACTTATTATAAAAAATCTTGAATCAAAATCAACCTAACCAATTTGACAATACGAATAAGGTTGAAAATGTGAATAGACTTAATCTAAAAAAAATATTTCTAATATCATATTAAAATTGATTGTAACTAATTGAAATAGACTAGGTTGATTATTGAAGTTTATATTTTTATGTTTAAAAACTAGAAAAAAAAAACCGTGTGATGCTGTGAGTGTTATTGATGTAAATTGATTGAATTTTAATATTAGATTTTATAATTTTAATAAATTTTTATTTTTTATTAATAGGAAAATATTAAAAAAATAATTCTATTACATAATAAAAAATAAAATATTAATATAAACAAATAATAAAAAATCGTTCAAAAATTCTATAATATAGACCACTATATGCAAATTTAATTATAATTAAATAAAGGGTTTTCTATATTTACAATTTAAAAAAATAAAATTTCTAACGAATGTCCTTGAAAAACTGATTACAAAACAATTATTTCGGATACAATAATAATTATAAAACACTACTTATTTTACATAGAAATATTGCTAAAAACAGAGAAAGAAAACCAATTTCACAAATGCTGCATTAAGTTATAACTGGATAAAATTTTGATGCAAAATTATTCAAAAATTCGAAATTTCATTAATTAAATACTATCTTGTTGGAGCTACATAATGTGTCACGTGCAATTTATCCAATAGATTTTTTCAGCAATGTTCAGATGTCTCAGTTTTAGTCTATTGGCATTACCACTTTTACAGAACACCTAATCGTGATAATTAATGAGCATAGGTTCACAGTTACACCATTTATGAGGTATCAAGCAAGACTTTTTTTTTAAAAAAATAATAATAAAATAAAAATATTATATATATATTTTTTAAAATTTAAAAAAAGATAATTAAATATTTAAAATTTTTTAATAATATATATATATATATATTTAAAAAATAGAATGAAGCAGCTGTCCTCCTTCTAATTTAAGTGGTTGAGCCCCTGCCATTAACCATAGCAATAGAATTCTAAAAAATATATTTTACTTGTTAATTTTTTTAATTATAATTTTATTTTAAATATAAATTAAAATTACCTTTTATTTTCATTAAAATTAAAAAATATATATTATATAATATTATATAAAATGTGAAATTCACATGAAATAAAGAATTTGAATATAAAATAAAATAAATAGGACAAAAAAAATAACAAGTTGAGATAATAAGTTCACTTTAGAATGTATGTCATTTATCTTTTCTACTGTGATCGCCTAATTGAAAAAGCTCCGAGAAGATATATTTCATTGGATCAATATCAAAATAAATAGAATATAAAATATGATAGGTAATATATACATGTATATATATGTAAACATATAGATAATTTAAGTTTAAAATTACAATAAATATCTACATTATAAAAAAATTAATTTAATTTGAAACTTGTTTAAAATAATTTAAAATTTATCTAAATGAATTCAAAAGGAAACTAATTTAATTTGAATATATATAATTTAATTTTAAATTTCTAATCAATATCTACATTATCAAAAAATTTAATTTAATTTTAAATAAATTCAAAATTAATTAATTTTAATTTAATATTTAAAAATTTTAATTTAATAAAATTTAAGGAAGGGATACGACAAAGTATTGTGCTAGTGTTTTAAGATTTAGTATTATATATAGAATATAGATTTTAGAGGTGTTTAGTTGTAGAAAATACTTTTATCTTTATTTTTATTTTATTATTTTATTATTATTTTTCTTTTTTATTGTTAGTTATTATCAAAAAATTTAAAAAAATGGAAAGTATATTTACTTAATATTGTTTTCTAATTTCTACTTTTTATTTTCATACAATATTTAAATTAATTTTTTTTAAAATACTTCTATACAAAATATACTTACTCAAATAGTTTCCTAACTTAAATATTTATATATATTATTCAATTTAAAAATAAAATTATAATTAAATAAAATAAAATTTTTAATTTTATATGACATCCATCTAAAAATATGTTCTTTTCTTTTAAAATATAATATAAACAAATATAATAAATGAATATAAAAAACTAAATACCTCTATGTAAAAAAATTTTAAATATAAAAATATAAATAAAAATTATTAAATCAAAGTTGAAAATAAAAAAATTTTAACTAAACAATAAATTTTATTTTCTGCTTAAAAAATTAAAAAACTTATTTTGTTTACCAAAAATCAATTCAACTACCAATTTGTCAATGATAGATAAAATTTTCCAACCTTTAAGAAATTCATCACAATTAAAGGAAAACTTTTCATTATTTTTTATATTTAAAAATAAATTAAAATATAAAATTTATACGTTTGAGTATTTTTATAATCTTATAAATTAAAATTAAAAATTTCATTATTTTTAACTAATATTTTTATAATTTTTTGTATATAAGGAATTTTCACTGTTTTTAACTAATTTTAATTTTAATATTACAACAAAATAAAAAAAAATTAAAAAATATTTTTTCAGACGCGTTATTAGTTGTCTCACATTAATTGGGTTCGAGTTTTCTAACTCGGCATTGCATTTAGACCAAACAAAGATACTCCGGTAGTAGAGAAAAATACTTGACCCGGAACAAGTCGGGTTAAGTTATTAGTCTAAAAAGGTACCAAACCAGCCAAGTTACAATCGCAGAAACAACGCTTTTTTTTTTAGTGGTTTTTTTTGGTAGTTTTTTTTTAGTAGTTTCTACTGACTGAGCTGATCTAGGGTTTCTACCCATTTTCTCAATTTTCATTTTTTTTAACTTCTTTGCTAAACCGATCCATTTCAGCTAATTATTTGATTCTTCCAATTATTTTTCGATCTCTATCTTCTTTGAACTCATTTAATTTCAGCTTAATAGCTTCTTACATGGCTTCAACATCCTCAGGTGACTTTTTCTTTTTTGTTTTTCTTTTTACCTTTTTGCTTGCTTTGCTTGTTTGGTAGCTCAGAAAATGCGAGAAATGGAAAGGGATTTGAAGTTATGTTCGTTGATTGAGCTTAATACTTAATTTTTTCTTTGATTTTGGTTTTTCATTTTTCTATAGAATTATTTAATTCTTCATTTTGTATCTGATAAAAAAATGAAACAAAATACTTTTTCTTGATATTGTTGATTCTTAGTTTTTTTTTCCGTGTTACAGGATTTTTTTTTGCTAAATTATCTAGGAAAAAATTGGGACATTTGATTCGGAACTAAGAAACTTAAAACTGAAATTGTCTTAGATCTTTCGTTCTTTCCCTTATAGTTGACATGAGTTTACTTGGTAGAGTAAGATGAAATAATTAAGCTTAATTAAGGAGATCATTTCACTTTTTGTCTAGCAGAATCAAATATTACCCTATAGTCTCTTTGTCTAGCATATGGTCTAATCTCAAATAGAAATAAAATATGTTATACTTAGCTCCAGTAAATTGAAAGTTCTGTTATCTCATATCTAAAGTGGTAGAGAACATAGCATGTGCTACAACAATCGGTATGAAGTTTGATGCCATGTTTTAGAAAAAAAAAATCAGGGGTTTTCAGCGATATTGAAGTGGAGTGATTAGTGTCACTGATGTCTAGAGGTTGTTGTGGAATATATCTAATGCGGTGTTCAGGTGCAGTAAAGTCTGGCTTTGAGGGTTACTTATTGAGAAAATTCTCTTATGATCATGGGGCCTAGCAAAGGCAATAAACATTAGTATTTGGAAGGAAAGCACTACATACCATAAATATGCAATTTTGTATGTCATTGGAAAAAGCCAACTTTATTTTATGGGGTCATTTATCTCTCTTAGTTAGTGATAATCATAACTTAGGCATGGCTGAGTCCTGAAGTAGTTTCACTCCAGGCAGTATGTCTTTTGATGATACAGCCTGACCATGCATGTGTTACTTGTTATATACTTTAGACGAAAATTCAGGTCAAGTTTGATTTTTCTATGATATCCTACGGTATTCAGGTATTTTAATAGGGAGTCATTTGAAGTGTGCTTCTGTATGAGAAAGTCGAAGGGCCACCTTCTGAATCCAAATGAATTTCACTGTGGTCAACTGAAGCTTCCTGCAAACATGTTATTGCTGGGTATGCCATTAATTTTGTCCTGACTTTCAACTTTATACAGGTGTTCTGGTTTGCTGCATTGCTGTGAGTGAATTTTGGGTATATTGCTTAGTGCTGTAGGTCTTTCTTTCATATAATTCAATGGTGCCAGAAGGCTAGTGGAACTATGGGCTCTTTTTGTACCACTACACGAATCAAGGGTAAGCCACTGGAATTCATTGATGGATGCCAAGTTTTTGTACCATCTAAACTCTTTCTCTCTCTGTGTCTCAGCGTTTGCGTCTCTCTCTATCTCAATTGTTTGTGGTCTTATACTTTGGCTTTTATTCTCTCTACATTTTGTTATTCTTTAACATGATGAATGGTCTATGTTTATACTGATGGCTGGCATGTATGTGGCAGGTTCACTGTGCCGAAAGTTCTTTTTATTTATTGCTTGGCTATCTGTTTTCCAAGATGCTGTGGCAATGCAGACTTTGCTTGAACCGAGTCACATTTCCTCCACACCGGAGCAGGCTGCTCCACCCATTGCTGGACTTTTTGATCCCATAGAAATATCACCTGCTGTCATCCCGCATTACCCCTATCCTAGTGAAGCTTTGCCACCTATGTACCCAACTTTTCCCACCACATATGATCCAAATTTAACTGGCAAATGCCCTGTAAATTTCTCTGCTATGTCAGATCTCATGAATAAAACAGCATCCGATTGTTCTCTACCTTTAGCAGCTCTGGTAGGAAATGTAATATGTTGTCCACAACTCAGCAGTGTACTGCACATCTTCCAGGGCTATTACAGTATCAACTCTGATAAGCTGGTTTTAGAGAATTCAGTTGCTAATGATTGTTTTTCAGATATCATTAGTATTTTAGCGAGCAGAGGGGCCAATACCACAATACCTACACTTTGTTCTGTTAAATCATCAAATCTTACTGGTGGGTCTTGTCCGGTAAATGATGTTAGTAGCTTTGAGAAAATAGTTAATACAACCAAGTTGCTGGAGGCCTGTAGTGTTGTTGACCATCTTAAAGAGTGTTGCAGACCAATTTGCCAACCTGCTATTATGGAAGCTGTTCTTCAAATTACTGGAACGCAATTGACAATCAATGAGAATAAAGAATTAATGAGCAAGCCTTATCATATTGATACTATTAGTGACTGTAAAGGTGTGGTATATTCATATATCTCCAAGAAGCTCTCACCAGATGCTGCAAATACTGCATTCCGAATATTATCTGCCTGCAAGGTTAACAAGGGTATGGTATTTATAAATTACACCTGTTTTGGAGCATGTCTTTTTTTCTACTGAACCATTTCCATAAATGTACCGTCGTGGATGTGTTTGGGAATTTGTTGTTAGTCTGTTAAATTCTTGGTGCTCAAGTGCCTTATGTTTTAGGTTGTCTTACAAAATAGTAGTATTATTTTTGAAGAGACAATCAGAAGTGTAGGCATTATGTGATTGGCGTAGATCATCAGGTTTTATTCACTCTTCAAACAGCGGTAGCTTTTCTATATGCTTTCATTGGTTTTGATTAATATATTTTCGTTCCCATTAAAGTGAGACCTTGTACTCCAGGCTTTTAAGCATAAAATATTTCAGTTAGAGTTCATCTGTTTTGATAGATGGCAATACTATTATACTCATATTTTGTTGTTGGCGTGAATTTTTATTGAAATGTTACTTGCTTCTTTGCATGCAGAGTGTGTCATTTCAATGCATTATGTTTTGTTATATATAGCTGCATTTGTCGTACATACCCAGTGGTTGTATGGTTTGTTCCAACTTTCTGAAGTGAATATTGCCTGTGCAGTTTGTCCTTTAAGTTTCACACAGCCATCAGAGGTAATTAAAGCATGTCGTAATGTAGCCGCTCCCAGTCCTTCCTGCTGCAGCTCGTTGAATACGTATATTGCTGGAATACAAAAACAAATGCTAATTACAAACAAACAAGCCATAATATGTGCAACACTTTTTGGGTCCATGCTAAGAAAAGCGGGAGTAATGACAAATGTATATGAGCTTTGTGATATTGACTTGAAAGATTTTAGCATCCAAGGTTATTCCCTTGCTTTGAAGTTATTTTTGTATGCCTTTGTTTTTGTTTTGTTTGTTTTTGTTTGTTTTTTTTTTGTGTGTGTGTGTTCCTGATCTTTTCTTTATTTTACCTGATCTTGTTTATTTGTTTTGTTGTTTCATGTGTGCATGGATGCTGGAGTAGCATATGGACAACAAGGTTTGCTTCTCTCTCTCTCCCCTTCTTTTCCCCTTCCCTTTCTCCTTGAAATAAAACATGTATGTGCATGTTGTATTTAAGTTCATACCTTCTTGGAATATAGGCAAACCTGAAATCAAGTGTTGAACTGACAATCAATTGCCTAAAAATCCTTTTAATTCTCTCAGTAAGTCCTGCATTTTGTTATACTTAGAAGGCTTGGTAAAACTCTTGTAGATTACTGAGAGCTAAATATTAGCCAGATGATTAACTGTGGTGCTTTCTTGCTTTTAAGAGATTTTTTCTCTTGACTGCATTAGAAAGAGAGAGGGAGGCAGGGAGGGAGGAATGTGAGAGAGAGAGCGAGAAAGAGGAAGAGGAGAGAGAGAGTCAAGTGGGGGTGTAAATTTTTGTTAAATATTGTGAAGAAACTGAAATTTTTGCCCCTGAAAAGATAATTTTGTTGATAAATTTAATCTTTGTTTAAATATAGGGTGTCTACTTCGAAGTTGGCCTGCAGATGTTGTATTTGACAATTCAACAGGGTTTAGCTTTACATGTGATTTGACTGACAACATTGCAGCCCCATGGCCATCCTCCTCCTCCATGTCATCTTTATCTCTTTGTGCTCCAGGTAACTTGTGAAAAAAAAACTTCTGTGGTGCTAAAAGATAAAATAGAGGCAGATTGTTAGGAAGTAGGTGTATGCAATTCAACTTGACATTCGTGTCTAAATAGCTACTACCTAATCTTGCAGAGATGTCGTTGCCTGCCTTGCCAACATCAGAGACTAAAAAAAATTCTGGTTTGTAACGTTGCTCTTTTCTTTTTGTAACTTCAGCTTTAGTTACATGCTTTTTATTTGTTCAATGAAATTACAACACGATATGTCAAAATTTCCCATTGATTAAGAACATTTTCTAGATATAAAAGATCCAAAGATGCTTTGAGCAGTTTATAAGCATTAAAATAATAAACCTGTATTTATTCCCACACATTTTGATGAACTGATAAACTATTTAATCTGAACATGCAGTTCACTAATTCAATTGAAACCTAAATATTTTTAGTTCTGCAATTTAATTGAAGTTTAAAGTGGTTTATTGTTTAAAATAATGTTTTTGTAATTTTTCTATTAGAACTTATAACTTGGGTTTTACTCCAGCGTAAACCTTTTGTTATTAGTATGTAAGAGGGACTAAGGGAGGGAGAATGTCTTTCCAAAACTTAACTGGTATAAGAAAATTATATCCTCTAGAGGCATGGCTCTTTGATATGGGAATTAAATAAGCTGCTGTTAAACATCTGATTGCAAATTCTGTTTGTTATTTTCTTATATATATTAGATGTAATAGTGCAGCGAAAAATCCATTGAGTAAAAATATTTGGAATGATGGAGCATACCTAATGTTTGATAGGAGGATATCCTAAATGATTCTTGGGAATTATAAATTATTAATTTTTTTAAAAAATAATTATATAAATGGATTGAACTCTAATTTTATCAATAAAATATATTCTAAAGACAATTTGCTATATTGATGTTGAAGTCAAAATCAATTAATCCATTAATTTTCAAAATTATTTTAAAATCTTGAAAAAAAAACTCCCAAGAATCTTTTAGCATTCCATCTTACCAGACAGATCAAACTTCGTCTTTTAATTTTATTTAGATACAAGTTTGCTGAGTTTCAATGTTGTATAATAAAACTAAGTGAAAGGACAAAATACTTGTTCAATGCTGGGCCGAGAGTTTATGCTGTGTAAATGCGTCTGGTGCTGTTTTTCTTTTTAATTCCTAACTTTGTGTGTTATTTGATAATGCAGGCGACCGAGGTAGTGAGTTGGAGATTATGGTATCCATTTTTTCATTTTTTATTTTCAGTACATTGTTGTCCTGAAAA
Organism: Garcia nutans; assembly: GCA_947685225.1. Classification (NCBI taxonomy): domain Eukaryota; kingdom Viridiplantae; phylum Streptophyta; class Magnoliopsida; order Malpighiales; family Euphorbiaceae; genus Garcia; species Garcia nutans. The sequence continues at coordinate 6,849,781 of CANTUV010000055.1, forward strand.
CAATTAATTGGGGGATGAACCAGTTTGGGATAGGTGCATCTGGAAATTGGCCATGTCTAGGGATTTTGCATGTATATTTTGGGTAGCCTCGATGTCTAGCAGTGTTCTCTCTTTTTTTCGAGATTTTTTTTATTTGTTATGTTTTAGAACTTTGGAAAGCTTTGGAAAAACCTTCAGTTTCTGATGATTTTTGTGTGGCTGTTTTGTTTGTTTTTTGTTTTGAAATGCTAACTTTTGCTCACAGATTTCTCTGTGTAGAGAGGACAGGCTATCCTTCTCTTTATCCGTGACTGTTGGAGATTTTTATGTTTTTGGGGTTGGGGATGATTAGAAGGTTAATCTGATGTTTGTGGAGCTATCATAGTAAGGTGGACCCTGCCAATCATACCGTCTTCATTGGGGCTCTGGTGATTTTTATGTTAACAGAATCTATCAAGTTCGCCTAAGAGTGGTCTGCGTAATGTGGGGCTGATTGGTTCAGATTATTTTTTAAAAATTTATATAAGAATATTTAAAAAAAAAAATTTCTAAGATATTTTAGCTACCAGTTTAAAATTTTTTCCCTTTTAGAAATACGAAATGCGTCTTGGTATGTATGTCTATTTTTAGCTAAATTTGGAAAATAATGTCTTTAAAATTTTTAAAAATCATAGGATGTTTTTGAAATAAAAAAAAAATTAATTTAAACTGGGGACTTTTTTTTTTCAAAATAAGAAATACGTTATTATTAGACTAAGACTATGACTATTAGACTTTGGTTATGAATGCTTTAACGTGCTTAGTTTGAAAAGATTAGACACATTTCTTCATGGCATATTAAATTTTATGAGATTATGCCATATCCATTAGGTTTTTTTTATGCCATATCCATTAGTTTAGTTGCACAAACCTTCTTGCATTTGTGGAATCCATACTGTCGAACGCGACTCATTAATACAAAGCAAGTTAGGTGAAATGAAAGATTTTGTAGGAACAATGGAAGAGCTTGCGAGAGACATTTTGTTATCTAATTTTGATAGTGCGAAAAAGAAAGGGATTTCAAGATTTTTTAGCTGTACCTACAAAGCAAGTAGCTAACATCATTTTCAGTTTGTTGATTGATAGAGTAAAAATGTGATTAAATATTTTATGTAATTATAATTATGATTTTATTATTTTAAATTGAATTTGATGAATTTTATTTAATTTAGTTAGAATTATATTATTTAAGCATGAGAAGATAAGATTAAAGATTTTTGATGAATAGAGGTGCAAAATCAAAGAAAAATGAAGTAAAAATGAAGAAAGAATGAAGTGTTACGACTGTGGCCATTTAAGGCTACGATTTTGAAAATAAATTTAAGTCTACTCCTTCAAAAATTGAAGAAAAATAAAAGTTTCAGAAAAAAAATTAATGCTACGTCCGTGGAATTCATTTCTCTATTGTCAGAGCCAAGAACTAGAAAAAAAAAGTTAGAAATTGCAGGCGCAATTCAAATGAAATGACCATGGCAATTAAAATCCACAACTGCTTCCCATAAAGTCGCCATTTACAATTGAAAAATGGCTCAGAAGAGTCCAAATGAATCAAGGCCACGACTGTGGCATTTATATGCCACGATCGTGAGGCAGAAAATGATGATTTTAAGTCGAAAAAATTAAATTTTGAAGATCTAAATAACTACAACTTGTATTTGACTGCTTGCCACCATCAAGAAGCTTCTAAGCACTATATATATACACCATTCCTCCAAAGATTCAAGTATGAGATATTATGGTAGATGAGTTTTGATTTAGTTTTAGATAAAAGTTAGTGTGTGTTTTATGAACAAAAGAGTTAGTGTGTGTTTTATGAACAAAAGAGCTTTAGATACAAGTGAAAGTGCAGTGAAGTTAATTCTTTGTACCTAAAACTTGTATCAATTGAGTTCTAGTCTCTAATTTGAGAGAAGAGTTTCAAAGAAGAGATTCAAGGAGTCCTAAAGGAGTTCTTCTCCAAATCAAGAACTAGAGTTTGTTCTTTTTTGTTTTTATGCTTTCAATTAATAAATATTGTGTTTTTATTTTAAATATGAGGAATTAGACTCTTTTTAGAGTTAGTCCTTTTTATTGAGTTTATTATGGAATACTTATTGCCTAATTGATTTAACTAAGTTTACCTTTGATTAATTTGTTATATTTGATCTTAATGCATTGATTATCTGGTCAATAATTAATTGAATTGAGATGTTATGTGATAGAGCGAGAGTGGAAGCATAATATTTGTCTATGGAGATAACAATCTTAAAGAAAATTTTCACTTAGAGATAATGTTAAAAATTTAAGAGGTTGATTCGAGATTCTCACAAAACTTAATGAATTGATTTAATTGCTTGTGATCACTAGAGTAGACATAATGGTTAAATTGATATTAGCTTTAGTACTTGAGAGAGACTTAAGCTTAATTAAGGACAATTCAACCATTAATAAAAAGAAAAACTGAATTAAAAATTAATAACTTAGAAAATTCATAATAAACTCATAAAGGTGACTTAACCCTAATTTTTATATTATTAGATTCAATTTTAGCAATTTACTTTTGTTTAAAGTTTAATTTAATCTTAAATTAACTCTTGTTATTCAAATAATAATTAATTTAATTGTTTAGTACTTAAAATAACTTTTCTCATGGAAACGATACTCTACTTATCACTGTATTACTTGATACAATCTGTGTACTTGCAGATGACTAGACCCGAGTCCTAATACGTTTTTGGCTCCGTTATCGGGGAAGCGACTATTTTGATATTAATAATATTAAACTATTATTGCTTTAGATTTTTATTTTTTATTTTAATTTACTTTTAATTAAAAAAATTTTGGTTTTTATGCGAAGAAATTCTAATACAAAATTTGAATTATATAATTCAGAAATTGAACGACTTTTTAGAAAAAAGAAGAAAAAGAGGAAAGAAGAACAAACAGTAAAAGGAACTTCAACAATAATTCTTAAAATTGAAAATTCAACTGATTCATCTGATGAAGAATCAACCATAGGAGATCTACAAAATATGACTCTTAAGCAATATGTTATGCCTTCTACTTAACCAAGATCCAGCATAGCTAAGCCACATGTTCAAGCCAATATTTTTTTATTTAAAGCCAACACTTATTAATTTGATTCAACAATCAGTTTTTCATAGTTTACCATACGAAGATGCCTATGCTCATATATCTAATTTCTTAGAAATGTGTGACACTTTTAAAATTAATAGTATATCTGATAATGCTATTCATTTGCGACTTTTTCTAGTTTCTTTGAAAAATCAAGCAAAGGATTAGCTCACTTCAAAACCACCGGACACGTTCACAATATGAGATCAATTAGCCGCAACTTTTCTTGCCAAATATTTTCTACCAGCAAAAATGACTAAATTGAAAAATAATATCACAAGCTTTATTCAATTGGATGGAGAAAGTTTGTATGAAGCTTGGGAACATCTTAAAAATTTATAAAAAAACAGTTCGCATCATAGAGTACCTGAATGACTTTTGATTCAAAAATTTTATAATGGACTTCATTCAAATATCAAAGGAACAATTGATGCAGCAGCAGACGGTGCAACTATGAATAAAGCTCCTTTAGAAGCCAATGATTTGATTGAAGAAATGACAACAAATAATTATCATTGGACTTCAGAATGAGGTATACATAAAAAAGTTGCAGGTTTACATGAAATTGATAATTTTTTTTTTGCTTGCCGCTAAAATGGATACAATTGCTAAGAAGTTGGAGCATGTCAATTTGCCATCATCATCTTTAGCATGCGAAAGATGTGGAGAAAATCATGAGACATCATATTATGGAATTATGGAGCAAGTCCAATTTTTAGGGAATCAAAATAGGGGTCAAAATTTTCATGAAAATAATTATAATCCAACATGGATAAATCATCCAAATCTATCATGGAAAAACCAAAACAACCAAAAAGCACCCTATCAAATTCCATGTATACAATACCAAAATCAAGGATCCACTTCTTCAGAAAAATTAAGATATGAATCAGCTTTAAAAAAATTTATTGGAGCCACTTCGGAAAGATTTGATAAAATTGAAAAGCAATATGACAAACTTGAGCAGAAAATTAAATGTTTCACGACACAAAATAGAAATCTTGAAACTCAAGTAGGTCAAATTGCAGGTTCACTCAATACTCGCAATCAAGGAGTTCTTCCTAGCCAAACAGAGATTAATCAAAGGGAACATTGTAAAGCTGTTATTTTAAGAAGTGGTTTACTATTTAAGGAGCTTCAACCAAATAAAACCCCAAATTTAGATAAAGAAAAAGAAAAAGAAGAAGGAATCAATGAAGCACCAAAAGAAATTGTTAAACCCTATATGCCTCCAATTCTTTTTCCTCAAAGATTAAAGAAACAAAAATTAGATAAGCAATATGAAAAATTTTTAAATAACTTCACGTTAATATTCCTTTTGCAGAAGCTCTTGCGTAGATGCCTATATATATGAAGTTTCTTAAAGAATTGCTATCTAATAAAAGAAAACTAGAGGATAATAAAAAAATATCTAAGGTGGTACCATAATAAGAGTTTTGATGCTTTTCTTAGAAAATATGAAGTGCACCATAAGGTGGCAACACCTTATTATCCTCAAACTAGTGGACAAGTAGAAATATCTAATAGGGAACTTAAGTGGATTTTAGAAAAAACAGTGAGCAATTCAAGGAAAGATTGGTTAATTAAGTTGGACGATGCTCTTTGGGCTTATAGAACAACATATAAAACTCCAATTGGTATGTCATTATATAGACTTATTTTTGAAAAGGCATGTCATTTACCTGTTGAATTAGAACATAAGGCATATTGGGCTATTAAGCAATTGAACATGGATTTGAAATAAAGCCGAACAAAAGAGTCTGTTACAGTTAAGTGAATTAGATGAGATTAGGATTCAAGCTTATGAAAATGCCAACATATATAAAGAAAGAACCAAAATGTGGCATGATAAATTTATTAAATTAAAACACTTCCATGAAGGACAACAAGTTTTATTATACAATTCTAGATTAAGACTTTTTTCTAGAAAGATTAAATCTCATTGGTCGGGATCATTTAAAGTTGTGAAAGTTTACCTTATGATGCAGTCGATATTCAAAATCAGAGTGGAGAAATCTTTAAAGTGAATGGCCAATGATTGAAACCTTATTTAATTTATGATCCAATAGACATCGGGACCATTTATCACTTCAATACATGAGCATTCAACTGGAGAATGTCGAGCTATCGACAATAAACCTAGCATCTGTTGGGAGGCAACCCAATTTATTTTCACTTTGTTCTTTTAATTGATTTTCTTTTTAAAATTTTAAATGATGGTTGTTTGATTCTTGTTTTAAAAGTGATTTAAGAAGTAAAACCTTAAGAATTTGAAGGAGTAAAAGTGCTATGACTGTGGTGATTCCTCCCTAGCGTCGTGGGAATCAATTTAAAACTGTAAAAATAGAAATGGGGGAAGAATTTTGAAGAAACGGCAAAGAAATAAATCCCATGGCCGTGGTCTCCAAAGGACCATGATTGTGGGATTGAAGACGAAACTACCAAACATGAAAACACAAAGAAAAATAGAGGGATAAAAGCAAAATGGATCCCACGACTGTGGCCTCCTAAAGGCCACAATCATGGGATTACAAATAAAACTGCTAGAAAGGGAGAAATAAATGGCAGAAGTAAAATATATCCCTTGACTGTGGCCTCCTAATGACCACGACCATGGCAATCCATGCAAACTTTCTTTGACCAGTAAAAAAAAATACCCCACGACCATGGCACTTAGGGACCACGATCGTGGCCTTCCAGAACTATATATTCATCTCATTTTTCTCTCTCCCTTCACTTTTTGAAGCCCTGGCAGCCCATGTTTAAAACCCACGACCTAAACTCCATTTTCACTCATTTTTCTTCTAAATTTCTTTATTTTCATCAAATCAAACACAAAAATGGTGAGAAACAAGGCCTTTGCCACAAAATGACGGGTGGATCAAAAGATAGCGGATCAAAGGGAGAGGCTCTAAAAGAAGGTGTCAAGAAGGATAATCATCATCATCACCAACACCTTCTCCACCATCTTCTCCAACACCTCAAGAACCACACATGTATCCGTAAATTCATTTCTATGATGAGAAATAATGACAAAGGTACTAAAATTTAAGATCTAGAAAAATTATTCCCTCTCATTTTATTGATGAAAATGTTATTAGAAAATTAGAATGGAACGATGACTTGCAGAAGATGTTTATCGATATAGAGTGGATTATATTTGCTAGTATGTGTTATCCAACATATGCCGAATTAACCCTAGAATTCTTAAGTAGTTACCGATTTATTCGACTGAAAAATAATGTTGCTCATAATGATAAAGTGAAATTTCGGTTAGCAAATCAAAATTCTAATTGGTATATTGGTGAATTTAGGGATGCTTTGGGATTAGTTGGATTGCAATGAACATTTAGGAGAACTAAAAGGTTTGATAAAAATGAAACTTAGACTAAGAGGCGTGAAAAAGGTTTAATAGCAAAATATCTAAAGCCTCTAATTTTACAAACCCATTTTATTGGTATATCCATATTGTCCTAGCCAACACCATTTTTAGATGAGGAGAGAGTTAAGATAAGGTTGATTCCAAAGAGTTACATTTATTTTATTGTGTCATGAAGAAAAAAGCGTTCAATGTTGGGTTTTAGTTTGCCAAGAGATGCGAGGAAGTCGTTAGGCAAAGCAGTAAAATTTTTATTGGGGAATGATTACAAAAATTATTGCATATCTAAATATAGGATTTGATCACCTTGTACCCATCTCGGGTAAACTCACCATTGATATGAAAAACATTTTAGCCATCAGATTAGCAAGAAAAAGAGGAAATCAATATGAAATTTTAGGACTACCAGATGCTGATATTAATATTGACATAGATGAGTTATTTGGAGAGGGAGGTGACTTTGAGGAACTTGAATATCAACCACCACCTCTACCTTTGGAGGCTAGTCCATTAGCTCCGCCTCCACCTTCTGAGGCTGGTCCATCAACTCCACCTCCACCTTCTGAGGCTGGACCATCTGCTTCACCACCAAACACATTTGATTATTTTACTAACAGATTTGATTCTTTTAAAAATGAGATTAACCGCAGGAATGCAATCTGGGAGCAACGCTTTGACCATATGGAGCAACGGTTTAGAGGAGTTGAGCATAAGGTGCGAAAGATTTTCACTCAGATGACGGGCCTTAGTGATCACTTCAATTCTTTCTTTGCTCAATTTGGACTGCACTACCCACCTCCACAACAACCACCTCTATCTGGTGATGATCTTGATGTTGACAACCACTAAGGATAGTGGTAATTCAAGTTTGGGGAAGTTTTTTCTTGAAATTGTTGAAATTATACAAACTTATGATACTTTTTAATTTGTGGTATTTTGGTTAAGTTTGTTTCATTTTTACATATGTTTTATTTAAGATACTTATGTTAATTTGTTTGGTTTTATGATTATAAGTTTGGGTAGAATTTAATATAGTTATGTGTATTTTTTCTTAGATTTTCTTATATGTTATTTTATATGCTAAAATTTTTCAATTAAAATTTTTGCAATTTTAAAGTTAAGATTTGATGGAATAGTAATACCTTATATATTTCTAACCAAATAAGCTCTTTAAATTAATTGAAAGTAATTAGTTATTGAATTTTAGTTTAAGTATATTTTCTTTCATTTCATAAATTACCTAGACCCAGAACATGTTTAAAAGAGCTTTTGAGGTGAAATTGAAGCTTGCTAAGTAAAAGAAAAAAAATGATTTAAGCATTATTTATGAAACTAAATTCTTATATCCTCCAATTTTACACTATCCTTAGTTGTCCCTTTTGAGACTAAATTAAATTTTTAGCTTGAGAATTTTTTTAATTTGATAAGCTACAAAAATCACCCTTTTCAAGATTAATTGTCTTTTAAAAATTTTCTTAAAATTAGAATGACTATGAAGATACAAGTTTAAGAAGCTCTTAAAAGTTTAAAGTTTGGAAAAATTAACACTATTTAATAATAATAATAATAATAAATATAAATATAAATAAATATATATATAAGTAAAATAAAATAAAATTTCCCTAGAGGAAAGAAAGAAGCAAAACATTCAAGATTCCTCTACAAAAGCTATAAGGTAAGAGAATTAACCGATTTCATTTTAATCTTATTTTAGCCCTATCCTTTATAGACCACATTACAAGTTTATCAAAGACCTTTTGATTTTTCTTGATTTAGTGTAGTTTATTAGTGGAGAAAGCTTAATTAAGCATGCATATGAGACTGGGTTAATCTTGCAACAAAAAGAATATTGGCTTATCTAAAATTTGATAATTGATTGCAATTAATTAAGTTTTAGAGTAAAGGAGGAAAGAATAAAGAACGTATAGTTATGAGCTGAATTATTAACCTGAAATTTTAAAAAAATTTTATTGTTAAAATTTTTACATATAAACTAACATATAAAAGAAATTTATGTTATTAAATTTTAATTGTTTGAAGATAAGCAATGATTTAAGTTTGAGAGAGTTTGATAGAGTAAAAATTTGATCAATTATTTTATGTAATTCTAACCATGATTTTAATTATTTTCAATTAAATTTGATGAATTTTATTTAATTTAGTTAGAATTACATTATTTAAGCATGATAAGACAAGATTAAAGGTTTTTGATGAATAGAGGTGCAACATCAAAGAAAAGGAAGCAAAAATGAAGAAAGAATGAAGTGCCACGACTGTGGCCAATCAAGGCCACGACCCTGGAAATAAATTTAAGTCTGATACTTCAAAAATTGAAGAAAAATAAAAGTTTCAGAAGAAAAATTAATGCCACGACCATGGCCATTCAAGGCCATGCCCGTGGGATCTATTTCCCTACTGCCAGAGCCATGAACAAGAAAAAAAAGTCAGAAATTGCAGCCTCAATTCAAATGACACAACCGTGGCAATTAAAATTTCATGATCATGGCTCACAAAGCCGTCATTTACAACTAAAAAATGGCTTTGAATAGTCTAAATGAACCGTGGCATCCATATGCCATGACCGTGGGGCAGAAAATGATGATTTTAAGCCAAAAAAATTAAAATTTGAAGATCTAAACAGCTGCAACTTGCATTTGACAGCTTGCCACCATCAAAAAGCCTCCAAACACTATATAAACACCATTCCTCTAATGATTCAAATATGAGATGTTATGATAGATGAGTCTTGATTTAGTTTTAGATAAAAGTTAGTGTGTGTTTTATGATCAAAAGAGCTTTAGATACAAGTGAAAGTGTAGTGAGGTTAATTTTTTGTACCTAAAACTTATATCAATTGAGCTGTAGTATCTAAGTTGAGAGAAGATTAACATAGGATTTCAAGGAAGAGATTCAAGGAGTCCTAAAGGAGTTCTTCTCCGAATCAAGAATTAGAGTTTGCTCTTTCTTGTTTTTATATTTTCAATTAATAAATATTGTGTTTTTACTTTAAATATGAGAAACTAAACTCTTTTTAGGATTAGTTCCTTTTATTGAGTTTATTATGAAATACTTATTGTCTAATTAATTTAACTAAGTTTACCTTTGATTAATTTGTTATCTTTGATCTTAATGTTTTGATTATCTGACCAATAATTAATTAAATTGAGATGTTATGTGATAGAGCGAGAATGAAAACCCAATATTTGTCCATGGAGATAATAATCTTCAAGAAGTTTTTCACTTAGAGATAAAGTTAAAAATTTAAGAGGTTGATTCAAGATTCTCACAAAACTTAATGAATTGATTTAATTACTTGTGATCACGAGAGTAAACATAAGGGTTAAATTGATATTAGATTTAGTACTTGAGAGAAACTTAAGTTTAATTAAGAAAAATTCAACCATTAATAAAAAGAAAAACTGAATCAATAACTTAGAAAATCCATGATAAACTCATAAATGTGGCTTAACCCTAAGTTTTATATTATTAGAATTAATTTCAGTAATTTACTTTTGTTTAAAGTTTAATTTAATCTTAAACCAACTTTTATTATCCAAATAATAACCAGTTTAATTGTTTAGTACTTAAAACAATCTTCCTCTTGAAAATGATACTCTATTTATCACTGTATTACTTGATACGACCTGTGTACTTGCAGATAGCTAGGCCCGAGTCCTAACATTGATAAAAAAAATATTTTCAATTTCAAAAAATGAAAAGTAGCTAACATCATTCTCATAAAATATATTTGTAGACTTCTAATTTTGCCACCCAAGAAAAAAAATATGACTTAATTAATAAATTAATTTAATAATTTATATAATAATTTTGTAATTAAAAATGCAAAAAAAAAATAAAAATATAAAATTAAAAATCTAGGTGAATTTCTCATGTAACATGGTGAGTTCACCGTGTCACATGACATATTTGCCATAAACTCATTGATTAATAATTTATAATGCATTTGATAAATTACCGAAAAAATTGATTACTGAGAATATATTTTATGTTGATATATTACGAGGATTGTATTTTACTGAAAAAAATATATATTACAATGTTTGGAAGATGCGATGCAACAAAATATTAAAAAAATATATTGAAAAATATATTAATTTATTTGGTTACAACCCAACTTTACAGAAAAATTTTAAGTAATACCTAAACTATCCTTATAACATATATTTCTTATTTTATCATATTTTAAATTAAGAGTATGATTGTATTTTGATATGTGGACCTATCAATCTATTTTTTCGGTGAAAATTTTTTTCTACTCCACCCTAAGTAAAATATTTTATCTATTTTTTTCGGTGAAATATTTTTTCAACTCCCCTAAGTAAAATATTTTGCTAACTGGTTTATAAAATTTAGTAAATCTAATATTTTATTTTACATAGATAATTTGCAAATAAACATAGTATTTTTAGTCAAATGAGATTATTTAGCCAACTTTTTTAAAATTTTTGTGTAACCAAACACAATATTAGTCTTTTTAAAAAGTGTAATTTACATAACTATTTAAAAAAATAATTTTTATTTTAAAAATACTATAAAAGTTAAAAAATTTATACTTTTATAAAAAAAATTGAAGTAAAATTTTAAAAATTCCTTATTCCTCACTAAAATAAGTTTTCTTTTAAAAATATTTCTTCCCTCAATTTTAAAAACACCTTATTTCTCACCAAAATAAGTTTTCTTTCAAAAATATTTCTTCTCTCACTATAATTAATATTTTATTTTTATTTTTATTTTTTAAATATCACTATTAAATAAAAATATTCAAATAAAATATTTTATATCATTTTCATCATATACAAATCATAATTTTTATAAAAAAAATTTAATTTTAATTATAAAAAAATAAATAATACTCAGAAAAAGTAAAATATATAAAAATATATCAATAAAAATAGTTGAATTTTTTTAAACAATTTTTATATATTGTACACATGAAAAAAATAAAAAATATATAATTTTATTATGTAGATGTTTAATAGATGTTATGTGTATATTTCATAGATGTTGTGTGTATGTTATATATTTATTATCTAAGTTGTATTTAATATAAAAGTTCTTAAATATTGTGTAAACATTGTGTGAATATTGTGAAAATAAAAAATTAAATAAATATTAAAAATATTATGTATATATATTGTAGATGTATTATAGATATAATTTGTATTATTGAGTGTGTATTTTTTATATATATTATGCATATATTTATTTTTTTTGTGTATATTAAAAATATGACATTAAAAAGTTCTTAAATAAAAAAATATAAATGTAAATAAATAGAAAAAACAAAAAAATTATAAAAATATAAAAATTAAAGAAAAATCACCGTTTCAAAAGTTAAATTTGAAAAAAAAGGCAAAAGTCATAATAATAATGACAAAACCATCGGTTCGTATAATTGCAAAACAGATGAGGAAACATCGTATACAACATAATTTTCTCTTTTAGAAATGTTAGAATGAAAAATTATCGGGATTTTAAAAACAAAAGTGATCTGATTTTTGAAGGTTGCTATTTATTATCCAATTTTAAGAAGATAGGATGAGTTTGGTTAAGACAAGAAATAGAGAGAGCTTTTTTTTTCTTTTAAAAAAAGCAAAAAAAAAAGATAAAAAATACGATAAATCAAAAAAGTAAAATACAAAGAGTACAAGAGAAAATTTGACACATAGGCAAAGCGTAAAGAAAAACACACACAGAACAAAAATTACATAGAAAATTTAACAAAATCAAACACATAAAAACTCATATTGAGACTGTATTTGTTTTCAAGGACAATCTCACGAAGAAAGTGTATTGTTACCGGAGAAAAGTCTGAGTTCTATAAAAACTGACCTAGAAATTGGAGGAGCTTACAATTTTGGTATAGTTTCTTTGCTTTTTATTGTTTTATAAGTAATTAATGATGCTCTATGGTGGTAGTTCGTGAATATTTTGAATAATTGAAAATGGCTACATATTTAAATCTATATTATGACTTATGAAAGTATGAAGTATAAAAAGTTATAATCTTATGTTTTAATTCTTTATTTTGTGGATGAAGTATAAAATGTTATAATCTTATGTTATAATTCTTTGTTTTTTGGACGAAGTATAAAAGGTTATAATCTTATATTTTAATTCTTTGTTTTGTGGTCATTGTATATATTTATATGTATAATCTATTAGTCTCAATTACTAAAAAGAATTTTTGCACAGAACTGCAATTGACATTTTAAGAGCCTGTGGTGTTTCGTTTGATCTTGTATACTATCATTATATTACATATCAAGGAAATTGAAACCTTTTTTAGATTAAAAAAGAATTAATTAAGTTTTGCTTTTAAATAAGAGCAATGGTAGATTTGCCATTACTCATGGCGACCTAGCCATGAGCAATGACGAGCTTGCCATAGCTCATGATAGCTCACTATGAGTTATAGCGAATTTGCCATAACGCTAGTGAAGAATCTATGTTGTTATTGTCTATTTGTTTTTATTTTATTTTTGTGTGACACTGTAAAAAGTTTCTCTAAATTGGTTTTATGATTGGTTATAAATTGGATTATATGTTGTTATTGTGTTGAAAATCTCGTTCTTGCATGACTATTTTTTTAATGAATTTAAAGAATTTAAAATTGAATTTCGTTTTAAGATTTAATTGTTGTTTCCTTAAATTTAGTTTGATCATTGGTGTCGTTTGTTTAATTTCGATTGTTCATTGTTTTTTCATATATTTTTATATGCTCTTTTTTAATGTTTTCTATGTGTTATTTGTTGGGATTTGTTTCATAATCATTAATGTTGTACTTATTGTTTATTGTGGTAATTTTATTATTATTTTATTATGCTCTATACTATTTATTTTATTCATTTTTTACAAGGATAATGCAAAATGTATGTTTTTATCGTATTGCGGGTGTCATGTTATATTTTTATTTGATAAATTTTGGACCTTATAAGAGTATGTTTCAATTAAGTGTGGGTATTCATTTATTATTTTATATATTAGATTATTTATTCGTGATTTAATGAATTTTTTATTTATAATATTTATTATTTGAATAATATTATAATAATTAAAAATAATATAATATTTATATTTGAAAAGAAAGTTGATTTCAATTAATATGGCGTACTTGAGTGTTGAATCATTTTTCACATTTCTCATATATATCCAACTTGTCAAATCCAGTAGAGTTTAAAAATTTATTAAGAATTGAGTCATCTATTCTTTTTAATTTTCTTCCAGACATATTCGGGTAGCGACTATAGTTCTTCGGGCTTAGATCTGTATTCTTTAAAGTTCAGAACCTAACAGTGTCAAAGTTATAAGATTCATTCTATTAAGGGTGGGAGCAAAAATCTTTGTTCACAATATTATAAATGAAAAATATTTATGAAAACCTTTTTAAAATTTTATTGAAAACCTCTTTTTCATTTTGATGAAGGAATTATGTAACGTTTTTTTCGAAAAATTTATAATCAATTGCTTAATTTGCATCTCTAGTGAAATGAAGCCTTAAAATTCGTCACATATTAAATGAGTTTGATTAATTATATGAAACTTTGACATAATGTTGTTTTATAGATTTAAGATTCATACATTTTCAATTGATTTTTTCATGTTAGCGCAACAATATTGTTTTTTATTATTGTGAAACAATTAAAAACTAGAATTATTATTAGTTAGTTCAAGTTTTTTTTTTTTTTAAATTTAGGTCTAACTAAAAATAGAGTATATCAATTACTCTCTCAGTGAAATCATCGTCTTCAACTTATACACACTTATTTAGAAAATCATTAAATTCTATAAATATTGCACAAAATTATTTTGAATGAATAAAATGCCCTCCATTAACTCATTAATATTTAAATTACTATACTTTCGCTTCATTAATAATTCATTAATAATAAGGGTATAATTTAAAAAAAATTAATATTTTTAATTATATAAAGAGATAATTTTAGCGGAATAATTATTTATTTATTTTTTTGCAAAAGTGATAATTTCACTGGGACAAAGGGAGTATGTGTTTATTTTATTAAAAGTAAAATCAATTCAATAATAATTATCTCATGTCATCTTAAAACTAAGCCTTGTCATCATTGAGTAAGGTGCATGATTGAATGGAATGGAGCTAGTTTATTGAGATTTTAAAATGCTTTGACTTTAGTAGCGAATGGGTGAGGTCGCTTCATCAATTTGTCTATATAGTCTCATACAATATCATTCGAAATGGTCAAGAAGTCGATCAATTATTCCAAAATGAGGCTTGCGACAAGGGGATCTCTTCTCCCATTTTATCTTTATTTTATGATTTGGAGGATTCACTAAGCTATTCAAAGAAGCATAAGGGAAGAACAATATTCATTGGCGCTGAATTAGTTGAAGGTCTCCTCTAGTTTCTAGTCTCTTATTTGTTGATAATGACTTCTTATTTTTTAAGGCAAATGCGAATGAGAGTGGTCATATTAAATATCTTCTCAACTATTATCAAGAAGCCTTAGAACAAGAAATTAATCTTATAAAATCAAGGTTCATATTTAGCCCAAATATCAATGAAGGTTTAAAATAACTTATCAAAAATACTCTCGAAAAACATAATGCTTTTGAAGGTAGAGGCTATTTCGGACTTCCAACCGTGATCAATAGCTCTAAATTGCATGATTTTAGTTCAATCAAAGACAAAATGAAAAAAAAAAAAAAGAAGATTCATAGTTGGATGAATAAAATGTTCTAAGTAGGTAGAGAAGTTTTTAATTAAAGATGTGTTATAAACAATCCCAACATATACAATGAGTGTATTCCATATTCTAATTTCTAACTTCTTTATGCAAGGATATTGAGTGAATGATTAATTCTTTCTAGTGGGGAAGGAAAATAAGTGGGGAAAAGAGCTCTCATTGGTTAAATTGGAGTCTGTTTTCCAGCCTAAAACCTTTGGAGAGAAAGGCTTTTAGAATTTTGAAAGGTTTAATACAACAGTGTTAGCTAAACAATGGTGACAGATGATCTCCTTCCCTAATTCTCGAATGTCTCATGTGTTCAAAGGGAAATACTTCCCCGATTCTAATATTTTTAATGTTTATTTAGGTAATTGTCCTAGCTATACTTGGAGGAGCATATGGAATACCATCTCTCCTTTAAAGGATGGATGTTATTAGAGGGTTAGGGATGGATTAATAATTAGGTATGTGAACATAATTGGCTGCCAGTTTCAGGAAATATAAGGATTTCAATGGCCAACAATAAGAATTCATGCTATGGAAAGGAAAACTAGAAGTTGATGTTGCTGGGCAAAAGGATACAACCTTATGGCAAATTGAGATGCAAGTGCAAAACTACTTGTAGTGCATTTCGATGAAGACGTCGAATTCTTTTGGTAGGGGTGGTCTATTAGCCCCTTAAATTTTTTGGCAAGAGAATTGACAAGCTACTGCTAGCAAGTTGGCGTGCTAGATTGCAACAGTAGCAAACATGCATGTTGGTTGGGCATGCATTTCGGCAGTATGTATGCTAGACAAATTGGTGGCTGCCTAGCTCAAGGCAACTGGGGTACTTTTGGGCGACATTGGTATGGGCCAACTGTCCATACAGTGGGCAAGTGTGATTAGCTAGTAAGCCAATTATTGCTGCATTGGCAATGACAGTTATGAATCGTGTTTTAGCTAAAGCTTATGTGGCATCCAAACATATCCAAACAAGGAAGTTGGAGATGTCTTAGCAAGTCTATAGGCAAATGATGGCATAAGATCAGCCTAAGCAATTAGGGTTGCCAATTGCACCCGTATAGGTAGAAAATACCAATAACTGTTTATGTCCCTTGCAACTGCCTATAAATATGGCAAATCTGATAGACAACTATATATAGACAATTTTACTTATAATCTATTGTAATATTTCTTGTATTCTTGAGAAAATAATACTAAGGTTGCGAGAGTTTTCTTGTAATTGGCTTGTTACTTTGATTTACTTGATGTATGCTTGGTTGAACCTCCATTGCTTCCATACTTAACAATCATTTTGTGTGTTATCAGCTAAACTGGGTATGAACTCTAGGCTGTCATATAGGTCTTAGGCAATTTGTTTGCTAGCAAAAATTAGTCATGTGACAATTTTATCCTAAAAAAAATGAATACGTGTGATTTGAGGGTTTGAGACCTCTTCTTACTTGAAAGTCATTCCTGGGATTTGGAAAAATAGCTCTAATCTTTAATAATCAAAACATGAAAGTTATTAAAAATACCCCAATCAGCCTACCTAATATTCAAGACAAGGTTTACTGGAGTGGGTCAAGGAATGACTTTTATGATGTAAAGTTAGGTTATAAAGCTTTGGGGTTCATCATTGACATTGAGGTTGGGTTGTTAATAAAGAAATTTCGGTCTTTCTTATTGAATTTAAACATGTCACCAAGAGTTAAGATGTTTGGGTGGAGATTAATGAGGAATTGTCTCCCTACAAGATTTTAGTTGAGACAAAGAGATTTGGATGTTGAAGAGGTGATTCCACTATGTAATGGAGATGCTGAGTTCTTCTCTCATGTATTTATGTACTATCATGTAGGAAAAAAATATTGGAGAATAACTATTATTGCTCTTAATAGCTGCTATTGGTCATATAGGGAAAAAAAGATGACTAAGATATTAGTGATCATGAATGGTGTTTGGTGGGCAGGAAATAAATTGGTATATTGGGGTCTTTTTCCTAATCCTATAGTGTTGGTGAAATTGGAACTATTTAGCCTTGCAGAGTAGGTAAGGCTAAGTTTGCAGTTAATATAGTTGGCTAGCCAACCTGTCACGACCCAACCCAGGGGCCACGACCGGCATGCAGCCAAACCGAAGTCTGACCACATAAGCCTTAGAAACATTCATAACAGTCTAAGTGCAAAACAGTTCAATACTTATATAATCCTCAATCCTAGTTCAAATGCAAACCATCAATATAATCAAATCCCAATAAAATTATTCGGGAAATCTAAAGCAGACAAGTTCTTCTTATTACACAAAAAGGAATTCGGATTCAATCCGCCCAAAAGTTTAATATCCGGAAATCTCTAAGCAGAAGGACCGATAAACACAAACGGAAAACCTGATCAACTTCGCCAAAGAAGAGAAAGAAGATAGACGAAGGCAATCACTATAAACTTGCAAGACAATCTGTAAGGGTGTGAGCGCTTTATATAGACGCCCAGTAAGCCTATGAGAGGCAGAGAAACATCTAACAGTTATATAAGCAGTACATATAATACATTCACAAATTAAGCAATCAAGATGGTGTGTCGGGGTCACCAATCAGTAAACAGTACAGTATAATATCAGTCACATCCGCCCTTATAACTCCTCAGTACAGTACAGTAATCAGTAATTAGGCATGTAGCCTCAGTAAACAGTATAGGCATTAAGCCTCAGTAGCAGTATAAGCATTAAGTCTCAGTAACCTCCTTCCCCTTCATGACACACCATCACACAGCACAAGTAATATCAAATTCAATATTCTCACATAAATACAATCACGTGCAAGTTTCTATGTCTTCTAAAACATGCGAGGCTGAGTTCGAAAGAATAGTCTAGTGAATATATAGAAAGGATAATATATTATAAGAAGGGTTTATATATATATATAAGTTGTTAGCAAGTAGCACAACACAAACAGTTCAAATACACCCATAGAACTTACCTGGTCTAACAGTCAGCTAAGCAATCCGCCACCCTAAGTCTGAGGTGCTGCTGGACCACCGCCTAACCATTAACCATTAATTAACAACCACCCTTACAAATGTATGCAAGTGCAAATGGGAATGCATGACGTGAATGCACGCAATTCAATAGTTTCCATAACAAGGTTAAACCTTTTTGTCAACCAATCATAACTTAACCATCATAATACCACACCTTTAAACTTGCTTTCCAGAATATAAAACATCATTAAAAAGTCCTTACAATTTAAATTTATCAAATACCTTACTTAAATAATCAATATTCACCAAATACAATTTTACCGATAAACCTGAATAACGAGTGTCAACTTGTAAAATTCAAAACAATTAACCAGTATATGCAAAATTTATAATTCTCAACCATAAGTTAATTTGATATCTGAAAAGCATCCTACCAAAATTTCATAATTTTTCGAGACTTAGAAGTCTCTCAACCAATTTTTATTCATAACAGTATACAGCTCACAAGGTATATTGACAGCAGTAGAAAGATCTAATTATTTCAAAAATTTAACAACAGAAACATAACCCAACATATTTTTCTTGTAAATTAGACTTCCAGAAATTCAACATATGAAAATCAAATCTAAAACATTTTTACACATTTTAATATGAATTTCGAAAGTTACAGATGATGCAATCGCATCTACAGTACAGTTCGTCAGATAACAGTAGCAAACATGAATTTTCCAGAAATATACAATGCTCCAAAATCCCAAAAATTATTTTTCTCATAAACTAGACTCAATTTCAAGCCACATATCCAAATTTTAGATTTTTATCATGTTCCAATATTTAATTAAAAATCGAGCAACATACAGCACTAACATCAAACTTCAGCAGAGAATTAAATCATCCAAAAACTCAAAGAAAACAATTAATTCGAAAACCCTAATACCCAAATCAATTCAATCAAACCCTAATTCAATACATTCATCAAATTTCAGAACCCAACACACTAGCCCAATCAATTAATTCAATAACCAAAATCCCTCAAAATAATAAAAACCCCAAAACCTAACCTATTTTGTAAAAATCAATTTAATTAAATAATAATTCGAATTTAGCCAAATTAATTAAGAAAAATACCAACCCAATATGATATGAACATGTTCTAGGTAGATGGGAGTCAAATCAAAGCAAAAGGGTGGAAGAAAAACCTCAAAACACACAAAATAGCAAAAATTGCTGCTGTTGGAAAGGGAAGCAAAACGACAGGTCGAGCCACGCCGCAGCAGGCCAAACGACAGAGCTTCGCAGGCCGAATGATGAAGCCCTGGCCCGCGCCTCTCCGCCAAACGACACAAACCTCTCGCCGAACGACACTGCCTCCTATGCGCGCCAAGACCAAAACGACAGACCCTCTAATTTTTGCCTAAAATCCTATTTTTTTAAGCCACCCGAATTTAAAGTGATCTAAAACCTTCCCCCATCAAACCTAGGCCCTATTTATAGGAAAGAAAACTTTTAAAAATATATTTTGACCCCAATCTAATTTATTTTAATTAAAAACACCCCAAAACTATTTATTTTTATAAAAAATTACCCAAAACCATAAAATTCACAAAATCAACTCAAATTTATTTTTAACTTCAAACTTTAACCCAAAATAATTTATAAATATGTTTTACGCATAATAATACCCGAAAATACCAAAAACGACGAAAAATCCAAAAACGACGAAAATACCCTCGGCACCCAAAAATACAATATTATACTCAAAATGACCGTCTTGTCGTCCTGAGTATCAAAAAGACATTCAAACATCAAATTATGTTCAAACAACATATGAGGGTGCAAAATGACTATTTTGCCCCTAAGGTGCAAAATTATCATTTTGCCCCTAAAGTGCAAAATTACCATTTTTGCCCCTAGGCTTAAAATATTCAAAAACCAAGGGTTCTACAATCTAACCCCCTTAAAGTAATTGTGTCCACGCAATTGAATCCAACATAATAATTATCCATAAAAAACTGTCATTACAATAGTTATACACAAATCCGGATGGTATCGTCTACTTAGTATGTGTCGTTATGGTTGATCAGGCCATAACCACAAGATACCAAGCACTAATGACCATTTCAGGTTCGATCCATTTAGAGTTCATTAAATAAAAACCAATTATCAGATAACCAAAACAAAATCAATGAATAGCGCTTAGCGCTCAACCCAGTCAATATCAGTGCCAATCAATCGAGTATAACATTATCTCTGTTCATTTTTCCAATCCATAACAATATTAATATACTGTACCTCTGTAACCAATAACAAAAATATTCTGTAACTCAACATCATTACACATACACCTTTTCAATAAGATCCATTGCATACAATTGTCAATCATCAGTCACAAACAATATCATGCGATGTATGAGTATGATGTTATGGTATGCAAGTGCTCTAACACTAAAACTGAAGAATATTACAGTCTAACCCCCTTAAAACGATTTCAACCTCGAAATCTAAAACATACCTGAAGACTCAAACAGACGGGGATATTTAGCTTTCATAAGCTCTTCGGCTTCCCAGGTGCATTCTTCAACAGAATGATTGCGCCAAAGGACTTTCACAGAAGCTACATCCTTAGAACGCAACCGCCACTACAAAAAAAACACGCTATCTGCAACGGACAAAATCCGTCGCAAATCCGTCGCAAATCAAGTCTTGCGACCAATCTGCGACGGATACGATCCGTTAATAAAAAAGGCGTCGCAATTTTCAATTTTGCGACAGGCCGTCGCAGATTGCGACGGATTTGCAACCACTCGGCGGTTGCAAATCTCGCGCTTAAAATTTCGCAGGTAAAGGGCAGCCGTCGCAGATTCCGTAGCAGAATGCCGTCGCAGATTTTCGTCCCAAATTCGTTGCAGATTCCGTCGCAGATTGTCGTCGCAGATTCCGTCATAGATTTCAGATATCCGTCACAGATTCGTAACAAATCCGTAACAATTTAATATTGATTTTTATTGAAACTATTTGTATTATCAATTAATTTTATGAGAACTTTATAAATACATTTGGAACATTTAAACACAATCTTAAAAAAAACACTAATTACATTGATAAAAATAATTCTTTTATTAATCTTTAATATAATAAAATATTTTACAATTTAATTACGCATGTGTTAAGAACACTACTACAAATAATCTATCTTGAAAATAACAATATTTGGGAAAAAATAACACAAGTGTCTCACAATATAGAACTCAAAACAAATCAAACTCTAAATCCTCTGCTGTTCCTCCTTCCTCTAGCTCTCTCAAACTTCATTCCCTTTGATCACACATAGGGTTTAGTATGGCTGTGTGGCACACCAGGAGCTGGGCCAAAGTGTTTCACAGATTCACGGGCATTCTTTGGACCTCTTAAGAGAACCTGAACAAACATTTGCATTAATAAGTTGCAATATGACCAATATCATGTAATTTGTAGCAAAACAGAAGGCAAATCTTAAGATGACTCAAGAATTCTATATCAAAGAACATAAACAGCACACAACACATATTGAATTTGAATCTATAATATCTATAAGTGAAAGGTAAGGAACTTGGGACATATTCTACAGTCATGCAATAGGCACAACAACATGGCTAGTGGAGCTGTTCTCAATTGCTAGTATTTGATTCTACAGGCTTAAAATCTGCAAAACTTTTAGGCTCACTACTGTGAACATAATGTTCTCAGCTAGATTTAATAATTATACCCACACACATAAAACTAAATTTGAATGATGTATTTGTGCCGAGAAGGTCTCGTATATCACAATAAAAAACTTGGGCACATGCAAAACATGCATGTTTACTCAAAGACACTTTGCATGAAATGATGATCATGGGCAGAATGTGGTTACAGCCTTCACATTGAGCATGGTGAGATCTCAGCCCTGACATTACACACGGTCTAGTCCAGCCTATCAGACTCAAAAAAGATCCGTCTTATATCCATTTTTGTTACTCAGAATAAATTTTCACAAGCTTATTTTCATCATCCCATGGGTGAGCTTTGGCACAATGGTAATGTTAGTCAATAAAACAGCAGTCACATTACTGAAAACGCAAGGGAAAGGATGTGTATGGTAGATGGCCCTTGAAAGTGGGGAGCCTTTAGCACTAAGGGCATCCTTTATATGAATATTATCATATCTAACCATCATAAAGTACCTGAGATTGTATAAATTCAACAAGTTCCTGCAATCTTGCAGTTTGCTGAGTGTGAATCCCACTTGAACTTCTTTCTGTTGCCGGTGACCTCTCTAAAATGATTTGCAGATAACTCTGATAGTATATTAAAAATAAAAAACTGAGTCCAGTCCAAGTTACTCGATTGCTGAATATGCTGTTAAAAGGAAAAAGTATACAATGACACAGCAAATAAAAGCTCTGAAGGCAAAACACCTTGGTTGTATATGAGCCATCTAGTTTAAGTGTTGAACCAGCAGCTGCCACAGTCTCCTTGTTAACCCCTTTTATCTGTAAATAAGGACTTGGGGTATCTTGGAGATGATCAACCTCAATCAGAATCTAAAACATCAAAACAAATATAAATATCCAGGTCATATGGATAACAAGTTACATGAGAAGAAAAACCTAATTGCATAAAAGCAGCATCATAAAATGAGCTCATAATTGCACCGCCATATATCTCACTGAAAACTGGTAACTATATATAACCCAACAAGTAAGTATCAATAACAGCAACAACTTATTCTGACAAGAATATATCAACTATCACAAAATTAAAACCATGAAATAAAAAATAAAAAATATGGTGGCCAAGATGGTCAGTATCAGATTACTTGTTAATTTGAAGTGTAAAATAATGATATCTAAGTTAATGAATAGAGAATTTTAGATAAATATTGGATCACTTGTTAGTTTAAAATCCTATATTACATTTCACAAACCAAAATTCAGCTGCATGAAGAGATTGTACAATGCCAGAAAACTCACAGAGAAATCAAAGTACAAAAATTTAATACTTTTCTTACAAATCAGAAGAGGATAACCGCAAAACAGAAGTATATATTCCTTTTCAACAAGAAAGTTCATAAAGTAAAAATTTCCACATATTATTACCTTCCCATCTTGGTGGATAAATGCAGAAGCTTCAATGTAAGCTACAACTTGATACCTAACATCATAAAAAATAAACCACAACATCTCAATGGCCTACAAATAGATGTATCGGTAGTAAAGCATAAAAAAGAACCTAGGAATTTGTCCTTTCAAAATTTGTAATAGTTCAATAAATATACTGGAAGCCACTAAATGTTGTCCTCCACTTAAATACCAAACATGGAAGATTTCTCTCAAAGGCTATGATGATAAACAGAGGGCAGACCTTTAAAAACTAACATGGTAAAGAAATTTTGGGCATATCAGCTCTTCAGCTCTCTTAATAAAGTCATAAGGACACATGTAAGTGTATAGTTTACTTTTTTATGAAACTTTTACAACTGGAAACCACTTCATTAGATATTTTATATTTGCAACACTTAAATCTGCAATTAAAATCAGATTAAGCTCATCATTTCGCATTCTGTACCATGCATGGAAAAACATGTAAAGTTCAAAAATAGAAAATGTTTTGAGTATAATTGTGACAAATGAATTAAACAGACTCACAGTTCAAAAAGAGAGAGCAAGGAAATGGAGGTTAGAAGAGAAGAGAAATTGCGTTGCTTGTTATATAGACAGCCACATTTGTAAAATTAGTTATGCCTAAACACTTATGCAAAATAAGCTCAAACAAATATTAACAGTTTGTCTCCTCAATCAACGATGAAAAATTCCAGGCAATGATTACTCTACGTAAACAGCTTACCCAAGGTTAAGAAGACCGGCAACAGTACTTATGCTAATATCAAAATCCACTTTAGGTTGAATGATGAAATTCCCTTCTCTTATAGGCTAACACAAATTCATTAGAAAATAAAAGTTAACGCTTTGCTATTTTATCAAAGAAAACACATGGTAACAAGGATGAATATCTAAAATAAGCTTCAATAAAGTATGCACAAACCTCACGTATTAACAACGCAAATCTACCCTCACAAATTCTGACACGTATGCAGTCATTTTCTGTCAATTGTCCATTACCATGAATTCCAGGGAGCCTTAAGTATATATCAGTGAAATTCTGAGCAGCTCTGCAATACTTCGCAAGATCAAGGATCTTTAAAATATCTTGATAAGGCAGCTTCATTGACAATAAATACAAGCCTATTAGATGAAAACCACGCACACAAGACTAGGACTGAAGCAAGTAATACACTTACTTGCTTGTTACTCTTCAAAACAAATAATGAACTCTCAGGGGAAAGCACAGGGTCAAAGTCATTCCGAATTTTCAGCTGCAAAAACATGCAAATGTTGCAAGAAAAAAGGTTAATCATGAAAGTGCAAACCTTCAGGAGTGCACCATATAGGAAATTAGTATTAAACTGAAGAATGCTATGATCTTTGTGACTTCATAAATAATAAATTCACACACACAAATGCAAGCATACACACATACACAGAGATAGAATATGATACCTAAAGTGCAGATAGCCATCATCATGAAAGGCCTGAAATAAGGGTATTTCAGAGTGTCCATCATGATGAAATCAGTCCATTTTTCATTCTTCTCTTGTTGAGTGGTATCAATAAAATATGATATATGCAATTCAGATCATATAGCAACCAAAGAGACTCCCTTATCTTTCTATTCCATCACTAAAGGGATCTTAATAATTTGTATTAACTGTTATACATAGGACAAAGACTTCTCAGGAGGCTGATCTATATACAAGAAAGAAGGCTTGATATGTGTAATTAGCATGCCTGTTTGTTTGGAGTCAATTTGTTGATGAGACCAAAATGAAAACCAAGGCAATATTGTTACATTTTATGCTATTCAAGAGGAAAAAAAATATAACAATCAGGAGTTGTCAACTAACATGGGGCATCAAGAGAAAACAATATAAGGATCAGGAGTTGTCAACTAACATGGGGCATCAAGAGAAAACAATATAAGGATTAGGAGCTGTCAACTAACATGGGCATGAACAAGGTGTGGTTCAATATGTCGCTGAAACATCGGAAACACTATCATCATGATTTCATTTTGGGACATAAAGTACCCCACTCTGCTTTTGTCCCTTTGAACCCGAGAAATCAGATGTGAATGAACACCACCAACCTGGTTTTGCCAAAAACAGTGTTAAGCTACTCTTTTTCTCATAAACAAATGAAATTGTTAATACATATAAGTACAGAAATGTATATATACACACAGTAGAAAGTAAAGAGCAAAGTCATCTTACAACTGCAATCCACAAGTCAAGTGATTTCCGAATTTCTGGGTGCAGAGCATAAACTCCTTCAAAAATAATCTGGTCAAACAAAAAACATTAACTTGTGTCAAGATTATTCAAAGGCAGCTAACCTGTATAACACAAATAATAGAATTAACAATGTAATCAAACTATTTTACTTGTGGCACCATCAGATGTTACACTACAAGGACTAAAGATAAATGACCCCTCAAGAAACCTTGTTTGAACCACCACAATACTCGTAGCCAGCATGGTTTTCATTCTACCACATGTGAGCAAATTGCACATATTTTACTACTTAAAAGTAGTGACACTATCAATTTATCAATGGGTAACAAAGTACTCGCTACATCTTCAAAGTTCTTAACCTACCATATGCTATCTCCAATAAATAAATATACATCCAAATTGCCAAATAATTAGAAAAAAATAGATGCGGAGAATGTAGCGCTAATGACACAGGCAGCACGTTACCACCAAGTTTAGATACCCTCAACAGCAAGATTAGCAACTGGATCAGGCAGAAATAGGAGTAACAGTTTGAGCCCTGGAAATTTTCAATTTCAAATTTCTAGAACATGCATCTTTCCAGAGACAAAAAATGCAAACTCATTTCTTTAAAGTTTTAGAATTTTGTGGAGAGATCTAAAGTCTTGCTTAGTCTTGGTATGGTACTTCAAGAAAAATTATGTTGCAATGTCTTAGCGGAGTTCCACCAAACAAAAAAATAACCATAATTTTACAGTGAAATATTTTATAGAAGGTAAAGATCCAGTAAGGCAGTAACTCACTTCACCAGCACTCTCCAGCTCCTCATCAGAGCAACCAGATCAAAGCGGATGAGCCCTGAATGCCGCCTCCATATTGGCAAGGAAATCCTGTACTAGAGCACTGTCCCTTTCTGGATCAGGAGCATTGTTTGAAAAGGAGACAATGAAGCTGCCATTAAAAAAAATAAACACCATACTCGTAAACTTGCATGCAATTGCCGAGAGAAAAAACAGTGCTGTTATCTCCAAATTAACAGATGACTCCTAATTTCTCCTATTAAGCACCAATTTCTTCATTAACTACACTTCCGAAGTGCTTCTCTTGCTTCCAAAACAGGAAAAAGAAAAAAAAATACATTACTAATAAACTTTCGAGGAAAAACTGAAATCAAACAAAAAACAAACACCAGAATGACAGAGGAGTTGGGAGATCTAACTCATCGCCAAATCAAAATTGAAACGAAGAACGACTCGTGAAGCAGAGGAGTTGGAATGCGATGCAAGGAGCAGCTAGTTTTGTTCCACTTTGCTTCCCTAAACAGAGCATCTGTGTGTGGACGGCAAATGGTGGAAGCAAGCAGAGGGAGCCCTGGAGCAACGAGCTGATGGTGTTTTGTCTTTTGCTTTTTTTGTTTTTGTCTTCTTTGGAAATGGACAATAGGGAAGGGAAGAAGGAGATATGTGCGGCTGCGTGGAATAACGGGATTAGGGTTGGTAGTGAACTGGTGAAGGAACTAAAAATGAAGATGGGGAGTGAGGCAGGGAAAAATAAGGGAAATGAAAAAAAATAATCAAAAGGAAGGGAGCAAAAACGTTGCCATTTTTTATATTTTATTATTATTATTATTATTATTATTATTGCTACAGATCTGCAACGAATTATTTGCAACGGAATGATTTTCGTCGCAGATTTACTACGGATTTGCAACCGATTTGCGACCAATTTCTCAAATTTCCTCTAACTTGTCCTTCCATCGCAAATTCGTCGCAGATCCGTAGCAAATTTGTGACGGAAACAAGTCCGTCGCAGATATCCGTCGCAAATTCCGAATATTTTTGTAGTGGAAATTTGTGACGAACAAAAATCCGTCGCAGATTTATTACGGATTTGCAACCGATTTACGACTGCTTTCTCAAAATTCCTACAACTTATTATTCTGTCGCAAATGCGTTGCAGATCCGTCGCACATTTGCGACGGAAATTTTCCGTTGCAGATTTCCGTCTCAAATGCCGAATATTTTTATAGTGAAATTTGCGACGGCAATAGACGGTAGCAGATCTCCTTTGCAAATTGCTTTTTTTAGTGTTTTCTCCAACCAATTTGCGACGGAAAAAAATTTTGCGAAAAAATATACCCGGGTCTCTCTCGCGCCAAGTTTTCGCGCCAACTTTTGCGACGATTATTTGCGACGGAATGATTTTCGTCGCAGATCTGTGACGGATTTGCAACAGATTTGAGACTAATTTCTCAAAATTCCTCTGACTCGTTCTTCTGTCGCAGATCCATAGCAAATTTGCGACGGAAACATGTCCATCGCAGATTTCTATCGCAAATGCCGAATATTTTTATAGTGAAATTTGCGACGGCAATAGACGGTAGCAGATCTCCATTGCAAATTGCTTTTTTTAGTGTTTTCTCTCTCGCGCCAAGTTTCCGCGCCAACTTTTGCGACGATTATTTGCGACGAAATAATTTTCGTCACAGATCTGCGACGAATTTGCAACGGATTTGCGACCAGTTTCTCAAAATTCCTCTGACTTATCCTTCCATCGCAGATCCGTAGCAAATTTGCGACGAAAACATGTCCGTCGCAGATTTTTATCGCAAATGCCGAATATTTTTGTAGTGCGCTTGACCTGATGGTCCAGAATAACCATTGGCTGCTCCTCATAAGAACAATCATCACTAATCTCTACAGTGTCCGGAGCTAGCACATGATCAGGACTAGGTACATACTTTCTCAACATCGAGATATGAAATGTCGGATGCACAGAAGCCATCTGAGGTGGTAAATCAAGCTTATAAGCAACATCACCAATCCTCTCCAGAATTTCAAATGGACCAACATACCATGGAGCTAATTTTCCCTTCTTACCAAACCTCATAACACCCTTGAAAGGTGAAACCTTCAGAAACACTCTATCCCCGACAGCAAATTCCAGATTTCTTCTTTTCAAATCAGCATAGCTCTTTTGTCTACTAAAAGCAGTCCGAATACGGTCTTGAATCACTGGTACAACCTCATCACTGTATTGCAAAAGTTCAGGACCCTCAATTCGACGCTCACCAACCTCCTCCCAATATAATGGAGTCCTACACCTTCTGCCATACAGAGCCTCAAATGGAGCCATACCAATACTAGCCTGATAACTGTTATTGTAGGGAAACTCTACCAAAGGAAGATGATCTGCCCAACTACCACCAAAATCAAGAATACACAATCGCAGCATATCTTCCAAAGTCTGAATAGTCCTCTCCGACAAACCATCTGTCTGAGAATGAAAAGCAGTACTGAAATGAAGATTAGTTCCCAAACCTTCCTGAAGCTTCTGCCAAAATCTAGAAGTAAATTGTGGTCCTCTATCAGAAACTATAGAAATTGGGACCCCATGAAGACTCACAATCCTATTGAGGTACAGTTTGGCATACTGCGACACTGTGCACTTGGTATTTACTGGAAGAAAATGAGCGGACTTAGTCAATCTGTCAACAATAACCCAGATCGAATCATGCCCACCAGGAGCTTTAGGCAAACCGACAACAAAATCCATATTGATTCTCTCCCATTTCCACTCAGGTAGTGGTAACTTCTTAAGCAATCCCGCAGGCTTATGATGCTCATACTTAACTTGCTGACAAGATAAGCATTGAGAAACAAACTGTGCAACATCATTCTTCATCCCTTTCTACCAGTACAACTGCTTTAAATCCCGATACATCTTGGTGGAACCTGGGTGAACTGTGTACTTAGAGAAATGTGCATCCTTAAGGATATCAGTCTTCAAATCATCTACCTTAGGAACACACACCCTAGTACCAAACTTCAAAACACCTTTATCATCTATAACAAACTCCTTGTTCTCACCGGCTAAGACTTTCTGTCGTAAAATTTCCAAATCCGCATCCTTACTTTGCTCAGAAATAATCCTGTCAAGAAAATTTGGCTTCACAGCCAAACTAGTAAGAAACACCCCTCTACCATTCACAACTTCTTTGTCAGACATATTAAATGTCCAACCCTCATCAAGCAATTGGTGAATCTCAGAAATCAAGAACCTCCTCGTCAAACAAATATGTGACAAACTCCCCATAGACTTGTGACTCAAAGCGTCTGCCACAACATTTGCTTTCCCAGGATGGTACTGAATATTATAATCATAATCTTCCAGAAACTCTATCCACCTCCTCTGCCTCAAGTTCAGATCCCTCTGCGAGTAAACATATTTGAGATTCTTATGGTCAGTAAAAATCTCACATGTAACACCATACAGATAATGCCTCCAGATCTTTAGTGCAAACACAACAGCAGCCATCTCCAGATCATGCGTAGGATAATTAACTTCATGCTTTTTCAACTGTCTTGAAGCATAAGCAACCACCCTACCATATTGCATCAACACACATCCCAAACCAAAACCAGATGCACCACAGTAAACAGCATAGCCTTCATTGCCCTCCAGCAAAACAAGTACAGGTGCAGATGTCAACCTTTCTTTCAGAAAGTTAAAACTCTCCTCACAAGCATCATCCCAAATAAACTTAACACCCTTGCGAGTGAGTTTAGTCAAAGGTGCTGCAAGTCGAGAAAAATCTCTAACAAATCTTCTATAATAACCAGCCAAACCCAAGAAACTTTGTATCTCTGTAACTGTCTTTGGTCTTGGCCAATCCATGACTACCTCAATCTTCTTTGGATCAACCTGAACACCCTCAGAAGATATAACATGACCCAAGAACACAACTTTATCCAACCAGAATTCACATTTCGAGAACTTGGCATAAAGTTTATGTTCCCTCAGAGTTTGCAAAACCAGCTTCAAATGTTCCTCATGCTCTTCTTTAGTCTTGGAATACACCAAAATATCATCAATGAACACCACAACAAACCGATCAAGATATGGACTAAACACCCTATTCATCAAGTCCATAAAAGCAGCAGGGGCGTTGGTAAGTCCGAAAGACATTACCAGAAATTCATAATGACCATACCTTGAGCGAAAAGCAGTTTTAGGTATGTCACTCTCTCGCACCCTTAACTGATGATAACCAGACCGAAGATCAACCTTTGAGAAAAACTTCGCCCCTTGCAACTGATCAAACAAATCATCAATCCTTGGTAATGGATATCTGTTC
Organism: Garcia nutans; assembly: GCA_947685225.1. Classification (NCBI taxonomy): domain Eukaryota; kingdom Viridiplantae; phylum Streptophyta; class Magnoliopsida; order Malpighiales; family Euphorbiaceae; genus Garcia; species Garcia nutans. The sequence continues at coordinate 6,880,460 of CANTUV010000055.1, forward strand.
TTGACCGTCACCTTGTTTAGCTGCCGATAATCAATACACAACCTCATGGAACCATCCTTCTTTCTCACGAAAAGAACCGGAGCTCCCCAAGGTGAAGTACTCGGTCGGATGTACCCCTTCTGTAACAAATCATTCAGCTGCTCCCTCAACTCTTTAAGCTCTGCCTGTGCCATTCTATAAGGCGGCATAGAGATAGGATTTGTGCCGGGTACAAAATCAATAGAAAACTCAATCTCCCTTTCAGGAGGTAACCCAGGCAAATCCTCAGAAAAAACATCCATAAAATCTTGCACTATAGGGACGTCTTCTGGTTTAACTTCTTCTTTCTTCACATCCTGAATAGATACAAGATAGGCGTCACAACCTTTACGCAACAACCTTCTAGCTCCCAAATCAGAAATCATCTGACAAGGACCAATGGTCTTGGAACCATGGAATGTCACCGACTTACCTTCTTCATAATCAAATCGGACTATTTTAGCCCTACAGTCAACATTAGCTCCATGACAAGCTAACCAATCCATTCCCAAGATCACATCAAATTCCAACACAGATAGGACAATCAAATTTGCAGCTAAATCTGCATCCTCAACTCTAATCATACAGTTACTATAAACATCTCATCCCCCAGTGGTGTATGAACAAACAAAGGCTCAGCTAAAAGTTCATGTGATCTAGATAATCTAGATGCAAAGCTAGGTGATATGAATGAATGAGTAGCTCCAGGATCAATAAGAACATGTGCATCAAATGAACATATAGAGAGTGTACCTTGCACCACATTATTATCAGCCCGAGCTTGCTGAGCATTAAGATTAAATACCCGAGCATAATTCTGATTCTGATTCTAGCCTTGGTTCTGATTCTGAGCATTGTTCTGACCTGCTGGCAAAGCGGGTAAAGCATTCTGCTGCTGATTATTCTGGTGATAACCCTGATTCTGCTGACCTTGGTAGCCTCGATAACCTCCATTCTGTCGTCTGCCATTCTGATTACCTCGGCCTCCATTATAACCTCGACCACCATTACCTCTGCCATAACCATTGCCATTACCATTACCGTTGCCACGGTTGTTGTTACCATGATTCCCTACTGGTCTCACATAATTCTGCTGCCCTCCTTGATTCTGACCACGCCGAGAATTAGGACAATCCTTCACCTGGTGATCCATCTATCCACAACCTAAACATGCTCCCATCTGTCTCTAGCAATCTCCTGGATGATGGTTACCATAAAACCCACAAACAGGATTCCCCTGATTCTGATTCTGCGATCGGTAAGTCTGTTGTTGACCACCTCTATTATTACCTCTCTGATCTATGTTCTGTCCTTGGTAGCCATGCGAATCATTAGGTCTACGTCTCTTCCTACTAACATCAGTAGTATCCTCAGTCCTGTCAGTCTTACCTCTGTTTTCCAAACCCAGAGCTGTGTTCCTAGCCAAATGCAACTCAGTGTAGTTATGGCTAGCAACAAAACCATAATACTTATTGTTCAATCCCTCCACGAATTTGCGAGCCATCCGAGCCTCATCCTGAATCAAGTGTGTTGCATACTGTCGCAGATCCTGAAACTTCTCATAGTACTCAGCTATGGATCTATCCCCTTGCTTCAACCTCTCAAACTCTTGGCCTTTTTGCCACATAACATTCTCAGGTATGAAATTCTGCATGAATAAGTCCTTAAACTCATCCCAGAAATGAACCCTATCTCTGATCTCATCATCGAACCACACCTGAGCTGACTTCTTTAACTGATGGCCTGCCAACTCTATAGATCTATCATCAGTACAGTTGAGAGCTAAAAAAATCCGACGTACCTCATTGATGAAGTATACCGGATCCTCAGTAGCAGAGTTGGAGAATGTAGGTGGGTTCACTCTGATAAACTCCTTTAACCTCACATACTGGGGTTCAACAGTAGGTGGCTGATCATTGGCTTGCCCAGCATTCTGATTCATATTCTGCACCAACTGAGCAATTCCATTAGCAAGAGTCTCCATAGATTTACCCATGGTCATCATAGTAATCATAAACTGCTCCTGACCCACTGCAGCAGCCGGTGTAGCCTCCGGTACAGGATTATTCCCAGGAGTAGGTGGCTGAGGATCAGGCACAACTCCTGCAGTATTAACATTCCCTGCTGCAGCTCTAGGAGGTCTCCCACGTCCACGTGGAGGCAGATTAGCACCATCTGCAGTTCCAGAAGTTCCAGCACCAGAGGAACCTCCCCCTATCCGAATTTCAGTACTTCTTTGAGACATAACTCCTGATATTAGTATAAGCATATCGGTTAACGCGGAAGCAAAAGAAACACAGAAAGAATTTTTCCTAATGATTTTCGGATACAACTAGACAAATTATAAGTGTGACTGAATAACCTGGCATGTATTTTTCCTAATGATTGCTCTGATACCACTTTTGTCACGACCCAACCCAGGGGCCACGATCGGCATGCAGCCAAACCGAAGTTCGACCACATAAGCCTTAGAAACATTCATAACAGTCTAAGTGCAAAACAGTTCAATAATCCTCAATCCTAGTTCAAATGCAAACCATCAATATAATCAAATCCCAATAAAATCATTCGGGAAATCTAAAGCAGACAAGTTCTTCTTATTACACAAAAAAGGATTCGGATTCAATCTGCCCAAAAGTTCAATATCCGGAAATCTCTAAGCAGAAGGACCGATAAATACAAACGGAAAACCTGATAGACTTCGCCAAAGAAGAGAAAGAAGATAGACGAAGGCAATCACTATAAACCTGCAAGACAATCTGTAAGGGGTGTGAGCGCTTTATATAGACGCCCAGTAAGCCTATGAGAGGCAGAGAAACATCTAACAGTTATATAAGTAGTACATATAATACATTCACAAATTAAGCAATCAAGATGGTGTGTCGGGGTCACCAATCAGTAAACAGTACAGTATAATATCAGTCACATCCGCCCTTATAACTCCTCAGTACAGTACAGTAATCAGTAATTAGGCATGTAGCCTCAGTAAACAATATAGGCATTAAGCCTCAGTAGCAGTATAGGCATTAAGCCTCAGTAACCTCCTTCCCCTTCATGACACACCATCACACAGCATAAGTAATATCAAATTCAATATTCTCACATAAATACAATCACGTGCAAGTTTCTCTGTCTCCTAAAACATTCGAGGCTGAGTTCGAAAGAATAGTCTAGTGAATATATTGAAAGGATAATATATTATAAGAAGGGTATATATATATATATATAAATTGTTAACAAGTAGCACAACACAAACAGTTCAAATACACCCATAGAACTTACCCGGTCTAACAATCAGCTAAGCAATCCGCCACCCTAAGTCTGAGGTGTTGCTGGACCACCGCCTAACCATTAACCATCAATTAACAACCACCATTACAAATGTATGCAAGTGCAAATGGGAATGCATGACGTGAATGCACGCAATTCAATAGTTTCCATAACAAGGTTAAACCTTTTTGTCAACCAATCATAACTTAACCATCATAATACCACACCTTTAAACTTGCTTTCCAGAATATAAAACATCATTAAAAAGTCCTTACAATTTAAATTTATCAAATACCTTACTTAAATAATCAGTATTCACCAAATACAATTTTACCGATAAACCTGAATAACGAGTGTCAACTTGTAAAATTCAAAACAATTAACCAGTATATGAAAAATTTATAATTCTCAACCAGAAGTTAATTTGATATCTGAAAAGCATCCTACCAAAATTTCATAATTTTTCGAGACTTAGAAGTCTCTCAACCAATTTTTATTCATAACAGTATACAGCTCACAAGGTATACTGACAGCAGTAGAAAGATCTAATTATTTCAAAAATTTAACAACAGAAACATAACCTAACATATTTTTCTTGTAAATTAGACTTCAATAAATTCAACATATATGAAAATCAAATCTAAAACATTTTTACACATTTTAATATGAATTTCGAAAATTACAGATGATGCAATCGCATCTACAGTACAGTTCGTCAGACAACAGTAGCAAACATGAATTTTCCAGAAATATACGATGCTCCAAAATCCCAAAAATTATTTTTCTCATAAACTAGACTCAATTTTGAGCCACATATCCAAATTTTAGATTTTTATCATGTTCCAATATTTAATTAAAAATCGAGCAACATACAGCACTAACATCAAACTTCAGCAGAGAATTAAATCATCCAAAAACTCAAAGAAAACAATTAATTCGAAAACCCTAATACCCAAATCAATTCAATCAAACCCTAATTCAATACATTCATCAAATTTCAGAACCCAACACACTAGCCCAATCAATTAATTCAATAACCAAAATCCCTTAAAACAATAAAAACCCTAAAACCTAACCTATTTTGTAAAAATCTATTTAATTAAATAATAATTCAAATTTAGCCAAATTAATTAAGAAAAATACCAACCCAATATGATATGAATATGTTATAGGTAGATGGGAGTCAAATCAAAGCAAAAGGGTGGAAGAAAAACCTCAAAACACACAAAATAGCAAAAATTGCTGCTGCTGGAAAGGGAAGCAAAACGACAGGTCGAGCCACGCCGCAGCAGGCCAAACGACAGAGCTTCGCAAGCCGAACGACGAAGCCCTGGCCCGCGCCTCTCCGCCAAACGATACAAACCTCTCGCCGAACGACACTGCCTCCTCTGCGCGCCAAGACCAAAACGATAGGCCCTCTAATTTTTGCCTAAAACCCTATTTTTTTAAGACACCCGAATTTAAAGTGATCTAAAACCTTCCCCCATCAAAACTAGGCCCTATTTATAGGAAAGAAAACTTTTAAAAATATATTTTGACCCCAATCTAATTTATTTTAATTAAAAACACCCTAAAACTATTTATTTTCATAAAAAATTACCCAAAACCATAAAATTCACAAAATCAACTCAAATTTATTTTTAACTTCAAAATTTAACCCAAAATAATTTATAAATATGTTTTACGCATAATAATACCCGAAAATACCGAAAATGATGAAAAATCAAAAAATGACGAAAATACACTCAGCACCCAAAAATACAATATTATACTCAAAACGACCGTCTCGTCATCCTGAGTATCAAAAAGATATTCAAACCATCAAATTATGTTCAAACAACATATGAGGCACAAAATGACTATTTTGCCCCTAAGATGCAAAATTACCATTTTGCCCCTAGACTTAAAATCATTCAAAAACCAAGGATTTTACACAACCAGAGAAGTATATTAGTCTCCACCTAATGAAGATTCCTTACGAGCCAATATTGATGGTGCAATTTTCTCATCAAGTAAGAAATATTGAGTGGGTTTGATTGTCAGGAAGTATGAAGCTAGCAAGAGCTCAATCAATCATAAAGTCTTGAATCTATTTCCACTTTCACCTTTTGACGTGCATGTGAATGATCGTTAGAAATTAGGTACTCCAATTTGCAGTGGCGAAAACTACTATGAGGTCATGTGGAGTCCTATGACCCCCCTCAACGGTGGTCAGAAGGGGGGACATTGGTGGTGTAAAACTCAACCCCTATTGATGGAGGCTGAGTTTGCATAGATACACGTAACGAGGGGTTGAAGAACTCTTCGTTGCTGATAAAATTTATTTTTTTTAAAATACATATGCTTCTGGCCAAATAATGTCTTTTCGCTAAGGACCGATTTTTTTAAAAAAATTAATAGGGATGTGTGAATTTTTCCTGCCACCCTCTCCCTAGCAGCCCCCAACCCATCCCTAGCCAAGCAAGCCACAACTCCACCAAAGGTACCGTCAACCACCCTTTTTTCACCGGACCGCCGCTGGACCTCCCCAAGCAAATACTTGGTTTCTCCACTGCCAATTTGATAATAGAGTCTGACTCGAGTATTTTTGTTGCTGCGATTTATACAAAAATTCAGATGCCCTCACTGTTAGGTGGTATTCTAGAAGATTGTTCGTTCTTGTAGGATCAATTATCCTTGTTTATAAGTTGGCTTCAAAGATCTACTAATTTAGCAACACACATGGGCCAAAAACTTGTTAATGTATGTTAATGGTCAATTTTGGAGTGTTGTTCCAAACTTTCCGCCTACTATAATTCTTAGTATTTGAGCAATAACAATATCCACTATTTCTTAAAAAAAAAAAACTTGTCACCATTGGATTAGTTATCCAACGGTTATAGTGTTTCATAAATCTTGTGAATTACTTTTTCTTTTTTAATTTTCTAAGTAAAATAAAATTTAAATTAAATTAAATTAGCCTAAGTTTAATATGAATATATAATATTTGATTTGACACAACTCAATTGTATTTCCATATGAGCCGTTAAAAGTTTGAAATCTAGCTTAAAAGTTCTATAGGCTAGGGTTAGTTTTGTTTTTCATCGTTGATTTAATGCTTCTTATTCTTTTTCCCTTCAATTGAAAAATATTAATACTATATGTTTTGACAGGTGAAGAAGGGATGGGTATGGTTAAAGAATAAAAGAGAGGATAAATTGTGTTATTTGGAAAGAGATAAATTAAGGGAGATGATTTTATAAGGTTAATGAATGGTTAATAAATATTATTTTTTCACATAAATCTTAATACCTCATTTTGAAATATTATGAAGTATTATAACTTTTATTTTCCATTTTTATCATTGTAATAAATATTTTATTAGGAAAATACTTGTTATATAATCATCTTTTTCATAAAAAAAGAAAAAAAATATTCCAATAATTTCAAAAAATACTATTTTTAAAGTAATATTATAATATAATAACTAGTTTCATATATAAGGGGATGGTAGTGGAGGGGTGCTATAGGAGTTCTATATGATCGAAAGATGCCAATTAAATTAAAAGGAAAATTTTAACGCACTGTAATATGGCCTGCTATGATGTATGGTAGTGAGTGTTGGGCAGTAAAAGGACAACACATGAGTAACATGCATGTCGCGGAAATGAGAATGATAAGATGGATGTGTGATCATACTAGGATGAATAGAATCCACAATGAGTGCATTAGAGAAAAAGTGGGGGTAGCACCTATTGAGGATAAGATAAGAGAGTATAGATTAAGGTAGTTTGGCCATGTGAAACGAAGACCTAGCGATGCACCAGTTAGAAAAACCGAACAAGTTAGAGTAGATATAACTAAGAGAGGCAGAGGTAGGCCTAAACTGACTTGGTCAAAAGTGGTCCAAAATGATCTTATGATGTTACATCTATCAGAAGAGATAACCTTAAATCGTATTGAGTGAAAAATAAGAATTCATATAACCGACCCCAATTGACTTGGGATTAAGGTTTTGTTGTTGTTGTTGTTCATATATAAGGGGATATGTTAATTAATATTAAATTTTATAATTTTTTTACTTTTCACTTAAATAATATAAGAATATAAATCTTTTTTTTGTTGGTAAATAAGAATATAAATCCTTTACTTTACTTTATTAAACCTTATCTTCTTTCTAAATACAAATATATATATATATATATATATTCTGCTTTATTTTATCTTATTTTATTTTACTTATATTATTTAATCTTTTACACCTCATTCAAAAATAACAACAAATAATTATTAAATCAAAATATTTATTTTAATTATATGAAAATTGAATATATTTTAATAAAATTAATTTTAGTAAAAAAGACGCATAGAAAAAGCATATAAAGTTATTTTTTATTTAATAATAAATATATAATTATATTATAATTCCTAAATCTTAAATTGATATACATAATTTTTTATTTTATAAAAACTAAAAAAAATAAGTTTTTAATAAAATATAAATTTATATTTACCTTTTATTGTATTTTTATTTTAATACAAAATATAATTATTAGATATTTTTAATATATAACATCAGATATTGTATAATAGATATTCAATTTATTATTTTTTTTGAAACAGATTTAATTTATTAAAATGATAAATAGATTAAAATGAGATGTATTTTTCAATTTGAGAGTCGAGAGGGGAGGAATATATTTTTCAATAAATATATTGGATAAAAAAAAAAAGAATTAGCCGTTGTGGCGTACATGGATTATAATTTATAGGGTTCCCATTTGCTATGACTCTAAACCGAAGCCGACATCATCAGCTTAAATCACACTCGGGTTTCGTAAACCCTTCTGAAATTCTGATTGTTGTTAATTAATTAATAACATCAATGTAAAACCCTAAATTCCTTCTCTGTCTCCCTTCTCTATCCGTCTCTGCAATTCTTCTAAATGCAAAACAAAATCCTAATTTGATAAACATGGTGGGAAGATTTCAGTCCTTTCACAATGACTGCGAGACAATACTTTCACATCTTAAGCACCACGAGAAGCAGCTTAAGATCAAGAGAAGGTCCTTTTTTCTTTCTTTCTTTCTTTATATTTTGTTTATTTTTTCTTTAATTTAAGAAGCTAAACAAATAGTGTCTTTCTATTCAGATGGTTGATGGGTCTCTTCATGTATAAATCAGAAAAGAAGAAGCTTGTAAAACATAGGTGAATATCTTTTGCTCCCTTGGCAATATCTTGGCACTTTAATAATTATACTAATTGGCGGTGTTGTGGTTTTTCCAGGTCATTGCCTGAATCTTTGCTTAGGGAAGACGATGTAAGTTATTCTCTTTGATGAATTCTTGCAGAAGTTTAACGAAGTGGGGTATTTTTTATTATTATTATTGATAAATATACATATATAAGGTTAAAATGACCCTGGATGATATATACGATAGTAACATCGAATTACACCATAGCATTAAACAGAACCAATGTGGTTCAAGCTAATGAGTCAGAGACAGAAGTTAAGGAATTTCAAATTCAAAGGTTGAGGAAATGAGACTATTTCTGGAAGTCCTTCAACTTTAATGTTATGAATTAGTTTGGTTTATAAATACCCATGCTTGTTCTTTATATGATGATTTTGGATGATGAAATTTTAGCAATTTCTATGCTCTTATTCTGAATTTTGTGATGCAATTCCAGCTTTAGAGATCTTTTCTTGGATGGAGCGAGTCCTAGATCCTATTAGAGTTATGATAATAGTTAATTTTTGTTTATTTAATTATACTAGTTTAAACACTCGAATTCTTTATTTCTACAAGCCCCTAGCCTATTTCCTAAAACAAACTTTTTCAAAGCTGTCCTATGTCAGTTAACTAAATGAACCATGCGAAAGAGTTTGCAGTTCTTAGTGATTTTGATCTTTGGTGATCCATGTCCACGATTTCATTGTATAAGTTTTATAATGTAGTTGAATTGTTTAGATGCTTCACTCATATTCCTATTAATGGGAGCTTTGCTCTTGCTTTCACACTCGTTATAAAAAATTTCTCTAGCCCTTTTTGCTGGTTATTTCAAGCAAAAGATGTTGAAGAATAGATTTGCTTTGAAAATTTTCCACATAGGACTTTTTTTTCAAGTGACTATGATTGCACGTCTAATATATCTTTTATCATAATATTCTATTGAGAACATATTGGAAATCATATTGTACTTATTTTGTTTCTCAGATCTTCTATGAGACTGTAAAAAACCATGTTGAACAAGCTTTTGGAGTGCATGATGGTGAAAGAGGGGATAGCATTATTCAAGTGAATACACAATTGCTTAATGGTTCCAATCTGAAAGGGCTCCTTCTGTCATGCACTGATGCTTTGACAAATAAGGGACTTTTCCTTCTTGCTATGTTACTAACAAGAGGCTCTGTCAACTTTGACAAAACCCGACCAAAGATGAAGAAGATGATAAAAGAATCAATTCCAGTGGTTGTTGGGGACCAAAATCATAATAGACAGCTGGAAATTTTCAACCAGCTATCTCAAATCCTGAATGACCCACAAAATATCCGAGACAATTGTTTGCAACTTTTGATTCCCTCATTCCACTCTCATCAGGCTTCTGCTATTAAAATACTGAACAAACTAGAAAATTTACCTTCTCACACCCTGCATGCTATGCGCAGGAAGCTTAGAGGTGTTCCAGCTGCCACTCCTTGCTTGCAACAAAAGAAAGGAATCAGCCGAAAGGAGTTAATCCATAATGTAAGGAGAACTATTACAAAAATGCTTTCAGAACTTGGCCGAGGTGATGAGCTACAACCACCATTACTCAAAGCACTTGCTGTAGCTGGTTTATCATTAAAAGTGACACAGGGCTTTTCAAATTTCTTTGTGGATGAATTTAACCAGGTCTCACCAGAAATAAAAACCTTGCAGAATGAGATAGCAAAAGCTATTTGGTTACTTGACACAAGGGTTAAATTTCCGGAGTTAAAAACTTTGCAGCTTCTTTTTGACCCAGATGCCAATGTCTCTGATAGGTCTTTAAGAATAGCAATGAGGAAAATGTTAACTGATTATCTTTTTGAATGCAGTGATTTGGGTGCAATTCCCAAATCTTTATCAAAAGCTCTTGCTATTATCAATAACAGTGGTTATCGGACTGAACTGAGTGGATGCTTCTTGAAGGAGGAAATTGAAGAAGAAATGGAATGCATATTAAATGTGAGTGCTGAAATGAAGCAGATTGTTTTGGATTTGCATCCTGATCTTGAGTTTGATGAAGATTTTACTGATGCATATATGGAAGAATTAGAAGAAAGTGAAGATAGCGATGATGATTATCATGATAAAAATGATGTCGTTTTTCCTACTGGTGTCAGCGATAATGATGGTCAGAAACTGCAACCTATAAACATTCTAAGTAGCCGGACTTACTCTATTGGTTTGGATAATCTGGAAGAGGGTTGTGGAGAGCATGTACCAGTGGATTCTGAGGGAGATCATAACTCTTTGTTCCAAGAAAACGGAAATGTTAATGATGTGCTTAATGTGGAAAGGATGTGCAAATTTGAGACATCAAGAATCATTGGAAAATGCTTTTCCCCACACCTTCCTTCCAATGGAAGGTTAAATAGCATATCTATTGAAGAAAATGAGCCTGAACAAGGCACTACTGTAGATCCAGGAAATCCTGATCTAACCTCTTCTAGCCATTGCTACAAGCAAAGCTCACAAACCAACCTATACCTTGGTATTCAAGAAGTATGTGATGAAATGAGCATGGTTGCCTACAATCTCATTGGCTCTATGATGGAGAAGTTTGCACAGGAAGAAGGCTTGGATTTAGATATGAGGGATAGGGCATATCTTAGAGGGGATTACTCTAGTCAAGAAAATCAAGGTATTAAGCTCTTTTTTCCCTGAATAAACTTATTGTGAAACTTAGCTCTATATGCTACAAATATTCTGAAGGGGAGCATATTTATTCCAGGTCATGCTAGTTAGAATCATGAATTCTCATAGTTACACCTAAAACAACATGGTTTTATCAAGAAAAAATTTTACAAATATGTTTTATATATATTAGGTCTATGATTAACAACATTTAAGGCATTAGGTGTAGACTAGTGAACATTTAAGGTATTTATTCTCTTTTCTTATTAACAATAACAAAAATTCGTTGCCTGACAAGCAAAAAAGCAAATTCTTGAATGCTTCATTGTTCTGTTTCTTGTCACAATTTTGGTTTTCCTGGAAACAAAATTGATGCCACAATGTTTTTGCACCTGGTAGCATTTTGAATTGGAATTTATCATAATTGAAGCAAATTCGGAAACTGCACATAGTATTGACATTGTGACAAGTGCATTAGATTGTTCCAGAATGTTCATGTAATGGCATTTTTCTATGGTTGTTATTGAAAAATGTTCATGATCGTAATCTTTATCTTACAATCTTATTCTTTTTTGTTTACATTTGAAATTCAAATCCTTGAGGATTGGATCTTGCAAGCATATTTTTAGTTTTTGACTAATTGATCAATTCCAAAATCTTATTCGTGAATTTTGTAGATATCTTTCATGTTAGATGTTGGTGAACTGTTCATTAACTAAATAATTATTAGGTTAAACCAGTTCTACCTCCACTAATTTAGTGTATCTCCATTTACCATGGTTGGGTTGTAACCAGTTAAGTCTCTCATTTTCATGCTCGATTGCAGAAGAAAGGAAGAATTGTTCAGAGAGAAATGTAGCTAGTTCTGTTATTGTTCAAGTTGTGGAAGAGCTAGTGCCTTCACTTCCTAAGAGGTATTGAAACTTCTTTAATGAGCTAAATTTGAGAATTGGTTATATCACATGTTGTCTGGTGTTCTCATGTCAAAATCAATGTCTGACGTCCCTTCATGATCATGGTCTTGCTGAATTGCTAAAAACTTGCCAGCAGTCAATTTAATCACACAGCTAGATGAATTCATCATGGAGTGACATTGGACCATTATATAATATACTGGATTTAATAATTTTACTGATATATAGGACTTCTTGGGTGGTGGAATAATTTAATGACTTGCTGCTGTTTCTTATATCTGCAGTGGAATGGATAAGCTAAAGGAGTTGATGGCTATTGTTTGAGCCTTTTTGTGGATACTCCAGTAAATATTAGATAGTGCTTGTGTTTATTAATCAAGCCAGCCTATTTAAGAGGCGTAGGCATGCACTGTCCGAAACATGATTTTGCACACTGAGATGATACCTCCGTCAATTTTGATGATCATTGTATTGAAGATCAGATAAAGGAAGAGTTTAGTCATTCTTACAGCCATATTCGTTCATTGATAAAGGTTAGCCAATTTTGTCTTTCAGGTTAACAATAGTATATGTACTGGCAAAAGCGTTGTCATGAAATTGTAAAAGAGGAAAAATATTGTATTTAATGTAAATTTATTGTATTATATCTTACCCGTCATTTCATATATTATGTTTATGATTTTTTTTATTGTTTTTGAAAGCGCCTTGTAGGTGTAGGTGGAAATTTTTATGGTATCGGAAACTGCTTGAAAGTTGAAATATTGTAAAGCAATTCAGAATATTTTGCAAAATTGAGAATTGGAATGAAGATTAGTCTGTTTGGCTCCTTAGATGGTCAAGAGCTTGGTTTTATTCCTTTTCACATTATCAAAGTCGAAAACCATAAACAAGTATTGGTGTACTATACAAGTATAAAAATTAATGAATTTGGCACTTAAGGTAATAATATGCAGAGGTTTATGTCAATCACAAGCTTATAGTAGTCAATTTTTTCTGTCAACATTGAGGTAACAATTAGTGCATTGCAAATTGGAATATTACGTTACATTTATATTCATTTGAATTAAAAGAGGTCAATTGATTTTTATTACATTATACATTTCATTAGTGTATCAAAATATAGTCTGAGAATAAGGTTCGCTTATGAGAGTAATATGATGTTGCATAATTTCTTGGCATCATTTTCCCAAATATTGTCCCAAGATCCACTTGAAGCTGGAGCTGCATTTGGTCCCTTAATGACGTAATGATCTTGACCTGGTGGCTTAACCTTTCTTAGCTTTGATCTAAACCTCAGCAACCTCAGTACAAATCTGGCCAGCTTTCCATACAACAGACCAGAGCGATCAAACAGCTGCAGTCCAAAAAAATAATTAAGAGTAGTGAAATAACTAAATTAGTACTTCAGTGCTAAGATAACAAAACTCTCGTTAAATTGCTACTAATAACTCCAAAAAAATGACGAATATATAAAGCAAAGATGGAAATTATCAGATAATAATACTTTAGAATCAAATAGGTATTTGAAATCTTTCATCAACAAAAATGGAATTCCTTTCCAGTGTAAAAGTACTGCAGCATTATTTATCAATTCTAATCACAAATGATCCAGCATAATTATAATGAGATAAAAGTGAAAAAAGCTAAGCATTGCCAACTAATGATCCAGTAGAAACCGAGAAATTAGGAGAAACACAAAGAGAACACCTGAAGAAGGGCAGTCATGAACATGTGAAGGGCTTGAACATTCTGGTCTATAAGAATTGATATCCGCCCAAAACAGTTCACACTCTGCATCTGTCATTATACAGAAAATGGGGGCCTGAACTTAGTTTTAGCATATTCTTAAGTAGCATCAACACAACAAATTATTTTTCCTTACAAACAAACAAAGCAAACAAATTGAGAACAAAACGATTCTCTCTCTTACCATCCGAAGAACTGAAATCCAAAATCCTGCAGAAGGATCATTAGGATCTTGACCTCCATAACCATCCATTGGGTATCGAAAACCATCATTATATAGTCCACCTCCGCCACCATACATTCCAGGCTCATAAAATCCACCATAGCCTCCTTGATACAAACTGTTACTAAACAATCCTCCAATCCCACCATATGAGCCCAGGCACTCCTGAATGATAAGCCACAGTTTTAGTTTACAGTAGAATTATAACACGGATGGAGTTAAGAAGGATTGAAAACAAAAAGGTTCAGCAGCTCCATTCAACCAACAGAACAAATTTGCTACTAAAGATTTGACCTCCGTAGTTTATGCTTCCATAGTTGTACTCCCAAGATCTTACAGGAACTGGCCTTCCAATGGCATTTCTGTTGATTGTGGCATTCCTGTCTGAATTACCAACAATTTCTCCAGGTCTTGCAGTTCCTGAAACCTCAACTACGTCACTTGTACTACCAGCTGTTTATGAGGGTCTAAAAGGCGTAGAACTCCAAAGGCCACCAGCTCGCTCCCAAGGTTTTGGAGGAGGATGATTATTAGCTGCAGTGTTTTGATCATAGTATTTTGTATAAGAATTAAAAGGGCATATCAAGAATTAAAGAAAAAAAAAAGCCAACTGAAATTTAAAAGAAAGAAGTGTTCATTTTAAAAGCTATTTAGTTCAATAATTATTGTTTATTACGTAAGAAAATTACTGACATATATAACAATCTAAAAATTAGATTACAGGAAGAAGAGGCCTGAAATAACCAAAAAATTGAAAAAAAAAATACATAAATCAGTGAAGATCATATCTCAAACTTAGTCAGAGAAACAATTATCTCTTTCTTTAAAAAGAAGAAAACAAAAAAAGCAAATTACTTCACATGAATGTATCATAAATCTCAATCACATTCTACATAGAACCATACATATAAATATATATATATATATATATATATAGTAAAAATGATTATACAAAGCAACAAAGATTAAGAAGAACCTGGAATCGATGCCATGGAAATTGCAGAGAAGCTTCATTAATCAATCAAATTAATTTCATTAATACAACTCCGAATCACTAATTATGGTTTTAGTGTTAATCCTCTGTATTTCCTACTTTCAGATCTTTCCTGGTTTTTACCTTTACGAGGTTAATTGTTTTTCAATTATCAAAAGATAATTAGTAACAATTGCTTAGTTCAATAAAAAGAATTTTTTAAAAAAAAAATGAGTAAAATACTTCATTGGTCAGAAAGAATAAAATTGACAATACATAGTGGAGGATCACTATACAAAGCCCCGCATTCTGACTTAGAAAGTGCAAAGCATGAGTTACAACATTCATATAACGATTAGCACAACAAAAAATTAATTCATTTTTGTGTGATAGCGGTCAAATCAGGACTTAAATAAAAAAATAAAATTAAAAAAAAAATAGAGACGAATAAAAGATAAAAATTAAATATTTAATATTATAGTAAAATTTATATTTTCATTAAATTTTTTACATATATTTTTATTTTAATTCTTAAATCTATTAATTTATTTAAATAATTTTATTAAATTAAAATTTTAAATTACTATTTTAAATGAGAATATTAATTTATTTAATAAATAATCAAATTATAAAATTTTAGTATTAATCTAAATACCTAATCACAAAATTCTAAATATCCACTAATTAAAAAAATATACATAATACAAAAAAACTAATAACATATATAAATTATATATATTTATATATAAAAATTTCAATAATTTATATATATAAATGTATAATTTATATAATTATAAATATATATATTTATAATTATGTACATGTATATATAATTATGTAATAATATATATATATATAATATGTAATTTATATAATTATAATTATATATATTTTATAATTATATACATTTATATATAATTATTTAATAATTTATATATATATAGAATTTATATAATTATAATTATATAATAACAAATATATATATGTATATTATTTAAATATATATATATATATATGTATGTATGTATATAAAACAAGAGGGAGGGGCTCCATTGCCCCCGCCCCCCCGGTGTGATATGAGCGAATAACACTCATCTAAAACAACACCTAGACAAGATGAAAATGCTTATATAATTTACCACAGCCAAACAACCAGACTCAATGATCACCCT
This sequence comes from Garcia nutans, assembly GCA_947685225.1. Lineage (NCBI taxonomy): Eukaryota > Viridiplantae > Streptophyta > Magnoliopsida > Malpighiales > Euphorbiaceae > Garcia > Garcia nutans. Next base: position 6,896,640 of record CANTUV010000055.1, read on the forward strand.
ATCCCATTTGTTTTTGTCAAAAATGGTGGCTCATTTCCACCTAAAATGTCAAAAATAATGGCTCAATTTTGGTGGCTAAATTAAGGGTTTGAAAATGTTTGCAAGTAGTTGTTGTCTTACATTTACAAGTTGTAAATGAGTTGTAAACAACTCTTAAATTAGTCAATTTAGGTGGGCAATTTTTGCCTATAAAAGGAGCCATTCTCCTTCATTTGAAAACCATCTCAAGCTTGTTTCCTCTCATCAATTTGGAGCAAGTTTCTCTCATCTCTCCCTTTGTAATATTTCTTTAGTGAAATATATTTTGGTAGTGTCCGAGGACGTAGGCAAAATTTTGGCCGAACCTCGTTAAATTTTGGTGTTCTCTCTTTTATTTATTTAATAGCTATTTGTTGGGCAAAACTCTGTTTTGGTGGTTATTGTGAAAATGGATTACATGTCTAGGTAAATTCTGTCAAACGACGCGTACGTCTAAGGAAAGTGGGTTTTAAGTGAGACCGCTTGTGACTCCTCCACTTTCCTGGGAATTTACCTGGTGTAGTTTTTATCACAGTAATTCACAAATTATTCGGTGGAAAAAGCCCAATTTCCACAACAATTGGTATCAGAGCCAAGGTAACTTAGTATTCACTGTGGTTGCAGCATAGTCTGATCTTCCACATAAAAAACGTTCCTTGGCTGTGTTCCGCATTTTTGAAAATTTGTTTTATAGCTATTAAATAAATATTTGTAGCAGAAATGACAGACAACAAGAAAAATACCACACCTGTTACTGCAGCATCGTCCTCATCAACTTTAGTAAGGAATGCTGTTACAAATGCAAGATTTGCAGTGGAGATTTTCGATGGCACTGGTCATTTCGGCATGTGGCAAAGCGAACTTCTAGATGCTCTTTTTCAGCAAGGTCTAGATGTTGCTATTGAAGAGGAGAAACCCCAAGAAATGGAGGAGACGGAGTGGAAAACTGTCAATCGTCTGGCATGTGGTACAATTCGTTCTTGTCTTTCTAGAGAGCAAAAATATGCTTTCTCGAAAGAAACTTCAGCAAACAAATTGTGGAAGTCATTGGAGGAGAAATTTTTGAAGAAAAACAATCAGAACAAACTCTTTATGAAGAAGAGACTGTTTCGCTTCAATTATGTTCCCGGTACCACGATGAATGAACACATCACAAATTTTAATCAGTTGGTGGCTGATCTGTTTAATTTGGATGTGGTCTTTAAAGACGAAGATTTGGCACTGCTGTTGTTGGCATCTCTCCCTGACGAGTTTGAGTTTCTTACAACGACTCTACTCCACGGGAATAAGAAAGTGACTTTAAGTGATGTATGTGCTGATCTATATAGTCATGAATTGAGAAAGAAAGAAAAAGAGAGGACAAGTAAAGCAGAAGCTCTGGTGGTTAGAGGCCGTACACAAGGCCGAAAGAAAGGAGGGAAGAAAAACAAATCCCGTTCAAAAGCCAGAGTAGAAAAAGATGAGTGTGCCTTTTGTCATGAAAAAGGTCACTGGAAGAAAGATTGTCCAAAGCTTAAAGGCAAGGGCAAAGCTGTTGTTGATTCAAATGTAGCTGAGTGTGATGATTCAGAATCAACCTTCTCATTAGCAGTCATGACATCCGTAGACACTCCTGCAGCATGTTCGACAAGTTCTTCTAATGCATGGCTGTTAGATTCCGGATGCAGCCATCATATGAGTCCCACCCGGGAATGGTTTTTTGATTTTAAAGAACTTGATCATGAAGTTGTCTACTCAGCAAATGACAATCCTTGCTTCACCGAAGGGATTGGTTCAATCCGCTTAAGGAATCATGATGGATCAATCAGGATCCTGACTGATGTTCGATATGTGCCGAGTTTGACGAAGAACCTCATTTCAGTAGGAGTCCTTGAATCAAAAGGGCTCAAAATTATTGCAGAAAATGGGGTTATGAGGATCATCTCTGGTGCACTTGTGATGATGAAAGGATTACGGAGAAGGAATAATTTGTATTACTATGAAGGTAATGCAATTATAGAAACAGCAGCAGCAGCAGTTTCTGGTGATGACAAAGATCTGGAAGCAACCAGATTATGACACATGCGCTTGGGACATGCAGGTGAAAAATCCTTGAAAAGTTTGGCTGATCAAGGATTATTGAAGAATGTGAAAACCTGCAAGTTAGTTTTTTGTGAGCATTGCATCAAAGGGAAGCAGACAAGAGTGAAATTTGGTACTGCAATCCATGATACCAAGGGTATTCTGGACTATGTTCACTCAGATGTGTGGGGGCCTTCTAAAACTCCTTCTTTAGGAGGCAAGCACTATTATGTAACCTTTGTTGACGATTTCTCTAGAAGGGTATGGGTGTATACTTTGAAGTCAAAAGATGAAGTGTTAGGAGTTTTCCTCAAATGGAAAAAATTGGTGGAAACTCAAACTGGCAGACGAATCAAATGTCTCAGAACAGACAATGGAGGAGAATATAAGAATGATCCATTTATGAAAGTCTGCGAAGATGAAGGCATTGTTCGACACTTCACAGTTAGACATACACCACAGCAGAATGGGGTGGCAGAACGCATGAACCGAACGTTACTGGAGAAAGTTCGGTGTATGTTGTCTAATGCTGGGTTGGACAAGCGATTTTGGGCTGAGGCTTTGACATATGCATGTCATCTCATTAATCGACTTCCATCAACTGCTATTGGTGGTAAAACGCCTATGGAAGCATGGTCGGGAAAACCTGCTAAAGATTATGATTCCTTACGTGTATTTGGTTCCACTGCATATTATCACGTTAAGGAATCAAAGCTAGATCCAAGAGCTAAGGAAGCCATTTTCATGGGGATAAGCTCAGGTGTTAAAGGATATCGGCTATGGTGTCCAGAAACGAAGAAAATAATCTTTAGCAGAGATATTACTTTTGATGAATCTACCTTATTGAAAAAGGTGACAATAGAGCAGTCAGATGGTACTCCACAACAGGTGGAGAATACTCCAAAACAGGTGGAGTTTGACAGAAAAATTCCAGCAGCAGATGTTAAAACTGCAGACACTCCTGAGGTAGAAGGAGAGTCAGATGAAGATGAGGTTCAAATCCAAGAACCTCCACAGCAACATGAATCAATTGCAGTTGATAGGCCACGAAGAGCTATAAGAAAACCTGCTCGTTATGATGATATGGTGGCCTATGCATTCTCAATTGCAGATGATAGCATTCCGTCCACTTTTAAAGAAGCTGTCCAAAGTTCAGAAGAAGTAAAGTGGAGGAAAGCTATGGATAATGAAATGCAGTCCCTTCACAAGAATCAAACATGGAAGCTAGCAATTCTGCCGAAGGGAAAGAAGGCGATTGGGTGCAAATGGGTATTTGCAAAGAAAGATGGATTTCCTGACAGAGATAGTGTTCACTTCAAAGCAAGATTGGTAGCTAAAGGCTATGCTCAGACGGAGGGAATTGATTACAATGAAGTATTTTCTCCAGTTGTAAAACATTCCTCTATTCGGATTTTATTGGCTTTGGTGGCACAGTTGGATTTGGAACTAGTTCAATTGGATGTAAAAACTGCATTTTTACATGGAAATCTGGAAGAGGAAATCTATATGACTCAGCCAGAGGGATTCAAAGTTGCTGGAAAAGAAAATATGGTATGCAAACTTGTAAAGTCGCTTTACGGATTGAAGCAGTCTCCGAGGCAGTGGTACAAGCGATTTGATAAGTTTATGCAAGGGCAGAAGTACACAAGAAGCAAATATGATCATTGTGTGTATTTGCGCAAGCTACAAGACGGTTCTTTCATTTATCTTCTTCTTTATGTCGATGATATGTTGATAGCCTCAAAGAATAAAGAAGAAATTGAGAAGCTGAAAAATCAGTTGAATCAAGAATTTGAAATGAAAGATCTGGGCGAAGCAAAGAAGATTCTCGGTATGGAGATATCTAGATATAGGGAATTGGGGAGACTTTGTTTGTCTCAGAAGCAATATCTGAGAAAGGTACTAAAGCGTTTCGGTATGGATGACAAGACTAAACCTGTTAGTACACCTCTTGCTCCTCATTTCAAACTCAGTGCTGCTCAGTCACCGAAGAATGATGCAGAACAGGAATACATGTCAAAGGTTCCCTATGCAAATGCTGTTGGTAGCTTGATGTATGCTATGGTGTGTACGAGACCTGACATTTCACAGGCTGTTGGAGTTGTGAGCAGGTACATGCATGATCCTGGCAAGGAGCATTGGCAAGCTGTGAAATGGATTCTACGGTATCTTCTGAACACCGTGGATGTTGGATTAGTTTTTGAGCAGGATAAGGAGAATGGTCAACGTGTAGTCGGATATTGTGATTCCGATTATGCAGGTGATTTGGATAAACGTCGATCAACTACTGGTTATGTGTTCACACTTGCAAAAGCACCAGTTAGTTGGAAGTCTACTTTACAGTCAACAGTGGCGCTCTCTACGACAGAGGCAGAATATATGGCAGTTACTGAAGCTGTTAAGGAGGCCATTTGGCTTCAAGGGTTGCTTGATGAATTGGGAATAAAGCAAAACAACATTGTTGTACATTGTGATAGCCAGAGTGCTATTCATTTGGCAAAGAACCAAGTTTATCATGCAAGGACGAAGCATATCGATGTTCGATTCCATTTTGTTAGAGAAATTCTGGAGGAAGATCAGGTAAAGCTCCAGAATATTCAGACCGCTGAGAATCCTGCTGATATGTTGACAAAGGTGGTGACAGCTGTTAAGTTCAAACATTGTTTGGACTTGATTAATATTGTCCAAATTTGAAGCTGGCGCTGCGAAACGCATTTGGAGACACTACAATGCTGCGAGAGAGAATAGAAATTTGTATTTGTGGAATTTTCGCCAAGGTGGAGATTGTCAAAAATGGTGGCTCATTTCCACCTAAAATGTCAAAAATAATGGCTCAATTTTGGTGGCTAAATTAAGGGTTTGAAAATGTTTGCAAGTAGTTGTTGTCTTACATTTACAAGTTGTAAATGAGTTGTAAATAACTCTTAAATTAGTCAATTTAGGTGGGCAATTTTTGCCTATAAAAGGAGTCATTCTCCTTCATTTGAAAACCATCCCAAGCTTGTTTCCTCTCATCAATTTGGAGCAAGTTTCTCTCCTCTCTCCCTTTGTAATATTTCTTTAGTGAAATATATTTTGGTAGTGTCCGAGGACGTAGGCAAAATTTTGGCCGAACCTCGTTAAATTTTGGTGTTCTCTCTTTTATTTATTTAATAGCTATTTGTTGGGCAAAACTCTGTTTTGGTGGTTATTGTGAAAAGGGATTACATGTCTAGGTAAATTCTGTCAAACGACGCGTACGTCTAAGGAAAGTGGGTTTTAAGTGAGACCGCTTGTGACTCCTCCACTTTCCTGGGAATTTACCTGGTGTAGTTTTTATCACAGTAATTCACAAATTATTCGGTGAAAAAAGCCCAATTTCCACAACAGTTTTCATAAATCCAACTCAATGCCTCCCTTATACCCATTGCTTCAGTTATGCTAGCACTGAAATTTCCTTCCAGATTTTGCACTGATGCCGCAATAAACTGCCCTTGATGATCCCTGTGCACCAAGCCAATACCACGATTCCCTGAGCTCATAGGCACTGCTGCGTCCACATTTAACTTCGTCCACCCTTCATCTGGTTTAGTCCAACTTGTTGCGGTTGCTACCGAGACAGGCGACTGTTGATCCATTACTTTTGCAGCATGATATTCAGTATCAAAAGCAACAGACTGATGAAGAATTTGCTGAGGTGACGTTGCCTTGCCGTCCCAATGGAGAGTATTACGGCTGCACCAGATGTGCCAGCAAATTGAAGCTATCAGACTTGCATCATCTGCAGATATAACACTCAGCCTCTGACTTAACCAAGACGCAAAAGATGAACTGGTTCTAAGACAGAAACCCAACCTAGATAATCACCAACAATCCTGAGCCTTGGGACACCATAGCAGGCAATGAGCTATAGTTTCAGCCTCACCTCGACACAAGGGACATAAAATATCAATTTTCCAAATTTTTTGCATGCAAGTTAGAGTTTGTGGGCACAACATCAGGACAAGCTCGCCACAAGAAATTCCTTAGCTTTGAGGCAGCGTCCAGATTCCATATTTGACTCCAAATTCCAGATTGTTCCTCGTCCACTCCAAGCCTTGCAGACTGCATGCTCATTTTATAAGCATCCTTGACTGAATAATTACCAGGAGTTGACTCATTCCAGATTATGATATCATCAGCTTGAACTCTTGGTAAGGGTATTGAATAGATTAAATTCCTATGTCTTTCGTTGAAAACTGAGTCAATCAGAGCTTTGTCCGATAAACCACCTGAAATAATATCAGAAACACAATAGATTTGTTGATTTGAAACAAAATCAGTAGAAATTCTTGCATTTTTTTTTAACTTCAATAATTTTTATGGTGAAAGGAAATGCGTTTGTTTTTAATATTAATAAAAAATTTTATTATTTTTATTTTTATTTAAAAAAAGTTATTGACATAAAAAAATAAAAATTAAAAAATTAACGAGGAGCAATAAAATTTTAAAATTTACATTTATTTGCCTAAATTTTCAATCTTTATTTTGTATTTTTTTGTAATTTTTTTTATTAGACTGTGTTAAATAAATATCATCATATTGAACATTTTTAAATATTTGAATATGATTTATATTAGCAGTTTTCTACACACACACACACAGATATTTCAAACAGAAAATTATTAATATTTAAAATTTTAACATGACAATCAATTGTCGGGTTAATAAATTATTACAAAAATTAAAACTATTGTAGAACTGTTTAACCTAACATTTTAAATGTCATATTAATAAGCAAATTGTTATTTTGAAAATTACATGAAAACAATGAATTAGTGTTAATATGTTAAATCTAAAATTTGATATAATAGATACATATCATCAAAATAATTCCATTTTTTTACTATGAATTTTTCTTTTTTTCTACTATTTTCTTTCCTCAAAACTTATTAATAGAAAAAACATTATGTTTTCATATACATTCAATTTTCTTTTATTATTTTTTATGATAATCTAAAAGAACAACATGTGTAAGTGAAAACATAATGATTTCAAGTATCTATTAGTGTATCATACTAATACAAAAAAGAGATTAATAACTCAATCAACAAATATTAAGGCTAAATACATATATAGCTTATTAAACTTGTAGCATTTAATCATTTTATTTTTTAAAATTTTTAATTTAATTATATATTCGTTGAGCTTATATTTTTCTTAACTTATAAAAATAAACTCACTAAGTCATACGTTAAATCACTAACGTATCTATTTTATATAAAAATATATAAATACAATAAATAAATTTATAATTTATATTAAAATTAATATTAATATATGTTAGTAAAAAAATAGATAAATATATAAAGTATAATACTTAAAAAAAAGAAAGTTGAGGGGACAAAATGACTAAACGCAATAAATTTAAAAAATTACATATGCATTTAACCCAAATAATAATGATCTACGATGGGTATGCATTTAACCCAAATACTAATGATCTACTATGGGTCCGATGATACAAAAACAGATCAAAAACTAATGATTGAATACTAATAATTAAGTATTTGTCTGTAATATAGAAAGAGATTAACGACTTAATTATTGAATATCTCCAATGACATAGGAAGTAAGAAAATTACAGAACCAATGACTGAGTACCTATTCGATAATACAGCAAGTCAGAAATTCAGAACTTTACAAAATCATTCCCCATCAAAAATTTTTAATGTACAAAAAGAAAATCTTCAGAAGAATTCTCCCTGCATACGGGGACCATATCAGTCGTTTAACTGCAAGATGAGAAAATGAACAGCTTTCAACTCTCAAAATTTCTACTTTCTTAAATTGATATGCAAATTACTATACAAACTGAGATTAGGGCACTGCAAAACATACAATACAGAGCCTCAAGCATTTCTACAGCCACAGCCACTTTTTGCTACAATTAGCATATACAAACCCATATATTTAACATCTAATGTGCTATGCTACATATATTTTTTCTTTCTTTTTATTCCCTTCCCACCCCCTTCTTTTTCCCCATACAAAGCTGAACTTGGATCTTCAGCCCAAAGAACAGTGGCGTCTCACTTTTATTTTCTGCAAAAATTTTGAACAGAAGAAGTGTGCTGCTGAGAAATCATGGCAACTCCACACTTCCCTTTTAACCTTCTTTAGTACTAATGAAGCAGATACCAGAAATCAAAAAAATTTTAGATAACCATATGGGCTAGACCCGAAGACTCGAGTGTATTTTATCACCCGAAGAGCAAGGAACTTCCCCCCAAAAAGCAATTGCTGCTCCCAGAGCTGCCCATGGTAAGAGGTGTATCACGAACAAGGAACTTCACACTTCGTGTCCCAACATAATCCAATATCTCAACACACTCCTGCAAGTCACAGTCACTCACTAGCATCACCCACTCCTGTTCATCATCAAGATACTTGAGCTGGAATGTTCCAAGTTGCAATTTGAATCTTTTTGCAACATCTTCATACAATTGTAAACACCCCATTGATGGATCAAACTTGAATCTAATAGTATCTTCTTTATATGTGGCTTTTACAGTGATTTTAGATCCGGTATCATCAGAACCTGTTTTCTGTTTAGAATGCTTCCCCCCCTCAAAGCTTGGTGAGCTTGATGAACTCCCATGCATGATTGAACCAGAGCCATTTGAAGAGTCGGTCATACTTGAACAAGTAGGCTGGTTATGTTCCACACTTTCATCATCACCCTCCATTTTGGTATCCAACTCCTCGGCAGCAGCCAAGGAGATTGAGCTTTTGGATGCCAACTGGGCGTCTGAATTATCCAATTTCATGCTACCCTTGTTTAGAGCCCACTTGCCTCCTTTAGCAATTGTAGAGGCATTTTCCAGACAAGCCCAGGGTCCAGAGCCAAGGTTAGCCTTTTGACATATTCCAGGTTCTGTTGCAACAGACCTAGAATCTTCACTACAGTCAATCACAGGAATAGATTTCATTAATGATGCCCCACAAGTATCTATACAGCACTCATCCTCTTCAACTTTAATTGTAGAATTATTGCTGTCAATACAAGGAGCTGGGGGAACAGAAACTGCATCTTCAGTTGCAGATTCAGAATTTTTGGAAGGTAGTTTTTTCTCAGAAAATAGGAAGTCTTTTTGAGGGTCAAATTCTTGGATGATTGACCCTGCTGCCACAAACTCCCCTGTTGCAGGGTCAAATTTTAGTCCTCCTTCCACTCCCTGAACAGAGTCCAGTACAGTTTTTATTTTCCTCAAAGAGCGATTCACCTTATTTATCTTGCGGGAGGGCCACCTAGAGATCCCATGTTGTCTGCATATCCTTTTCAGCGTAGTGGGGCATACTAACACAAAAGAAACAAGAGACAAGTCAAATTACAGATTCTTCTACATGAATTAGCAAAAATGCATTCTACATTCAAAGAAAATTTTACAAAGAGGCCTAGACTAGTTACTGACATTCATCACTATATTTCCTAACTATTTAAATTGACCTTATAATCATTCAACTCCAATACAAAAAACAATTGAACTTTATAAAAGAGGCAAATGATTTTATATGATATTAAAGTTTTATTACAAAAAAAAAGAAGGGGATATCTTGTTTTGTTTCCATAATCAACATCAACATGAGGACAGCTGAGATGTAGCTCACCACCGATACTTTTGGCAGCATCCTTGAGACTTCCAGAGAAGTATTGCTGAAGGACGCTCAAGCTCACATGTTTCTCTGCTGTGCTCTTCTTCTCCTGCTGTCTTCTTGATCCACTCATCATCTAGAAAATGAAACCTCTTGTTAGAACTTGATCACAGACAATTATCCTTCAGGTTAAAAAAAGAAACCAATAGAACTATAAGTTGCAAGGTTGAAAAATGACTGTAGAATTCCTTCATCAGCAATTGAATCATGAACGTTTTTCTTTGTGCATATAAAAGAACTAACATGCACTAAAAAAAGTAGGTTCTCTCAATTTCAAGAAGCCCAATCAAGCACAAGAGTCAGAAAATACTGTATGAAGTTACCAGTTCATAATGACCATCTGATTCCATTCCATCACTTTTGGAACTAGATGAATCAAAAGGTATCCTGTCAGTTGAATCTAATTTGGCTTCAGATAATGTGGTCTGAGAGCTTATTGAAACCGAAATTGGAGGGAAGCATGGTCCTGTTTCCTTCTGAAATTTGATGTTTGAACCTTCTCCCCTTGCTAACTCTGCATCTGAAACTGTTCTCAAACTCTTACAGATTCTCTGCATGGTACTTGAGAGGTTGTTCAACAAGAGTTGCTGTTCAAAGCTCCCCTTTATATTGACTGGGAGAAAAAACTCTAATACGTAATCATCATCACCAGTGTAAGTGCTTCTTAGCCTGATTGCAACTCCAGCATTCAGACCATACTTGCGTGCATGATGAACAAGTGGATATTCAGTTATATCATACGCCTTCACATCTGGCAAGAAAAAAGGTTGATTTGATTGAAGTGCTTTTCCAGCTATGCCTTTTCCTTCCTCAACATAGTGTTCTGAACATGCATGCACAAAACCTTGCATGTCTCTATCATTCACATAACAAGCTGAACATTCAATAAATAACACAGATTTCTTAGTAGACCTTGAGTGACCATCCCTGACACGTACTTTTATCATTTCGTCAACAGCTTTCTCCGCATATTTGCAAGGAATCCATGTTAGAGCCAGTGGCAAGCTGTGTGCATAACATACAGCTCGTAAAACATCAGCTATTTCAGCCAAGGCAGTTCGTTGATTCCTTGAGAGGGTCTGAAAAATAAAATATACCCTTCAGCAATGCAATTTCCAAAGTTAAAACAATTTCTTTTTGTATTCTTTTTTTTTCTTTTATTTCATTATAATATGAATGTCCCTCTCTCTCTCACACACTCTTTTCTCTCTCTGTCTCTCTCTCCTTGTACAATTTTTGGCGAGAGAGTAGAGAAAATTCAGAAGTACTGACAAATACCTGAGAAAATAGCTGAGGAGGCGCACTGCTGCTTAAATTTACAGCCTGCAAACAGTTGATCCAAGACAACTGATAATGCCATCCAATATAATGCATCCATATTTTCACATTAACATTCAATTCTAACCAATATAAAAATAGCAGCAAATGCCAAAGCTTTAACAACATGTGCAGAAATTTAAATTATGTTGTGAACAAGAACATTGGTAAAAAACATAACGGCTCCATTTGGAAAAAGTCATATAGAAAAATTCAATTCAACTATATCAATTCAATTTAACTGAATTCTTGTACAAGACCTATTCCAAAGAGAATAAAATCAATAACGAATTCAATTTATTCTGTTCACTTAATTACTCTCATTTTGTTTGAAAAGAAATAATATTAGAATTCTAGGAGATTAAAATATAAGCTACGACCGTATTTGTGTAATTTGACTCCAAATTAAATCTAATTAAATTAACTTCCATAAAATCAAACGTAACATGGTGTAATATCTATTTACTTCAAACTCATTTCTTTTTTCACATTGAAGAATTGAATTCTATGAATTACTTCCTTTTATGCAAAAATGAGAATTGGTAAAATGAAAATCATTTGAAATGAATTCTTGTAAAATTTGAGAATCCAAACAGGAGGAAAGAATAAAATAATCCAAAATCTCAAAATCTTCAGCATTGTTTTCACAACAATTAGAATAAAATTCCCATACAAGAAAGCTATGCCTAGAGCGACAACATTTAGAATAAAATTCCCATATAAGACAGCTATGCATAGAGTTAACATATGCGTCAACAATTAAGGATGTCCATTTGGTGTGTACAACTGGCCTGCTTGTTACATGTTAGCTTGATGAAGATATAGGACATGTCCAAGAATAAATTCACTGTATTTGGTTCTAATTTGTTCTTGCTTCTAGTCAGGCACGGGTAAAAGTCACTCTTTTTATTAAAGATAAAAATAAAATATCTCAATTCCATCAACCCACACAAGGATATCATAGAAACTGTAACAAGATCAACAAGATGAAACCATTTTGATAACGGGAAAAGCTTATTTATTTTGTCATGTATATCACTATATCTGTGACCTCTTAGAAGCTATTCCACAATCACAACTCTTGTGAAGCAACTATATTATTCCCCTTTTAAACCTTTACTTAGTAGAAGCTTACAGATTTTAGGCTGAGTATGGGTTACCAGGTTACTTGCATGATATAGAAAGGAGAAGAGAAGAGAAAACAATCTAAGTAAAATATATGGAGACGTAAAACTAACCTGGAGTGCAAGGCAAACTTTTTCCATCTCTGAATCAAAATTAGGTTTCTCCTTAACTGTGACAAGTTCAAGCACAGCACAGCAGGACATCCCAGGAGGTTCAAAAATTGGCAAGGCGATGGAACCTTGGACTTTATGTTGGACAGCATGCTTTACCCGCAAGTACTCAGCGTTACTATAATAAACAACATTTGAAGTCCATTCTGGAACTTTAGAGATGAACACACGACCAGGAAGCCCTAGGGGAAGATCAGGCTTCAGTTCTGCTGAGAAGGTATATGTCCTTGACACTTCTCGATACCCTGCTAGAATTTGGTCAAGCAAGTAAGGTTGCTCAAAAGTGGTCATGATATACTGATCTCCACGCCTCATTGGGACCCAAACTTGTGCCAAAATGCCGCCACCAGCAGATTCTTTCAACACAGATAATGCCATTAGCATCTTTTCATCAAGTGACAACCCAACTGGTTTAGGAAGCACACGGTCAGGCATATCCAATATATTGCTTTGGCGCTGTGCCCCATCACTTTGTTTTGCACCTAAGTCATCAGCGTCCATCGAATCTGATGGATAAACACATTGGGAACTGGCTTGCTGAAATGCCATTTTGTCTCCACAATTATAAGAAGTCCCGCCAGCATTTAATGCATCACCACCAACAGGAAATGTTGAAGAATTCTGTTCTGAATAATTTAATGGTTCAAAAGATGCACAGGTTGTTGACTGGAAAGATGCCACGGCATAGGGGGCAATCATCTGCTCTGTTGTAGATGGGCTGTTGCACCATCCAGCATACGAATCAAAATTCAACTCTGAAAAAATGTTGAATATATCCTCCGAAATCGAATTCCTTGTCCCACCATCCGATGGAGACATACTATCCATCTGTGCTCTTGGTGAAGCCCAATAACTGATCCCTTTTCCATTCGATGAGAAAGGGTGTTCCATTTTGAGTTTCTCCAACCAAAAACTCCCCCAATTTTTTTTTATTAAAAGAAAAAAAACGTTAGAGAACCATCCAGAGAAACTCCGCCTTAATATCTTCTCTCATTTGTTTACGAATACCATTCAATTCCATCAAAGTTTCACTCTCTTAGAAGAACCCAAATTTCCCTCCCTCAACAACTAGCAGCACCAACACACTCTACAGAGCAAAATCTTTCTCTCCAATCCTAAATATAGCATACAAAAAAAGAATAAACTGTCAATAACCAGTCACCACCCAAAATCACTTTGACAGTCTAATTACAAGATGCTTTTATAAAATAGCAATAAAAATCTTTAGAAACAGTGACCTCAAAGATAAATGACGCCCAAAAATATTGCAGTCTCCGAAACTGGCGCAATTTACTGCAACATAAGTCCAAAGGTTCTAATCAACACAACAACTCGTAAAACTCATCCCCAATTTGTCTTCTTATACACAAAACTCATCACATCTATACGTATTTTATAGGGGCAGTATCAGAACAAAATTAATAAAAAAAATCAAATTAACTGTTCAAATTCAGATAATATGAACCAAAAAATATGAACAGGGACTAAATACAGAAACCCCCCAAAAATGAAAACCCTAACCCTAAGGAAAAAAATCAAAGAGGAAACACGCAGCGACCTATAAACTCAATCTCCTCGAAACTCTGCTAATACAATGTGTACAAGAAGCCAAAGAAATGTAGAGCCAGAAAGCAAGAGAGTTGCTACAAAGGGTAAAGTTCAGTGCTTCATGAAATTTGGGTAAACAGTTTTGGAGCTGATAGAGAGTCGGCTTACTAAAATTGAAAATCTTTTTGCATTTTGTTTTATTTATTTTATATATGTTTAATTATTTATTATTTATGTGTGGTGGTGGGAAGAAATTAATTTGTTTAGGAATATTTTTTTTTCACTGGGCTTTAAGAAAAGGACTATTTTTTTAGAGAAAAAAAAGGACTAATTTAGATCTGTATATATTACTTTATTTTATAATAATGTAATTATTATTTTTCGAATATTACATGATATCGGGGGAGAAAGAATAAATTTGGAGTCTATTAACCACAAGAAAAGTGCATTTGCTAGACTCGGCATGCAATAATGTAATATTTTTTTTTAAAATATAAATTTATATGTATCTCTATTATATTTTTAATATTATTTATTAATATTAATATTAATAAATAATATTAAATATAAATATAATAGATATTTAATATATTAGTTAACTAAAATTCATATACATAAAAATATAATAATATATAAATATAAATATAATTTAAAATAAATAAAACATATTTATATATATTTATATATATCGATTTAGGATTGTTTTAGACTTTTAGTGGTGTTTAGCAAACTAGCTGCAGCAAAGTTTTACTAAATTCATTTTATTATTTAATGATTACCCAATTGTTAAATAATTAAATAGTTAATTTTTTAATTTAATATTTTAATTTATATTTAAATCGATATTAATATTTATTTTAATTATCATTAAATATATTGTCAGCCACAAATTTTATAACAATCAATAATAGCTGTCAATTATTTGCAACAAACAATTGAAGAGGGTTTTATGAGAAAATCATAAAAATAGAATAATAATAATACTATTTGAAAGATTATACTTATTAGTATTTTGAGTTTAAATATAAATTGTGAACTAATAAAAATTTAAAGTTTAAAATTTATTTTATTGTATCAATTTTTTTTTTCTTAGTGATGTTTAAAATAAAATTACCTTCAATAGTTAAATATTTAAATTGTTCCATATACTTAAAAGTGGATAATGAAATTCCTTAAAAAAAAAAAAGTGGATAATGAAATTAAAATTAAAATGATAAATATTATCACATCAAATTTTCAAATAAAATTAATATTAAAATAATTAGAATAAAGTAAAAAATAATATTAAAATAATTAGAACATTAAAAATTTTCAAATAAAGTAAAAAAATGTTAAAATAATCATATTTTCTCATAAATATTAATTTAGGTCATTTCATTTTTAGTTCATATAAATATTCCTCCTTCATATGTAATTTATATATATATATAATAGATTATTAAATAAATATAAATAATTATATTTCTAAAATATTGATAGGAAATTCATGTTTCTATGAGCTTTTTTTAATCTAATTTTAAAATCTATATAGAGAAATTAATAGACTTTGAATTTTTTACTTCAGTCAAAATCTATGTATAATTATAGTTATCGATTGGAGACCAATCACTGAAATATTAAATAAATAAGAATATACCTACACCCTTTTGATCGTGCTTTCAAGTGTTGAAAAATGAAAAGAAAACATAAGTTTATTTCAATAAACAAAAATTTTTCACCTATCATTTATGTAATTATATAAAGTTTAAGATTTTTATTTCTTTCTACATAAAAAATTATGAAAGAAATCTAAACTTCAGATTTTTTTACATTTCACTATTATACTATTATAGTCAAATAATTTTTTAGATTTTCTTTGAAATGATAGGTTAATTGAATTTTAAAAGGAAATAGGTTTTTTTAACATAAAAAGAAATATATTTGTTTTATTTAGAGATGTGTAAATTTATCGAACTCCATCGAATTGAGTATATTTTAGTCAGATTCGGTTAATTTATATTTTATATGTGGGTGAAATTGAGTTAAGATTTTTAAAAAATTTTGAATTCGATCGGGTAATCGGATTGAGATTTATTTTTTCGATTCAACTTGAATCCGATCGACATATATATATTATACATATATATTTATAAATTATAATATATATTACATAACTCGATTCGAACCAATCAGAGTTATATATATTTGTATGTCTATATATATATTTTTTACTTTAATTTACTACATAATCCGACCCAATCCAAATAGATTCGACTCGATAATATTAAAATAAAATAGTAATAAATCCGAATATAAAGCTTTAATATTAAATATCAACTCGTTTGAATCCAAACGACTCAATCGAATCCAAAATTAATTAAGTTCGGTTGAAATTTTAAAAAAAAGACAATTTTAATTTAATTTTTAACCCTTTAATCGAGTTCAATCGGGTTAAAAAATTACTTTAACCCGACTGAATTTGACCTATATACACTTCTAGTTTTATTATTCTTCCCACGCCATAGACTTAATTATTTGCATTAAGCCCCCATTTCAAGAAAATATTTATATTATTCATATATAGTTAGTTTAATTTTTAATTAATAATCCCTTCTTAATTAAATTTTTATGAATAATTTTAAATGTTAAAATTATTTAATTGATTTCATAATATTAGAAGATTAATGACAATTATTTAATTAAAATTATTTTTATAAAAAATAATTAATTATAATTGTTCAAAATGAAAATTATAAGAAATATTTAGAAAAATAAAAACTTTTTATTTTTTTAAATATTGCATTAACAATAATACACTTATTGTTAGGATTTTTGATGTATGACATTTTATTTAATTCTATCGTTGAAATTGGTCCTTGATTATTTGATTCCAATAATTAAGTTCTGCCTAATTGGTGGAGGGAAAAAAAAAAAGGTCAAAGTATAGCCGCCAAAAATGCAAAATTTTGAGGTAAAAATTTACTCAAACACATGTTGATTTTACATAATTGTGTTTGCGGCTGAAGAAACAAAACTACAAAAAATATATATATATAATAGAAAATTTGGTTGAATCATAATTTTAAAAAAATTAATAAAATAATTTTTTTATAAAAATATTATATTTATTTATAATTTTTTTAATAAAAATATTATATTTATTTATAAATAATTTATATAAAATAAAATATTAAATTTATTAAATTTTACTGATTAATTGATAAAGTATTTTACTTAAAAAATATAAAAAAAATATTTTAAATAATTATACATCTATTTTAAAATAAAATAAAATAAAAATAATTTAAATATGTTAAATTTTTTTTAATAAAATTAAATAATAATTAAAATAAATTAATATTTTTTAATTTATTTTTTAATATTTAATGTATCTTTTAAATATTATAATATATTTTTTTAATAAAATATAATCTTAAAAATATATCACTCTAAAATATATATCAAAAAATTAATTTTTCCGCCAGCCTACAAACGTATACGTAATGATCAAAGAAAAGATTGGTAAAAGATGATCGACAATCACATTGCTCTGCAAGCACAAATTCTATTGCAAAAACTATAGTGATATATAATATAATTATAAATAAATTAAAATAATAAGTCCTCTATTGAGGGTAATACAGTCATTAAGCACCAATTATTTGTAAAAGATATTAAAAATTAAAAGAAAATAGAATATAAAAAAGGGGTAGCAGTAATGGTGGGCCAAATGACTGCTGCGTCTAATAAAGTCTAAGAAAACCAAAAGACTGGATCTTTGTAAAGTTATAGAATCTTTTAAGCCACGACAAGTAAGGGATTAGATTCCAAAATCTTTTTTCTAGTGATTCCACTAAATTGACAATTTTATATTATTTTTATTATTATATATTAATTAATTGTTATTAAATAAGAGGTCGGTAAAATTACTATAAAGTTGAATGAAAATGAAAATTAAACTCTTGTTTCTAATACAGATAAATAAAAACTAAGGATAGTTAATTCTTTTATATTAATTAATTTTAAATATCAATTTTATTAATTTCAAATTAAGAGTTAAAAAAGTAAAACAGTAATTATTTGTTATCTTTAAAATTTTCAAACAAAATAACTTTTTTGGTGTAATTTAAACAAAATAAGTTAATTTAATTTTATCTTTATTAAACTCTATACATTTATTTTATCCACATTAATTTTTTTTTACAAAAAACTCTCGCATAGATTTACTTTTTGTATATTTTCATTCTATAAAATAAAAATTTATTATATTCAAGAATATTTATATAATATGAGATATTTTTAGGCAAAATAATTATAAAATCTCTGAAATTTTATATATTATACTAGTCAATTCTTATATTTTCAACATCTAATTTTGTATCTATCTGTTTTTAAAAATTAAATTTTTTAGTCTTTCTATTAATATTTTCATCTTAAAAATATTAGTCAATTACTTGATATTATAAAATAATTTATTTGCTCTTCTTTTATATATATTTTATTATTTATTAAGTTATCCTTATTTTTAATTTTATTTATATTTTTTACACATAATTTATTTTAATTTTATAAATATTATTAAAATATAATTTTAAATAATACGAATAATATCTTTTATTATTTTGCAGATAATATATATATATTATTTATTTTAATTTTATAGGTATTACTAAAAAATAATTTTAAATAATATAAATACTATTTTTTATTATTTTGCAGACGATCTATATATAAAATAAAATTAAAAATAATATAAAATTAATAAATAATAAAGATAAATATATATAAAGGAAGAATAAATAAGTTATTTTATAATATCAAAATAATTGACTAATGATTTTAGGATGAAAATATTGACTAAATGACTAAATAATTTAATTTTTAAAAATATAAGAATGTAAAAATTAGATATTAAAAATAAAGAAACTGACTAGTGTAATATATAAAACCATAAAAATTTTATAATTATTTAGCCATATTTTTATTATGAGATTATCTAATAGGTTCTCATAAAAATGTTCTCGATTCATATTTTATTTTTTAAAATTTTTAAATATTATTATCTGGATAAATTTAAATAATTAATAAATTAAGAATAATTAATTTAATTAATGATACAGTATAATTAATGATACAGTAGTAAATCAATTCAACTTACAATCATCTTAAATAATAAATTAATTATTTTGATTCTAATATCGTAACAGCTAGATCAGAGGTGTCATGTTAGAAAGTGCTGTACTGACTTTGTTAATAATTTAATTGGGGGAGAAAACTTTGTTTGTACACGTCAGCAATTAAGCCATTGCACAGAATTAAAAACCATGACGGTAGTGTGAGATGGAATTTTAGGGACACGTGGCTTAATAGCTTTCCAGCGAAGCAAATATATTTAATATTTTTATATATTGTAAGGAAAATATCTTAGAATGATGTAACTATACATTTATTTTTTTTCACTTATTTGATGAATCAATCGTGAATTTGGTTATTAATAAAAAAATCGTGAATTTGGTGATGCCACTTAATTTCATTCTCTAACTTTCATCTCAATAATATAATAAATTATTTTCTCTCAAATTTTAAAAATATTACTCAGAGTTGAAATTTAAAAAAATATTATTTTATATCACATAACAATTTTCATAAAGTTTATATTTTGTAAGATGATTTGATTTGCAGTAATTAAAAAAATTATAATAAATATAAATAGATCTTTTTTTATGTAGATTTGGATCTAGCATGGTATTTTTTTTATGCCTGTAAGATGAATAAATAAGTAATAAATAGCTAAATTTGTGATTCAATAGAATCTTTGATGCTTAAATAAGCTAGCTTGATATCTAAGAAAATTGAAGAAAGAAGATGATGAACTTTTATCTATCAATGTGATTTATTTATTTATTTTTAAATTATAGCTTTTCTTTATATGTGCTAAATTATTTTTATTTTTATTAGATAAATAAATATGAAATTCACAAGCATCAAATACATTCATAATTAAATCAATAAAATATCGAATTTAATAATTATATAAGATGATTGTTCATAAATATTATAACTATAATATCACCAACAATTATATGTGACTATAAAATTATAAATTGTATGAAATTTATAAACTTATTTAATTTTTAAAAATTTTAGTAGAAAATGCATAAGTGAATTTGAGATTATTTAAGATTAATTTTTAAATTTTGTTTCTCTTTCTTCCATTGAAAATGTAATTTTTTTTATTTTAAAATTAATTAAAAATAATATTTTTAATTCAAAAGTAGATCCAATATTGGAAGATGAAATTATTATGTTACAAAAATATCTTCCTTTAAATTTGACTAGCGATGAATTCTTCTTTGTTAATAAAATGTCAAAAATGGAGGTGTCTAACTTAAGTAATAGTGATTAAAAATGGAGGTGCCTAACTTAAGTGTTGGTGGTAAAAAATGGAGGTGCCTAACTTAAGTAATAGTAGTAAAAAATGGAGGTGTCTAACTTAGGTAAAAGAGATACCTAACTTTTGATAAATTTCACCAACCATTATATTCACATGTTATAATTTTCCTATATGAATGACCCTTTGGCCATTGTTATGATGAGAGAAAATTAGAGAGAATGGAAAGAAAATTAATAGAGAGGAAGATCAGAGCGGGTCAAGCAAAAGTTAAGTCAAGTAATTTTTGTGCTCTTGATCACGTTTATTAGAAAATTTCTTTAAAAGAATTTCTGTTAAAATTCTTGGGGATAATTGGGTGTGAGGTGTGAGTGTTTGTAAATACGGTGTAATTTTTTCCTTAATAGAAGTCTGTAGCAGCTCCGGAGACGTAGGCATAATTGGCCGAACTCCGTTATCAAATTGCGTGTTACTATTCCACATTTATTTTTCGCTTTTCTACTAATCTCGTTTAAGAAAAATAGAGTGATAATATTCATTTTCCAACAACTGGTATCAGAGCCAAGGTTCAGAATCCGGTAAAAGTACTATTCATCTGTACGGAGATACTATTCATTGTCGGAATTTTTTTGGGAATCCAGATTCGAGTGGGAGCGATGGCCGCAGGCGAAGGAAAAGTGAGAATTGAAAAGTTCGATGGTGCGGACTTTGGCTTTTGAAAGATGCAAATTGAAGATTATTTGTATCAGAAAAAACTGTATCAACCTCTTTCACAAACGAAACCAGAAGGCATGAAAGAAGAAGATTGGAACCTTCTCGACATATAAGCCCTTGGAGTTATTATATTAACATTATCCCGTAATGTTGCTTTCAACATAGCCAAGGAAAAGACTACGGCAGGTCTTATGGCGGCTCTCTCTAGCATGTATGAAAAGCCATCGGCCGCAAATAAAGTTCACTTGATGAGGTGGTTATTTAATTTACGAATGGCAGAAGGGGCATCGGTAGCCCAACATCTGAATGAACTCAACACAGTCACAACCCAGTTGAGTTCAGTGAAAATTGAATTCAATGATGAAGTTCGAGCTTTAATTCTCTTATCATCTCTACCAGACAGTTGGAGTGCTACCGTTACAGCGGTCAGCAGTTCGTCGAAAAATACCAAATTGAAATTCAACGATGTACGAGATCTGGTATTGAGTGAAGAAATTCGACGAAGAGAATCAGGAGAAGCATCAACCTCTTCAGCTCTACACACAGAGTTTAGAGGGAGAACTTTAGACAGAAACTCAGACTCCGATAGATCAAGATCTAGGAGGGGCAAATCTAAATCAGAGAAGAAAGATTTCAAGTGTTATAATTGTGGCAAGAAGGGTCACTTTAAGAAGGACTGCCGAGCTTCAAAGAAAGATACGGGCGCACAGAAATCTGTAAACGTGACCAAGGATGCAGGCGATGCTATGATTCTAAGCATTAACAATCCTATTGAATCATGAATCTTGGATTCAGGGGCATCTTTTCACTCCACTCCATACCAAGAAATCATAGAGAACTATGTCAGTGGTGATTTCGGAAAGGTTCATCTAGCCGATGATGAAACCTTGAAGATCATAGGAAAAGGAGATGTCAAATTAAAGTTGCCAAATGGGACTGCCTGGAAGCTGCAAGGAGTGAGACATATTCCTGGTCTTAAAAGGAATTTGATCTCTGTGGGACAACTTGATGAAGAAGGTTATTGTACGACCTTCACAGATTGTGAATGGAAAATTACCAAAGGAGCACTTGTCATTGCTCGTGGTAAGAAGACCGGTACTCTCTATGTAACCTCAAACATAGAGAACATCATCGCAGTAGCGGATGCTGATTCAAATCTATGGCACCAGAGGCTTGGCCATATGAGCGAGAAAGGGATGAAGGCACTTCTATCAAAGGGAAAGTTACCAGAACTTAAAAGTGTAGATGTCAGTCTATGTGAAGACTGCATCTTTGGAAAACAAAAGAAGGTCAGTTTCATGAAAACTGGCAAGACACCCCAGGTAGAAAAGCTCGAGTTGGTACATACCGATGTATGGGGACCATCTCCAGTTCCATCTCTTGCAGGCTCATTGTATTACGTCACCTTCATTGATGATTCAACGAGAAAGGTATGGGTGTATTTTCTGAAGAAGAAATCAGAAGTCTTTGATACATTCAGAAAAAGGAAGGCCATGGTGGAAAATGAAACTGACTTGAAAGTCAAGCGATTGAGGTTTGACAATGGAGGGGAGTACATAGATAGAAGGTTCAGAGAATTTTGCGCAAGCAGAGGAATCAAGATGGAAAAAATAGTTCCTATGACACCGCAGCAAAACGGCATAGCTAGGCGCATGAACAGAACTCTTAATGAACATGCCAGAAGCATGAGGATATACGCTGACTTGCCCAAGAATTTATGAGCTGAATTTGTCAACACCGCGGCCTACCTGATCAACCATGGGCCTTCAGTACCTCTGGATGGTGAAATACCAGAGGAAGCATGGAGCAAAAAAGAGTTAAACCTTTCACACTTAAGAGTGTTTGGTTGTATCTCTTACATTCATATAGATTCTGCTGGAATAAGTAAACTTGATGCCAAGTCTAAAAAATGTGTCTTTGTTGGATATGGTGGTGATGAGTTTGATTACCAGTTTTGGGATTATAAAAATCGGATGATCGTAAGAAGCCGAGATGTCATATTCAACGAGAATGTGATGTACAAAGATAGGCTAACAGCAGAATCAAGCAGCTCCAAGACAGATGTTGAAAATAAGGAATTTGCTGAGTTCGAGGAGATTTCTAAAAATGATGTTCAGAATAGTCCTGAAGCAGAGGAGCCAAGCATGCCGAAATTGAGACGCTCCTCCAGAATTCCTAGACAAACCCAACGTTACTCGCCTTCTTTGCATTACTTGTTGCTAACAGACAATGGTGAATCAGAGTACTACGATGAAGCAATGCAAGTGGAGGATTCAGTCAAGTGGGAGTCTGCCATGAAAGATGAGATGGATTCACTCATGTTAAATCAGACATGGGAATTAGTTGAACTACCACAAGGCAAGAAAGCACTCCACAACAAGTGGATTTATAGGATCAAAGAAGAGCATGATGGGAGTAGACACTATAAAGCAAGATTGGTTGTAAAAAGTTTTCAGCAAAAGGAAGGTGTTGACTATACTGAAATTTTTTCTCCAGTCATAAAGCTTACGACAATCAGACTGGTGTTGAAAATAGTAGCTGCAGAGAATTTACATCTTGAACAGTTAGATGTAAAGACATCATTCCTTCATGGAGATTTGGAGGAAGAGATCTATATGAAGCAGCCAGAAGGCTTCATTAAGGCAGGCAAGAAAAACCTAGTGTGCAGGTTGAAGAAGAGTTTGTATGGTTTGAAACAAGCTCCTAGACAGTGGTACAAGAAGTTTGATAGCTTTATGGGCAGTAACAGTTTCACAAGATGCCAAGCAGATCATTGTTACTACATTAAGAAGTTTGACAATAGCTTTATTATTTTATTGTTATACGTTGATGACATGCTCGTTGCAGGTTCGGACATGCAAGAGATTAAAAATTTAAAGCAGAAATTGTCAAAGCAGTTTGCAATGAAAGATCTGGGTACTGCAAAGCAGATTCTTGGAATGAGGATTAAGAGAGACACGAAGTCGGGGACTTTGATGTTGTCACAGGCTGAGTACATCACCAAAGTACTAGCCAGATTCAACATGCAAGATGCTAAACAAGTGAGCACACCTTTAGGTGTTCATTTCAAACTCTCCAAAGAACAGTCACTAAAGATGGAGGAGGAACGTGCACGCATGGCAAAGGTGTCGTATGCCTCAGCAATTGGGAGTTTGATGTATGTCAGGGTTTATACCAGGCCAAATATTGCTCAAGCAGTGGGAGCTGTTAGCAGGAATAGGAATAATCCAGGCAAGGTACACTGGGAAGCAGTCAAGTGGATCCTTAGATATCTTCGGGGTACCACAGATAAGGTACTTTATTTTCAAGGTGGAGATACGACACTAGCATGCTATGTGGATGCTGACTTAGCCGAAAATGTTGACGTCAGAAAGAGCAATACAGGGTATGTCTATACTTTAGGAGGTACCGTAGTGAGCTAGGTCTCTCAACTACAGAAGATATTTGCTCTTTCCACAACTGAAGCAAATATGTCGCTGTCACGGAAGCCAGCAAGAAGATGATCTAGCTCCAAAGTTTATTGGAAGAACTAGGCAAGAAACAAGAAAACAATGTTTTACATTGCGACAGTCAAAGTGCCATACACCTAGCAAAGAATCCGTCTTTTCATGCCAGAACGAAGCACGTACAGTTGCGATATCACTTTATCCGGTCACTTCTGAAAAATAGGATTTTGAAACTTGAGAAGATCAGTGGAGCTCAAAATCCAGCAGACATATTAACGAAGACGGTGTTGACTGACAAACTGAAGCTCTGTTCAGCTTCAGTTGGCCTGCAGTAGAAGTAGATCGTAGAAGAACTGTTGCATAGATCGAAGCGTGAAGATAGATTGAAATCAGTCTTCAAGTGGGAGATTGTTAATAAAATGTCAAAAATGGAGGTGCCTAACTTAAGTAATGGTGGTAAAAAATGGAGGTGCTTAACTTAAGTGATAGTGGTAAAAAATGGAGGTGCCTAACTTAGATAAAAGAGATACTTAACCTTTGACAAATCTCACCAACCATTATGTTCACATGTTATAATTTTTCTACATAAATGGCTCTTTGGCCATTGTTATGATGAGAGAAAATTAGAGAGAATAGAAAGAAAATTAATAGAGAGGAAGATTAGAACGGGTCAAACAAAAATTAAGTCAAGTAATTTTTATGCTCTTGATCACGTCTATTAGGAAATTTTTTTTAAAAGAATTTCTGTTAAAATTCTTGGGGATAATTGGGCGTGAGATGTGAGTGTTTGTAAATACGGTGTAATTTTCTCCTTAATAGAAGTCTGCAGCAGCTCCGGAGATGTAGGCATAATTGGCCGAACTCCGTTATCAAATTGCGTGTTACTATTCGTATTTATTTTTGCTTTCCTACTAATCTGGTTTAAGGGAAATAGAGTGATAATATTCATTTCTCAACATTCTTTAAGGTTTAGATTCCCCATTTATAGTCTACAGTTTCACATCTTTCTAGAGACTTCTTTTATTTAATTGTTTCCCATACTCCTTCCTAATCAAACCCTAAACTAAATTAATTAATTAATTGGTCTAATAGGGGAGGGAACTATATAAAAAAAATCTTAATGGATAACATAATCGAAAGAGAGTGTTATACATGGAAATCTAAATTCAATCGACCAAAAAAATAGTTAGGGATAATTATGGGTTCGATGTAAAACTATTTTTGAGTATTTTATTATAGACAAAAAAAAAACTTCACATTTTTTTAAAAGTTCTATTATAAATTTTTAATTTTTAACAAATCATGTAATAATCTTATTTTTTCAATTTTGTCATATTATTGATTGAGATTATACAATATAACAAAACACTGAGGAATCAATCATTTTCAATGTTTTATTCTTAAAAGATAATAAACAAGTATTATTTTTGCAAAATACAAAAGTAGCATCCATTCATTAATTTTTTGCATAAAATACTCACACTAACTGGTATTATCATCAACCTTTTGAAAGTAAGCCATTTTTTTATTTATTCCTATTTTACACCGTTAAATTAATATTTTTAATACTTGTTTAGCTTACTTATCCTCCCTTTGGTAACATGATATAATTGAAAAAAAAAAGTTTGTTACTTAATTTGTCAAAATTAAAATTTAGAAATGGAATTGACAAAAATGGATAAAGTTTAAGTGTTCTTCTATGTTTTGACTTTATTATATAATACTAAATAGGATGAAAATATATATACATATTTACATTTGTATTGGTGAATTATGTGAATATGTACTCCTTGACCTACTAATTATATATATATATATATTCTATTTTCCTTTCTAAATTAATAAATATATCTTTTAAAAAATTAAAAATTTATTTATTTTTATAAAAATATAAAAAATATATATTTTTATACTCTTATTTTAATATAAAATTTATTTATTAAATATTTTTTATAAGTTTATAATAGAAATTTATTATATTAATTAATATTAAAATAATAAGCGGATTATAATTTAAGATTAAAAAATATGTTTAACGACGGATTTGAAAGAGAGAAAAAGAGTTGGATGGTAATCCAACTCAGTGACGAAATCAGAAACCAAAAGAAGAAAGGACAATTTTCGAAGTAAAAAAAGTTGCAAACGAATTGAAGATAAAATTGAATATTTAATATTATAGTAAAATTTAAATTTTTGTCATAAATTTCCATTAAAAAATTCTCTATTAAAATTTTATTTTATTTATTAAATTCTAAAAATTTATTATATTTTTTACGTGTATTTTTAGTTAATTCTTAGATCTAATAATTTATTTATAAGATTTTATTAAAAATTAAAAAATTAATTTTAAAAAAATTATTAATATATATTTATAATTGAAAAGGATATATTAAAAGTATATAATTTTATAAAAATGTATAATTATTTATATATAATTAATTTTATATAATTTAAAAATAATTTAAATTTAAAATTATATAATTATATTTATAATTGTAAGATATATTAAAGGGATATAAAATTATTAATTATATAATTATATAAAATATATATTAAAACATTTATATTTATATTTAGAATTATATATATGATGTAAGGGATCGCAAAGTGGCAACAAGCAACTTAGTGGATTTACTAAGCAATAGGCGATACACGCTCTTAGATCTATGCAGAGAAAGCAAAAGAATATATCAAAAACATATAATTTAATTTATTTTTATTTATGAAAATAGAAGATCATACAAGAAAATATAAGGACATATAGATACAAGAATACTGGTATATGGAGTTATTATTTCCAATTATAATATGAATACTGTCCATTTTGATTTAACTTCTGAATTTATGTCTAGATTTTCATCCGATATACTAATAATTCAAGTATTTATACAAAGTAAAAATAAAATTATACAAACAGTTTCTGATGTTTTCATATCTGACTAAGCTGCAGGAATATAGTATATTGATACAAAATACAATTTTAAAAGTAATATACAAAAATACAAGATTTAAAAGCAAATATTTAAACTTACATGAGAATTTTACAGCAATGAAGAGATACATAAGAGGAAGAAGGATTGTGCGAGAGAGGGAAATGAAAAACCTAAACTAAGCTTGGAGTATTTTCTTTTGAGGACAAAGGAGTCTAGAGAAAAGCAGATACCTTCAAGCTTCATAAGATGTTCTTTAAATTGGGAAAAGCCTTAGAGCTTTACTATGTTGCTTTACTATTCTTTTATCATGTCAGTCACTGTTGATAAATAGTACCTTATCTGGGTTACTGTATATTTACTCGCCCAGCACTGTACATAAATAATACTTTGTCGGAAGTACTATTTACTTTACTGTAGATAAATAGTACTTACTTTATACTGTTGATGAACAATATATTCAACACCATTTTTTACTGTAATTATGTGAAGGAATAACGTTCATTCTGCTTTTTACCAGTAAAAATTTTATTTTTCTTTTTATTTTTTCTCTTTTTTTATTTTTTCTTTTTTTTTTATTTCTTTTTATCTTTTTTTATCTTTTTATTTTTCTTTATAGAAGATAGGACCCCATAACAATCATCTTCATTACCGGGTACATAATCTAAATCCGAGTCAAATTCAAAAGATGAGCCAGATGATGATGACATCATTAATGAGGTAGAAGAGGAGTCAGAAGAAGATGAAGATGAAAAAGATTTTCTTCTTCTTCTAGACTAGGCTTAAGAATTTTTCGACTAGATTTTAGTTAAGAAACCAGAAGAAGAAGGTTTTAGCTCAGAGGTTGAGGGAATAGACTTAACTATATGTTCCATGATGGTTGAGTCAGAAGAAGATGAAGATAAAAAATATGTTCTTCTTCTTCTATACTAGGCTTTAGACTTTTTCAACTAGATTTTAGTTGAGGAATCAGAAGAAGAAGGTTTTAGCTCAGAGGTTGAGGGAATAAACTCAACTATCTATTCCATGATGACTTTATACTCCTCAGCAATTTTTGCAGCTGTGAGAAGGGCCTGGCAATGGGCTTTTTAGGCTCCAAAAGTAATGGCTTGTTTTGGATTAACCTTGCCATATCCTCTTTCGAAGCACCATTTTTTTACTGATAATTTAGTAGTAGAATTTCTGAAAGAATTCTACCACTTGACTTTATGCATTCTAGATGCCATTCGTACATTGATACCTGACTGGTAGGTCAGTTCAAAATACAATTGATGTACCTATGGTATAAAAAATTTCATACAAAATATCAGAAGAGATGGGAGTTATTTTTCATACAAAGAAGGGTGAGCATTGGCTTTTAAAATAATGGTATGCTGAAAGTACTTTTGGAGAAAAAGTCCTTTCATCATTATCAAAATAACATCACTATTCAATAAACCACATAGAAATTTTATTAGTCTTGATATTTATATCAAAATACAATAAACAAGAGTGAGTGTTTGTAGGGTTCTGAAAAAGTAAGGCTTTGGTTCATGCTTCTACATAATTCCAATAGTCATATGAAGGGCAGACTATTTTATAGGTGAAAAAATTAGCTTTAATCTATACAGAAATATGCAAAAGTTTTCTCCATTCAAAGGGATGTAGAACATTTTTAATTTGAATATAAGAATGAGATATAATGGTTTTATCTTTAGGATCATAATTGTGTTTAAGTTTTATAAAATCAATATCCTTAAGAATAACTAAGTAGTATTCCTGAGATTTTGACAAGTCACTAGGTTTAAAAAAAATC
Organism: Garcia nutans; assembly: GCA_947685225.1. Classification (NCBI taxonomy): domain Eukaryota; kingdom Viridiplantae; phylum Streptophyta; class Magnoliopsida; order Malpighiales; family Euphorbiaceae; genus Garcia; species Garcia nutans. Next base: position 6,925,808 of record CANTUV010000055.1, read on the forward strand.
AAATTTTAGGATATATAGTCTTAATATTTTTCCATGGATTCTAATGCATGAATCCATCTTCTATTATTAATTTTATATTTTTAAAAGATTTTATAAACCATTTTAAAAATAATTTAAATGAAAAATTTGAATAAACAATTTGAATTGGAGATTTTGAAATTGTCAACTCAGGTTTTATAATATTTAATGACTTGGCATTTGAAGAAGAAGATTCCCCTACTTCAAGTTTTATAAAAGAGATTAGAGCCTTACCTGAGGCTATAGGAGCCTGCTCAGGAGGCAGGAGTTCTAATTTTTGAAGTGCTTAGACCACTTCTAGTGACTGGGTTAACTAGGTTATCCAGGCCTTTACTGCATCATTTTAGGCTTTATCATGGTCTATATTGCTTATTTCTTCGATCGTTGAGGCCCAAGATTTTATGATTTTAGTGCATGTTAGCTTGGTTTTATTGTCTGAATGAGCAGACAGAGCTTTAGGAGATGATGGGCTTGAATATGGTTTTACTATTTCTTTTGCTTTATTGGATTTCTTCTTTTTATTTCCTATGATTTTTGTGGATAAATTCACGAGTTAGAAAGTCAGGTATACTATAATTTTCTCCTTTAATATATTCTATATCAAAATAAAAAAATACTTAATATAACCTGTCATCTTTCAAAAATCTATTTTGAGGCAAGATTTTTAATATTATTAATCAAAACTTCTTTTGTACTTTTACAATCAATATAAAGTAAATTTATTTTATTTAATACATCACATTGTAATTTAGAGATACAAAGTACAATACTTAAAATCTTTTTTTTAATAGTAGAATAATTTACTTGGGTGGGGTTCCAATATCCTAAAGTAAACTAGACTATGATTTCTTTACCATCCTTTAATTTGTTGAACTATATCAGTGTGGACTTCGATACATGGGCTAGCATTCTTCCTAAGCCTATCATGTAAATGCTTTTATTAACCTATTCATGTTAGGATAAAATTCTATAACATAATTTAAATATTTTAAAAATCTATGTAATTGGACTTTATTTAAAATTTGATCAGAAAACTTATCTCCAAAAGCTAAGTTTCTTTCTATGGGCTCTATAATGTCTTGTTCTATATAATATCCTAAAAATCTAATCTTGGTATGAAATAAAGGCATCTTGATTTTACTTAATACTAACCTATTTTTTCTTACCACCATAAAAAATATTTTAGATATTTAAATGTTCATCCATGGGTTTACTGAATATTAAAATATCATTAATATAAACTATATAAAATTTTATATAAGGATTAAAATATCATTCATCACTCTCTGAAATTCAAAGGGTATATTTTTTTAGTCCAAAAAGCATTATATCCATTCATACTGGCCAAATAAAATAGTTACAGTTTTATATATATCTTTAGGATTAATTTAAATTTGTCAAAATTCAGATTTCATATCAAATTTACTAAATATGTTTGCTTCATACAATCTATTTAGTAATTTTTTTTATTTGAAATATGGTACTTAATACATTTTAATACTTTATTTAGAGGTTTTTAATTTATTACTTACCTATGAGCTCTTCTTTCTATTTCAGAAGTCTTATTTACATAAAATGCAGTACAAGCCCATGAGCTTCTAGATTTACAAATTAATTTTTTATTTTCTAAATCTGTAATTTTTTTTTACAATATTCTATTAAGTCTGGGGCCATTTGAATAGGCCTAGCTTTAGCTGTAATAGATTTCTCATCAAAACCTATTTCATATGGTAAATTAACAATATGATGTTTTCTATTCTAAAATACATTGGGTAAATCAGTACATAGTTTATTTTCTATTTAGACTTTAATATGATCCATTTTATTTTTTACTAAATCTGTTTTTAATTGTTCATTTATTCTCTGTAATTGAAAATTATTTTTAAAATTACAAAGATGTTCAATTTTCTCTTTGCTCTAATCTCTTTTAATTATTTAGTTAATAATTTTTCTTCTGTGAAGGTTAGTTGTTGACTAAAAAGTCCTTTTTTTGCTAAAAAATGAGAGAAACGGTAGCAAAGTTATATTCAAGAAAAGAGAAAAATCGCTGTAAAACCAAGAAGAAAAAGAGGAAAAATTTATGTTATGAATGCTTTGTAGTTTTTATGTTTTTAGAGCTGAAAATCTATAGTTTTTGTTCTATATTTATATGTATGTCTTTATGAAAGTTCTTCTTCATCAATTTGTTAAATTCATGTTTCTACTGCCATTCTCTCTCTTTTCTCTCTTTAAATTAATTTTTCAATATTATTGTCCTAAGATGGCAACCAAGGGGGGAGGGATGGTGAATTGGTTATTTTGAAGAAGTGATGGTAAATTTAAAAACTTAAAAGAAAGATAAGAAAAAATGAGTAGAGTAAAAAGAGAGTGAGAAAAATGAACACAAAAAATTTATAGTGGTTCGAATTCCTCAATCCTACGTCCACTTCCTCAATAACTTTTTGAGTCTCTATTATTAATGAGTTTTACAAGCTCAAATCTAACTTTAATGTTTTCACAAGCTTACAATAAACTTTCACAAGGTTTGAGTAATTTTCTCGCAACACAATAAGAGTTTTTCTAGGCTCATTATAAAACCTAAGTATTTCAAAGCTTAGACTCAAACTTATATAATAGTGTTTATTACTCACATCCAACACTCAAAGAATACAATTAGGAAATTTTAATTACAAAGAAATGAAAGTTATTTATCTTGGCTATATCAATCACAATCCCTCTGAAAAATGAAGTTTCTTAGAGTATTTATAGCCTTCTAGTCTTAAACTAACCATTTGAAGTGGGTGCCAATATGTTTGAATCTTGTTTGCCACTTTAATTAAAGCAACTTCATGGTCAAACTTTGTATGGTCCAGTTGCACTTACTAAAGGCCGGTCGAACTTTGGAAGGTCCGATCATACTTTTTGAGTTTCTGTCAAAATTCTTCAACGGCTAGTACACTTGACACCCACTAATTGAGTGGAAGAATAATGATTATGAAATTTGAAATCCGTTGTAATAGTTTGGTTGGGAACATCAATGATATGGTCATAGTTATGATGGTATGCTCAAAATATAGGAGTACCTTTGGCCATGAAACTTACTGGATGTTTTTCTCAAAGTTTCAAGTTAAAGTCGAAATGTAGTGGTCCGATCAAACTTGTGATGAGATACTCTAAGAAATTGGAAGTACTTTTGGTCGTGAAACTCTCTAGAGATTTTTCTCAAAATTTTAAGCGAAGATACTCTTATACTCCATCTTAGTCCAAGTGGTCTTTCTGTGGATTAACCAAGAATTTGAGAGTACTTCTCCCCATAAATCTTTCTGTGTAAATTTTACTTGAATTCTAAGCAAAGATCCAGTCGGGTTTCTTCATGGTCCAATCAGACTTTTTGTATTTTTCCAAATCTAAGTTCTTGCAAAATGTAACTTGATGCAAACATTAATTATATTCAATTTGGTTATCTAAGATCAAAATAGAGTAAATTAGGCCAATATTTTGGCTAACAAACATGGTACTAGACCTTTAATTGTCTTAGAGGGTCTATGATGAATAAAAAGAAAACAAAGGAAGAAGGTGAAGGAGAAGAAGAAAAAGAGAAAAAAAATGAGAGTGTTTTTCTATGAAAATATTGGAGTTTTATGTGTTTGTTTCAAGATGGAGCATGACTTCATCAAATGTTTGGTGACAGTGTGTTTATAAATGTTGCCGAGGGAATAATTCATGCAATAAATGTTGTTCAGGGGCCAATTCATGTCCATAAACTGAAAATTTGATGGATCGACATGTCCTTAAACTGAGATAAAATTTGAAGTAATGGAAGAGATCGACATGATGTAAAATTGCAAATTTATCGTTGATGAAGGACCTGCATGTCCAAAAATTGAAAAAACATATTTGAAAGGACCTTAGCATGTCCAAAAATTTCAATTGTTGTTGTTTTTCTTATTATTGTTGAAGAAGAAAGAAGTTGGTAATTTTGTTTAGGGAGAACGTGCAAATATGCTATTCAACTTGTCACTCATGTACAATTTAGCCTTTTTTTTTTTTTTTGCTCAAATAAGCCCAAATTTTTTGAAAACAAAATTTTTAAGCCACTCAATTAACAATAAAATTAACACCGTTATATTATAGGACAAGGTATAAAAATGTCCCTAAACTTATCGCGTAGGTACAATTTACCCTTATTTTTTTTGGCTCAATTTGCATAAATTTTTTAAAAAAATAACTATTTTGACCCTTAATCAAATAAAAAAAATTAATATCATTAAATTTGAAGAATATGTGGACACCACCTGAAATAAACAATTATTTTTTTCACGTAAAATAATTAAATATTATTAGGAAAAAAAAGAAATCATAGTGTCTTATTACAAAAAAAAATCTATATATTTATTCATAATTAAGAAATTTTGTTTGGACTTCCTACAAATATATGATTGTATAAAAGGTTTGAGAAAATAAAAGAACAAGAATATATGAGATTTTCATTTCTTCTCCTTTTATTGAAGAAATTTTAAAATTTTTACTAAAGTCAACTTCCACAAAACTCAAGCTATCTCCTAAAAATTCTATAATCCACGTATCAAATCCTTGGTCAGACATAAAGCGACCAAAATAGGACTTAGGTGAAAGATTATTCGTAGTACATATTTCAGACTTATTTGTCGATGCTCTTAGTCTCACCATCATTGATGATTGTTGTCTCGTGAGTTGGCAAGAGCATAGTTTTTTTGGAGAAAAAATTTAGGTTTTATCACCTAAAATGGAGGAGATTTAATTACTTGTGGATTCTATATAGTGACTAGAGCCACTAAAAAACTATGAATCTCTCTACACACTATATCACTATTTATCTCTTATTTATTTTTTGCAACCAATTTTGAACAAGAAATAAATTTCTTTCGTACATCATATTTATTTTTATATTTTAGTTTTCTTTTTTAATTTAAAAATATAAGTAGTAAAAAATATAAAAAAATCTTGCCTTTATTATATATATGTGGAAGAATTTAACTAACGACAAGAGGAGAGAGCTAAATTGACCGTTATCTAGGCATATTTAAGCAAAAAAAAAGTGTCAAGTTATATCAAAATAGTTATTTTTAAAAAATGCAAGCATAATTGGGTCCAAAAAAATAAGGGCCAAATTATGTGCATCTTCTCCCTATAATTTAACAATGTTAAATTTTTCATTAAGTCAGGGGGTTTGAAAGTTAGTTTTCAAAAAATTTGGGCTTATTTGAGCCAAGAAAATGAACAGGGGCTAAGTTGTACCTGCGTATACGTACCTTCTTCCTTTTGTTTATTGTGGTTATTCTTGTTGCATTTCTTATTGAAGAAAAAGAGGATGCAAAAGCTATAAATTTGTAATGAAAAGTTTAAAACAAAAACTTGAAAAGAGTTTGTGTTAAGGAGGAGATCATTAATTCGAAGCCCTCCATTTATAGAAAAATTCTTATCAAGGAGGAGTGTTAGAGTTGTTGAGAATTTTGTTTAAAATCAAAGCAAAAAAAAAAAAAAGATTGATTGTCCTTATTTTAAGAAAAAAGAAGTATGAATTTTGTATAGGTTAATTGTTGACTAAAAAGTCATGTTTTTTTTGTTATAAATAGGAGAGAAATGGAAGCAAAGTTAAAATTAAAAAGAGAGAAAAATCATTGTAAATGAAGAAGAAAAAGAGAAAAAAATTATGTTATGAATGTTTGTAGTTTTTATGCTTTTAGAGCTTAAAATCTGTAGTTTTTGTTCCATATTTATATTTATATCTTCATGAATGTTCTTTATCAATTTGCTAAATTCATGTTTCTACTGTCATTCTCTCTCTTTTCTCTCTTTAAATCAAATTTTCAACATAGTATTAGAGATTTAATGGCCTTAGAGGGCCTGTGAATAATAAAAAGAAAACAGAAGAAGAAGATGAAGATGAAGGAGAAAAAGAAAAAGAGAAAAAAATGAGAGTATTTTTTTTGTGAAAATATTGTAGTTTTATGTATTTGTTTCAAGATGGAGCATGACTTCATCAAATGTTTGGTGAGAGTGTGTTTATAAATATTATTGAGGGACTAATTAATGTCCATAAATAAAAAATTTGATGGACCAACATGTCCTTAAACTGCGATAAAATTTAAAGTAATGGAAGAGAATAATATGCCATAAAACTTCAGATTCGTTGTTGATGAAGAACCCGCATGTCCAAAAATTGAAAAAACATATTTTAAGGGACCTTAGCATGTTCAAAAACTACAAATTATAAATGTGTTGTTGTTCTTATTATTGCTGAAGAATGAATAAGTTGATAATTTTGCTTATTGTAGTTATTCTTGTTGCTTTTGTTGTTGAAGAGAAAGAAGATGCAAAAGCTATAAATTTGTTATGAAAAAAAACATCAGAAGAGTTTGTGTTTGTGTTAAAGAGGAGATCATTAATTTAAAGCCATCCATTTATAGTAAATTCTCATCATGGAAGAGCATTAGAGTTGTTGAGAATTTTGCTCACAATCAAAGCAAAATAAAAAAAAAAGAATAATTGTCTTTGTTTTGAGAAAAAGAAGTATGAATTTTGTATAGGTTAGTTGTTAACTAAAAAGTTCTTTTTTTGTTGTAAAAACAGGAGAAAGGGCAGCAAAGTTGTAATCAATAAGAGAGAAAAATCATTGTAAAAACCATGAAGAAAAAGAGAAAAAAAATTATGTAATGAATGTTTTGTAGTTTTTATGTTTTAGAGCTGAAAATCTGTAGTTTTTATTCTATATTTATGTTTATATCTTCATGAATGTTCTTCTTCATCATTTGTTAAATTTATGTTTCTACTGCCATTCTCTCTCTTTTCTCTCTTTAAATTAATTTTTCAATATGGTATCAAAGTTTAATGGTTTTAGAGAGTCTGTACTGAATAAAAAGAAAAGGGAAGAAGAAGAAGAAGAAGAAGAAGAAGAAGAAGAAGAAAAAAAGAGAAGAAGAAGAAGAAAAGAAGAAGATGAAGGAGAATAAGAAAAGGAGGAAAAAATGAGAGTGTTTTTCTGTGAAAATATTAGAGTTTTATTTGTTTGTTTCAATATGGAGCATAACTTCATCAAATGTTTGGTGAAAGCATGTTTATAAATATTGTTGAGGGACTAATTCATGTCCATAAATTGAAAATTTTATAGATCGACATGTCCTTAAACTGAGATAAAATTTGAAGTAATGGAAGAGATTAACATGTTGTAAAACTGCAGATACATCATTGATGTGTGTGCAATCAAAGTCTCAAGGAAAAATGTTAGCCATGAGACTTTGCTTGAAGATATGGAGCTGTGATTTTTTTTTTTTGTATTTTTTGCATATTGGAGCTGTAACTTTTATATTTTGTATTTTTGTTAATCTAATCTACTGTTGAGGCAGTTTTTTTGTTGTTGTTTAGGTACAAAATCATGGCTGCCATTATTTTTGCTTTATTAAAGTTATATTTACTTGTAAATATTGATGTAGTTGGTAATAGTTGTTTGCTTGTATCAAAGACAAATATGAAAAAATCAAAGAGAAGTTCCATTCTAAGAAACCTTTCCATTTTATCTTTAAATTTTACAACTTATTATCTCCTTCTTGTGCTCTATTTTTTTTTCCATTTACTATTCACCTTTATTTTTGTGCTCTAAACTTCACCAATCTTATTATTTTAAAGAAGTTAATATCTCAAAATTTTTTGATAGAACGAACATAATCTTTATTGGTTTCTCTCCTAAACATGCTTAAATGACATCCAAGTAGGATCTTTAGACTATAACAAGCTCATATCCTACGCAAAACTTGTTTTATTATGTCATTTGAAGAAAAAAATTATTTTTAGGAATAAAATCTATTCCATTATATTAAATGAGGAGTAAAATTACTGTAGATAAATAGTAATTTTGCTCGTCTTTTACTTATTATACCCTCATATCAATTAACAATATTAAATAATTATTTTGTTTAATTATGCCGGTTTTTATTATTTCATTTTTATTATATCGATTTTTTTTATTATGTCATTTTTATATTTGCAGCCAATTTTTTTTTGTTTAGTGTTCAAGCTTAGTGTCTAAGTATATATTTGAGATGTTGACATGTGTTAACATCTATGTCACTTATTTTTGCTTAGCTGTTAACTTACATTAAATGTACCTATAGAGTTAGTAGTATAAATAGAGTCATTTTCATATCTATTCTACAAAGCTCAGAGTTATAGTATCCAATAATAATTAAAAAAATGTTTGAAATCATGTGTACTGAGAAACATACTATTCGTCTATATTCTCATGTGCTTGTTGAATAAGCCATTCAAAATCCAAACCCAAACTAACTCTAAAGCCTATAAAACCCCAAACTAACTTTAAAGCCCAAAATATTTATATGTCAAAAGTAGGCCTTTACAAGTCCTTGTTAAAGCAAGAGTTTTGGACAAAAATACAAATTTTTTTTTTACAATTTATCATATTTTTAAAATATATTTAAATTTACAAGAATTTATGATTAGTTTATTAAAATATCAAATTTATATACTTTATTATAAATTTATTATGGGTTTATTATGAGTTTGTTATTAATTTATTAATTTATATAGTCTATTATAGGTATATTATGAGTTTATTATAAAATAATTAAAATATTCTTGATACAAATAAAAAAATTTTATAAAAAATAATGGAGAGTATAATTTTTTCTTTAAATTATTTTTACTAAAATTTTGTCCATTTTATTTAAAGCTTAAAACGATCATAATTTTATAAAAAAAATAATTGTCTTTTGTATTATTTATTTAAAAAAAAATAAAATACACATATCTCTAAAGTAACACGGGAGCATTATTTTAATATATAGTAAAAATAAAAAAGTGAGGTTAAGAAGACACTTTCACCAACTACTTTGTCTGAAGCATAAATTTCTTTATCAACATTAACAAAACCATTACAGAGAGACTTTTCGACATGCTTACATAAGTGGAAACTATGTAATGTAATTCCATACAAGTCACTCATAAGGCTCTTAGAATATCCTACATTCAGAAGTCCATCCCTTTGTCTGTAAGCAATTATAAGCAAGCAAAATAACCATTCTTTTAAATTAAGTGATTAGTCAAACACCTATTTAACAGACTAAGCTAAAACTATGTACACCCTCCGAAAACCTAGAATCTCAGCGACAGAAGGTATATTTTTCTATTGGAATGCAGTATATAAAGCCTCCTAATAGCTTTACCCACAGAAAACTCATTTATGAACATACAATTACTTCCAACCAGTCCTGTCCGCATATTAAAGCCTCCATAATCTCAGGCCCCAAGTCACTGAAGGCTGGATTCATCTTCATAATCTCATTGATAGATGTAGGCTTAGGAATTGCCAAGGAGTTTTGCTGCGCCACCGGTTAATATATCAAAATCTTCATTCGAGTTTTACCAAGGCTAATGCTACTCTAAATATTGATCAAGTTCCTTATTTTGTGTACTGTGTTAGAATCGTATTTGTTGGATTTAATTTTTTATTGTGGGCTAAATATGTGAAATTAAATACATACGGCAGTCTTGATTTTATATAGTCAATTTAATTGTGGTCTTAATTATAATTTATTGACTATTGAGGTATTAATTGATTATAGGGATTAAGTGTAGAGACTCTTATATAATTACTATTTTGTTAAAGGACCGAAATAGGAATTGTGCTAACCTTACAGATATATATAAGGTCGTGGTCTCCGGAGAAACAATATCAATTAGAGTTTTACTTTCCTTTGGTAACGCTTCCGCTAAAAGATTGATTCTGGATTCTCTGGAAGGCTGCAAACCTATTTTCTACGTGTTCTTCATAATCAAGATTGACGAACAATGATGCAAGGTACGCAATCTATCCTTGATCAATCTAATTATTGAAATCTAGTGATTTGCATGATCTAGGTGGTTGGAATAATTCAGATATATTCCTAACAAGTGATATCAGAGCCTACTGCATAATTGCTAGAATTTTTGGATTGATTGTGTTGAATCTGTTGATTAATTGTTGTTGATGAGATTCTGAAAATCGTTATTGTTGTTAGATTTTCTGAATCAATTTTCTGAAAATTAATTTTTTTTTGTTAATTATAATTTAATTTTCGTAATAAAAAAAAATTGTGTTCTTCAAAAAAAAAAACAGTTTGAAGGTTTGAAGATTTTTTTTTTCCCGAAGAATATTGTGAATCTTGTTGATTGGTCATATATATGATCAAAATCGTTTTTGAGTTTGAAGATTTTCGATGGCTGGTTTGTTGAAAGGAAGAAGAAGACTTATTTACAGTTATGTCCCTCAGCTTTTCTGCGTTTTTTTGCAATTACGGAGCAGGAATCTGAGCTTGGCGGCTTGAGCTGTGGCTTGAGCTTGAGCTGTGGCTTGAGCTGCGGCTTGAGCTGAGCTCGGCTTGAGCTGCGGCTTGAGCTGGGCTGCGGCTTGAGCTGGGTTCTTGGGCCTGGTTTGTTATTTTGGCCCAAGACCTGGCCTGGTCTACTAAAATAATTTATTTTAGGTCATTTCTTCCACATTTAGGCCTACAGAACTTAGAATAAATTATTTTAGGACCTCAGAATTTTATTTTTTGATTAATTTAGCCTAATTTTATAATTTAGTCTCTAAATTTAGTTGCTTAAAGACTTAGTTATAATTTTTAGGGCTGAATAAATTTAAATACTTATATTATTAACAATTAATTTTTTAATTGTAATTATTTTGTTTTAATTGCAATTAATTAATTTTAAATTTGAGATTAAATTTTGGAATATTTAGTCCTTATTGTGTTTAATATTTATAATAATAAATTGGTTTGGATAATAAGTCACCAAAGTGACCTCTATTATTTGAATTAATTTATTTGAAATATTAGACAGGTGTATTAAAATTCGTTGCGGGTAGTTAATCGGCCCAAATGAAGGTTGCTATCTGGTTGAGTTTTGAATACACATGTGGCAATAATATGTGACAATTATTATGTTTACTATCCATGTGAATAATGAATCGGCCCAAAGGAAGGTTTATTGTTTGACATGACTGAATTGTCAGTATTTGATTACTGCGTTGAGATACTAATTACAGTTAATGTTTTGCATCCAAAGATGGAAGTATTAATGTTGTACCAGTATCTTGTTTCCATTATTTGATCTCTACTTTTGTGAATTGTTTCATTTGTGGATCGTGAGCTTATGTTTGTTATTTTTGTTTATTTTCTTTAATGACAGCTAGCATGCCGTATAATCCTAACTGTGTCCCTATGCTTGAGGGGTCAAATTTCGGGTCTTGAAAATCAAGCATGATGATTTATCTGGGTTGTATGGATTTAGACCAAGCATTCAGGATGGACAAACCTGCTCCTCTTACTGATAATAGCACCGATGCTCAGAGGCTTCAGTATGAGAAGTGGGAGCGTTCTAATCGCTTAGGTTTAATGATCATGCAGCAAGGAGTCCCAGAACATGTTCGGGGTGCTATCTCCGCTGAAGAAAATAATGCTAAAAACTACCTTGCCGAGCTGGAGAGAGCTTATGTCAAAAATGACAAGGCTGAAGTAGGGACGCTTTTAGCAAAACTAACCTCCATGAAGTTTGCTGGCAGTGGTAGTATTCGGGAGCATATTCTAAGCATGTCTTAAATTGCAAAGAGACTAAGGGCGCTGGATTTGGCTTTACCAGATGACCTCTTAGTCCATTTGGCTATGAATTCTCTTCCTTCTCAATATGGGCAAATTAGGACTTCCTATTATTGCCAGCCGAATAAATGGACTCTTAACGAGCTCATTTCTCATTGTGTTGATGAGGAGGAAAAGATGAATTCTACTAAAAAAGAGAGTGCTCATTTGGTTTCTTCAGCTGGGAAGGGCAAGAACAAGAAAAGAAAGAAGTCTTCTGAAAAGACTGCTGTAAAGACTGTTGAGAAAGCTGCTGTTGTGGCTCCAGAGCAAAAGAAGCCTTATGTTCCAAAATGCTTCTTTTGTGGTAAGACTGGACATTTGAGAAAGGACTGTCCCAAATACGCTGATTGGCGTGTAAAGAAGGGTAAGTACCTTGTTTTAGTCTGTTGTGAAGTTAATTTAACTTCAGCTCCTAGAAACACTTATTGGATGGATTCTGGTGCAACCACTCATATAAGTGTTTCCTTGCAGGGTTGCCTGAACTACCGAAAGCCAACTGACGGTGAAAGATACGTCTATATGGGAACTGGCGATCCGGTTGAAGTTGAGGCCATCGGACATTTTAGATTATGTTTAAGAACTGGTTATTTTTTGGATCTAGTAGATACTTTTGTTATTCCCTCTTTTCGAAGGAATTTGATTTCTGTTTCTTATTTGGACAAATCTGGTTTTACTTGTTCATTTGGAGACAGTGTATTTACTTTATCTATGGATTCAAATATTTTAGGTACTGGTTTCTTGAATGAATGTGATAATCTATATATGTTGGATGTTGATACTAGTTATCATGAATCTCTGCATGTTACTACAAAAGGTACCAAAAGAAAGTTAAATACTGATAACTCAGCTGTACTTTGGCATAGACGTTTGGGTCATATATCCAAATCTAGAATTGAACGTCTTGTTTCTGATGGTATCTTAGATACACTTGATTACACAGGTTTTGATTTTTGTATTGAGTGTATTAAAGGAAAACAGACTAAACAAAAAAGATTAGGTGCCTTTCGGTCTTCTGATGTCTTAGAATTGATTCATACAGATATTTGCGGTCCGTTCCCTACTGCATCTAGGAATGGCCAAAGATATTTTATATCATTCATAGATGACTATTCACGTTATGGGTACTTATATCTCATTCATGAAAAATCAGAGTCTTTGGACGTTTTTAAAACTTATAAGGCCGAAGTTGAAAATCAACTAGGAAAGAAGATTAAATCTGTTCGATCTGACCGTGGTGGTGAATACTACGGTAGATATGACGGTTCAGGCGAACAGCGTCCAGGACCTTTTGCGCTTTTCCTACAGGAATGTGGAATTGTCCCTCAGTATACAATGCCTGGTACTCCCAGCATGAATGGTGTATCTGAGAGACGTAATAGGACTCTTATGGATATGGTAAGAAGTATGATTAGTCATTCTTCTTTACCAGAGTCCCTGTGGGGAGAAGCATTAAAGACAGCAGCCTATATTCTCAACAGGGTTCCAACTAAAGCAGTTGCTAAAACACCTTATGAACTTTGGACTGGACGTAAGCCTAGTCTAAAGCATCTTCATGTTTGGGGATGTCCTGCTGAAGCAAAGCCTTATAGGCAGAATGAAATGAAATTAGACTCCAAAACTGTTAGCAGCTACTTTATTGGATATTCTGAGCGGTCAAGGGGTTATAAGTTTTATAATCCTACTTCTAGAACTATTTTTGAGACGAGAATTGCAACATTCTTTGAGGATGTTGATTTTAGGGGGAGAAATAAAGAAAGAAACATTGTCTTTGAGGAAGGATCAAGTAAAGAACATTCAGTTTCTATTCCCATCATTGTTTCTGATAGCGCTCAGATTCCTGCTCCTGTCGCTATTCAAGAAGCAATTCAAGGTCCAATACAAGACAATGTTGAACAACCTCTCCAGCAGGATGGAGAAGTTATTATTCCTCAAGAACAAATTCAACAACCTCAAGAATTAGAGCCAGTTCAAATGCCTTTGAGAAGGTCTACTAGAGAGAGAAGAAGTGCTATTCCAGATGATTATCTAGTATTTCTTCAGGAACATAAGGATACTGTAGATATGATAGATGATGATCCAGTTAGTTTCTATCATATCATGCAGAGTTCCGACTCTCATAAGTGGATTGAGGCAATGAATGAAGAGTATAAGTCTATGCAAGACAATCATGTTTGGGATCTTGTTCAATTACCTGAAGGAAAGAAACCCATTGGTTATAAATGGATATTTAAAACCAAGAGGGATTCTCAAGGTAATGTGGAGAGATATAAGGCTCGTCTTGTAGCAAAAGGCTTTACTCAGAAAGAAGGGATTGACTATAAAGAAACCTTCTCTCCAGTTTCTTCGAAGGATTCTTTTAGGACAATCATGGCTTTAGTTGCACACTTTGATCTTGAACTTCATCAAATGGATGTTAAGACTGCGTTTCTCAATGGAGACATTGATGAAACCATATATATGGTGCAACCAGAAAATTTTGTATCTGGAGATCCAAAACAACTGGTATGCAAATTAAAGAAATCCATTTATGGACTCAAGCAAGCTTCTCGTCAGTGGTACTTTAAGTTCAATCAAGTAGTTGTCTCATTTGGTTTTGAGGCAAATACTGTTGAGGATTGCGTGTATCACAAGTTCAGTGGGAGTAGGTTTATCTTTTTGGTTTTGTATGTGGATGACATACTTCTTGCTACTAACTGTAAGGACTTGTTGCATGAAACTAAAGTCTTTCTTTCAAAGCATTTTGAGATGAAAGATTTAGGTGAAGCTTCTTTTGTTTTAGGGATTCAGATACATCGAGATCGTTCTCGGGGTATTCTTGGATTATCACAAAAGAGTTATATTGAGAAAGTGCTCAAGAGATTTAGTATGCAAGATTGTAAACCAATAGATACCCCTGTTGCAAAAGGAGATAAATTCAGTCTTCATCAGTGTCCTAAGGGTGAACTTGAGATTCAGCAAATGCAAAAGGTTCCATATGCGACAGCAGTTGGAAGTCTTATGTATGCTCAAGTTTGTATCCGTCCAGACATTTCTTTCATAGTCGGCATGTTAGGTAGATATCTCAGCAATCCAGGAATGGATCATTGGAGAGCAGCCAAAAGAGTCTTGAGATATCTTCAGAGAACTAAGGGACATATGCTCACATATAGGAGATCAGATCAGCTTGAGATCATTGGGTATACTGATTCTGATTTCGCTGGATGCCAAGACAGTAGAAGATCCACGTCAGGCTACATTTTTCTCTTGGCTGGTGGTGCTATTTCTTGGAAGAGTGCGAAACAAACTCTTGTTGCAACCTCCACTATGGAAGCTGAATTTGTAGCATCTTATGAGGCATCCAATCAAGCTATTTGGCTGAGAAACCTTGTCACTGGGCTGCGTGTAGTAGGTGGAATTGAAAGACCACTAAAGTTGTATTGTGACAACAAATCAGCCGTTTTATTCTCCAACAACAACAGGAGCTCTTCTCGATCAAAACACATTGAGATTAAGTTCTTGGCTGTAAGGGAGAGAGTACAGAGTGGACAGATATCCGTAGAGCATATTGGAACAAACTCCATGGTCGCAGATCCGCTTACTAAGGCAGTGATACCGAAAGTCTTTCATGAGCATACCGCTCATATGTGTGTCATTTTGTTTTAGACTGTCTAGTTTGAGTGGGAGTTTGCTCTTTATGTTTTCATTATGTTCTCGAATGCTCTATTTTGTTTTGGATATGTTTCTTATGTTAATACAATTTCTTGAGTACTCATTTTGTTCTTTGTTACACTCTGTATTATTGTTGTGATTGATCTCACTTTTGTTGTGACCAGTTGGAAACAGGCATGATAAGATCACATTGTATGTAGTTTCCATGCTACACTCCTATAATGAATCTATGTCGTTTGGGGGTATTGGTAATGTGATTGATGATGAACTTAGTCATGAGATATGACGAATGTTTCTTCAGTTCTTTATCAATATGACCAATGGACGGGATTGTTATGAATACCTTGGATGACTGCATTTTGCGCGCACTTATGATGTATGTATTTTATTTAACATATGTTTGCCCAAGTGGGAGATTGTTGGATTTAATTTTCTATTGTGGGCTAAATATGTGAAATTAAATACATACGGCATTCTTGATTTTATATAGTCAATTTAATTGTGGTCTTAATTATAATTTATTGACTATTGAGGTATTAATTGATTATAGGGATTAAGTGTAGAGACTCTTATATAATTACTATTTTGTTAAAGGACCGAAATAAGAATTGTGCTAACCCTACAGATATATATAAGGTCGTGGTCTCCGGAGAAACAGTATCAATTAGAGTTTTACTTTCCTTTGGTAACGCTTCCGCTAAAAGATTGATTCTGGATTCTCTGGAAGGATGCAAACCTATTTTCTACGTGTTCTTCATAATCAAGATTGACGAACAATGATGCAAGGTACGCAATCTATCCTTGATCAATCTAATTATTGAAATCTAGTGATTTGCATGATCTAGGTGGTTGGAATAATTCAGATATATTCCTAACAGTATTTACAATTTGTCAACAAAATTAGGATTATAACTAACAAATGATCATTACGAAACCTTGATAACTGCCTGCTAGCATCAGCACCAAATATCTGCTCATACGCATACTACACCAAGTCAAATTTAAGGCGATATTTTTTCCCAAAGGAAAATTATATTCACGCCAATATTTATCAAACTTTACCTTCATCCTTTCTGCCATTGACCCAACATGTGCATGTTCACCTTTTTCCCATATAAGTTCTTAATGGAATAGAGATTCCCAGAATAAATATTTTCTTTAATTGCTGAAAACTTTTGTCTGAATCATCAAGCTAACTCTTTGATTTCTCTGTTGTTTTTTTATTTTCAAAATTTCTTTTTTTTAAAAAAAAAAATGTTCTTTATATACTCATTTTACTACAAGACATTCTACATATCCCTTATAATGAAACTCCCAAGCAAAAGGTTTCCTAGGGAGAAGCAATGTTTTAGAGGAATCATAATGTCATTGCTTTGGCATTTTATAAAATGTCTGAACCAAATAAAAGAGGTATTTTATAAAATGTAATTAGTCAGTAATATCAATTTGAATTTTAGCATTAAGGATAATAAAAATAAAAACATTATTAATATTAATATTATTATTATTTGTTGTATGCTTGACTATATATATATATATATATATATAGCAAGAAGTAAAGAAGACAAATAACAAAAATATTAGTTTGATTTCGTGACAAAATCAAAACAACTTAAAAAACCGGAATTAATACTAAAATTTCTTAATAGCAGTAAACAACAATTCCCATTTATTAATAAACTAATCTCAAATAAAATTACTGCCTTTTCCAATTAACTATCTATACCAGTACCAGGACGTTCAGTCAAGAATACATCCCAAAACTGATCTTGCAAATTGGAAGACGGCTGTGAGTTGTCCAGGTAATCTTTCGTCATATCTATTTGAGAATGAAAGAGATGTGGCGGTCGGATTGGCTGTGGCGGTTGCCAAGCAGCAGGGATTTGGGATGCAGGAACATTTTGCATTTGAGATATAAACACTTGAGGGAAGTTTAATTTAGCTTTGCTTCCTCTCAGATTGAGAGCAGCTTCATCGTAGGCTCTGGAGGCAGCCTCTGCCGTATCAAATGTACCAAGCCAGATTCTTGCCGCTTTAACAGGATCACGTATCACAACTAATCTTTTGCCCGATGGTCTTTGCCTAACTCCTCTGAATTTTCTTCTCCGCTCTCCAAGTTCTTCATAGGATACTTTTCTAGTTAATGATGTTGGTGGTGCCTTGTCCACGGTTGTGAGTGGTATGTTCAGTTCCCAAATTGAGGTAGCTGCTAATGGATGATTGCGCCAGCACAGCACATAACAACCATCATTTTCTTTGACTGTAAATTCATCTTTTCTTCACGTTACCTCTGAATAGCTCTTAGAGAGGTACAAGATAAAAAGACTTGCTTGTTAAGGGAAAAAAAAGTGTTAGATATTTAAAAGCTGCTCTACTGCTACGAGAAATAACAAGGAATCTTCCTTCACTCTTCTTTAACCAAGTCAATGCCTTAAATGGCGGGGACCCTCTTTCACCACTCTCTTCTTTTTTCTAATTAATTATTTACTTGACCTTGATTTATAAGCTCTTTTGGACCCAGATTTGTGATGCATCTCAGAGCTTTCTTTTTTGATTAATTATTCTCATTTGAGAATAAATTTGCAACTTAATTTTTTAAAATTATTTTATAAAGATTAAACTAAATTTCAAGAATACGAAATTTTCTAAAAAATAAATCTCTCAGCTCATAATTTTTTTACTAATTAAGGTCCGTAGCCATTCCATGTTCAGATCTACTGGCAACTCGCAACACACTTCATTGATCAAACATAAGCTTACCTGTTTCTGGACAAACAAGGAGGAATATATATTTTAGATTTTGGCAACACCCTTAAACTAACTATTATTGACAAGCTCATATCTCACTTCAAACTCGTTTTCTGCTGTAATTTGAGAACAAAAATAAAAGAGCAATGTTAAGAACACACTTTCAGCAAATATATTTTCCAAAATAATTTTCCAGAAGAATCCTTCAAGACACCACCTACTTATTCTGAAGCATAAATTTCTGTATCAACATTAACAAAATTATTACACAGAGACTTCTCAACACGCTTACATAAGTGGAAACTATGTAATGTAATTCCATCATACAAGGCTAGGTTGGCTCCTTTAATCTGAATTCTCTGTTCACGAGTCTATCTCCTTGTCTGAAAACAATTATAAGCAAGCAATAACCACTCTATTTAACACCTATTTATGAATTCTTAATCTGAATTCTCCGTTCACAAGTCTATCTCTTTGTCTTTCATGTACGTGATTAATCAAAAACCTAGTTGACATACTAAGCTATGTACACCCTTCAAAAAACCAGAACCTCAGCGACAAAAGCTATAATTTTCTATTGAAAAGCAGTAGATAAAGCCTCCCAACCTTACCCACAGAAAATATATGCATGAATATATTTACTTACCACTGGGAACTTCCAACCAGTCCTGTCCACATATTAAAGCCTCTATAATCTCAGGCCCCAATTCACTAAAGGCTGGATTCATCTTCACAACCTCGTTGATAGATGTAGGCTTGGATGCATAAGTTGACATAGGAATTGCTAAGAAATCACGAGCCATTCTCCCAAGTACTGGAAATTTTGGATTATTGTTGCGCCACCAAGCTAATACATCAAAATCCTTATTCGAGCTTTCTGGAGGCAGCTCTAAATATTGATCAAGTTCCTTCTTTTGTGCGTGTACTGTGCTAGAATCATATTTACGCTTCCGCCACTCACTAAAAGTACACACCTTGTCACCAGAATTAGGATTATAACTAGCACTACTGATAGAGGAAGCATATTTGTTATATATACAGGTAAGATCATCACGAAATCTTGATAACTGCATGCTAGCATCAACACCAAATACATGCTCGTACGTATACTCCACCAAGTCAAATTTATAGCATGGATTAAGAACTGCGATGATTCCCAAAGGAAAACTACATTCACTCCAGTATTGATCAAACTTTACCTTCATCCTTTCAGCCATTGACCGCACATATGCGTGTTCACTTTTTTCCCATTGAAGCAAATTCTTATAAATGGAACAGAGATTTACAAAATAATCAACTATGCTCGTACAAGAGGTGCATAAGGAGTCATGAAACACCTTCAAGCACTCACATATGTTTGTTGCCTGGTTCAATTCTTCCATGGAAAGATTCACCACAAAATCACAATCAACTTGCTGTAAGTAAGCAAAAGCTTTTCTCAACTCCAGAGCACTCTCAAGCATGAGAAATGTGGTATCCCATCTTGTAGGAACATCCCGAGATACCATTTTCTTGTCTTGCAACTTCACTTGATCTATTGCTTCTTGAAACTTGTGTCTATTGAGTGGTGTTCCAGTAACATATTCAATGGACTCCCTTATCTTAAGAAGCACAGTCTTTATCTCATCTAGTCCCTCCTGAACAAGATGATTAAGAAATTGTGCATAGCAAGACATAAAAAAGAGATCTTTACCAAGGACTGAGACTTGACTGGTAAGCATACTTTTCAACCTTCCAACCATCTGATCATTTGAAGGAGTGATTTCTGCAACTACAAAGTGCACATTCTTGTGAATGTTCCACTCCATGAGCACACCTTCAATGACTTCATGCAGCATCCCCACATCATAATTGTGTCTTAAATGTTTGAAAGCAATAATCTTTTTCTTCAGCCCCCATTTGTCATCAATAAAATGCAACATTAAGCAACAATGCATGGTCTTTTTGTCATCATATGGCTGCAAATGAATTGTAAAACTGAAGAGAAATGAGAGATCACTGTCAAAATATTTTCTGAGATTCTCTTTCTCATCTCTGTAAATTCCAAAAACATCAGACTTAATTTCATCTTGTGAATGGATCTTAAACATTGGCTGTAAATTTTTGAAAAAAATTTTGAAGAACTCATGTTCAACAATATCCATTGGATATCCATGCTTAATTATCATCTTTGCCATATCTAGGCGACTCTTTTCTTGATCAAACAAAAAATTCTTTTCAACCACAGTAGTAGTTGTTGAACCACCTAGTTTTGCATCCCTTTGATTCTTCATTGAACATTTTTTTAAATGTTTATGAAAATTAGAAGTTCCTTTTGTGCTTTCCCCTGGATATTTTCTATTACAGCCTTTGCATATGGCCCAAACTGCACCATTTTCTTCAACTTTATCAAAGCTCTTCCAGACTTCGGATGTCTTTTTTCGTTTGCTAGAAGATTTTACTTGCTCGATAGCATATGACTTAACCACTGGAATGACAAAATCTCTAGTAAGTCCAACTGAATTATTTTGTTCTCTCACTTCCTATCATGAAATAAGTAATTATCAATATAAAAAGCGGAAGTGAAGCTTTTAGCAAAAAATGTTGAATGTTTATGTAATTATATGCACACAAACATATTAGTCATAGGAAAATTCCTAAGCAGAACAAGTAAATAAATAAACAAGGTAGAGGAAGATTAGTACTTCCACATTAAGGAGAAAAAGTAACATAATTTGCAGATTTCTAAAAAGGAAAAAAAATACATATATATATATTATATGTCAGTCAAAGCAAATTGCATTTTCCCAACAACTTCCAGAACTCCTTTTCATACAAATTCCCCAGTGGAAACCACAAATTCAGACAACAAGTTACAACTAAATAAGTGAATAAATAGACCACCTAAGTTCCAAAACACTAGATATCTTTGTTTTGACAATTAGTCCATCAACGGTTCTAGGTTTCTTCCAAGGCGTAACAGGCAAACCTCACATAAGTTGCAACAGAAATTTCCTGATGTTTTCATGAGAATTACTACATCATTATCTCTTGCATGCAACTCATTATTATAACCATGTCTTGACAACCATATATTTTTTACATAAATTATCAAATAAAAGCATTTATAAATATATAAATTATGAAAATTCAATTTAATTCCACTAACCACATGCTAGAATCAATACCCAGCTCAGGATTTCTGTTCACTTGTGCTTGTCATGCAAATACTTTTTTTTTTTGTGTCTGCATGGCTTACAAATAAGAAATACAAGAAATCTGGTGGGATCACATCAGCTCCTGAATACTAGTTGTGCAAGCACATTAACAAGTTTCCTTTTTCCCTTCATTATATGATACAGAAATTCCTGGTTCTCAATCAAGATTGAGGCCTTGTTTGATTCAACCATAAACACGTATAGAACTTTTCCTCTTTGTTCTTTTTCGTTAGTTTGCAGCCAGGTCTGAAAGCTCAAGTCATCAGAAAATAAGGTAACTATTTGTATCACAGCTCATTTTGTTAACACCCTCCCCCATGTGCCAGACCCACTAGCTCAAAGGAAATGTTCTATGCAGGAGATAAATGTAAAAATAAACCATATCAAAAGTATCAAATGAAAATCTGTCACTATATCAAAACATGAGGATCTTAAACCTACTACTTGCAACAATAGACTTATTTATTTTTCCTAGAAAGACTCCTTGTTCAACTCCACCCTAACTAACCAAAAATAGTAAAAAGGATGATAAACATTTTACTTCTCGTGTATCAACAACTATCCTCTATTTTCATATGTCCTCCAAAATTGAAACTATTGCTACAAAGTAAAATTCCTAACACTGATTCAACTCTCATAACTTTCCTACTCAACCATAAAGCAAGTAATTAACTGCTTTGCTGTCAATATTGCAGATGATGCAGCCATAGCTCAATATTTTTCCATTCTGTCATATATTTGTCAATCATCAAAAATCTTTCTCAAGTAGTCTTCCAAGCAAAAAAGCAACCTCTAAATGCACATTTCTTTTAAATGATCTTCCCAAAAAATTTCTTGGACCACTCTCCATGGCCACCTTAACCATGGCTCCATTGACAAGACTTCACCTCAAATCCCTCAATTATTCTATATAATCCGTCTAGATGATAGTAGGCTAATTTACTAAATTAAGTTAAATATGTGAAATGAAACCAACAAAAATTTGATGCCCGTCAAGGGGGGATCCAATCTCCACTATTACAGAATTAGCATGAAATAGAAGCAAAAGTTAGGCATAAACATGTAGAAAATTAAAGGTACAAGAACCAGTGGGCCCTTATATCCACAAAATATTTCCGTGTGACATACAAATTCATGAAGACCAAGCAAACCATTAATAACCAAGAACAAAACAAAACCATGCAAACTATTACTAACCAAGAAAAAGAAACAAATAAGGCACAGTAAAAATGGCACCTGCTCATAGGGCTCACGAGGATAAGATAATAACCAACAATTAAAAAACTAAGGGAAAGTTAAAGATGGCACCTGTTCATAGGATTCACATGTCTCCACTTCGTCACTCCTTGAGTTCATCAATTCATTCAAATTTAGACCACCTTCTGATGAGGGGGATAAAGGTCCCCTGTGAACTTGAAACCCATTTTCAGACCTGTTAGCTTCATTTGATTCCAAAAGTGAAACTGTCCTCCAATCCTTACTTCTCTTTTGCAAGCTCAATGGCAGTTCATCTATCAAACGCATCAATTGTAACTCTTCCATATGTCTAGGAAGGAAAAATTCTAATACATAATAATCACAGTTGGCGCATTTGCTCGTAAGTCTGATTGCAACAGCAGCGCGAAGGTGAAACTTGCGTGCATCACCAGCAAAAGGATAAACAACTACATCAAGAGCAGTAACATCAAGGACAGAGTATTTTATCAATTGAAGTGCTTTTCCAGCAACGCCTTGCCCTTCCTCAAGATGAGAACTAGCACATACATTTACAAATCCTTGCTTATCCAAATCATTCACATAACAAGCACTATCCTCAACACGTAGAATACGTTTCTTGTTCAAACTCAGATCACTCTCATTGCCGTGACAAACCCATGTTAAAGCCAGAGGCAACTGATACAAATCGCATATAAAATAAAATATGTCAAATATCTCAGCCGTTACAGCAAATCGATCCATTCAAGTGTCTAATGTTGAGTTTATTGTGCTAATCAATAGCGGATGAAGACCTTGAAACCCTAATTTAACAGCTGCAAAATTAGCATCACAAAGATGATGAAGAGCAAACTTACTCAAACAAATTGATTATTCTACCATAAACTAATATCATACGGTAACATGAATCAATGGCTGATAACTGACCTGCTAAAAACAAAGTCAAATTCAGCCCCAAAAACAAAATGAACGGTTACTACTTTCAGTTTTGAGTTTTGAGTGTGTGAGCATCAATGCATTTTTGCTAATTCAAATCTCATCTTGAGTGTGCAGAAGCAACCAGTAAATATCACTAGCCCTTGCACACCTCCTAGTCGGTAATGAAGTCAGCCATCTGCGTTCTCCTTCTTCAGTTCTTTTTTCTTTTTTCCTAAATACAGAAATTAAAAGCAAGGAAACCATAAAAAACTAATTTGACCCATTTTCTTAAAAAATGTATGCGACTTTTTTATTGGAACATTTTTTAATCCTTTGACGCTATGAGATTATTTTTGAATCAAATATCAATTTTAATTAATTATAAAAATTAAAAATATTTTTAAATAAAAATGATTTTTTTAAAAAAAAATCTTTAAACTGATTGTTTTTACTTCCTCCACTGCGTACCATCCAATGTTTTTAAAGTCGCACCTGACACTAAAACGAAATGATAATTAATTCATAGTTTAATAGATCAATGGATTAATTTATATTTAATAATATAGTAATATTGTGAATTTTATTTATAAACATTAATAAAAAATTTAAAAATCATAGAAAATTTAAAATAAAAGTTTAAAAATAATAAAAATATATTTTATCAATTTAAAAATATTAATATTAACTCTAATACATATAAAAATTAATCTAAAGTTTTTTTCTTATTTTTATTAAAAATAACTTAATATTTAGATAATCAGTTATGTCCGGTCTGATCTTATTTGGTCAATTTTGATCGAGTTGATTTTTTAATATTTTTAAAATAGATCAACTTTCAATTTTCAGTTTCACAACTTCATTTGGCCAATTGGGTCGGATTTTAAAACCTCTACTAGCAACCCAAACAAATTCATAGACAATATGAAATTTTGTATTTAATTTCTTAGAAAGTGTGGGAAATTTTGTAATGGTAATTTTGATATTTAAGTTTTTTAATTTCTTTTTTATTTTTAAAACTTACTTCTTTTTTTAAAAAGAAATCATACTTAATTAAAATTAAATTTGAATCCAAGCAACAACAGTGATGAACATCTATGTGAAAGGAAGAATTTAAAGGCGGAGTCATGTAGCATTCACTCCATAGAGGAAACAGTGTGGCAACAGAGGTCAAAAATTCATTGGTTGGCAGGGTGACTGAAATATAAAATTTTTCGGATCTAAGAAGAGGAAAGTTAATCAAATTCACAGCTTGAAAAATGTAGAAGGTGAGGCAAGAATCATATCATACATTTCTATGAGAAAATTATTTAGTTCCAAGAGTGGTAATGTGGAAGCCCATGACCTTTATTTTGTTGTACCAAAAATTAATCCTGATATGAATCAAGTACTGGAACAACCTGTCACAAGAAAAAAGATTTATAATGCCTTAAAAATGATGCATCCGATAAGATAATAAAACTATAAGAAAAAAAAACTTAAAAAGCATATATTATTTATACTAAACTTATTAATTAAAGTTTAAATTTAAATATAAAACCTAACTAACTTTAAATTAAATATAAAATTGTAGTAAAAATATTTTCAAACATAAATGTATTTCTATTTAGGTTTATTGTACCAATAGCCTCTGATCTTTTACTTTTCTCTCATTAAAATCCTTAAACTTCATTTTTTAAAGATAAAATTTTTAAAATTTTGATTTTTTTCCCAATAAAATTCCTGTGACTATTTTTTTAACAAACAAAATATAACTGATAGTAAGATATTATAAATGGCAAAAAAGTAAAAATAAAAAAAGAAATTTGATTCCACCTCATTTCATACCAGCGTGTGAGGAATTAAGTGCAAAGCAAATGATTTTAGATCTATTGAAAATATGATTTTATTAGGCCTATTAAAAAAATATATGGGTGAATCGAGATAAAATTGAACCTTTTTTTTGCCATATAGTAACATATTACTGTCATATCACACTCCATTTACAGAAAAATAGTTTTAAAAATTTTATTAGGATAAAATTAAAAGTTTAGAAATATTATCTTTACAAAATAAAATTTAGAGATTTTAATGAGATAGGATAAAAAAAATAAGGATAATTGGGCTAATTAAGCCATTTCTATTTGGACAATAGTTCAATTTGAAACTTAAACTTAGGACAAAATTTTTAAACTTAAACTTAAACTTCTGAATTAGTCTTAAATTAGGACAAAATGACTTTTTGTTCAATTAAAGACTAAATTTTTACTCACTCCATTCACAAATGTAAGTCACTTTAAAATGATAAATTTTATTCACAAATAATTATCATATTATAAAATCAATATTATTTTATGACCTTTATTTCAAATCTACCCATTTATAATTCTCAAAAAAATTGAGTTTAAAACTTTAATCTTCCTAAGTTTATGCAATTCTCAATGAGCAATAAATTAAAGAAGAAAGGTAATTTAGTAAAATTATTATATAACATAGACTATTACATTGTTTTCTTAATTCTTGTATAAAAATTTAAAGTGACATGTATATGTGATCGAAGGGAGCACTTATTAAGACAATTGAGGCTATTTTTTATTATGACTTTGTGCATGCAACTCAATGCATGAGTTAATAATTTAATTAATTTAATCATTTTTTATAAAAATAATTAATTTAATCAATTAATTTTAACATAAATTTTATTTCACTTAAATATTATTCTCTCTCCAACTACAATAGTTGGTGGGAAAATATATTAGCACAATTTATCCCAATACATGAAGGGATCTTTTGTTTTAAATAAAATTCACCAAGTGAAGGAGCGATAAAATGCCAAGTGAATCCAAAAAAAGAAGTATTATATTCATATTAGCTTAAAAAATAAAAAATAAAAACTCAAACTTTATATTTGTTGCATGGATAAAATCTCTTTTATGGGTTATCATCAATCCAAGATACCCAAGGTGGAGCTTTTTCATAGCAGTAACATAACATTTGTCAAGGCTGACCTTCAAACATTGAGGTTAAGATAATAGAGATGATTTGAAATCAAAAACCATATACGAAGATGAATTTGAAGTTAACATTGTTTTAAGTTGAAGATTTGTAGAATTAATAATGTAAAATTATAGATTATGGACAGTTTGTTAAATTGGGGATATTTTTACATGAGGTAGCGATTTAAAACTTTTAATTATTTTTTATATAACTTATTTTCAATTATTAAAAATGTATTTTAAAATGTATTTTATAAATTAAATTTTTTATAAAAATAATTTTGTTGATTATGAGTTGCACGCTCAAGACTAATATAAAATTTGGCTTTAATTGTTCTAATGAGTAAAATTTTAGTTCTTAATTAGATTAAAATGTTATTTTATTTTAATTTGAATATGATTAATACGTTTGCGTTGAAACCTTTATCCATATTTTAAGATAGATAGATTTAATAAAAAAATTTTGAGTGATGTGATTGTTAATTTATATTTTAAATATAATATAACATTCTCATACTCTATATATATTTAATATATATACTCCATATACGTCAAATAAAAATATAGAATATAAAAATACTACAATAATTATTTGTGGAACCACTCTCATTCATACCAAAAATAAATGTAACTTCAAAAATGTAATATAGTAAGTATATAAATATTATAAGCATTTAGGGATATTTATATAGCAATTTAACTAATATAATTAAAATATAACTTGATTAATTAATATAAAATATTTTAAAAAAATTTATCAGAGTTTTGTCTATAATTTTAATAAATTCAAAAATCACAAATAATTCAACCTGCATAAAATAGCACTCTCAAATTTTATACTTTCACAAAATCCATCATTTTTCTATCTCATTACCAAATATTCAACATATATAAATAATATACAACTATATGTTTATTTACAAAACCTTATAAACTATGTAATTTAAACATATTTAGAAAACATTAAAATATACACATAACAATAGTGCATTAAAAATATATATATATATATATATATATATAAATGCTATGCAATGTAGTACCATCAAAACATGTTTCGTGGCAAATGACATTAACTTCAATATAGTCTCAATCTAATATTTGTTATGATATGTTAGGACTTCCTTTATCGATTCCGTCACCTGCACGATACAATTCTACTGTACTAAGCTAAAAGCTTAGTGGTACGTATTTTGATAATATAAAATCTTTAAAACAAATATTACTTTATTTATACAAAATGCATACATCTTTGAATGAAAGTGCAATCCTTAAATATCACTTTGTAATCTCACAATTCATATAATCATGTCACATTAACACATGGCACATGATGCATTTAGTTCCAACTGCGGTGAAATGCTCAATCCATACTTACAATCTCATAAATCATATACACATTATACATCAATGTTCAATTAAATAATTTATCATCTCATAAATCTCATAAACACAGCACATTAACACACATTGAGCCCAATAACTCCCTACACAATATTCATATTCCAGAAAAATTGACTTGGCCTATCACGATACCGAGGATCTAAGTGTCATATATATTACCCAAAGGTTATCCCCTTTCGACATCGGAGACAAAATATCATATACCACCCGAAGACTATCTCCTCAGCATAGAAGTACCTAGCACCAACGTGTCTTACCCGAAGACGTAATATAATAATGATACTAGTTTATCTCACCCAAATATGTATAAAATATTATGACGTATCGTTGACATGCTAACTTGATAGTACTAAAATTAATTTTTTGGAACAAGTAATCACGCAGGACAAACAAATACATATATCTTATCACGTTTCCATATTCTCATTTTTCACATGATCATCTTGAAAGGGGGAGAAAACTTGATTCTCCTAAAACCTAAAACATGCATGGATCACTAGATTATTCAAATTAAATTGCAAAGGGGTAAATTGCATACCTGACATCATCGTATGTTGAAGCTGAAGACGATTTTGGAGTTTGTCGCCTTCCAGGAGATACACACTTTAAATTTAGCGGAAGTACTACTGAAGGAACGTAATGTTCTCTCAAAATTGTTATGTTCCCCTGGAGATCACGACCCCTTATTTATAACTGATGATGATGATTTCTATTTTGGTCCTTCAACAAAACAGAAATTCTTATCGGTCTCTACGCTTATAATCCTATTACGAGTAGGACACCTCAATAGTCAACAATCCTTATTTGATCATAACTTTAATTTGACTATTTTAATTTGACTGCAATACATATTTAATATTTAAATATATTTAGCCCACACTTATGATTAATTAGAGGATTAATTTTAACAATTTAAAATTAATTCTAACAATCTCCCACTTGGGCTAACATATATTAAATATAAATGTATATACCTTAATGAGCTCATAAAAGCAGTCATACTGAAGGTGCCTCAAACAATCTCGTCCATTGATTATATCGATAAAGGACTGAAGGGCCAGTCGCCACATTCATCGTGACTCAAACCACCATCAATCACATTACCAATACTCTCAAATGACATAGATCAATAATAGGAGTGTAGCATAGAAACTACATGTAATATGATCTATTCATGCATGTTTTCAACTGGTCACACTTAATTGAGATCAACCACAAAAATAACACAGAGTGTAATAAACAAAAGTGAATACTTCATTTTCTGCAGAAACTGAATTAACATATCCAAAACCAAATAGAGCATTCAAAACATAATGAACAAAACTCCCACTAAAACTAAACATCCTCAAACAATATGACACCCACATGAGCAGTGTGCTCATGAAAGACTTTCGGTATCAATGCCTTAGTAAGAGGATCTATAATTATGGAGTTCGTTCTAACATGCTCTATGGATATCTGTCCACTCTGTATTTTCTCCATTTACAGCCAGAAAATAAAATACCAAATAGCTCCTACTGTCATTGGAGAATCAAACTGCTGAATTAATGTCACACTTAAAACTTTATTAGCATTTTCAATGCTAGCCATAATGTGCAGCCCTGTGACATTCAGCAAAGTAAAAAAAAAAATTCATGATCAAATGTCTCATAGCATACTACAAATTCCAAAACCATGGAATGTAGTCTAATGTGGATCTTTTGCTACTCAAGACATTCGATAAAGTCAGAATCAGTACACCAAATGATCTCATACTAATCTGACTTTCTGTATGTGAGCATACGTTCCTTTATTCTCTGAATATATCTTAAAACCTTATTGGCTGCCTTCCAATGATCCATTTTTGGATCACTAAGATATCAACCTAACATGCCAATTATAAACACAATATTCAGATAAGAATAAACTTGAGTATACACCAGAAACTCAACTGCCAATGCATAGGAAACTGCTACATCTACTGAACCTCAAGTTCATCCTTAAAACACTGTATGAGACTAAACTTATCACCTATGATGATCATGGGTATAAATTGGTTTATATTCTTGCATACCAAACCTCTTGAGCATATTCTAAATGTAGCTCTTTTGTAATAATCCAAGAATACATCGAGAGTGATCTCGAAGTATCTGGATCCCTAATACAAAAGAAACTTTATCTAAACCTTTCATGCAACAAGACCTTACAGCTGGTAACAAAAAATTATGTTATCGACACATAAAACCAGGAAAATAAACCTACTCCCACTGAATTAGTGAAACACACAGTGATATACACAGTCCTCAATAGCATTTGTCTCAATACCAAATGAGACAACTACTTGATGGAACTAAAGTACCACAAACGAGATGCTTGCTTGAGCCTATAAATGGATTTTCTTAATTTGCATATCAGTAGCTTTGAGTTTCCTTATTCAAAGCAATCTGACTGCACCAAATAGATTGTTTATCAATGTCTCCATAGATAAACACAATCTCAATATTCATTTGATGAAACTCAAGAACAATTGTGCAACGAGAGCCATGATTGTCCTAAAAGAGTCCTTCAATAAAACCAAAGAGAAGATCTCTTTATAGTCAATCCATTCCTTCTGAGTAAAGCCTTTAACTGCAAGACATGCTTTATATATCTCCATATTACCTTTAGAATTTCTTTTGGTCTTAAATATTCATTTAAAACCAATAGGTTTCTTTCCTTCAGGTAATGGGATAAGATTCCAAACTTTATTGTCTTGCATAAACTTAAACTCTTCACTCATTGCCTCAATCCACTTATGAGAGTTAGAATCCTATAGAAATACTACATAAACATCTAGAATAGCACTTCTCTTCTATCTAATAGACCTATTTAAAAGCACATGTTCTGGCTCAAATTCTTAAGGTTGATGAGCTTGATCCTAATGAAGAATGGATCTTCAAACTGATGGGAAGTTCTTTAACATTGTCTTATATTGGATCTAGAATTGTTTCTAGAATAAGAGTGACACTACCACTCTAGAAAACAATGATGAGAATCAAAATTTCCTAACTTGATCTCTCCTCAAAGACAATGTTTATAACCTTATTTCCCCCATCAAGCTCAACATCCTAAAGAATGTCATAATACATATCTCAATACACTAATATGGTAGTAGGAATATAAAATTTAAACTCTATGATCACTCAGAATAACCAATAAAGTAGCAGTTAACATATTTGGAGTCCAATTTTACCCTTATTAGGCCTATAAGGCCTAGCCTTAGCTGGATACCCGTAAGTATGAAAGTACTTAGACTGCTTTGATTGGTACTTAATTAGAAAGATAGACTGCTATATTTAATGCTTTTTCTTAGAAAAGACTCTGATAAGGATGAATGACTAATCATACTCCTCATCAAATCCAAAAGAGTCTTGTAATGTCTCTCAGCATCACCATTCATACTGGTTATACCAATCATTATGTACTGATGGACTATACCACATTTCTGTAGGAAAATAACAATTGGTCCAGAACGCTACGCACCTGAGCTATTAAATCTGCCACAGTACTCACAACCACAGTCAGATGTAATAGATTTAATCTTCTTTCCGAGTTGATTTTCAACTTCAGCCTTATAAGATTAAAATAAAGCATCCACAGACTTAGATTTTTCATGAATGAGATATAGGTACCTATAACGTGAGTAATCATCTTATGAATGATATGAATTATCTTTGGTCATTCATGATGCTATAGAGAATAAACCACAGATATCCATATATATCAACTCTAAGATGACTGAAGACTTAATAGCACCTAATCTCTATGTTTGGTCTATTTTAACTTAGTATTCTTAACATAGAAATTCAAATTTGTGTAATCAAATGTATCTAGGATACCATTTGACAAAAGATGTTCTATTCTAGATTTGGATGTGTAATCCAAACATCTGTGTCAAAGTTCAGCTAAGTTATCCATATCCAGCTTTCCTTTGATATCTCTAGTACTCACATGCAGAGTTTCATTATAAGAAGCATTGACATTTAACGTATATAGATTATCATAAACATTTAAGAAACTAGTATCAAATATTTGAATCTATAGATAAAGTAAATTATCTGTTTCTAAATGAACAAGTAAAAAATAAATTTGTCCAAATAAGAAACAGAGACCAAATTCTATCTAAAAGATAGTATAACAAAAGTATCTATAAGATTCAAATAATATCCAGTTCTTAAACACAATCTAAAATGTTTTTATGTCTCTACTTCTACCAGTTTGCCATTTACTATATAGACGTATCTTTCACCGTCAATTGGTTTTCGGTAGTTCAAGTAACTCTACAATGAAACATTTATATGAATAGTAGCACTGTAATCCATTCAATAAGTGTTTCTAGATACTAAAGTTGAATTAACCTCATAATAAACCAAACAAGGTACTACCCTTCTTTATACGTCGCGTGGTGTAATTGGGACAGTTCTTC
This sequence comes from Garcia nutans, assembly GCA_947685225.1. Taxonomy (NCBI): domain Eukaryota; kingdom Viridiplantae; phylum Streptophyta; class Magnoliopsida; order Malpighiales; family Euphorbiaceae; genus Garcia; species Garcia nutans. The sequence continues at coordinate 6,958,023 of CANTUV010000055.1, forward strand.
TATTAGCAGTCTTATTCTTCTTTTCACCTTTGTCCTTATCTGCTGAAGCAACTAAACGGGCATTCTCCCCTTTATTAGCCATCAACTAGATAGATTAAAAGGTCATCTGGTAAAACCAAATCCAGAGCCTTTAGCCTCTTGGCTATTTAGGACATGCTCAGAATATGCTCCCTAATACTACCATTGCCAGTATACCTAACGAAAATTAGATTGCTGAAAATGTCACCACTTCGACTCCATCACACTTGACATAGTCGCTTTCCAGTTGGGCAAGGTAGTTCATAGCATTATAGCTTTAGCAGAGTGGCTCCTCAAATATTTCTGGGATTCTTTGATGCATGATCACTAGACCCAAGCAGGATAAAAAATCTCCTACTTCTCATACTGAACCCTCTGAGCATCTTGGCTCTCTTCAGTAGGAGAAATAGGTTCATCCTTCCTAAATGTTAAGTCCAAATACATGCGTCCCAGATAAATCAACATGTTTGAATTTCTAAATCTAAGTTTAACCTCTAAAGAAAAGGTACACTAGGAGTTTATATAGCATATTAGCTAAATTCAGAGAAAAAGAAAAATAAAAAATTGTATACTCACGATCCACAAATTATAAACTTGATTTTGAGTTTAAATAATGGAAACAAGATACCAGGCACAACGTTAATATTCTCATCTTTGGACATAAAATATTAACTGTAATTGGTATCTCACGCAGCAATCAAAATATTGACAATTAGTCTCGTCAGATAATAACCTTCCTTTGGGTCGATATATTATCCACATGGATAAAACCAAATAATTGTCACATATTTATTGCAACACGTGTATTCAAAACTCAGCCAGATAGCAGCATTCCTTTGGGCCGGCATACTACCCGCAACGAATTTTAATACATCTGTCTAATATCCCAAATAAATTAATTAAAACAATAGAGGCCACTTGGTGACTTATTGCTTCAATTAATTTATTATTAAAAATATTAGACACAATCAGGACTAAAATACCAAAATTTAAACTCAATTGAATTAAATTTTAAATTGAAATTTTAAAATTAAATGAATTTTTTTTATTTACGATTTAATCGAAGATCAAATCAAAATTTCATAAAGATTTAATCAATTAATTAAAATCCTTAACTGTGTTCTTCTAAACCAAAATGAAGAACAACGACACTGTTCACGAAACACTGTTCATGAAACAGTTTCAAAATAGATTTTTTTTAATTAATTAATTACATAATTAATTAACCCAAAAATTAATTAATTCCAGAAAAAATCACAAGCACAAATTCAAGTTCAGAAATTGATTTTTCCAGAATCAATTAAATAATAACAGTAATTTAATCCAAAAACAAATCAAACCAAAATTGATTTCAGATTAATAATTTCGATTTCAAATTAATTCTCGAAAATTACAATCACCGAATTAATTTTCTAGAATTAAAACAATAATCAATACCGCAATTTAATCGAAAAATCTAGCAAACTAGCATAGGGCTCTGATACCAATTGAAAGGGGGAGAAAACCTGATTCCCCTAAAACCTAAAACATGCATAGATCACTAGATTATTCAAATTAAATTGCAAAGGGGTAAATTGCATACTTGACATCATCGTATGTTGAAGCTGAAGACGATTTTGGAGTTTGTCGCCTTCCAGGAGATACACACTTTAAGTTTAGCGGAAGCACTACTGAAGGAACGTAATGTTCTCTCAAAATTGTTATGTTCCCCTGGAGACCACGACCCCTTATTTATAACTGATAATGATGATTTCTATTTTGGTCATTCAACAAAACAGAAATTCTTATCGGTCTCTACACTTATAATCCTATTACGAGTAGGACACCTCAATAGTCAACAATCCTTATTTGATCATAACTTTAATTTGACTATTTTAATTTGACTGCAATACATATTTAATATTTAAATATATTTAGCCCACACTTATGATTAATTAGAGGATTAATTTTAACAATTTAAAATTAATTCTAACACATCTTTTTCTACATTTTTCACATGATTAACTCATTCCACGATTATTTGCACATCTCATCATATTCCACGAATATTTCATAATGCACATTTTCCACTTCACATTTCACAATACTCTTATAATAATAACAATATGCCTCTTTTAAATATTTCCAATCATCTTAACAAATTGATTTTAGAGTTCAAAACAATATTTTAATCACACTTTAATACAACATATAGAATTAGTAAATAATTTCATTCAAAAGAAAAAAACAATATCTTTAAAAATGCCAACATAGTTTATGTCAAAACATGAAAACTTTAAGTAAGTGCTATCAAAGTATTTACAAACCTTCTTTTGCTTCAAAATTCAATCAATTCCACTTTCCAAGTTTCATTTTTCAAAAAGCCCTAAACTTTGCCTTTTGTTTTATCTTGGCCTAACCTCTCCTAAACCAACAACAAGTTCAATTCTTCAATTAGAACCGTATTCTCACTTAAATTATTCATAAAAACCCTTAATTACACTAATTTTAACAAAACTCTCATCAAAATCCTAAGTTCAATGTTTCCATAAACCATAGTTTCATAAGTTAAGCTGACTTTAACCAATTAATCACTAAATCATTATATATCCACCATGATAACTTTTTAATTATCTACTTTTTTAATTAAAACCAATTCTATCACTTATCATATCATCATATAATCTAAATACTAAGAAAAACAAGCTTAGAAGGAAGAAAATTTACTTGAATCTTTGCTTAATTATCAAAACTAACTTGAAAACCTTGGATTTCTAGTGAAATTTTGTATGTTGAATGAAGAAAATCTCTCCCATCTTTCTCTAAAAATTGTCCATGGTGATGATAAAGGAAGAGGAAGACTTTTAAATTTCATTTTCTCTCTTTATCCCTCTTTAAATACTTAAATTAATTAATTAATTAATTATATTATATTATATTATATATTTTCTCTTTAATTTCCCACGATAAAATAAATTTCCATCTTACTTTGACTTTTCTTTATTTATTTATTATTTATTTTTTTTAACTTATGTGTATATTATATATATAATATATATATTATGTATTTAGTGTATATATTAGGTATATCTAGTGTATATATTATGTATATTTAGATATATATTATATGCATATCTTCCAACACCCCTAATTATCCTTCTATATTAATTATTTTTACGTATACTAAAAATATGGATGTTACATATATGCAAAGGTCTATTCTAATATATACATTATCTGACAAAATAATATAAATAGTTTGGTGGTTAATTAAATTCTAAATGCTAGAGGCCCTTAATTCTATCATTCTTTTATGCTAGATCAAATTATTATTATTATTATTAATGAATGGAGAAAAACATACTTGTGGAACATTAAACTACCTAAAAGACACAAAAATCATATATTACCGGTCCTATAGATATTCTACAAGTATGTGAAAAAACCTCATGATCTCATAGTACAAAAAAGGAACCAATCCTAGTAAGATATAGGACTATGAAAGCTCTCTTTATGTATTCACACAGAACACAATCGCAATAGATAGGACGCATGGTTGAAATGTAAGGTTGTATGTAGAGATCATCTTTGCATGCTATCAAAGATAGAACCAAAGCATTTCCTTGCATTAGAGATAGAAAACTAGAAAAAATCATAAGAAAATCAATAAACCGACATATCAGAAAATAGAGCACCAAAAAGACCAGCAACTTTAGAGCGTCAATATGGAGTAAGCATGTGATAAGAATTAATCGTAAGCTATCAAAATCATCAGATAGAGTGTCGTCTGTAGAGATGCTTATTGACGGATTTGCAGTAAGGCTGGGATGCATTAGTTTCTTTTTTTGGCTTTTGTACAAAAGTAACACAATTGTACCATTGCCTTATGTGTGTGTGTGTGTGTGTATATATATATATTAATACATATTGGAAAGCTTGGAAAATCATATGAGTCCAAACTCATTTATAAGTATAAAGTATTTATAATAATAAATATCATTTAATTGATTTTATTTTGATATATTAAATTATTTAATGAAATTAATTTTTTACTAATTTATATTTGGTTATTGAGTCTGTGCTTAGAATGGGTCATTGGATTGAGCCAGTTGATCAGGTGTGAGACTCTTTGAGTTTGATTATTCTCAAATTATTTGTTAATTCAAATGAAATGATATCATCGAATTTCAACTAAATTAAGCTGAGTTAGACCGTTAGATTTAGTGAAGACTCATCTCCTTCATATATAATATATTCTATTTCGTAGATCACTTAGTGCAATCAATAATAATTTTTCTTTAACCGAATGCACCAAAAAAAAGGTCATCCACGTCAGTAGATATAGGTACACAATCTATCCATTTAAGCTGTATTCAGAATGTAATATTTGAAATTTTAAAGCAATGATTTTTTAAATTACATATATTGGATTGTGCATAATATTGAGAGTGATCTGGGCATATGAAATAGATAGATAAATAGGGTTGGTTAAGCCTTAAAAAGTTAAAAGTTAAATCTAGATATAGATTTAATCGGTATTTTTGAAAAAAAAAATATTTAAGCGGTAAAACTTACAAAAATGTACTTTTGACTCTAGAATTGGGATTTATTGAATTTGGGATGAAAGATACGGGTAATAGAGCTTTAAATTAATTAAAATAATTATTTTTATGATTTTACGAAATTAAAAATTAAATTTAGAAATAATTTAAGAAAGTAGGTGTATCTTAGTTAATATATATATATATATAACATTTTTCTCTCTTCTTCTTCCTTCATCCAAATCGACTTCATCTTCCTCAACATCACCATATTTCTTTTTTCTTTCTTCTTCCATCACCATACTTAGAAATCAAAAAAACTTTACATACAACTCAAAATTTTGAGGAGAATTCATTAGATTATGTGAGAAACACTAAAATCATCAACAAATAATCAAAGAAAAAATTGAGAAAGAGAGAGGAAGAGCTACTTTGTAAAGAGTTTTGTGCTTGTATATTGATAATTTGCTATTTCTTTGTTTTCTTTTGATTTTTATTAATTGTGGAAATTACTTAACCTACTTTAATTGAATTTTTGTGATGGAATCAATTAATTGAATTTGTTAAGAAGAAAATTTGAATATGGAACTAAGTGAAAGAAAAATTGGTTAATGGTTATTTTTGAATGATTCTACATGTGTTTGTATAATTTTTAGCCTAAAAATTATGTTTAAAATAATTTTTGACCCATAAAAGATTTAATTTAGGGTTTTGGCAAATTTAGGGTATAGAAATAGGTAAAAAACTAATTCTTGAAGAAATTAATTTTGAGTTTATAATTGATTAAGAATAATATATTTGTATAACTTTTAAACAAAAACTAAGCTTAAAGAAATTTTTGAACTTTTAAATTATTGAATTTAGGGTTAAGTAAGTTTAGGGTTTTAAGGACGTTTATAGTTTTGGAATTAAAGTGATTATTTTATAATATGTTTGGTAAACATATTCTAAATAGAATGTGATTGATTATGATTTAAGAAGTATTTTACATGTATAATTAAAGTAAAGACATTTGAACGATAAAGAAGGAAAGCGTTTACTTTTTAAATAATTGTTATTATTGTTAATAAAGTGATATTATAAATGTAAGACAAATTGAAATGAGAAAAAATGGAATTGCCCAAATCATATTGATGTTAAATCTCCCTTCCAAATTAAATGGTTGGCTAGAGGGTGGACGTCCCTATTCATACTGGACATTCTGTGTTACTATTGCTTCTGGACATTCTGTGTCACTACTGTTACTGAAAAATTTGCTATTACTAACCTACTGGCCAAATTGATTAATATATTACTAGGCATTTACTTGCCACTATTGAACTTGCTATTTAAATCTAGGATTTAAAATTCAGTGTGTGAGGGCAAAGCCAATACAATTTATCAAGATAAGAAATTGTATAAAGTGATTCATCATTATTAATTATATTGAACATTGATTTTATTAATGTTGTGGTAAGTAAACTTGCATTTAAAAATTTATTTAAATGTTTTATTGATGTTTTAAAGAGGTAATTCTATTTGTTTTCTATAATAGTTCAATAAATATTTTCTTATGTTATACTTCTTAGAAAATTATAATTATACAAGCACCACTAAGTAATAGCTTAACGTGTTAAATTTATTTTTGACCCGCAGATCAAGCAAGCATAATAAATCCAACAGAATAAGATTTTAAAACTTCAAGATCAACTGCATCTCAAAAGGCATTAAATGAAAAAATTTGTACTATGTATTTTGTTCAGTTCATATAGTAATATTTTAATTTTTAAATAATAGTTGTATAACTATGAGTAACCTAAAGATTTTTGTATACTTTGTAGTTGTGGATTATATTTTGTAATTTTGGCTTAGGGTATAAATTTATAGTAAATTATGATAATTATGGAAATTTCTCAATATGCAAACATGTTTTAAAAAAAGTTTAGATATATAAGATTGGAGTTGAGATTGAATGTAAGAATGTTAGAAGTACTTTCTTCTGCATGTTGCATTTTGATCAGAGAAGATGTTGGCAGTGTTAAATTTTATAGAAAACTCTACCGAAATTTTTATTGACATCATCTTTAGTGTTTATTAAATATTGTATAAAAGGTGTATAAGCATTTTATGACATCTCTTGATAGTTCTTAACAGGTTTGTCAAGCGGTGTTACATAGAATATTTTTTATTTTTTATTTTTTAGAAAAAAATAAAAACATATTATATAATAATATTAAATTTAAAATTTTTTAATTAAATAAAAATTATTGTCATACTAAATAGAGAATTCATAAAATATGATTTTAAGAATTTTGGTTTTGAAAAGACATTTTAAATCAATAAAAAAAATTTACTGTAAAATTAGTTTTTTTATCTTCTCTTTGTAATCTATATAATTTCTCTTTCTATTTTCTATAGTTTCTATATGTATTTTTTTACTCTTATTAACAATTTTTAAAATTTTTAATTTATTTTTAATAATTAAAATTTAATGATTATGATATAGACATAAAACAAGTTTTTAAAATATATAAAAAAACTAAAAATAGTGTTTTGTTTTATAGTTCTTTATGTTCGTTTATGTTGTCTGTTTTTATTTTTCAAAACTAAAAACTATTTTTGAATTTTGTTTTGTATTTTTAAAAAGTTGTTTTTATGTTTTTAAAAACTATATCATATTTATTAATTATACATATACAAATACATAATTTGTAATATTTAACAATATATATTTTAAAAGTAATCAATAATTTCCATATTTAAATCTAAAAAAATAAAATAAAATAAAATTATTACAAATAAAATAATAAAATAATTTTAAAAGACAACATTAATCACAACATTCATAATTGGATTTGAAGGAAAATGAAAGAGAGTAAAAAATAAATGCAAAAAAAAAAGAAAATAGAGAGAAGAAAATTTAAAGAAAAAAAAATAGATAAAATTAGAAAAGAATTGACATTTAATCGATGAAGGAGAATAGTATGAGGTGACTGTAAAAAAAATAGTCTTATTGATATAAATATTTTCTTAAAATAAAAACTATTAAAACCATATTTTATAGTTATCATATTAAAGTGAAAACGTTTCCTATTTAATTAGGAAAAACCAAAACTTATTAATATTACCGAATGAATTTTGATCTTTTTCTTAAAAAAAATTGAAATTGAAAAATAAAAATCATTCCAAACGCTACAACCTAAACGAAAACACCCTTAATAAATGATTTTTATCAACAGAATAAATAGAAAAAAAAATCAAATAACTTAACATTATATTTAGCTAAATAATTTTACCTCTCTCTTTAGCTAAATAACGTTACCTCTCTCCAAACTTTACTTCTTCGAAAAAGGTAGGGGCGGTTTTCTAGATTATCCACAACTATGATGGTTAATATGTAGTAAAAAACCGCCCCTACGAATCAACTTATTCCAGCGCCTCCAAATTTATCGGAAAACTGTAGCGATGGAGCCTGTTGTAGGGAAAAATGAGGTGGCTGTTAAAACCGCCCCCAGACATTGCAAAAACGCCTCAATAAGAAAAAATGTCTTTGTTGTAGTGTTAATTGAACTGACTTGAAGTAAATTGAAATAATTATAAAAGTAAATTAAACCAAATCAAAATATTAAATAGAGTTAAATTAATCATGTTTCTTTTTCAATAAAAAAGTTATGAAATATATTTTACTTTTTAAATTCAAATATACTACTATAAAATATCTATCATTTAAAATATTGTAATTTTCAATTTATTCATATAAAATATGGGAAAATAATTTAATCATAATATACAATAATGCTATAAAATATTAAAAATGAATATTATGTCATAATATTTCATAAATTTAAGGATATTAATTAATTGTGCATCAATTATATTATAACTTCGTGAAAAAAAATAAAAAAATGAAAACATAAGTATATAAACTAATTGGCACATAGGAATTCCTAGTTTATTTATCTAAAAATACAATTAAATTAGTTGGTGAGGTTACTTCAATATTTAAAATTTCTTAACCAAAAAGAAAATTTAATATTTTTTTAACCGATGAAATCAAACTAATTATAAATTATTATAAATTAGTGTGAATTCATCAGTTTTATAATTAATTTCTTTTGTTTGAATTGAGATGCAAAATATTTTTTTTATTTGATGGTTTAGTATATATATATATATAGATTTAGTGTAAATTTAATTGTTTAATTTTTGTGGATACAAAATTGAGAAAATAAAAAAAAAGTAAATTAAAAGGAGCCAAATATAATTCTTTAAATATATATATAGAAAATTTTTTTTAAAAAATTATCAATAGTTATAAAAATAAATTGAGAGGGCAGGGCGCTGGATATATTCATATATATACTCTAGCTTGGCCTCCATCGGCATGTGATCGGTATAGACAAGCCTTTCGTCAAGTCTTGTCCTGCATGATTGCCGCAAAGCTGAATTTTATCGATAAAAGATTCGGATATGCAAGAAATTAAGAATGTGCAGCCCACAAACTTCGTATCCGAATAACTTTCTGGACATCGGATCCATATATCTATTAATTTTATATTTGTAGATAATAACTTTATACAATTGATGAATTTATAGACTTTTTTTTTTTTTTAGAAAAGTAAGAATTTATAGGCTTATATCCTTAAGTTAATCTTTTTGGTTATTGCAAAAGCATTTCTAGTGTAAACATCCACTTGGAGCATTTGTAGTATCAACATTAAATTTAAAATCTATTTCTTTATATCCCACTATGATCTCCCAGACGTATTTTGAATTGTTAATTTTTTTTATATTATAAAAGAGACACTGAATTGTTAAGTTTTTAATTAAATTATTGCTCCCTTGTTTTCTTTTTTTAAGTATATCATTTAGGTTTTAATAATTTAAGAGTAAAAATAAGAAGAAAAAAATCGGTAGGAAGTACTATCTCTTATTTGGAGTTTAATGATTTTGGAAAAAAAAATAAGGAAAAGATTGTAGTAATTTGGCTTCAAAAATTAAGAAAATAAGGGACCACTTACTTATTATCATTAATAATTCTTCAATATCAAATATCATTTTATTCTTTAAACACAAAAAAATAAATTTAGAAATCATATTCTGTTTATTTTCTTTTATTATCCTATGAATTAATTATACTATCTTTTCCCATTTTGCAAAAGTCCCAACTAAGATTTTAAAATAATTACACAAATTTAAAAATATGTTAAATAATTTCAATTATAGGAATATATCTACATATGATTAAATTTTCCTTATGTAAAGATATGCAAAATTGAGCATTTGGTGTATAAAATAGAGAAAAATGGAAAAATAATAAATGTTTCCTTAATTTTTTTTTAAAGCAATTGATGAATTAAAAAAAAAATCTCTAGAACGGTAAAATTTTCAAAAAAAGTTAATTTGACTCAATAATACTCTAGTTGTATCTCATGTTCGTTAATTACTAATTAGTTGAAATTCATTTGGAGTAAAATCAATTAGAATTTTTTAATTCTAAAAAACTAATTGTAATGTTGTAAAAGGAATTCAAATTTAAATTTTTTTGCAAGTTTATATATTCTCTTAAGTGTGCTAAACTCTAAATAATTATTTTTTCTTTTAAAAATAAAATAATTATATATTTCTAGGCATTTATAATAATTCATAAATGTGAATTTTATAATTGTGAGAAATTAATTTAAGTATTAAAAAAAAAGACAACACGTAAGAATAATTCGCATAGAAAAACGCATAAAGCACACCGTGTTTTCGGTTCACTATAAAACAACATAAAAGAAAGACGACTTGATTTGACCCATTGGAAAATTGCAAATGGATCCGGTCGCTTTCCTATCCGAACCGATAAACAAAATGGAAAGACACAAGAAAATGCTAAGGGTGAGCATTCCGTTAAGCAGAATGTATCGAATTAAAATTTATACTAATTAATTTTTTTTAAGATCTTTAAAATAATAATTGAACTAAATTAAAATTAATAAAATAATAATATATAATCACTCCAAATCAAATTTAAAATTTTCAGTTCGATTATTAATTATAATCGAATTAATTAAATAATAATTAGTTATAATCTAAATATTATTAATTTATATATTAATGTAAGAATATAAATAAAAATAATTTTTATTCCTAAAAATATTAAATATTAATAATAAAAAATTATAGTAAATAATATATTATTGCTAAAAATTATATTTAATATATTAATAAATAAAAATTTAGTTATTTCAGTTAATTTGAATACTGACTTTAAAATAATCGAATCAAAAATTAAAATTAAATTATTAAAATTAAAATTAAATTAAATTTAAAATTAAATTTTATGGATTCGATTTAATTTTTTAATTAAAACAAAATAATGTACACTCCACGTATGTTAATAATTTCCCTCGCTAGCATCTTCGCCAACATGGGACCACATATTATCAACCCCCACATGGAATTAAGTTCTTTTATTGTTATTATTTTCGTAAGCTATCCCATTAAATTCCAAAGTTCTAACTTCTAAGTAGTATCTGATTATTCAAACTGAAAACTACCCAACTTGAATTACTTCTCCCATTATTGCAATGTAGTACAGAGAAAAAAATTTATTTAGACTGAATATATATATATATATTTGAACAATAAAATTATATAATTTTTCTATAATTATTTTTTAATAAATTTTTATTAACCGGATATATATACCTAATTTAGATAACAAATTTTATATAATATAATACTATCTCTCTTTAAAGAAAAATCCAAAAATTCCAGGCAAATTTGATAGAATTTCTAAGCATTTTCTCTCGTGTTGGCTAACCTACCTTTTACATGTAAATAGTGTAAATAGAAAAATACTAGAATTATTTTGAAATTGTAAACATTATCATACACTAATCTTTAAGTGAATTCTCTTTAGTTGAATGATATATCATTTTCAAACCTCAATTAAAATTTAATTAAAGAGATAAATCTTAAATAAATAAAAGTACCTTGAAGAAGAAATTCAATTGAAGTTGTTAACTTAACAATAATCATCAAGTTCATGTTTTAAATATGAATATTATTATTAGTTATAATTCATAAAATCATGTGAATTTCACTTGTCCATTTTAAAAATTATTTTTAGTAACTCTAATACTGCGTCTAAAGGATGGAAAGAGCCTTTCGTTGTTTCCCATTTTGTGGAATCTTTAAGATTTAGAAGAATCTAATTCTAATCAACAAATTCTATCACAGAATTCATTTAAATTAGATTATACATCTTCTTAGAACTACATTTAATTACCATAAGTATCAAAAGCTAAAGAATAATTACAGTCTTAGTTTTAAATGGTGATATATTATTCTACCAATTAATCAATGGGCCCTTATTATTTAACTAGTAAAATAATAATAGTAATAAGCTATAGAAGAAATATAAATACTGAAATTAAAGAAATCAAATAAGAATTGATTAAATCTCACAAATTTTTGGCGGATTAATAACCTTGATTATCCATTTAACTGAATAGAATTTAGTTACACATACTTGAAAAAAAAAAACTTAAAAAAAAATCTATGGCTACTGTCAAAATCGTCCACAGTAACCACCAGAGAAAAAGGAAGATGAATCCCCCTGAGGCTGCCAAAAGGTAGGCTTGAATATCTCCTTGATTTCCTACCCTAATTAGGAAAATAAAAATAAAAGAAATTACAAATAAAATAGAATTTAACATCTAATAAAATTTCTCTTTAATGTCTACTGAATAAGAAAATAAATAAGTCCTAATATCTCTGAAATTCTGCTAAAAAATCGTATCTCAAAAGTCCAAAACAGATTAGGATTTGCAGCTGATTTATAAAATCTTCAAGCATCGGATACCTTTGGGCATAAGCCTTGCCCAAGGGTTATACCCAAAGCTCTTTCCAGCAGCTTCTTGCAACTTTCTTCATTTTTCTTTTGTTTCCTCTTTAAGATATAACATATGCAAAAACATGCCAAAATCAGTATAAATACCCAACAAAAGGTCAAATTTCATTGCAGAATATGAGCTAAATTTACCCACTATCAATAAATATTAGGAAGACACAAGTGAGGTGAAACAATAGAATCAACACTCGCTAAAGGCATGGGAGTGCCATCAGCAGTCATGACATGAATAGAAGATGAAGGAGACATAGAAGTAAAAATGAAGAATCTAGAGACTTATGATATGAAGCACCCCATATAGATTGTGACATACTTGAAGAACTATGAGACAACTGACCTACATAAGAGGAAGCAGATATAGCTTGTGGATGTATGGAGAGAAACTTTTGAAATTGCTTAGCTAGAGTACTAGGATCGGTGAAAGAAGGATTTGATGAAACTATTGCTACAATATTAGATTGTGGTGGTTTATAGCCCTAAGGGGGGTCTAGGAGCATTAGACTATGACTGATTATCAGGCTTTCAAACTTAAGGTTGCTGCAGTGATTGACTCTATTGTTGTCTCAACTTAAGACATTGAGCCTTCCAATTACCTTTTTATTTATAATATTTACACTCATCAAAGGAAACCCTTGTATAAGTTTTATTCTAATTATTAGAAGGTGGCTTAGAAGGTACTGCTATAAGAAAGGAGCTGAAAATCTAGTTGTTGACCACCTTTCAAGGTTAGAAAGACAAGAGAATGAAGAAGATAAGATACCCATCAATAAGTCATTCCCAGATGCGCAATTGTTTACTCACAAAGATTACACCCCATAGCATACGGACCTTGTCAATTACTTAGCAAGGGGTATTCTTCCACCTAAAATTTCTTCAAATCAAAGGAAAAAATTCCTAGTGGATGTCAAGCACTACATATGGGAGGAGCTACTGCTAATTAAATTTTATGGGGATGGGATGATTCGAAGATGTGTACTTGAAGAGCAGTTCAAAAACATTTTAGAGTTTTGTCACTCAAAAGAATGTGGAGGTCATTCAAGTACTTCAAAGACAATTGGTAAAATTTGGCAATCCGGATTCTTTTGGCCTACCATGTATAAGGATGCAAGAGCTTTTATTTAAGCTCGTGTTTGTTGTTAATGAACTAGAAACATCTCAAGAAAGCAAGATATGCCACTCAACTTCATTCTTGAAGTTGAACTATTTGATATTTGGAGATAGACTTCATGGGCTCTTTTCCATCTTTATTCAACAATCAATACATCTTGGTGGCAGTGGACTATGTATCAAAGTGGGTAGAACAATGGCAAGTCCATCAAATGATTCAAGGGTAGTGATCAAGTTTATCAAAAAGAACATCTTCACAAGGTTTGGAGTTCCAAGGGCAATAGTAAGTGAAGGTGGTACCCATTTTTGCAACAGAAATTTTGATTCTCTACTAAAGAAATATAGAGTACACCATAAAGTGGCCACACCTTATCACCCTCAAACTAGTGGCCAAGTTGAAATTTCAATTAGGAAACTCAAGTGGATCTTGGAGAAGACGGTTAGCACTTTAAGGAAACATTGGTCGCTCAAGCTTGATGATGCATTACGGGCTTATCGCATAGCTTTCAAAACTCCCATTGGCATGTCACCTTATCGCCTTATTTTTGGGAAGGCATGCCATCTACCAGTGGAACTTGAGCATAAAGTTTATTAGGCTATCAAGCAATTGAACATGAATTTGGAAACAGCGAGATAAAGGAGGTTATTAAAAATTAGTGAGTTGGATGAGATTAGAATTTAAGCATATAATAATGGCAAGATCTACAAGGAAAGAACAAAAGCATGGCATGATAGATACATCCAACCAAAGCAATTCCATAAAGGGCGACTAGTTCTATTGTACAATTCAAAATTGAAGCTTTTCCTAGGAAAGCTTAAGTCTCCATGGGCAAGTCCGTTCAAGGTCGTTAAAGTGCACCCTTATGGAGCTATTGAAATTCAAAACAAATCAAGGGAGACTTTCAAGGTTAATGGCCACCGTCTGAAGCCCTACTTCATTAGTAATCCAGTAGACAATGGGAATGTCTACTGCTTCAGCAACTAACACTCAATCCAAGGAAGTCGAGCTATAAAATATAAAAATAGCACTTATTAAGAGGCAACCCAATTCTTCTAAATTTATTTTGTTTTTACTTTTATTTTTACTTTTTATTTTTAGTTTTAGATATTTACTTTTCTTTTTGTTTTTGTTGTAGGTCAAACTTGGATAGATATGAGCTCTTGAAGAGATTCTTCTTACAAGATGGACAAGGGAAAAATCATGGACATGCATAACTCCTCCACTACCCAATACCTAAACTACTGAGGACAGTGACAATCTTTAAGTTTAAGGGAGTTTAACCTCAAAAATTTAGTAACATATTATATTCTCTTATGAACTTATTTAATTTTTTTTCATAACTTTTAGGATATGGGGTACTTGTTCAAAATATTTTTATGGCATGGTAAAAAAAATTTCTTGCTTAAAATCTTGCACTTGAATGGTTGAGTTCATGACAGGCCAATATTTATTTGTGATTTAATGATGCTAATTATGTTTATATAATTAATTTATCTCTTAAAATTTTAAAATTTGAGACAAAGATTTTGTGAAGTATTGTATTATGTGGATTTCAAGCTGAATGAGTTCTTGATTTTAGTTAAAAGTGGTCAATTGTGTATGCTTACTTAGAGATGGCTCATACTCTTTTATCATTTATTTTTTATTATCTTATGCCTAAGCCTAGAACATGTTTAAAAGAACTTTTAAGGTGAAATTTAACCTCACTAAGTAAGGAAAAAGATAACTTAGACATTGTTTATTTAATCAAAATCTTATATTCGCCAAATTTAAACATTGTCTCTAGTTGTCCCCTTTGAGCCAAATGGCTCAAATTGAATATTTTAAGCCTTCAGTTCTTTTGATTAAAGTAGCTCTAATAACCACCCTTTTGTGATTGATTATCTTTTGATATATTTTCTTGCTGTAAATTTATTTACGCTTAAGAGAATTTAGAGAGTAAATTAAGTATATCATAGCTCCTGCAAATAAGCCTCCTAATCAAAGTTCAAGTTTGGGGAAAAATAAATTTAAAAAAAAAGAGAAAAAAGAGAAAATAAAAAATAAAAAAAGAGAAAAAAAGAAATCAACCCCATCAAATAAGTGCATCAAAGTAAAGGAGGACAAGCCAAGTCAAGATAATAAGGAGCCAAGCAAAGGACTCTCCAACTATAATATGAAGAAAGAGCTGCAACTAACGGTAACTTATAGTTGAAAAGTATTTAAAAGATGAAAGACCTAGTTATTAAGCGTTACTTTAGCATTAACCCTTTTAGACCGCATTATAAGCTTTAAAAAGACATTTTGATTTTTCTTTAGTCAGTGAGGTCTATTAATAGAGAAAGTTTGATTAAACATGTATATGATATAGGTGAGTTTCTTTGAACTCTATAAAAATCTTTAATGAATGCAAGGAGTATATGTCTATCTGAAATGCATCAATTGGTAGCAATTGGCTAAATTCTTGAATGAAGGAGGAAAGAATAAAGTAATGTACAGTTATGGAGCTTGATTTAGAATTGAATTTTGACATTTGTATTTGTTTAAATTTTTGTATATCAAAGTCCTAATAATATTTAATATATAATAAGGCTTGTTGTGAATGAGATTATTCTTATTGCTTGAGGACAAGCAACAGTTTAAGTTTGGGGGAGTTGATATAGTCGTATTTTGACTATTATTTTAGATAATTATAATCATGTTTTTAATTATTTTTAATTGAATTTAATGTATTTTTAATTAAATTTGATGTATTTTCTTTGATGAAGTTAGAATTTATCATATTTTAGCTTGGAAATGTCAAAATACAAGTTTTTCATTAAAAGTTGATACAAATTAAAGAAAAATGTGAAAAAAGGTAGAAGAAAATTAAGACCCACACCCGTGGCACTCAATGCTACGCCTATGGACTTCAATTGGAATAAAAATAGGAAGATCCAGAAGGAATTTTAATCCCATGGTCGTGGCTTTTCATTGCCACTCCTATGGGATCCAAACAGCTAAAGTCCGAGCATATTACGTGATTTTCAAGCTTAGACAGATCTGACCTTTAAAGATTTACTTGAGATTTTGATAATATTAGATTTTCGGAATGAGAAAGTGTTGTTCATGAAGTTTTTAGAAGACATCTCAAAATTTTCAGAATGGTCATATTTGTACAAATCTGAGTTTGTTTGTGTCTCCAAATAGAAGTACAAAACTAGAACTATGAATCCAAATTGGAATAAAATTTCTATTCAACCAGTTTACTTCAAAATGCCACAACTTAAGCTTCAAGAGTCCTAATTAAGTTATTCAAAAACCAAAATTCATCTACACTTTGAGAGCTACAATTCTTACGAGGAATACAAGCCCAGATTCAGACTTTATCAGATAGGAAAATTGCTTTAAAATTTCTACACGAATTTTACAGCTTCCCTATCTTACTAGGATTTATTTTCTTTTAATTAAATTTGACTTCTTTTTCAACAGAGACTCTTCTAAATATATCATAACCTTTTCCTACTTGTATAAGAAGTTTCCTAAGCTCCTATAAATACCCTAGACCTTCCTCACAACACATACATTAGATTTTAGGTTAAAAATTTTAGATTTTAAGTTAGAGTTAACTTTGAAGAAGAGAGAATTTTGTACAAGAGCAATTCAAGTTCAAGAAGCTTTCTTCTTTCCAAGTTTGATCCTTTTAATTTGTTCTCTTTAGTTTTCTTTTAATTTAAATTATGTCTTCTATTTTCTACTTTTCTTTTTGTTTTACTTTTCAATTATGAATAACTAAAAACCATATTAGAGTTAAACTATTTCTTACTTGATTAATCTTTGGAGTAGTTGTTTTTAATTTGATTTAATTAAAGTTTGATCTTAATTATTTTGTTATCTTTAGTCTTAATGCATTGATTATCTGGTCAATAATTGATTGATCAAAGGTGTTGTATGATGAAGCAAGGGTAGAAGTACAATATTAGTTCAAAGAGGTAACAATTTTAGGTTAAAGTTTGCACATAGAGATGGGTAAATACTTAGGAGGTTGATACAAAGGTTACTCACAAATCTTAATGAGTTGATTGAATTTACTTGTGATTACTAGAGTAGACACAATATTAAGTTTAATATTAGGTTTAGTATTCAAGAGAGACTAGGTCTTAATTTAAAAAAACTCAATCAATAATCAAGAGTATATTGAAATTGAGTCAAAACCTTAGAAAAATCCATAGTTAATAAAAAAGAATAGGTTTATCTCTAATGCCCAAAAAATAATAGATTCAATTTGGCTTTGATTTAGGTAATTTAGTTTTCAATTTTCACACTAATTTACCATCCAAATAATAAAATAGTTTAATTATTTAGTAATTAGATACCCTTCTTCATGGGAACGATACTCTACTTACTATTTTATTACTTAATTACAATCTGTGCACTTGCAGTTACCTAGGCTAGGCCCTAATAGGTGTGAAGGAAGTACTATTTACAATAAATTACATGCAATAATTCAATTCAACTAAATTTTATTGAAGAGTTCAATTCAGTTAATGATAAATCTTATGCGTTTAAAATTTACTTAAATGGAATTATTTAAAATATTTAAAAATAAAAAAATTATTTCTCATTTTACTCTTATTTAAAAATTGTCATGTTTAATTTGAATAAGAACATATAAATTTTTTTAATAATGGTTTCATTAAAGAAATTGATTTCTTGTAAAAATTTTTTGAATAAAAATATTTTTAAATTCAAAAGGATTAAATTCTATTATAATTATACCTTTTTTTTAGAAATAATGCAAATTTATTAAGAAACCAAACTAACAATGTCTTGCAAAAAAAAAAAAAAAAAACCTCATGAGGGACTTCTTCCATTAAGACAAAAATAGAATCCGGTGTTAGGGAGCAAAGCCATTGAGCCATTACATGCGCCTCCTGATTACCTTCCTGCAAACAAAAGAAAAAGAGCAATCCTTGAAGCAATTAGCTAATTGCCACACATCTAAATGGAGCACATTCGAGAAGCCTCTGTGCTGATGGTTTTTTTGGATCATAAAAATTAGTGTTTAACGGTCTGCTTCAGTAACTACCAGCCCTAAACTGCAATCCCGAGCAATTGATAAACCAAAAAATAAGGCCATAGCTTCAGCCATCTCAGCATCCATCATATGATTCACCCTCTTACCAGCTGAAACAATTGCTTCACCAGAAAAATCTCTAACAATTACCCCTAAACTTGCTACACCATTCTGTGCCTTGTAAGCAGCATCAGTATTAATTTTGAAAAATTGATGATCAGGTGCCAACAGCTTCCCATTGACAACGGAACTGGACTCCTGCCCACGAAAAGCCTATTGGAAATCTGAAAGAATTTGACAATCTATATTAATAGTGTAGCCCTCCATTGATTGCATTCCATCATGCACAAACTAATTTGGATCAAGCCACAAACTCTATAGAATCATGCAAAACACTTTCAGTGTTGCCTTATCAATCTGATCCTTAACCTTACCAACCATAAAAGAGGAAACACATCCATAAAGCTTTCAGACCTTAAACCAAGAGGTTATAAAAGCCAAAGTGCTCTACTTCTCTCACAATCACGAAACAGATGCAGAGTTGTTTCATAATTCACACCACACTGAGGACAGATGGGATCAATTTGGATTTCACGTCGACAAAGAGATGCTTTGCATGGTAAGATATCATGTAACAACCTCCACATGAAAATCTTGACTTTAGGAGGAATTCTTAAGCTCCATATGTAGTTCCAAATTTCAGAGCAGTCAGAAGAAACTGATGCAGTGTTTTCATAGACCAGGCTTCGAATGGCTACTTGATATCCACTTTTAACAGAGTAGTTATCATCTTTAGTACAGGACCAATAATGAATATCACATGGTAATATATTGCTCAACAGAATGGATAGGATAGCATCAACCTCATACAAAAGAAAGATTTCTGAAATCAAATCCCTATTCCAGCATACATGCTCAAAATCTATTAACTCACAAACTCTGGTATCAGGTGTTGTATGAGTAGTGATCACAGGTTTCATCCACATCTTACTTGGTAACCAATTATCAGGCCATACTCTGATTGAAAGGCCATTTCCTGCACGCTAATGCACTCCTTTTTCCATTATGAACCGTGCCTTTAACAAGATGCGCCAAATATAACTCAGGCGATAGCCCAAATTAGTATCCTTAGAATATGATCTCGGGTAATACTTAGCCTTCATTACCTGGCCACATAAGGAGTCTCTATTAATTAAGAGGCGCCATCCCTGCTTGGCTAGTAAACCCATATTGAAACTAGCCAAATGTCTAAAACCAAGACCCCCCACTACTCTTCTTCAAACAAAACAATTCCCATCTAAGCCAGTGAATTTTTCTTTACTCCTCAGTGCTACCCCACCAAAATTTGCTTATTAAGGATTGAATCTCTTCCAATAGTGTAGAAGGAAGCGAGAAACAACTCATTATGTAGGTAAGGATTGATTGAACAACATACTTGATGAGCACATCCTTTTCAGCATTAGAAAGAAGTTTCTCCTTCCAGCCCCCTAGTTTCTTGTAAATTCTATCTTGCAAAGAAGCAAAAACCACTTTCGTAGACCTGCCAATGATGGTAAGGAGACCTAAGTACTTAGATAGACCTGACCCTTCTTGTACCCCCAACTCCGCACAAATATCTTCCCTGATTGCTCCTGACACCTTGTTGCTAAAGAACAATGATGACTTATCAAAATTAATTCTTTGTCCCGACTCCAAGAGCATGCACCCAATAAGAGAATTCTCCCGTTTACCAGATTCCAACTCATTAGAGGTACCCCCCAAATCAACCACTTCTTCTTCATGATTTGTTAGCTTAAAATTTTTCCACAAACATTCTAACTCATGAGCCATTATTCAAAAATAGATAGTAAAGAACCAGACAAGAGCCCCCACTAAAGGGGCAACAATGACATAGAAGACAGAATAATTATACAATGAAACCGTT
The DNA here is from genome assembly GCA_947685225.1 of Garcia nutans. Lineage (NCBI taxonomy): Eukaryota > Viridiplantae > Streptophyta > Magnoliopsida > Malpighiales > Euphorbiaceae > Garcia > Garcia nutans. The sequence continues at coordinate 6,978,507 of CANTUV010000055.1, forward strand.
GTATTACAACAAGCCAATGGGGAGCCAATATGTGGCAACGGTTTTACACTTTTGGCTCCCCATTGGCTTAACGTTGCCACATGTTGACTTCCCATTGGCTTGTTGTAATACAACGGTTTCATTGTATAATTATTCTAGAAGACATAAGGACACTAAGGACATAAAATCCTAACCCTAAAACTAGGAAAACCTATAAGAGGATAGAGGAAAAACTCCACCGCAAGACTTTTTGCCTGCTTTAATTATACCTTTTTAAACATATGCATTAGTAAAATTAAACTAAATTCTTGTTAAATTTAAGTTTTTAAATAGGAAATAAATTTCTCTCTTTTTCTCTTTAAGTTTTTAAAAAGGGAAATAGGGAATAAATTTCTTATTTACCACTAATGGATGCTAAGATTTAATACTAAACTCACTAGAACTTATGCTTGTTCTTCAATGCCTTAACGTTAAGGATAGTTACTGCATTTAAATCATATCAATATTACAAATTTATATATTTTATATTATTAAAAAATCTATCCAATATTTTCTCTGATTATTTTTTATTATTTTCATTTTCATTTCTTTTAGAACGATGGTAAATATTTTTTTTATTTTTCATTATAATTATAATTTTATTATTCAATAATAAATATATTAATTTTTTTAGGAGATCTTATCTTTTTATGTTTGGCGGTGGTTCATTTACATGCTTTTTTTTCTAATTCTTTTTATGGTGGATATTTTTTTGTTGGTTTATTATCTATTTGATAGTTCCATAAAAAAAAATACAAATTTTTATTTTTTATATCAAATTTATATTTACTGCATCTAGATTAAATTTGCCGAAAAATTATTAAAAAGTGAATAAGACTATTATTTAATATAGAGTATGATCTGATCTTAAAATATTTATTTATATTTCTAATTTTTTATTTATATATATATCAATTTATATTTATATTTATATATTTATCAAAATATACTTAATTTACGTAATGTAGAATACAATATATGATGAATAATGAATTTTAGAAAAATCCGGGAGATGTAGTCCAGTTAGTTGAAACATAGCTGAGCAAGTGAGAGGAGATAAAAGTTTAAATTCCGCTAAATATATTTTTGGGAGGGACAAAAAGCCTTAATCTCAAGCTATATCTAGACCGTTAAACGGATAGGAGTTAAAAAAATTTGTGAAATAACAAAAAAAAAATGAATTTTAGCAAAATAACTTAATATTTAAATTGTTTATATAGGATTAATAACTTAATAATATTGAAATTGTTTATATAGGATTACGAAATTCGAACAATGAAAGTCAAATATCATCCGTTGAAATCTAATTAATTAAAAAAAGAACTACATGCCAACGAAAATTTCCAAGCAAACATGAAATGAGGCTGTGGACATTGAAGATTATTATATATTATATCCGATACTATTTCTAAGATCCGACCGCAATCCGAAGGCCTTCGCCGACCCCTAAGTCATACTTTTCAGACGCCAATTTCGTATGCACTGGCCCCTTTGTGTAGCTTCCGTTGGCACTACTTTTTTATTATATATATATATATATATATATATATATGCTCGTCTTTGAGAACTTCGATTAAGCATAAGAAAACATGGACGTTGCACAAAGTGTAAAGACTCTCTTTGTTTCAATCTCACTATCTTTCTCTCAACTCTGGCCAAAGCCACTTCCGCCACCGCCACCTTCTCCTACTACTACTGACCTTGAGATGCAGTCACCACCAAGATCGCAATCACTTTCTACTAGCATGAACCTTGAATCAGAGATAGTGAATATGATGATTGCTAAAAAGGGTATAGAATGGCAAAATGTAATAATGGCATTTTGCTTCACATCAGCTCTTGAAATAGCTCTTCGATCTGGTTCTGCTGCAATTCAACCAAAAGTTGATCTTCCCCTTCCCATTCATTTGCTTTCTTTTGCCATCACATTCATATTTGCTTCTCTATTTGTCTCTAAATTCATTGCCAACAAGCTTCCAACTGTAGCCAGTGTATTGGAGAAAGTTGCAATTTTCCTTGCGGTCACTGCTTTTTTCTTCACCATTTCAATTCCGATGCCGGTCATCTTCAAGTGTGCTGCTGGAGCCATCTATCTTATTTCTTCGTTTATCATTGCCATGTGCAATTGCTTATAGTTTATTATAAGCACTTAGTTCTGTAACATATATATGCCATGTCCGTCTTTATGCAAATAATAATTAGCTAAACATTATATATTTTAAATATCAGCCTTGTTTTTGAGATTTAATGTATGTTGGAATTGAAGGGAACGTTTGTAAAAATTATGTATTTAAATTTTGGTTATATGTGTTTCAAATATATAAATTAAATATTGTGTTTATATTTTGTTATATCCTAATTAGATTGTTATATGTCATGATTAAAAATACTAATTCCAGCCTGAATTTAAATTAACTTGCGTTTTTAAATTTAAACTAAAATTTAGTCAATAACTTTTACAATGGAATGGTCATCAAATTAATTAGCTTTATGGATCTAACTTGATAAATGGTATATCTATGTTGTTCGATAAATAAATTTCAAATCCTTTTTTTAAGCTCTCAAAATGGTCTCTAGATTATATTTTTTTGCTATCTAAAAACAATTAATTGATTATATTTTATTTTAAAAATTCTAAAAGATTAGTTTAATTTTGTTAAGGAAAAAAAGAAAATTAAATTATTTTATATACAAATACACATATATTATAATTAGAACAAATCAAAATTATTATATTTTATTTTATTTTTAGCACATCCATACAACGGTTCAGATTGGCTTAAGACCACAAGATACCGTGTAGAATCTTACTTATATACACTAACCATATAAGGGCTACTAATTCCAATATATCATGCATGAACTATTGTGCTATGCCTAACAACCTTGCTTAATCGCAAATGCATAATATCACAAACAAGTAATATATATTGTAAATAGATTATCATTTCTACAAGGAAGTTGAATACTAAGTACCAAATAACTAAATTATTTATTATTTGAAAAATAAAAACTGATTTTTAAAGTTTAATAAAATTGAATTAATTAAATTAAAACTTGATGAATTAACTCTTATGATAAAAGACTAGGATTAGACTTCTTCAATTAGTTATTACATGATTTTCCTAAAATATTGATCCAAATTTTTTTATTCATTAATTATTGAATAAATTCTCTAAACTTAAGTTATAATCTTTATCAATATCTAAAACTAATATTGAGATAATTCATATGTCTACTCTCGTAATCACAAAAATAAATTAAATCTATTAAGCTTTGTGAGAATCTTTAAACAATCTCTTAAGTGCTTTTCTTATCTATAAGTAAAAAACTACTCAAGATTATTATCTTATTGGACTAATATTATATTTTCACTCTCATTCAGTCTCACAATATCTCAATTCAAACAATTATTGGCCACATTAAGCACAAGATAACAAAATAATCAAAAGAAAAATAATATTGAATCAAATAATCATGAAGTTTACCATAAAATACCCAATTAAATTATTTAACCCTAATTAGGATTTTTAGCTAGACATGATTAAAAAATAAAGAATTAAAAAAGATAGTTGAAGATATTAAATAGAAAAGAAAAAGATAATCAAACTCAAAAACTCCTTTGGATTGAATGGAACTACTTGCCTGAATTCCCCAAGGGCTAAGCCTCCTTCTCTCTCAAAGAAATCTTAAAGCTTGAAGAAAATTGAATAATTTTTAAATGAATAATAGATAATTAATCTTAAAAGGAGAATTTGCTTTATATAGAGTTTTGAGACATCTTCTACTATAAATAGGAAAGGATCTATGGCAGATTTGAAGACTTCTTGAGTATGAATCCAAATCATATAAGATTTCAGTTAAAATTGGATTTACAGCTACTTTAGGATCTCTACGGTCATGGCCTTTGGATCTCATGGTCGTGCTTAATTGCATCTCATCTGCTCTTAAAAATTCACTTCACCAGGCAATAGCAAAATGGATCCCATGGGCGTCGCTTTCAGATTCCATAACTAAATTCATTCATTTTTTTATCTTAGTCTCTTACTTCTTTACTTTCAAATTTGGTGCAAATGCAGCAAAAACGCATATTTTGCAATAAACACTTCATTTTGAAATTTATATTAACTTATTAAAGAAAATTCATCAAATTCAATTGATAATAATAAAAATGAAGTTAGAATAACCATAAGATTTAATACAAAATATGGTTTTATCATGAACTAAGATTAATTTACTTTCTAGTTATCACATATAACTGCACGAATCCCTGATTCATTACGCTTATTAATTTCATTATTGTTATTGCATGGTTGTCATACTCATTTTAGTAAGCCATTATTATTATTGTCTAGCAATTTCCTTTATTCTTATTTTTCTTTTATTCTTGCTTATCTATGTGGACCGTCTGTGTCCAGTTACGCATACTCATACACCACATCACATACACACATTGGTAGGTACACATCATATACATCTATATTACTCTCTTCATTACATTACATATTAAAGAATATGTTATAATTACTATAACCCAAATTGACTCCTTATTTATGTCACTTGACAGCTATTGCTATAGACTTTTTACTGGCTTTTGAAACTTAACCAATAAAACAAAGAAGCTACGATGGACAATATTGTGAACCGTCAACTCAGTAAGTATTCAAAGTAATTAACATGCATTTATAAATTCAAAATATTCGTGTGTTAATTTAAATGGTTTATGTCAAGTTTTAGAGTTTTATTCAATATTTGAAATCAAATTCAGAGTCAGATGAAAATCTAAATGTGTTCATCATTTTTTTCAATTCAACTTCAAAATTAAACTGAATTCTAAAGTATGCTTACTTTTGAGTGGTTTCTTTCATAAATTATAAAAATTCTCAATTCCATTCTGTTAGATATACATGCTCTAGAGACAATCATTTTAGGTTGTAATATGCAAATTACATTTATTTACATTAATAAATTAAGTCTTTCTTTGTTATTCAGTACTCATGTGCGGCAAGTGGTTGACAATAAATCTTAAATTATTTAATAAAGTTTCCAGTATAAAACACAGTATAAGAAAAATTATGATGAGATCATAATATAAAATTTTTATTATATGCAAATTTCTTTATATATAATAAAACTGTCCCTAGTCATAGTATTAATAAGATGGAACATTATAGATGTGGATAAACTAGTATATGTTATACTTCTTGATTAGATTAATCAACTTTTATAATATATAAGAATGATGATGTTTCGAGTTAAAATATGGATGCTTATTGGATGACCCACTATGAGATAATCACATGGATTTCTATTTAATATCAGTGATTTTATCTTGCTATAGTAGTTGTGCAAATATCCTTAAATTTGAGGTCACCAAGGTTCTTGGATTTTAGTGCTCTACTTTAATCCCATTCTTAGTGGTCTCATGAGAGATTGCTCATAGAGTGGACATTGAATATTGCATGAGGTATTCAAAGATAATTGAGAGATCAACAAATGATACATTACTTCTATTAGAATGATAATATATCTCCCAGCTCCTTATAGGAAGGCATTACACTTGGAATCTTTGGCCAAGATTGATGGATCTTTATGAGTATCTCAAAGATAACTTTTAACGAGCAATGGGTTTCGAGAATAAGAATTAATATATTCGGGGTAGCTATGATGTAGTCAGTCTCACGGGAGTTGGTACAAAGTCCATACTCTGAATCGAATAAGATATAATATGATATAAGGAGTTTATTGCATGGTAACTAACTTGACTTTCTCAATCCTTGGGTGGCTATGATGCTTTGCTAGATGCTAATCTTGATCTGCTTAATATCACTTAGTTGATTGGTCAATCTTAAATGAAGAGTTCATTTTAGGAAGCCTAATTTTAATTAAGGATAAAATTGGTATTTAGCTACCTACGTATTTGAGAATCTAATGGGACACACTAAAAAGGCTCGAAGTCAATTAAATTAACCTTAATATATTATAGGATAATATATTTAGTGGATTGGATTCATTGAAAAGAAAATATTAGATTGGATATAGCTTTTATTAGTTATAAGACCAAGTTAAGCCCATTTGGGCCTAATAAGCTGTAAGGTTTTAATTGAAAAAATAACATACTTCACCATATTTTTTAAAATTTTTTACTTTTTTGCTAGGGGTATTTTAGTCATTTTATTGTAAATTCATAATAAACTCATTATAAACTATATAAAATTTATAAGCTCATTATAAAATTAATGGAAACTAACAAAAATCTTCTATTTTGGTAAATATTTTATAAATTCTAATATTTGTGTAAATAATTTATAAATATGGTAAATTTAAAATTATTTTTAATATTCTTGTATTTTCGTCAAAAACCCTTTAAATTAAGGTTAAAAGCCCAAATTAAACTAAACCTTTGCTAACCCTAATAATATATGATATTATTAGAAGATAGCCACCACCCCAACCTAAGACAATTAAAAACCTTGGCCTCCTTTTATGTGTTTTACGTTAAAATACAAAAAAGAAAAGAGAGAGCAAGTTTGATATTTTTTTTTATTGAGTGATTTCTTCTTACTAGCATATAGGATCATTCAAGCCACTCCAATTGGATTGATAACTAATTCTTGAATACTATTAGAAACAATCTTGCTTTAGATTGTTGTGGCTTGCAACAATCCAACGAGAAAAGAAGAAGAGGAATTGCGAAGAACTTTGAGATATAATCACTAAACCTTATACGTTCTTGTTTTTTATTCAATTTTAATCAACATGGATAATCTTAGGGCTTAGAAATTTTAAAATGTTCGCTACGTATTGACTGCTATTTTAATTGTTATTATACATGCTTCCATTATGAAATTTTTATTTATTCTACATGCTTCCATTACGAAATTTTAATTGTTATTATATATGCTTCCATTATCAACACATTCATATTATATAATAGGTTTAGACATCTTAACTTCATTTATAAACTTTCTTTAGCATATTGGTTAAGGAATTCATAATAATGGCAGAAGGGAATTAGTAAATACATAGGTACGTACATTGAGTATATATATATATATATCAGTAGTGTTGTCAAATCATAATAATCATTGGGCAATGAAATATTATAAACAGATTAACGGCTCAAACATTGCTTTCAATCACATTCACTTTCAATTTGACAAATGACTGAAACACATTGGTACCAATACATACATGACAACATGTATTCATATCAGAACCCACAAATCCATATTCATATATGCATATATAGCACAATAACTTCTCCCTTTTTATTCATTCTCTATGTGTATATAGCCTAATGGTTGGCTCCACTAGGGCTGGGCTTCTATCATATGAAATTAAAGTTCAAACATTGGAGGTGAGTTTCAAAAGATTTTTCCTCATAATAGTTTTAAAATTTAAGGTGAGTCTTAAAAGGGCTTTCATAATAGAAACCAGTGTGATAAGTACACAATTAATGATATTTTATTCCTATTTCTTAATATGATTATTATCCAATTGAGTTTAATTTGTTTGTTCAAAGTGCATTTTAGGATTAATTTCAGGAATTCTCGATAATTTGAGACTTATGGTCATTTCGGAGGAATTACGGATGAAAGTAGAAGAAAAGAGCAAAATCTATCAATGGACACGCCCATGAACACAGGCGTGTCAATAGATGTGCCCTTGATACTGCATTCAGTGGCTATGACACGTCCAGTTGCATGGGAGTGTCACCAAACGTGCCTTATATCCAAAATCACAGTAGCTGTGACACGCCCAGTACCACGGGCGTGTCAATGAATGTGCCTTTTATCCAGACTCACAGTAGCTGTGACACGCCCAGTAACACGGGCGTGTCAATGGGCGTGCCCTTTATTCAGAATCACAGTGGCTATGACACGCCCAGTGACATGGCCGTGTCACCTATCGAAAAGTTAAATTCTTTGCACTGATTGGGGAACAAGTGGGGGACAACAGCTGTACTTTTGTCAAAAAGAAAGAACAAGAAAAGGAAAGCTTGCCTAAATCAGGGAAAAGGGTGATGAACCAAATGAAGGTGGTAGACAATGGATGGGTATGGTGAGTTGGAGGTATGGGCTGGAGATTTGAATGGAAATAAAAAGAGAAGAGGGGGAGAAGAACAACAGTTTTTGCTGAGACGTTTTTGTAAACAGAGAACAAGGAAGAGGAGGAGGAGCCAGCTGCTGGAGCAAGGAGAAAGGTCTTGAGCTCAGTTTGAAGAAGGATACACATCTTGCACAAGCCCTAAACCAAGAATCAAGGATTGAAGTGAAGAAATACAAATTCTTTGCCATGAATTGTTTGGTTTCTCTTACTCATTTATCTTGCTCTGTTTTTCTAGTTTTGAATATGAACTAATTCCTTCTCTATCTAGATGTTGATGAACCCTAGCTCATTTGTATGAATTGAATAATTATATTCAATTGAATCATTTAATTGAGTTGTTTTAATCTTATGATACTTGATGTTATTTTCATTTGATAATAGCATACTTATTGATTGGTTGTTATTTTCATATTATTGACTTGAGAAAGCTTGATGCGAATTGAATACTCATAAGGGTTGAGGATTGATTGGGGTACTAGAGATAGACCTACAAGATCCTTTGGTTTATAGTTCTTTGTTCTTAATGCAAGATCTATTTAATTGTGTTTGAGAAGAGATTCCAGCACTCTACTTAGTGATTAGGGATTAATCCACTCGAGAGAGGCTTTAATCTAATTTAGAGGAATGCCAATTTAATTTTATTAAATGATTTAGCTGAATTGATTGATCATAAATATTATTGAGGCTAGGGGGATTCAATATTTGGATAGTATTATTAATATTATTATCAATCCTTTTTGCACAGCATTTAATTTCCATTTATTTTCAGTTATTAATTAGTTGTCTTTAGTCACAAAACATCACACAACTATTAATTTGCTAAACAACAGTTAAGATTTGCACTAGTACTTGGCCTTGTCCCCAGTGGAACAATAACTCATTCACTACTATACTACTTGGGCGATCCGTGCACTTGCGGTATTACCATAGTGCAGCTCGCGCGCACCAAGTTTTTGGCGCCACTACTGGGGAACAACTGTTTCAATATTAGTAATATAATTAAGATTGTTGATTTAGTTTTATTTTTAATCATTTTTAATACTAGTTCTTGCTGGTTTACTATCATTGTAGGTATTTCTTACTGTTTATGACCAGATCCAGCTCGTCCCAACTACTGGAGTTAGACCCAGAGCTAGAGAGAATGTTGAGGAGAAAGCAAAAGGAAGAAGAGGAGGTAGATCTGAAAGACGTAAGTTCAGGAATAAATCTGAAAATAGAACAAGAAGAAGTATTCAAAGTGATGGAAGGAGCTGGACCAAGAACAATGCAGGAGTTTGCTAAGCCCAATTTAAATGGGGCTGAATTTAGTATCCGGAGGCCGACAGTTGCTGCAAACAACTTCGAAATAAAGGTGAATGTAATTCAAATGGTGCAGCAGACTTGTCAATTCGATGGGTTTCCTGATGAAGATCCTAATGCACATATTGAGAATTTTCTGGAGATATGTGACACATTCAAGATAAATAATGTCTCAGAGGATGCAATTAGGCTGAGGTTGTTCCCATTTTCTCTTAGAGATAGACCAAAGAAATGGCTGAAATCTTTTCCTCCAGGGACTTTTACCACCTGGGGTCAATTGGCAGAGAAATTCTTAGAGAAATACTTCCCGCCATCAAAAACTGCTAAGTTGAGAAATGATATCTCATCCTTTCTACAGTGGTGAGACTCTTTATGATGCCTGGGAAAGATTTAAAGATTTGCTAAGAAGGTGTCCTCATCATGGGCTTCCACTATGGCTTCAAATTCAAACATTTTACAATGGGTTGAATTATGTAAGTAAGCAATCCATTAATGCAGCAGCTGGTGGTACCATAAACAACAAGACACCTGAACAAGCAAGAGATTTAATTGAAGACATGGCTATCACCAATTATCAGTGGCAAGCCCCAAGGGAGCAAGGAAAGCTGAAGGTCATGGGTTCACACCAATTAGATCCGGTGGTGGCCTTAACAGCCCAATTGGAAGCATTGAATAAGAAATTTGATTCTTTGGCCTCTTCTTCTGGAAAAGTAATGCAGGTGATGTCTTGTGAATGGTGTGGGGGTGGACATCAAAGTCAAGATTGCCAAAGTGGCAACATGTTTGCTAAGCAAGAGCAAGTGGATTATGTTGGAAATATGCCAAGGCAACAACAGAATAATCCCTACAGCAACACATACAATCCGGGGTGGAGGAATCATCCAAATTTCTCATGAAATAATCAAAATAATCCAAGACCTCCCCCTGGATTCCAGCAACCCCAACATCAACAAGCTTCCCCTCCAAGAAAGAGTAGTTTGGAGGACATGATGGAGAAATTTATAGCAGCTTCTGAAACCAGGTTTCAATCAACTGAAACCACCCTTAGAAATCAACAAGCCTCTATCCATAATCTGAAGAATAAGGTGTGGCAAATTGCCAAATTGCTCAGTGAGAGACCACAAGGAAGTTTACCTAGCAACACTGAGGCAAATCCTAAAGAGCAACTTAAGGCAATTACACTAAGGAGTGGAAAAGAGATCAAGAGTGATGTGGAAAAGAGAAGGGCTGAAGTACAAGAAAAAGAAAAAGAAGATGATCCTCCTGTCACTTCGGGAGAGAAAGTTGCACTTGAAAGTGAGAGAGAGAAGCAGCCACAAGAAACCAGCCCCAATTTGAAGGAAACCGACCTAGAGTACCCTATCCGGCAAGGTTGAACAAGGACAAGATTGATGCTCAGTTCGGTAAATTTCTTGAACTTTTTAAACAATTGCATATTAATATTCCATTTGCTGAAGCTTTGTCACAAATGCCTAAGTATGCTAAATTTTTTAAAGAAATCCTTTCTAACAAAAGGAAACTTGAGGAAGTGTCTTTAGTGCATTTATCTGAAAAGAGTTCAGTAATTTTGCAAAGAAGGTTACCTAAGAAGTTAAAAGATCCATGTAATTTTTCCATTCCATGTTTTATAGGTAATCTTGAGGTTAAAAGTGTATTGGCTGATTTGGGGGCTAGCATAAGTGTTATGCCCTATAAAATGTTTAGAGAGTTAGGCATTGGTAAACCTAAACCAACACTCATGACCATCCAACTTGCTGATAAATCGGTAGTCCACCCTCGTGGCATAGTAGAAGATGTGTTGGTAAAAGTCGGGGATTTCATTTTCCCCAATGATTTTGTTGTCATTGATATTGATGAGGATGCAGATGTTTCACTTATTCTTGGTTGGCCATTTTTAAATACAGCCCGTGCCCTTATCGATGTTCATGATGGCACATTGACTTTGAGAGTGGGTGATGAGAAAGTTATTTTTATAATACATGATGCCATGAAACATTCACTTTCACTTGATGAAGCGGAATCGTGCAATGATGTTATTGAGCATGAGACCGTAAATTGTGTTACTAACATTGTTTCCAAGGATCCCCTTGAGTTGTGTTTATTGCAGAAAAATGTTGAGGGTCAAGAAGCAATGGAGCAGCTTGCTTTTCTTGAGGCAAGCAAATCATTCAAATGCAGGGCATATGAGACCATTGAGATGCCAAAGGAAGAAAAGGCAAAACCATCGGTGATTGATCCACCCAACTTGGAACTGAAACCTCTTCCAGATCACCTTGAGTATGGGTTTCTGGCAGAGAAAAAGAAATTGCCAATAATTCTGAGTTCCCACCTATCTTCTAAGCAGAAAGAAAAACTTATCCAGTTGTTGAAGAAGCATAAGCAAGTGATAGCTTGGAAGATAGCAGACATCAAGGGTATCAGTCCATCCTATTACACTCACAAGATACTGATGGAGGACAAATTCAAGCCGGTAGTGCAACCACAAAGGAGACTAAACCCAAAGATGAAAGATGTAGTGAAGGCTGAAGGGATAAAACTACTTGATGCAGGGATTATATATCCGATCTAGGATAGTTCTTGGGTGAGCCCAGTCCAGGTAGTGCCAAAGAAAGGGGGGATGACTGTGATCCCTAATGAAAATGATGAGCTGATTCCAACAAGAACAGTTATCTGTTGGAGGGTTTGCATTGACTACAGAAAATTGAATGATGCAACTAGAAATGATCATTTTCCTTTACCCTTCATTGATCAGATGTTGGAGAGGTTATCCGGCCATGAGTATTACTGCTTTTTGGATGGTCTTTCAGGCTATTTCTAAATTCCTATTGCCCCTGAAGACCAAGAGAAAACTACATTCACCTGCCCATATGGGACATTTGCATATCGAAGAATGCCATTCAGGTTGTGTAATGCACCTGCAACTTTTCAAAGGTGCATGATAGCAATCTTTGATGAGCTTATAGAGGATATTATGGAGGTGTTTATGGATGATTTCTCGGTCTATGGCCGCTCATTTGAAAAATGTCTGGAAAACCTTGAAAGGGTCTTGATGAGATGTGAGGAAACCAATTTGGTGCTTAATTGAAAAAAGTGTCATTTCATGGTTCAAGAGGGAATCGTGTTGGGACACAAGATTTCAAGCAAGGGCATTGAGGTGGATCGGGCAAAGGTAGACATAATTGAGAAACTACTACCACCCACATCTGTGAAAGCCATCAGAAGTTTTCTAGGACATGCGGGTTTTTATCGGAGGTTCATTCGAGATTTTTCTAAGATAGCCCGTCCATTGACAAGACTCCTTGAGAAGGATGTCGATTTTGTTTTTGACGAGGAATGTCTGAGAGCATTCACAACCCTTAAGGAGAAATTGACCCATGCTCCAATCATGGTAGCTCCTAATTGGAATCTACCATTTGAACTGATGTGCGATGCAAGTGACTTTGCAGTAGGAGCAGTCTTGGGTCAACACAAAGAGAAATACTTTCAGCCTATCTACTATGAGAGCAAGACCTTGAACACAGCTCAAGCCAATTACATAACTACAGAGAAAGAGCTGCTAGTTGTGGTTTTTGCTTTTGACAAGTTTAGATCATATCTAATCTTGTCAAGGGTGATTGTTTATACAGACCATTCGGCTTTAAGGTATTTATTCGCGAAAGTTGATACTAAGCCTAGACTAATCTGATGGGTTTTGTTGTTGCAGGAATTTGACTTGACAATTCAAGACAAGAAGGGAGCCGAAAATCTTGCAGCAGATCACCTCTCTCGCTTGGAGAATCCAACCTTAGAGAGACTTGAAGAAGGAGACATTGATGATCACTTCCCCGATGAACAGTTGTACGCCATGGTAAGTGAGGTAAGTGATTTAAATTTTGAAACACCTTGGTTTGCAGATTTCGCTAACTATTTAGCTGTTAGGGAACTTCCTAAGGACTTAACTTATCAAGCAAAGAAGAAATTCTTTTATGATCTAAAGTATTATTTTTGGGAGAATCACTTTTTGTTTAAGTTATGTAAGGATCACATGATCCGACGATGTGTGGCATGGCCTGAAACAATGAACATCCTTAGTCAATGCCATGCCGGATCAGCTGGCGGTCATATGGGAGCCAATAGAACTGCTCAAAAGGTACTAGAATCAGGGTTTTATTGGCCCACTTTGTTTAAAGATAGCTATGAATTTGTAAATTGTTGTGATCGCTGCCAAAGAACTGGAAATATTTCATCTTGTGATGAAATGCCCCAGAATGGGATTTTAGTTTGTGAAATCTTTGATGTATGGGGAATTGATTTTATGGGACCATTTCCCAACTCTTTTGGTAACAAATATATTCTGGTAGCTATAGATTATGTATCTAAATGGCCTGAAGCCCAAGCCTTGGCAACCAATGATGCTAGGGCTGTGGTGCAGTTTTTGAAGAAGTTGTTTTCTCGATTTGGCACACCAAAAGCAATTATAAGTGATAGGGGTACTCACTTTTGTAACGCTCAGCTTGAGAAAGTTTTCAAAAGATTAGGAGTTACACACAGGTTTACTACTCCCTATCATCCCCAAACTAGTGGCCAAGTCGAGAACACGAATAGGGAGATTAAACGAATTATGGAAAAAACTGTTGAGCGATCCCGAAAGGATTGGTCCAAGAAATTGGACAATGCTCTATGGGCTTTTAGGACTGCATTCAAAACTCCCTTAGGAACTACACCATTCAGATTGATATATGGAAAAGCTTGCCATTTACCTGTTGAGATAGAACATCATACATATTGGGAAATAAAACAGATTAACCTTGATCTAACTTGTGCAGGTGAAAGGCGAAAATTACAGGTAAATGAATTAGATGAGTGGAGGTTGCAAGCTTATGACAATGCGAGAATGTATAAGGAACGTACCAAGAGATGGCGTGATGCTCACATTAAGAAACAGAAAGAGTTTCAAGCAGGAGATCAGGTATTGCTGTACAATTCAAGGCTTCGACTCTTCCCAGGTAAGTTGAAATCTCGATGGTCTGGTCCTTTTACTGTCAAGAAAGTTTTTCCTTATGGAGTGGTTGAAATAACCCACCCGGAAAAAGGAGATTTTAAAGTCAATGGGCACAAGCTCAAATCTTATTTTGGAGGAGAAATACAGGCCTTAAAGAAGGTTTTACACCTCCAAGATTAGGGACATTTGCCCGACCGTCCAACTAATACGACGTTAAAGAAGTGTTGGGTGGGACCCACCGTTTTATGTTTTTGGTTTGCGTCGTCATTTCATTTTAGTTTTATCTTTCTTTTATTGGATGGTTGTTTGTTTGTTTTGCCTTCATCTGAATTTGTAGAGGAAATTTGATTTCGGAGAATAAATTGAGCATATACCATGGACACGCCCGTGTCAATGGGCGTGTCATTATGTTTTTCAGGCAGTAGCTATAACACGTCCATGGACACGTCCGTGTTGATGGGCGTGTCATTATCTTCTTCAGACAGTAGCTACAACAAGCCCATGGACACGCCCGTGTCTATGAGCGTGTCATTATATTTCTTAAACAGAGGCTATAACACGCCCATGGACACGACCGTGTCCATGGACATGTCAAATATATATATATAATAAATAAATGGGCATGCCCTCGTAGCACGCTCAGAATAGTGGGTGTGTTGTTTGCATGTTTGTCACAGTGGCTATGACATGCCCACAAGCACGCCCGTGTCAAAGAGCTTGTCATGCAAACTGACTTTTATATCGTATGGCACGCCCAGTGACACGCTCGTATGGCACGCCCAGTAACACGGGCGTGTCACTGGGCATGCCGACGTTTTTATATATAGCGCCAATGCCATTTTCACGAAAAATTCAAAATTTTCTCTCATTTTCTCTCGTTTTCTCTCAAATTTTTTGCATTCTCACCGGCGCATTCACACACCCATTCAATTTAGGAAAGATTCTCACTCCCGGCTTGCATAAATTGCGTGCATTTTCTCATTTTCCAATTGAAATCACTCGTTCCATGCGGATTTGCGATTTTTTTCAGGTACGGGATCTCAACTTTTGCAATTTTTGGTTGTTTTCTTTCATTTTTCATATGCATTCCTTGTATTGTCTTGTGTTTACCTTGAAATTTGAAATTTCATGACTTGTTTGCGTTATTCTGTTGTGTTTTTATTTTTCGTAATTTTTTGCGGCATTTGATTAATTATAATTTTCTTCGTTTTAAATTTCGTTTTGATTCGGAATATGTTTATTTTTGAAATTGCTTTGCATAATATGTTGATTAATCAAATAACCACATAATCATTTGCGTTATTCTGTTGTGTTATTATTTGGTTTTGTTTTGAAATTGTTTTAATTAATCAAATAATCGTTTTGATTCTAGTTACTCGTGATTTTTGGATAATATGTTGTTATTGTGGGGATTGGTTTTATTGTGTGTTTATCATTCGGGTTGGTTTATTGCTTTCGGTTAATTGAGGTGTGCTGTTATAGGTGGATTACGTTTGTTTTGCATTATCGTTATAATGTCTGTATTTCGGTTAAGCTTGTATCATGCTATGCTTTTGTTATTGACGAACCTTTTGATTTGTTTTGTAGATTAACCGAAAATGGGCCCTCGCAAACAATCATCTTCTCAGCTTCCCACCAAACGGGCCCGAGGGGAGGGCAGTTCCAGCCAACCTGCTACACGCCCAACTTCTAAATTTATAGCGACACACAAATGCCTCAGATTTTCAAACGCCGAGGAACGAAGGCGCTTCGAACTGTTCGGCAATAAAGAATGGTCCGCACCTCGTTTCTTAGATTGGGAGGCTATGGAACTGGTTAACATTGCAGCAGAGGTGAAGGAGTTGATTGATCAACCAGGGTGGGACCAACTCTTCTCTATCAATGAACCCTCATACCGAGAGCTTACACTGAAATTTTACTGCACTTTCCAATTTCAGAAGACCAAGCTCTCCATTACTGAGCCGACGATTAAATTCAGACTGGGAGGGCAGAGGTTCAGCATGAGCATTAATGACCTTGGGATACATCTAGGGTTATATACTGAAGAGGAAGTCCAGACCTTTGATTATCTGAACGCCGAGGTGGATTTTGCTGTGTATGAGATTGTTCCTCCTCGGATTTGGCAGAACTTTGCACCCAATGCCGATAAATATCAACCCAAGGTCTCTAAGGCATCCAACTTCGATTCTTTCCCCTGCCGAGTGGTACACAATTTATTGGTTCATACTATTACAGCACGGCTGAGCAGTACAGGAGTGGTGACCTTGAGAGATCTATTTTTCCTGCACTGTATGACGCAGAAGATCCGGTGCAATGTAGCCCATGCCATCACCCACTTTTTCTACGAGCAGTCTAAAAAAGGAGTATCAGGTACTTTACATGGTGGCATGTATGTCACAAGACTTGCTCGCCGTCTGGGTTTATTAGATGGTTGCCTCCCTATGACGGTGGATAGTATGCCCAAGATGTTGGGTATGGACACATTAAAGAGACTGAACAGGGAGAAGGTAGCTGGGCTACAGGCCGCTCCTATGGATTCAGATATACCAGAGGCAACTCCTTCTGCTCCTACTTCCGATATACCACCACCTCCACCGTCAGATTATCCGGGTACATCCACCGCTGCTGCTGCACCTTCTTCTTCTGCTGGACCTTCTTTTGTCCAGACGCCTGCATTCCGGGATTGGCGCCAATCAGTTAATGTTGAGTGGGATGATGACAGGAAACCCACAAAGTTTGAGCGTCAGATTTTTCGGATTGAAGGAAAGATAGGGAACATCGAGCTGAATCAGAATATGATCTTAATCCAGCAGGAAGAGCTGCAGCAGCTCTTACAAGATCAAAGAAATTCTTTCTAAGCCCAGCTGGATCACGAGATCTTGAGACGGCAATGGCTGGAGCAATCCATGTTGGAATTCTGGCGGTATCAGGGGTTTTGCCCTTCGCAGCCACCACCTCCACCCTATCAGCCACCTGCCCGTGCAACGACACCTGCACCTGCACCTGCACCGAAACCTGCATCACAGATTGATGTTTCCGATGATGAGACCAGCAGTGACTAGCCACATTTTAATTTTATTTTTATTTTTTATGTCATCTTTCATTTCTTTACTTGATTAATACGCTTTTTAGTTTTTCTTCTTTTAATTGCTTTTGGATTATTATTATTATTTTCTTTAAGAACTGTTTCTTTTCTTTATTTATGTATTAACCTTGTTTTGTGTGCATTTTAGAATATTGTTTTGATGCAAAACCTCCTTCACCGCACTCTTGGCACCGTACTCATACTCATCCACTCATGGACATAAAAAGGGCAGTTATTCTCTCTCTTCATTGTTTCGTATTTTGCGCACACATTTAGGACAATGTGCATCTTAAGTATGGGGGAGAGGTATACTTTCTTGAGTAAATTTTTACTACTTCATTCTTTTTATTTGATTCATTTATCTCAATCAATGCCTGCTGAGTAAGCTAAATTGTTATGATAAGTGTGACTTGATGTGATTTTCCTTTATATGTTAAACTAATTTGAGATTTCCTAAATGACAATTTCTTGTTGAGGTTAACTTAGTGATTTCGATCAATTGCTGAGGATCGATTGTAATGGCTATAGTTAAGTTGTGGATTGATGGAAATTGGAACATTACTAGAGTTTAAAACCTTAGTTACATTTTTTAGCATAATATAATTCCGTAGATTCTTGAGTCAGACTTAGTACGACCCTTAAGTTTATGACCCTTGAATAAAAATAACCAAAACAAATAATTCTAATTAAAGGAGCTTTGAAAATTTTTCCCTGTTCCGCTGATTTTGACTCTCAAATCAAAATAAATGAGTTGGAATCATGAATAGTGCTAGTAGCCATTTGAACGGTGATTCTGGCTGAGTAACCGGGGGTCGACATCACAAATGTTTACCTTCGCGTCAAAAGGCTAGTATCAGTTCAAACAAGTCGGGCTCCTTAAAATATATATATCTATAAAAAAAATTGAGGGTTAAAGTGCTTAAGAGAAAATTTACGTTTTTCGTACTTTGTTCATGGCATTTGGATTTGCTGGAATTTTATGCTCAATTTTTTAACTCTGAATTTTTAGGTTTTAGGGAAATTTTTATTTTGAAACTTCTTGATTCAGCTGCTATGATTGTGAATTATTTTGGTTGAGAAAGTGAGGTTATCCGATTCGAGCATTGTCAAAACTTTATTTTTCTTTTTGAATATAGAGGGATTCCGTCATTTCTGCTTATTACAGTAATTTAGTTTGCTTGAGGACAAGCAAAAACTCAAGTGTGGGGGAATTTGATAAGTACACAATTAATAATATTTTATTCCTATTTCTTAATATGATTATTATCCAATTGAGTTTAATTTGTTTGTTCAAAGTGCATTTTAGGATTAATTTCATGAATTCTTGATAATTTGAGACTTATGGTCATTTTGGAGGAATTACGGATGAAAGTAGAAGAAAAGAGCAAAATCTATCAATGGACACGCCCATGAACACGGGCGTGTCAATAGACGTACCCTTGATACTGCATTCAGTGGCTATGACACGTCCAGTACCACGGGCGTGTCAATGAACGTGCCTTTTATCCAGACTCACAGTAGCTGTGACACGCCCAGTACCACGGGCGTGTCAATGAACGTGCCTTTTATCCAGACTCACAGTAGCTATGACACGCCCAGTAACACGGGCGTGTCAATGGGCGTGCCCTTTATTCAGAATCACAGTGGCTATGACACGCCTAGTGACATGGTCGTGTCAGTGGCCGTGTCACCTATCGAAAAGTTAAATTCTTTGCACTGATTGGGGAACAAGTGGGGGACAATAGTTGTGCTTTTGTCAAAAAGAAAGAACAAGAAAAGGAAAGCTTGCCTAAATCAGGGAAAGGGTGATGAACCAAAGGAAGGTGGTAGACAATGGATGGGTATGGTGAGTTGGAGGTATGAGCTGGAGATTTGAATGGAAATAAAAAGATAAGAGGGGGAGAAGAACAACAGTTTTTGCTGGGACGTTTTTGTAAACAGAGAACAAGGAAGAGGAGGAGGAACCAGCTGCTGGAGCAAGGAGAAAGGTCTTGAGCTCAGTTTGAAGAAGGATACACATCTTGCACAAGCCCTAAACCAAGAATCAAGGATTGAAGTGAAGAAATACAAATTCTTTGCCATGAATTGTTTGGTTTCTCTTACTCATTTATCTTGCTCTGTTTTTCTAGTTTTGAATATGAACGAATTCCTTCTCTATCTAGATGTTGATGAACCCTAGCTCATTTGTATGAATTGAATAATTATATTCAGTTGAATCATTTAATTGAGTTGTTTTATTCTTATGATACTTGATGTTATTTCCAAATGATAATAGCATGCTTATTGATTGGTTGTTATTTTCATATTATTGACTTGAGAAAAATTGATGTGAATTGAATACTCATAAGGGTTGAGGATTGATTGGGGTACTAGAGATAGACCTACAAGATCCTTTGGTTTATAGTTCTTTGTTCTTAATGCAAGATCTATTTAATTGTGTTTGAGAAGAGATTCCAGCACTCTACTTAGTTATTAGGGATTAATCCACTCGAGAGAGGCTTTAATCTAATTTAGAGGAATGTCAATTTAATTCTATTAAATGATTTAGCTGAATTGATTGATCATAAATATTATTGAGGCTAGGGGGATTCAATATCTGGATAGTATTATTAATATTATTATCAATCCTTTTTGCACAGCATTTAATTTCCATTTATTTTCAGTTATTAATTAGTTGTATTTAGTCACAAAACATCACAAAACTATTAATTTGCTAAACAAGAGTTAAGATTTGCACTAGTACTTGGCCTTGTCCCCAGTAGAACAATAACTCATTCACTACTATACTATTTGGGCGATCCGTGCACTTGCGGTATTACCATAGCGCAGCTCGCGCACGCCACAGTGTGATGGCAATAATATGCTTAAGCTTCAAAGGCTCGGTATTAGAAGTATTTACTGAACTCGGCTATGTAAAGAGGTATTAAAAAATTCATTGATCGATACAGGTCTTGGACCTGTGAGTTTTCATATTAGCACATTACTTTAAATCTTTGGGAGTTTTGAATTGAAAATTGAAAATCATGGAAGATAGTGGGAAAACCATGAATAAGGATTACTCGATCCCTGATCACAGTTCCCAATTTTTAGAGATTTCCCCTATATCATCCTTAATTTTAAATTTGCCATGCAAAACTCTTTAGAGTTTAATTAGCTTCCCAATATAAAGTCCCAGTTCATATATATCATTTAGAGAAGACACTAACGTATCAATTTATATGTCATTAAGAGGATGATTAGTGCCATATATCCCCTTATTCTTTCTGCTATTTTTTTTTTTTTGCATTGGTTCATTAAGGGTAATTTTTGTTATCACTACATGTATAGGTACCTTTTCATCCTAAAACTTATTTTACAATACCTATTTTACTAACACACAAAATCGGCAAAGAAATTTCTAGTGTTTGTTGCATTTTAAAGTATCTCAGGGAGAAGCTATTGTAACACATGATTTGAGTTTGGATTGCATGTTACCTTAACATGTTTTTTTTTTAATAAATTACCTTAACATGTTATTCAGACATCAGCAAAAATCATCAAATTTATTATTTCAATGCTCATTCATGGGCCTAGACATTTCAAAACAATAAGACAGTAAAGTCTGTAATGCCCATTCATGATATAGAATGCACATTTTATCTTAAAACTAAGACTAAAAAACAAAATTAGACAAAATCAATAGAAACACCCATTCACTATATGGCATGCTCATTATAGTCTAAAAGAATTTGAGTATTTCAATTTTGGAGGATTCAACAGTTTTCGTGCCACTAGAATTGGGTCTCAAGACCATTTACATAAAAGTTCAAAGAAACATGTTCGCAAAAGAGGCAAACCCGTTCAACTCAAAAGGAGAAAGCTGAAATTCAAACAATAGAAGCAAGAACATCTATTCACATACTTCAACCCATGCGTAGGGACAACTTAAAATCGGGTAGTACTGGCAAGAACACCTACTCATAAAGAAGAAGCTTGTTTCAATATAAACATGACTAAAAGAATTTTAGGTAGAAGCAAACATAACAGTCTTTTAGTCCATAGAACGCCTATTATAGAAATAAACTTGCAGAAATCTATGAACAAAATAAAAAATAATTCTTCGTTTTACAAAGGCAATGCATAGTATTAAAGGTGTAAAATAGAATCTGCAGAGAATCCACTACCCTTTGCTTGTACTTTTTGAATTTGAAAAGCTAATTTAAAGGCCAGCAGCTTAAGCCTATGAAAAAGGGAATTCTTGAAAGGCTTTTGGCATACGTAAGAAGTTGAAACATCCTGAAAATGAGCTTCCATTTTCATTGTGCTTTCACTTATAGTTTGTGTTAGAATTAATTTTAAATTATTAAAATTAATCCTCTAATTAATCATAAGTGTGGGCTAAATATATTTAAATATTAAATATGTATTGCAGTCAAATTAAAATAGTCAAATTAAAGTTGTGATCAAATTAGGATTGTTGACTATTGAGGTGTCTTACTCGTAATAGGATTATAAGTGTAGAGACCGATAAGAGTTTCTATTTTGTTGAAGGACCAAAATAGAAACTATCATCATCAGTTATAAATAAGGGGTCGTGGTCTCCAGGGGAACACAACAATTTGAGAGAACATTACGTTCCTTCAGTAGTGCTTCCGCTAAACTTAAAGTGTGTATCCCCTGGAAGGCGACAAACTCCAAAATCGTCTTCAGCTTCAACATACGATGATGTCAGGTACGCAATTTACCCCTTTGCAATTTAATTTGAATAATCTAGTGATCTATGCATATTTTATATTTTAGGGGAATCGGGTTTTCTTCCCCTGTCAATTGGTATCAGAGCCCTGTGCTAGGTTGCTAGATTTTCCGATTAAATTGTTTTTTGTTTTGATTCTAGAAAATTAATTCGGTGATTGTAATTTTCTAGAATTAATTTAAAATCCAATTTGGTAATCTGAAATCAATTTTGGTTTGATTTATTTTTTGGATTAAATTACTGAGATTATTTAATTAATTCTGGAAAAAATCGAATTTCTGGACTTGAATTTTGGTTTGTGATTTTTTTCTGGAATTAATTAATTTTTGGTTAATTAATTATGTAAATTAATTAATTAAAGATTAAAAAAATTATTCAGTTTTGAAACAGTTTTGCGATAACAGTTTTTTTTTTAAAAAAAAAACTGAAACTGGGAAGAATGAAACAAATTTTGATTGTCGCTTAAAAGTAATAGCAGTTGAGTGAGGAGAAATTTGATTCTTTGTGCTTAGAAAGAGGCGCGAGAATTATTTTTGCACCTCCTATGACAGTGGCAATTGGTGCAAAGTTTGTTCCATTGAGAAAACCAAAGAAATTGCCTCGTACTTCTTTCACTTCTTTGTTAATTTTCTATGTGCAACATTGAAATTACTAGTCCCATTGATGTACTGTTTGTCTTGTTATGGTTGTATAGATTGACAAGATCTATTAAATGACAAACATTATATTAATTAATTAAAGTTTATTGCAATATTTAATTGAGCTTAAATTTAATTAATATAAATATTGCAATTAATTTATTAAGAATTGCAGTTCAATTAAAGTTTAATTTTATATTTATTACAATATTAAATTTTAATTGTATTTGAGAATTTATTAAATTGAGTTTAAATTTTGGTATTTTAGTCCTGATTGTGTTTAATATTTTTATAATAAATTAATTGAAGCAAAAAGTTACCAAAGTGACCTCTATTGTGTAAATTAATTTATTTGGGATATTAGACAGGTGTATTAAAATTCATTGCGAGTAGTATACCGGCCCAAAGGAAGGTTGCTATCTGGCTGAATTGAGAATACATTGCGGTAATAAATATGTGATAATTATTATGTGTTCATCCATGTGGATAATAAATCGGCCCAAATGAAGGTTTATTATTTGACAGGACTGAATTGTCAATATTTGATTACTGCGTTGAGATATCAATTACAGTTAATATTTTATGTCCAAAGATGAGAATATTAATGTTGTGTCCGGTATCTTGTTTCTAATATTTAAACTCTACTTCTGTGATTTGTTTCAATTTTTTGTGGATTGTGAGTTTATGTCATTTATTTATTTTCTCTGAATTCAGCTAGCATGCCGTGTAATCCCAACTTTGTCCCTATGAATGAAAATATTGATAATAAGACTGCTGATAAGGGAAAATATTTGGTTTTAGTCTGTTCTGAAGTTAATTTAACTTCGGTACCTAGAAACACTTGGTGGATAGATTCTGGTGCTACTGGTCACATAAGTGTTTCATTGCAGGGTTGCCTAAACTACCGAAAGCCAACTGACGGTGAAAGATACGTTTATATGGGAACTGGCGAACCGGTAGAAGTAGAGGCGATAAGATATTTTAGATTGCATTTAAGAACTGGAAATTTTTTGGATCTAGTAGATACTTTTGTTATTCCGTCTTTTAGGCGGAATTTAATTTCTGTTTCCCATTTGGACAAATCTGGTTTTACTTGTTCATTTGGAAACAATAAAGTTACTTTATCTATGGATTCAAAAATTTTAGGTACTGGTTTCTTGTATGCACTTCATAATCTATATATGTTAGACATCGATGCCTCTTATAATGAGACCATGCAAGTTAGTACTATAGGTACCAAAAGGAAGCTGAATATGGATAACTCAGCTGCTCTATGGCACAGACGTTTGGGTCACATATCCAAATCTAGAATAGAGCGTCTTGTGTCAGATGGTATCATAAATACACTTGATTTCACAGATTTGGACTCCTGTGTTGAGTGTATTAAAGGTAAACAGACTAAACAAAAGAGATTAGGTGCCAATAGGTCATCAAACGTCTTAGAGTTGATACATACGGACATCTGTGGCCCATTCCCTACAGCAACTAGGAATGGTCAAAGATACTTTATATCATTCATAGACGATTACTCACGTTATGGGTACCTATATCTCATTCATGAGAAATCTGAGTCTCTAGACGTTTTCAAATCTTATAAGGCCGAAGTTGAAAATCAACTCGGAAAGAAGATTAAATCTGTTAGATCTGACCGTGGAGGTGAGTACTATGGCAGATATGACGGTTCAGGTGAACAACGTCCAGGGCCATTTGCTATTTTCTTGCAGGACTGTGGTATAGTCCCTCAATACACCATGCCTGGTACACCCAACATGAATGGTGTATCTGAGAGACGTAACAGGACTCTTATGGATATGGTTAGAAGTATGATTAGTCATTCTTCTTTACCTGAGTCTCTGTGGGGAGAAGCATTAAAGACAGCAGTCTATCTTCTTAACAGAGTACCAACTAAAGCAGCTACAAAAACACCTTATGAGCTTTGGACTGGACGCAAGCCCAGTCTAAAGCACCTTCATGTTTGGGGATGTCCTGCTGAGGCTAGGCCTTATAGGCCTAATGAAATAAAATTGGACTCCAAAACTGTTAGTAGCTACTTTGTTGGTTATTCTGAGCGATCTCGGGGTTTTAAGTTCTATAATCCTACTTCCAGATCTATTTTTGAGACGGAAATTGCAACATTCTTTGAGGATGTTGAGTTTGGGGGGAGAAATAAGGTTAGAAACATTGTCTTTGAGGAGGGATCGAGTCAGGAATACTCAGTGTCGATTCCTATCTTTGCTCCTGGGACTGTTCAGGTTCCTAGAAATGTTAATATCCCAGAAGCAATTCCGGATCCAATACAAGACAATGTTGATCAACTTCCCCATCAGGATGAAGAAGTTGTTCTTCCTCAAGAACAAGCTCAACAACCTCAAGAATTTGAGCCAGAACCTGTGCCTTTAAGAAGGTCTACTAGAGAGAGAAGAAATGCTATTCCGGATGACTATGTAGTATATCTTCAGGAACATGAGGATACTGTAGACATGATGGAAGATGATCCTATCAGCTTTCATCATGCCATGCAGGATTCCAACTCTCAGAAGTGGATTGAGGCAATGAGTGAAGAATTTAAGTCAATGCAAGACAATCAAGTTTGGGATCTTGTTCCATTACCTGAAGGAAAGAAACCCATTGGTTGCAAATGGATATTTAAAACCAAGAGGGATTCTAAAGGTAATGTGGAAAGATATAAGGCACGTCTTGTAGCTAAAGGCTTCACTCAGAAAGAGGGGATTGACTATAAAGAGACCTTCTCTCCGGTTTCATCGAAGGACTCTTTTAGGACAATCATGGCTCTAGTTGCTTATTTTGATCTCTAGCTTCATCAAATGGATGTGAAGACTGCGTTTCTCAATGGAGACATTGATGAAACCATCTATATGGTGCAGCCAGAAAACTTTGTGTCTGGAGACCCAAAGCAACTGGTATGCAAATTAAAGAAATCCATTTATGGACTCAAGCAAGCTTCTCGTCAGTGGTACTTCAAGTTCCATGAAGTAGTTGTCTCTTGTGGTTTTGAGACAAATGCTGTGGAAGATTGTGTGTATCACAAGTTCAGTGGGAGTAGGTTTATCTTTTTGGTCTAATATGTGGATGACATATTGCTTGCTACTAACTGTAAGAACTTGCTGCACGAGACCAAAGTCTTTCTCTCAAAACACTTTGAGATGAAAGATTTAGGTGAAGCTTCTTTTGTATTAGGGATTCAAATACATCGAGACCGTACTCGAGGTATTCTTGGATTATCACAAAAGGGCTATATTGAGAAAGTGCTCAAGAGATTTAATATGCACAATAGTAGACCAATTGATACTCCAGTTGCTAAAGGAGATAAATTCAGTCTTGATCAGTGTCCAAAGGGTGAACTTGAGATTCAGGAAATGCAGAAGATTCCTTATGCGTCAGCAGTTGGGAGTCTGATGTATGCTCAAGTTTGCACTCGTCCAGATATTTCATTCATAGTTGGCATGTTAGGACGATATCTCAGCAATCCAGGAATGGATCATTGGAAAGCAGCCAAAAGAGTCTTGAGGTATCTTCAGAGAACTAAGGGACATATGCTCACATACAGGCGATCAGATCAGCTTGAGATCATTGGGTATACTGATTCTAATTTCGCGGGATGCCAAGACAGTCGGAAATCCACATCAGGCTACATATATCTCTTGGCTGGCGGTGCTATTTCTTGGAAGAGTGTGAAACAAACTCTAGTAGCTACCTCCACCATGGAAGCAGAATTTGTAGCAAGTTATGAGGCATCCAATCAGGCAATCTGGCTGAGGAACTTTGTCACAGGGCTGCGCATTGTGAATGGCATTGAAAGGCCATTAAAGTTATACTGTGATAATAACTCAGCGGTTTTATTCTCCAACAACAACATAAGCTCTTCTCGATCGAGACACATTGGGATAAAGTTTCTGGCTGTGAGGGAGAGAGTACAGAGTGGACAGATATCCATAGAGCATATTGGAACGAACTCCATGATTGCGGATCCGCTCACTAAGGCTGTGATACCGAAAGTTTTTCATGAGCACACTGCTCATATGGGTGTCACATTATTTGAGACTATTTAGTTTCAGTGGGAGTTTGTTCATTATGGTTATACTCTGTTTTGTAATGGATATATTATGTTATTAATACTCAGTTTCTGCAGAAAATAAAGTATTTATTTTGTTACACTCTGTATTATTATTGATTGATCTCACTAAAGTATGACCAGTTGGAAACAGGCATGATTAGATCACATTACATGTAGTTTCCATGCTACACTCCTATTATTGATCTATGTCATTTGAGAGTATTGGTAATGTGATTGATGGTGGTTTGAGTCACGATGAATGTGGCGACTGGCCCTTCAGTCCTTTATCGATATAATCAATGGACGAGATTGTTTGAGGCACCTTCAGTATGACTGCTTTTATGAGCTCATTAAGGTATATACATTTATATTTAATATATGTTAGCCCAAGTGGGAGATTGTTAGAATTAATTTTAAATTATTAAAATTAATCCTCTAATTAATCATAAGTGTGGGCTAAATATATTTAAATATTAAATATGTATTGCAGTCAAATTAAAATAGTCAAATTAAAGTTGTGATCAAATTAGGATTGTTGACTATTGAGGTGTCTTACTCGTAATAGAATTATAAGTGTAGAGACCGATAAGAGTTTCTATTTTGTTGAAGGACCAAAATAGAAACTATCATCATCAGTTATAAATAAGGGGTCGTGGTCTCCAGAGGAACACAACAATTTGAGAGAACATTACGTTCCTTCAGTAGTGCTTCCGCTAAACTTAAAGTGTGTATCCCCTGGAAGGCGACAAACTCCAAAATCGTCTTCAGCTTCAACATAAGATGATGTCAGGTACGCAATTTACCCATTTGCAATTTAATTTGAATAATCTAGTGATCTATGCATATTTTATGTTTTAGGGGAATCATGTTTTCTTCCCCTGTCAGTTTGTATTATTGAGTGTTCTTTAGCAAAAACTAGTGAACTTTATTTCCACTATCTTTAGAGCTTGAAATTATATAAAAAAAAAATCTTGAGAAACTATAAATCTCTTTAAACACAAGTTTGTGTAAGGGCGGAATCCCAGTGTCTGACTAATATACAGGTGAAATTCTTGAAATATAACTAAGTCAAAGGTGAAGTTCTCATATTTTAATTATTATAGCTATTGGATGGTATCCTATTTGGATTAGTAGAACCCTAACTGATAATTTTGAGAAAATGGACGTAGAAGAAGCACATTACTCTAAACTACTATATAATTCAACTAAGTCTCTCTCTCTCTCTCATGCGATCCAAATTTGTAATTGTAAAAATTGCCTTAAGTTCTTCAAAATCTTATTCATCCTCGTTAATATCCTCTCTCTCTCTCTCTCTCTCTCTCTTTCTCTCTCTCTCATGTGATCCAAATTGGTAATTGTAAAAATTGGCTAAGTTTTCAAAATCTTATCTATTCTCCTTCTCTCTCTCTCTCTCTCTCTCTCTCTCATGTAATCCAAATTTTTAATTGTATAAATTGCCTAAGTTTTTCAAAATCTTATTCATCCTCCTTAATATATTGCCATATCAGAGCCAATAATTCTCATTCATGTCCCCAAGTCTTGAAGAGTAATTTCCATAGGGATTCCTGACTTTCCCCATGGCTTGGAGCGCTATGTTAATATGCAAAGGTGTTAAATTCAAGACCTAAATAACCAATGAATTTTTTATTTTTTGAAAATAAAATCTGTTTTTGGCCTTTTTTTTTAAATAAAATCAATTTGACTTTTCCTAATTTATTCCCTAACAAAAAAAAAAAACAAATTTTGAAGTTTCAAAATAAAACATAATCAAATTTGATCTCTTTGGTAAAAAATATAATTTAGAGATCATTTTCGAAACTTAAAAAAAATATTTTTTTGTTAATTTACTTTTTTAAAAATTTTAATTTTAGTTTAATTTTGTTGAGAAAATCCAAATTTTACTTTAATTTTGTTGAGAAAATTGAAATTTTAAATTTATTTTATTTAAAAAAACAAAGGTATTATAATCAGAAAAAAATCAAATTAATTAAATTTCATTTTATATTAAAAAAGCAAAAAAGACATATTTTATAAAAAGTAAAAAAATATATTAACTCATAATTTTGATTCTTGTAATTGTATGAGTTATTTTAATTATTTTTTTTAATAAATTTAACTTTTGAATATAAATTTTTTTTATTCAATTTAATTGATGATATATGTAGTATTGAGTCGGAGAGAATCCAATCTAAAATTTTATCATTAAGTAGATGGAATAAAATAATTAAAAATTATGGGGAATATAATTAATAATTTATATTATTGTTTTATCTCTACATACGTTAGTCCACGGACCATTATCATTGTATAATTACGTGGGAATTAAAAAAATGGAAAAAAAAAAGTAAAAGAGAAACGGAAAAAGAAAGTGTAATTTCTTAGAAATATTCTCGCCGTGGCGGACTGCAAAGGTAGAGGCGTAGAGCCGACCACATTTCTCGTTCGTTGTCCCATTTAGACGGCCGCATTTGCTTCGGTAGGCTTCTACGCATTCCGTTCAAGCACTTAGTTACCCGAACTAAAGATATCCGACTCTATCCCATTTTCCGAACTCAAAACAATTTTCTATTTCACAACTGGGGTGAGTGATGGCTGCTTCTGCGCATTCCCTTCTGTGGTTGGTGTAATTTTTTTTTTTTTCGAAAATGCTGTGGTTGGTGTAATTGATTAAAGGTTGGAAAATCACCTGTTGTATTATCAACGGCTTACAGCTGTCTACATTATTTATCAATTAATAATAATATTTTGATTTTTAAATTTAAGTATCAAAATAAATCTTCTTTTTTTTTTTTGCTTTTTTTTCTCAACTTTATGGCCCACCACTGGTAGACTTGAAATTTTAAATTCTTTTATGTTCTAATTGAGTTGCAATGTGTTCATTTTCTCTCATTGATTTTTTAGTGAATCCACACACAATTACACATTAATGAGAGATAAATATTCCTTTTCGGATTGATTATGTTTAGTTCTTTTATCCAGTTTTAACTTGATTCAGATTTAGTTATTATTTTAGAATTGCTAAAAATTTTGAATAATTAGTAAGAAAATTTTATTAATTATTATATAAAAAAAAACTGTTAACATTGGCGGAATGAATAAGTAGGTGTAAAAACCATAGTATTTGGCTGCTATTAGAGCTAACACTTGATAAATCAAGACAATGAATAAGCATTTCTTTACATATTATCGCATAATCAGTGGCGAAATCAGGTGGTTGTGGAAGGGGACAAAATTTTTACCTCTTGTCGTTGCCGGTGATAGTTCTGTCTCCGATGTCGTCGTCATTGGCGAGCCTTTCAACCGTTTGCCTTTCAGTTTGTCCCCTTCTCTCTTCCTAGCTCCCTCTCTCTTTTTTATCTCTTCTTCAACCTCAAGTTCTCTCTCTCCACCTCTGCAACTCGAGCTATGAGGTTCGTGTCCGCTGGCCATCATCGGCGGCCAGAAACACTCCTCTGTATGTATTTTTGGCCACCGGTGAGGAGGGTCGGTTACCCCCTACGACCCCCTAAGTTTATCTCTGTGTACAATTTTCTTTTAATTAAAATAACTCTAGCATCAACTGATAGCTATAAAGAATAAATAATAAATGTATATACATCAAATATTAATACAATTTTTTGCAACGATTTAAGTGTAATTGTCTTTAATTATTAGTTAATTAGAAAAGAAAAACTTTTAATAATTACACAAAAGGGATCAGATGGGCCCAAATTGTTTAGTCAACTGTTGCCAAATATATACGAGTGAGATTTTTCTTTTAAATTCTCGAAGACTGAGATTTTAAGTTCAAACTCTTTATGTATAGTCTTTTTAAAACTTAAGAGGGAATGAGTGCATTATTTCTTAATAAATCTATTCGATTATAATAAAAAAATTAAAAAAAAAGATATAAAATTGAAAATTATAATTAAGCTAATAAATTTAAATTTTATTTTTTATTTAAAAATACTTTTAATATACCATGTAGACCATTTTTAAGATGGTGATGAGGGGAAGGACAATTTTAAGCCAAACATTAATTCACTGGAAAAAGAATCGAGCAACGCACTGAAAAAATGCGTGGAAGCTCACCCGAAGCAAATACGCCGTCTAAATTGGACAATGAAGGAGAAATTTTATCGGATAGGAGGCAATTTTGTCTAGTCAAAAAAAAATTATCGAATAATCGGATATATATTCGACATTGATTTTATAAATAAATTATTTTATTATTAAAACAAGTGGGTAGATGTCGCTGTATATATATATATATATAAAGTGTGCAAAGTCCCAACTCAAGAATGCTTAGATCGGATAATCCCATTTTTTTATAAAAAAAATATTTAATTTTTTGGAGCCATTGTGAAAAAGAAAAAGGAATTGTGAAAATTAACATAACATCTCAATAATGTAGTTTTCACATTCGAGGTG
The DNA here is from genome assembly GCA_947685225.1 of Garcia nutans. Classification (NCBI taxonomy): domain Eukaryota; kingdom Viridiplantae; phylum Streptophyta; class Magnoliopsida; order Malpighiales; family Euphorbiaceae; genus Garcia; species Garcia nutans. The sequence goes on from CANTUV010000055.1 coordinate 7,009,857, forward strand.
GGCCAATTGTCCGTGACCTTTATTCATCGGTTCGGATCGGATATCTTACGGCGAAGCTTCTTACTCACTCATCGTCGGATCCATTTATATTCAATGGACTCAAATCGTGATCATTTTCTTTCTTTATAATGAACCAAAACTTGCGCTCCCCGAGGATTATACACCGTAACTCGCTAGTCTGATTCACGAATTTATTACAAAAAAAAATTATGAATTATATATGTTGAATTTTTTAAAAGACTTCATAATTTTTTTTTAAATCTAAATCAAAATATAAGCAAATCTAGTCATTTATAAGTTTTTGGTGTTCCCTTATACTAGGATAATGTGATAATTCGATAATTTAATTGTCTCAATCAAAAATTGATATTCAATTTAATTTGATCATTGATTTAAAGAATTCATTTTTCATTATCATTTTAATATGTTAAATGTAATAATCAAAATAATTTCTTTTATGAGCCAATATATAAATATAACTTTTATTAATATATGATTTTAGATTATTTTTATTAATAGTTATATTATTATATTAAAACCATATTTTTTCATTAATTATATAAATTTTAAATAATGAGAGATACTATTTGTAGAGTTAAATTTTTAAGGCCAAAGTAATTAATTTTTTAATTACTATCTAAATTACCAAAATTGTCTTTTGATTGATCACCAAATAAAGATTTTATTTTTGCTCTTCTCAAAACACTATTGATCAGGAAAAAATATGAAGAAGAAATTACACAAATTTATCTTTCCTTTTTCAGTTTTATTGAATCAAGTTTTTTTTTTTTCAAAATATGGCATATTTTTTATTTTGAAGGTTTTTTACGGTGATTTTTAAATTTTTAAATTTTTTTGTTTTATTTTTATTTTTTTATTCAGATTTTTTTTAATTTCATAATCTCACAAATACATAATTTACACATAATATTTATTAAATATATATAATATTTATGTAACATTTATCAAAATATATGCAGAACATTTACCAACTATCTATGAACTATCTATAGAAATTTTTCAATATTATTTTTTTAACTTTATATTCATATAACATACACAGAATATACGCATAATATATATATAGCAAATACATAATATATATATATATAACATCTATTAAACATTTATAACATCTACATAATATACATCAAATATACATAGAATATCTACTAAATATTTACATAATGAAATTAATATTTTTTAACTTTATTTTTTTGTGTCTATAATATGTAAAATTTATTTAAAAATAAATTTAATAATTTTTATTAATATTTTTTTATTTTTTTTATTTTTTTTATTTTTTTTATGAATGTTATTAGTTATTTATAATTAAAATTAATATTTTTTATAAAAATTTATAAATTTATATGCTGAAAAAATAATTTAAAATAATAATTTTTATTATTTTATTAAAATCTTTTTATTTAACTATAAAGTTTGAAAAAAAAAAGAATAAAAATTGAAATAAAATATTAATTACAGTGAGAGAAAATATTTTTTTTTAAAAAATTCTTATTTAAATAAAGAGTGAGATATTTTTAAAATTTTACTCTATTTTTTTTAAGTACAAACATTTTTATTTTATGTAATATTTTTGAAATAAATTTTATTTTTTCAAAAAATTTTGCAAATACGGAGGTATAAAGTTGGGCCCCTAAGCCCAGCCTTGGATGAATGAGATTCCGAGGTTCATATTGCGGGGACATAAAGCCGAGAGAAATTTATACTCAGCACGGCATTTAGTGGTTTCCTTTTCACTTTAACTGCAATATTTTTTTAATGTAGGACACACGCATCACTTTTATTTCATTTTTAATTTTTTAAACAGTAATTTTTATTTTTATTTATATTATTTTATTTAAAAATAATTTTTAATATCGTATTCTCAATACATATAAAAAAAACTTATACAATATATACATAATATATATATATAACATATATAAAATACATATAATAAAACAAATAACATCTATCAGATCTATTATACATCTATTAAATATCTACTAAATATTTACCAAACATCTGAATAATATTTTTTAATTTTATTTTTTTAATCTTTTATTCTCTTAACTTTTACACAACATTCACACTGAATCCATAGAACATCTTCATAAAATAGATATAATATACATAATAAATATATAACACATGCACAATATCTATCAAACATACACAGAACATCTATTATACACATATACAACATCTAAATAATAAAATTAATATTTTTTTAACTTTATTTTTACATTTATAATATGAAAATCTATTTAAAAATAAATTTAATGATTTTTATTAATATATTAATATATTTTTTCTTTTTTGGTTATTTTTTGTGAGTGATATTTATTTTTTATAATTAAAATTAAAATTTTTCTTTATAAAAATTAATAAATTTTATATACTGAAAATATAATTTAAATATTAATTTTTATTATTTTATTAAAATATTTTTATTTAATAGTGAAGTTTTAAAAAATAAAAATTAAAGTAAAATATTAATTGTCGTAAGAGAATATATATTTTTTTTAAAAAAAGCATATTATTTCAGTGAGAAGTGAGATATTTTTTAAATTTTGCTTTAACTTTTTCTAAAATTATAAATACTTTTGCTTTTTGTAGTAGTTTTAAAATAAAATTTGTGTTTTTTTAAGTAGTTTTGTAAATATCCCTAAAGCCAAAGAGGCTATAGCTCGAGGATAGTACTCACACTAGCAGACCTACGCATGTCGAGTCTCATATTAGGAATATCAAACAGATATAGTATGAGAAAATTATTTTTTTTAAACTCAAACTAAATTAAATTTAAACTATCTGTACCCATTCTAAAGTCGATTATAAATAATTTTTTTATTATTTGTACCTATCTCAAATCTATTTAACAATATATATTCATTACACATACCAATTTAATTACCTTTTTAAATATAAAAATTTTAAATTATTATAAATTTTAAATTATAATTTTCTCAATTAAATAATTATAAATAAAAATTTAATACTAATATATTTTTATTAAAATAAATATATACACACAATTATATAATAAAAAAATAATAAATACATAATTAAAATTTAATAAAAAATAATTAATATATAACCAGATTTGGGTGGCGGATATTTATGGGTATATACTCGAACACATATTAGACAATAAAAATATTACATGTACCCCTTCAAACCCATTTATAAATTATTCGTGTCCTATATAAATGGATTATGATTAATCAAGTAATTGAAAATACCCGATTTATTGTCATCACTATCTCATGGTCCTCCTCGCTACTAGTTAGGCGGCCAACTGCAATAATACAAATTTATCTTAATTGTCAAATAAGAGATACTATTTAGAATGTCACAGCTCAAAATGACAAACTACATGTCAACAAAAATGCACTTTTCATGTAACAGGCAATGTGATAAAAGTAGCCTAAATACTCAACGATTAGTCTATTCTTCCTAGTGATTTATGATCTTATTCACTCTATGATTAGAGCATGTGTCTTCCAAATTGATCCAAATGGTAGGAGTATAAACTAACATACTCAACTACCAAGAAATTTAGATTCCCTCTACAACTTATCTCCTTTTTCTCACACAAAATACATTTTTTATCTTTTATTTATTTTAAGAGAAATGGATGAAAAAAGAAGAAAATAGAAATTTTATTTCCTATATTTCTTTTGTTTGAACAATAATAAGAGGAAGATGTTAAATAATGGCTCATAATCAAAATCAGTTTTGTATTAGGAGCGCTAACAAAAAGGAGGATTAATAGTTTTATAATAGAGTTTGAGTAGAAAAAGGGGTTAGAATAAGAAAAGAATTTTATTGTATATCTAAGATAAGTAAACACTATATATATAACACCCTAGATGATAAATACAATACATTGAGAAAAAAAAATCTCAGTTGTACTCTCTCTTTACAAAATAAAGCGGGAAGTCTCTTGTGGATGTTAAACTACGTAAATTTTTATGTCTTGTGTGATTACTTATCTTATTTTTCTCCTTAATTTTTTCTGTTCATAAATTAATTCCTAATTTGCACGTTATAAAACACAAGAATTTCTAACAATTGGTATCAGAGCATGTAACATCCTCATTTTTAATATTTATTAAAATAATTAATATGGAGGGTTAGTTAATATGATAGAGTAATGTGCATAGTATATACCTAATGTATACACAAAATATACATAGAATATATATTGGAAACATAGATTATACATAGTATATACCTAATGTATACAATTTCACTAAAAGACAAAGAATGATAAAAAGTCAAAAGTTAATATATATATATATATATATAATAAAAAAAGGGTAATGAAAGGTTAAAATTAATTTTTTGATAGGAAGAAGAAAAGAAAATATCTTAATATTTTACTAATTAATTATTTTATAAATATATATGTGTGTGAGGGGTATATTTGGAAATCTTCATATATAAAAGTTTATCTTCTTCCTCGTCCAGCTATGGTGGTAGATTTTTTTTCCATAGAGAGAGAGGGATGAATAAGAAGCAAAAGAGAGAAAAATCAAGAGGAAAGTTTTAAGTCAAGAGTGCCTAAGAAATAATATTTCAAATGTCATCAAAAGGGCTACTAGAAGAAAGATTGTCTATTATTGAAAAATCAAAGGGTTGAAAAGAAAGAAATAGCTTCAAGTTCAGCTAGTCTAGATATTGCTACTTCATAAGGGGGAGACCTATTCGTAGCCTCGATGACAAGTAATGATTTGCAATAAGACATGGACTTTAGATTCAACATACTCATCACATTATGTTGCATATAAAAATTGGTTCCATAGCTATAAAGTATGTAATGTTGGCAATGTAACTTTCAGTAACAATTATACTTGCAAGGTTGTGAGGATTGGAACTTTTAGAATCAAAATGTTTAATAGTGTAATTAGAACATTGGAGAATGTCAAAAATGTTCTTGTATTAAAGAAGAATATGATTTCTTGGGGATTATTAGAGAAGAAATTGTATATATTTTCAACAGCTCTAGATAGAGTTCTTAATGTGTCCATAGGGGCTATGAATGTGGTGAAGAGGAAGCGAATAGGAAATAATTTGTATGGGGTAAAAGGCAATACAGTTGTGAATAATAGTTTTGCATTTTCATCAACAGAAGATAATTTGGATGTATCAAAGTTCTGTCATATGTGATTAGGTCATATAAGTAAGCAATGTTTGCAAGAACTTCATAAAAGGAAATTGCTAAATGGGATAACACGATGTGAAGTTAGATTGTATGAGTTTTGTGTTTGTGGTAAACAAAATAGAGTTCAATTTAAGATTTTCTCAAAGAAAAGCAAGCAAGTATTTTAGTATGTTGACTCAGACGTTTAGGGTCCAACACAAGTTGCAGCAAAAGATGGAGCTAGGTATTTTGTAATATTCATTGATGACTTCTCTCAAAAAGTTTGAGTGTATTTCATGAAGAAGAAAGATAAAATATTTTCAAGGTTCAAGAAGTGAAAAGCCAGTGTTGAGAAATAGATAGGAAAAAGCATGGAGTACTTAAGGTCTAACAATGGGGATAAGTACACATTTAAGGAGTTTATAGATTTCTATAAGAAACAAGGAATTAAGCAACACTTCATAATTCTTACGACACTTTAGCAGAATGGGGGTAATAGAAAGGATGATCAGGATATTATTAGAAAGAGCTAAAGTAATAAGATTGCAAATAGGGTTACCCAGATAGTTTTAGGCAAAAGTAGTGAATGTTGCTTATTTTATCGTAAACATGTCACCTTCAAGTAAATTAGAGGGGAAGTCCGCACAATAGGCATGGATAGGTAATGATGTTAACTACTCTATACTCAAGATATTTGGATGTTCAGCCTACACATTAATCCCTAGTGATGAGAGATCAAAATTAGATTCAAAGTCAAGAAAATGCATGTTTATCAAATATGGAAAAGGGGTAAAATGATATAAACTTTCGGATCCTAAGGCAAAGAAGGTGATAGTTAGTACATATATAGTCTTTCATAAGTAGGCTATAGTAAATAAGCAAGAATCATCTCAAGAAGCTGTAGGTTTAACTTTCAAGGTAGATGTAGAGCTTGGATTGGACAATCCTTTAAAACTAGTTCAACCAGTCCTTGAATATGAAAGCAAGAATGATGATTCAAAGAGTACAGAAGCGCAACATTAACACTATAAGCACAATATTGCCATTGATAAATCTAAATGCATAATTAGACCTACAGCTAGATACTATGAAGATGATGCTTTAGCTTTCTTTGCTTCACTAATAAGTGAAGGAGAACCAAGTTCTTTTCAAGAAGCGATGTCAGATCCAGTAAATGAGAGATGGTTAGAAGTTGTAGAAGAAGAAATGGAGTCACTGCATAATAATTAAACTTGGGAGTTAGCAAAACTTCATAAGGGGAACAAAGCAGTTGGATGCAAGTGGGTCTATAGGAAAAAGGATAGAGCTTTATTGAAAGAAAGTGTAAGATACAAGGCATGGTTAGTTGCAAAGGATACTCACAGAAGAAGAGAATTGACTATAATGAAGTGTTCTCATTAGTAGTTAGACATATAACTATCAGAGTATTATTAGCATTAACAACCTAGTTAAACTTAAAGTTGGAGTAATTAGATGTCAAGACAGCTTCATTTTGAATTAGAGGAGCAAATTTACATTGAACAATCAGACAAGGTGATAGGCATCTAGTGTGCAAGCTCAAGAAATCCCTATGTGGGTTAAAGCAGTGTCTAAGGTAATGGGATAAGTAGTTTGATTCTCATATGATAAGTATTGGCTTTACCCATTGTGAGTATGCCTTTAAAGAATGGATCCTTCATCTACTTGTTAATTTATGTTAATAATATGTTAATTGTTGCATGAGACATGAAAGAGGTGTGTGACATTAAATCCTTGTTAAATCAAGAGTTTGACATATGGGACTTAAGTACTGTGAAGAAAATTCTTGGCATGAAGATTAACAGGGAGAGGAAAAATAGGAAGCTATGGCTCTTATAGATAAAAAGAGTGTTGGATAATTTATAGATAAGGAAAAACTAATTGCTATACCTCTGGCTAATCATTTCAAATTTTCTAGCCATCAATGTCCTAAAATAGAGAAAAAACTACTATACATGGCAAAGGTTCTATATGCTAGTATAGTAGGGAGTTTAATGCATGCAATAGTATATACAAGAACAGAATTATCACAAGCAGTTAGCATGGTTAGCAGGTTTATGTCTAATATAGGCAAGGAACACATGCAAGTTGTAAAGTGGATTCTCTAATACTTAAGAGATACCTTTGATTATGGGATTTGCTATGGTGTAGTAAATGATTTGGTCTCTGTTATTAGATATGTTAATTTAGACTACGCTAGAGATGTGGATGATAGAAAGTGTACTACAAGCTATATTTTCAAACTTGCAAATAGTCCAATTAGTTGGAGTTCAATCTTACAGAGTGTGATTTCTTTATCTACCATAAAAACAGAATACATGGCGATAACAGAAGCAACTAAATAAGCATTATGGTTGAAAGGGCTTGTCTCCAAATTAGACTTCAAGAATAAGCTCTTGGTATATATTGTGATTGTCAAAATGCCACAAAATTATCCAAGAATTAAGTGTACTATGCTAAAACAAAATATATTTTCGTATGATAATCTCGTATATACCTTTAATTGTAATGTGAATTTGCTAATTTGTTGATTGTTTTGGTGGATATTTTGCCCATTTGATGGAATTTTGTATTTCGATGGTAGGTTAATGGAGAAATGTCTTAAAGAAGGGAAATAGAGCTTTTTGAGGTTAAAAAGAAGAGGAAACAAAAGAAAAAAAGCATGTACACGGATGTGTGTAGTGAAGCCACACACCTATGTATATCAAACCCCTACTGGAGGAAGAAAAGAAAAAGAGACAAAAGCTAAAAAATTTACACACCCGTGTGGATTTTATCCACATGCCCATGTGAGTTTTACACACCCAAATTCATACACCAGTGTGGATTTTTCAGAGTCTGCCAAAAATTTCTCAACTCAAGATTTTAAAGAGCTACAGTGCCACACGTCTGTGTACCTTTTGCCACACACCCGTGCATAATTGTACCCATCTATTTGAAAAAAAATTTGGAGAAATTTTTTCTCTCTACCCTAGGGCACCTAAGAAACTTTTAGAATAGACTATAAATACAACTTTTCAGAGTTTTTAAGGAAGCTTACCTCATTCTTTATTTTTCTTGGAAAATTTTGTGATTTTAACCAAGAAAAGAGAAGAAATCAATCATCCAAGAGGAAAATCTATAGATTTGACAGATTCTCTGAGATTTGAAGACATTTATAGCAAGATTAGAGGAGTATCTTTAGTTTATTCTTTCTATTTTCATTGTATTTATTGCTTAAACATTGTTTTAGTTAGATTAATAGGTACTTTGGTTATAGTTAATGGATATTTTGCATTTTGTTATATTTTGTTAATGGGTAACTAAATCTCGTATGTTATATTTGATGATTTTAATTTAATTGATTAGCAATTTCTTGGTCACCAATTGTTAAACCCAAATAATCATATAAAATATGAGAGTTGAATGTGATTTTTGATGTGGAATCATCAACCTTAAGTAATTATCTTAGAGATAACTTAATTGCTTAAGGATCTATGATTGATATCTTGATTTAATTTGATTGGACATTGGTTATTTGGCATGAGAATAGTAATTTAATAATTGCCCAATTAAATTTCCATTGCTTGAGAGAGAAGTGGATAAATTTAGTGATATTAGATATCTTGGATTTAAGAATAGGACTTTATTGCTTCATTAATTAGACCCATAGTAAAAAATCTAATAAAACCTAATCCTACCCATTTATCATTGATTGTTTGAACACCTAGTTTAGAGTAATTAATTAAGATATATTTAAATTAATTAGATAAATTTTCATTGTTGCAAGTTGGTAATTTCTAGATAATAGTTGTATTGAATTTAGGTTAATAAAATGCATATTCCCTGAGGACACGACACTCGCTCTATCACTTTACTAAGAGAAACGATATCGTACACTTGCGGTATAGTCATAGAACACACGTATACACCATGACAACAATAAGTTTTTGGCACTGCTGCCGGGGATCGAACTTGTCAGATCAAATTCATAGTTCAAACATCAAAATCCACCTAATCTCATTGATAATCTTGCATATACCTATAATTTCAATGTGAAAAATTGCTCATTTGACGATTGTTTTAGTGGATATTTTGCCCATCTTTATAAAATTTGTGTTTTAATTGTAGATTAATGGAGAAAATGCCTTAAAGAAGGAAAATTTAGCAATTTGATGTTAAGAAGAAGTAAAAACAGAGAAAAAATCATTCACATAGGTGTATCTAGTAAGTGCCACATGCCCGTGTATATTGAACCTCTATTGGAAGAAGAAAAGAAAAAAAAGGCATAAGCTGAAAAATTTACACATCCGTGTGGATTTTATCCACATGCCCGTATAGCTTTTTCAGAGTCTACAAAAAATTTCTCAACTCAAGATTTTAAAGAGCTACAGTGCCACACGCCCTTGTACCTTCGTCACACGCTCATGCATAACTATACCCATCTGTTTGATGAAATTTTTGAAGGATTTTTCTCATTCTACCCTAGGGTACCTAAGGACACTTTTGAAATAGACTATAAATACAACTTTTCAGAGTTTTTAAGAGAGCTTACCTCATTCTTTACCTTTCTTGGAAAATTTTGGAAATCTAACCAAAGGAAGAGAAGAAATCAATCATCCAAGAGGAAAATCTGTAGATTTGATAGATTCTTTGAGATTTGAAGACATTTATAGCAATATTAGCAGAATATCTTTAGTTTATTCTTTCTATTTTCATTGTATTTATTGTTTAAACTTTGTTTTAGTTAGATTAATGAATATTTTAGTTATAGTTAATGGATATTTTGCATTTTGTTTTATTTTTTTAATGAGTTACTAATTTTCTTGTGGGATTAGGTGGATTTGGGTGTTTGATCTATGGGTTTGATTATTATCATTAATACACATTGATTTATTTTCTTTTAATCCTTAATTTGATGATTTTGGTTTAATTGATTAGAAATTATTTGAGCACCAATTGTTAAACCTAAAGAATCATATAAAATATGAGAGTTGAATGTAATTTTTGATGTGAAATTATCAACCTTAAGTGATTATCTTAGAGATAACTTGATTGCTTAAAGATCTAGGATTGATATCTTGATTTTCTTAAATTGGGTATTGGTAATTTGACATGAGAGTAGTGAATTAATCATTACCCAATTAAATTTTCCTTGCTTGAGAGAGAAGGGGATGAATTTAGTGATATTAGATATCTTGAATTGTATGAAGGTTGCACATTCACATTATTAAATGAATATGTTTTTTTTTTGTTTCATTATTTATCATGATATGATATGATATAATGTAGTTTAATTTTTATTTGTTTTAACTTTTATTTTTTATGGTAACTTCATAATTTAAAAATCATGAATTTTTAAACCATTAATTTAGTGGGTTTTCATAATTTTATAATTTTATCTTTCATATAACCAAAACTCATTTACTGTACGAAGGTTGCATATTCACATTATTAAATAGATATGTTTTATGAGTAAATTACATGATATATCCCTTTTTACCTTTTTTTTTTCATATTTATGGCCATATGTTTTTTTTTGTTTCATCATTTTTCTTTTTTCTTTAGTTATATTTTTTTTTATTTTTTGCTATTTATTTTTTATCCATAAATAATTTTAATGTTCTTATATTTTTAATATACACATAAAATACACAAATATATATAACATATATACAACACACACATAATGAGCATAGCCATATATACAACATATATAATATAATTAAACAATATATAAAAAATATATATTATCAATTGTAATTCAACATATTCAGAGTATATACATAATGTACACAATATATTGTATACATATTATATACACTAATTTTTTAAATTTTATCTATTCACAATAAATACTAATATATATATATATAATTTACACAGTACTTATTAGACATATACATAAAATACATGCAGCATAAACACAACAAATTTATTTTTTAAACTTTTTTATATGTATAATATGTAAAATTTATTTAAAATAAATTTAATAATTTTTATTTAAATATTTTTATGTATTTTACTTTTTTTATAAATTTTGCGAGTATTATTTCTTATTTGAAATCAAAGTAAAATTATACTATTTATAAAAAAAATTAATATATTTTATATATTAAAAATATAATTTAAAATAATAATTTTTATTAGAATATATTTATTTAATATTAAAATTTGAAAAAAAATGAAATAAATATTATTTAAAGTGAGGGAGGATATATTTTTGTTAAAAAATATTATTTTAAGTGAGGAATGAGATATTTTTGGAAATAAAAAAGTTTTAAAATATATTCGAATTTTTTTTAAGTTGTAGTATTTTTGAAATTAAACCTTTTTTTAAGGTTATTATGTAAAAAACTCCAATTTTTTTTATTTATTAGTGGTCATAAGCCGATAGGGTTGACGGCAAAAATTTGAATGGTCTGTGAAAGTTATTGGGCTTCTTACAAAGAGATACTTACAAAGGGGTATTTACACTGTATATGCAATGTCGCTGTTTGTTTTATAAAAACACGGAGGTTAAAAAAATTTTCACTTTTAACAAAACACAAATTTTTTTTTACAAATTTACGTTAAAAATGTTGTTTTTTCTTTTTTCTTTTATCTTTGTATTTTTTATTTTAATTTTTTTGTAATTTACTTTATTTATATTTTTTATTTAAAAAAATTTTTAATATCATATTTTTAATATATACATAAAAATAAATATATACATCATACATATATAATATATACAAAAAACACACTCAATACAAAATCTATAACATATTTGCAACACATCTACATAATTTTTTAAAATATTTATTTAATTTTATTATTTTTTATTTTTTATTATCACAATATTCACACAATATTCAACAATTTTTATATAATATATGCACAATTTAAATAATAAAAATATAATATACACACAACATCTACAAATACATCGACGATACATCTACTATATATCTGTATAATGAAATTATATATTTTTTTATTTTTATTTCTGTATAATATATAAAATAAATTTATTTAAAAATAAATTCAATAATTTTTATTAATATATTCTTTTATATTTTATCTTTTATTTTTTGTGATTATTATTTATTTTTTTAAATTTAAATTTAAATTTTATCTTTTATTATATTTTTATATGATGAAAAATAATTTAAAATATTAATTTTTATTATTTTATTATAATATTTTTATTTAATAGTGAAGTTTGAAAAAAAAATAAAAATTGAAGTAAAATATTGATTGTAGGAAGAGAAGAAATATTTTTTTTTAAAATTTGTTTTAGTGAAGAATGAAATATTTTTGAAATTTTGCTCTAATATTTTATAAAAGTGTAAATATTTTTAATTTTTATAGTATTTTTGAAATAAAAGTTATTTTTTAGGTAGTTATGTAAATATCTCATTTACAAAACTACCTAAAAAAACTTTATTTTAAAAATTCTATAAAAAATAAAAATATTTATATTTTTAGAAAAAGTTGGAGCAAATATTAAAAAATACCTTACTCCTCACTAAAATATATTTTTTTAAAATACATCTTTTTTCACTATAATTAATATTTTATTTTAATTTTTATCTTTTTTTCAAACTTAACTATTAAATAAAAATATTGTAATAAAATAATAAAAATTAATATTTTAAATTATATCACCAGTGTATAAAATTTATTAATTTTCATGAAAAAAAATTTTAATTTTGATTACAAAAGACAAATAACACTAAAAAAAATAAAAGAAAGCAAAAAATATAAAAATATATTAATAAAAAATTTTAAAATTAATTTTTAAATAAATTTCACATATTATACATATAAAAAAAGTTAAAAAAATATTAATTATATTATGTAAATGTTGAGTAGATGTTTAGTAACTGTTGTGTGTAAGATATATATTTGTTTGTATATGTTGTGTATTTGTTATTATTTATTGTGTATATATTTTATATATGTTATATATATTGTATATATATTATATATATATTGATTTTTTATATATATATTAAAAATATGACATAATAAATTATTTATGAATAAAAAATATAAATCAAATCAAATAGAAAAAAATAAAAATAATGCCTTAAAAGTGAAATTGAAAAAAAAAAGGTGCATCCTTATGAAATTGAAAAAAAACTGATCAACAGTAAAAATAAAAGTAGTCCAGCAAAAAAATATGCTGGGCTTATTTTTCTTTTTACAAATTTACCAAAACAATCCCTTAATGTTACAAAAATATCAGCCTCAAAAAATTTTATCAAAAATATCAAAAATTTTATCAAATAATATTAAATATCCAAGAATATATATATTGAGTTTATTGCACACAAACTATAGAATTGATGATTCTTTTTTATTTTTTTATATACTATAAATATTCTAATTAATAATAAACATATCTCAAAAAACAAAAACACATACCAATGTGTTGTACAAATATATAGAACTTATACTTAGTGTATATACAATTAACACATAATATATATAGAGTTTATACTAATATATAAATAGATTATTAAACAAAGACATTTATCTAAATAGTTTATGTCAATATTTTAAAGGGTATAAAAAATTCATATATGACAATTCATTAACACAACATAGTTATCACAAAAAATAAATAAAAAATGCTTACCAATGTATTGTATAAATATATGAAGTTTAGGCTTAGAATATATAAAATTTATACTATATAAATAGTTTATTAAATAAAGATCCTTATCTAAACAGTTTAACATTATAAAGGGAATAAGCAATTTATAAATACAATTCATTAACACAATAGTATAATCAACACAAAAAATCAAAAACACTTGCTTATATATTGTATAAATCTATAGAATTTACACTTAATATATATAGTTTTTCAAACAAAGATCCTTATATAAAGAGCTTACATAAGCTTTGGCTTGTGGATTGAATTTTCATAAGAAATATTTCACTTGAAATTAGCCTGCTTAGAAGTGCTCAAGAGCAACCAAAATCAGCTACATATATACACATTAAAAAAGTATTAATATGGCATACCTTTAGAAGATATGCTTGATGCCCCAGTCTTTTTATCATTCCCGGCACAATAAGCACATCGCACTTGGAACTTCAATTGCATTCCATACATAGATAAAGAAAAAGCCTAAAATGTGATAAAAACTACATCTACAAATATCCAATATTAAAATATATCAACTCAAGCTTTTTAGGTAAATAGAATATCATTAAACAAGATAAATAAAATAATATCAAATACTAAAAAGTTATAATAAATTTATACTCAGTATGTATTGAGTTTGTTATAAATAAACTGCAGAATTGAGTATATATTAAATTTCATTTGCATAAGACAAAGTTAAAAAAAAAAACACAAATTGTCAAAAGTTATTATAAATATAAAATAACAATAATAAAAAAAACCAAACATATGCTATAAAATATATTAATATTAGATGAAATCAGCGGCGGATCAACCATGAGGTCGTGTATGGTCACATGACCGGTGGCCTGAAGGGATGGATATCTCACTCTAACCGTCGGTCACATAGTTTTAGAAACTCAGCCTCCACAGGGGCTGAGTTTCTAATGATTGCAGCGAGGGGTTGAAGAACCCCTTGCTGCAATATATTTTTTTATTATTTAGCCCTTGGCAAAACGGCGTCGTTTCGCCAGGGGCTAACTTATTTTTTTTAATTTAGTCCCTGACGAAATGACGCTATTTCTTCAAGGATCAAATTTAAAAAAAAATAAATTCCCGAGGAGGAAGGTTTTAAAAAAAAGAGACTGCATTTTTGCAGCTCCCTTTTTTCTCTCTCTCACAGAGCTCAAAAATCAGGCCTCCCCTCCCCTAAATTCAGCCAGCAAGGCCATCGCCGGCAACATCAGGCCACCACCAGTGCACGCCGTCGATCCCCTCAGTAAAATTCTAGTTTCGCCACCGGATGAAATTACATCAAATGCTGTATTTCAACTTTCATTTTCAATTTTCTTCTTGTTACTTTTTTTTTTTACTTTTTACTTTTAATTTTTTCAATTTTAACCTTTTTTATATTTTGTTTTTACAAATTTATAGTATTTCCTTCTTACTACTTTTTTTCCTGTCGTTTGTTTCCTTTCTTTCTATCGTTCTTCATCTTATTCCTCTTCTTTTTTCCACTGCTGCATCTCCATCCTTTGCTTTATCAATTTCATCAGAAGCGCAATGGAGAATTATCGTTTGTGATTTTTTTTAGTCCTAATATTGCTGGGAACAAATCAAAAGAAAAAATAATAATAAAATAGCCCACTTTATACATTGGTTGTGCAGTGGCAGTGGAGAGTCTATTTAAGTGTGTGTTTCTATATATATATATTGGAGCAAAGTTTTATTGTGGAGGATGACGTGAGGCTTACTGGCTTAGGGTTATTATAAGAAGTTAAAAATATGCCTTATGCTTAATCTTGAAGTTGAAAATTGAAATTGTTGTTTTCAGGAATAAATCATTTTGAAGACTTGAACTTGATAACTTTTTGATATTGAAACTTAAATTTTATTTTGATGACATTGAGCTCTCAAAATTTGTAATTCATGAATATTATGCCTTTTTCTAACAGAATTGGTTAACGGCGTGAATACCGTTAGCTAATTCCGTTAGAAAAGTGTATAATATTCATAAATTGTAAATTTTCAGGGTTCAATATCATCAAAGTAAAGTTTATGGACTTAATATCAAAAAATTATCAAGTTTACGGGCTCCAAAATATATTTTTACTTGTTTTTAATATACTTTCTAGATATATTTGTAAAAAAAAGTAATTGTTAGAACATGTCAAATACAATAATTTACAATCAACGTATTAGAACATTTCAAATTCCAATAATTGACAATGAATGTGGTTTTTGTAAAATTACAAAAAAAAGTTTTTTTTTTTTATATTTTTCTTAATAACTTACAGAGCTTGAACTTTAAATATCAGGACTGAAACAATTCTTCAATTTTCTTCTTTTTTTTTTTTTTCTAATTTTTGTTGTTTTTGATTAATTTTTTTGAAATGTAATGATTTGGGGTTTTTTGTTCTTTGAATATAATACACTCTACGTATTCGATAAAATACTTCAAATAAAATATTTTTTCAGCTTTTTATCATATTTTTTTTTGTATGTCTATATATGTAATAAATATCAACTTATATTTATTAAATATCAAAACAAATAAGTATAATTTTATTTTTATATTGTTATATACCAATATCTTTTTTACAATTCAACTAATATATGTTGTTATATATAATATATATATATATAAATATATAACAATATATATTAACTTGTATATTGATATTTTTATTGCAAATCATTTGATGTATATTATTATATGTAACATATAACAATGCATATCAACTTTACACTAATTTTTATTTTTTTACAAATCAACTAATATGTGTTATTGTATGTAATATATATGAATATATAACAATATATATTAGTTTATATATTGATATTTTATTATAAATCAGCTGATATATGTTGTTATATGTAACATATATGAATATATAACAACATATATTGGTTGTATATTGATTTTTTTTGCAAATTAACTTAAATATATTATTATATGTAATATATATGAACATATAATAACATATATCAGTTATATATCGATATTTTTTTATGCAAATTAACTAATATATGTTGTTATATATAAATATCAATATAAACTTATATATATTATTATATATAACATATGAATATATATATATATAATAACATATATCAGTTGTATATAGATTTTTTTTATTGCAAATCACTTAATATATGTTATTATATGTAACGTATATGAAGATATAATAATATATATTAGTTTATAAATTAATATTTTTTTTTACAAATCAACTAATATATGTTGTTATATGTAACATATATGAATATATAACACACATATTAGTTTGTATATTGATATTTCTTTTGCAAATTAACTAATATATATTGTTATATGTAGCATATATGAATATATAACAATATATATCAATGGTATATCTGTATTTATTTTGCAAATAAACTAATATATATTGTTATATGTAACATATATGAACATATAACAACATATGTCAGTTATACATTGATATTTTTTTTTGCAAATTAACTAATATATATTGCTATATATAACAAATATAAACATATAATAGTTGTATACGGATATGCCTTTTTTTATAAATCAACTGATATATGTTGATAAATGTAATCTATATTATCATATAATAACATATAATTGTTGTATAGTGATATTTTTTTTATAACTCAACTAATATATATTATTATATGTAATATATATTAATATATTACATCATATAATAATTATATATTAATATTTATTTTTGCAACTCAACTTATATATGTTGTTATATATAACATATATCAACATATAATAACATATGATAGTTGTAAATTGATATTGGTTTTTGTAACTCAATTGGCATATATGTTATATGTGATATATATCTAACATATAACAGTACATAATAGTTGTATACTTATTTTTTTTTTGCAAATCATCTAATATATATTGTTACATGTGATATATATCAACAGATATATATATATAATAGTTGTATACTATTATTTTTTTTACAAGTTAACTGATATATGTTATTATATGTAACATACATCGATATATAACAATATATAAAAGTTCTATAAGAGTATAAAAATGATGTATATTTATTTATATGTTGATATATATTATATATAACAACATATATGTGCTAAATTTGAAAAAAAATAGCAATATATAATTGATATTTGTTTAATTATATGTCTATATATATTATATATAACAATATATATGTGTTGAATTTAAAAATATATATGTGTATATATGGATAATTTAAAAATATATATGTGTATATATGGATATATTTCAGTATATGTCAGTTGTAGAATAACATTATATTTTATTTAATTTCTATTTTTTATAGTACATGTTAAAATTATTTTAAAAAGTAGAAAATATATAAAATATATAAAACATAAATCATGTTTGATAAAATGTTAATATAATTTTTTTTAAAATTATATTGGTAAATATTCTTTATTTTTCTATTTATTTCCAAAAAAATTATTAATAAGTGAAATGTGCTCACATAATATCTTTTATTTGTATTATATAGGCTTTGGACATCAACACAGTATTCCCTCAATATTGGGTTCCTCAGTATTTCTGAAAAGTAAATTTATTACTTATTTTTAAGTTATTTTTGCAAAATTTTCTTAATATTAAACCAATAGTATATTAATAATATATTGACAATATATGTATGATATATTAATAATATACTTCTATAAATAAAATTTTTTAAAATTATTAAATTTTCAATCAATTTTCTTACCAATCTAAAATTACATGTATGAAACCTAGTTACATAAAAAGAGAAAAGAAAATATTATTTATCAATTAAACATACACCATTATTTTTTTAATAGAAAATTTATTTCTTATACTTTGAATTGCTTTTTTGAAAAACTTTCCATGTATAGATTCCAAGAAAAATTAATCTTCACAAACAAAAAAATTTGCATTTTTTTTTATCAATAGTTTGTCTTTCAAAAGCACATGAGATTAATTATGATTATCTAAGAGCATATAATTAAACTTATGAAAAGACAAAATAATTGACCCACAACTATTATCGGTAAAAAAAAAAAATACGTTGTGTGTATTTATAATTTGGTAATCTAATCTATATTATTATATAAAAGTTGAGGATTTGAGAAAGCTCTCCATGCTGCCATGTCATCATTTTTTTTTTGAAAAATGCCATGTCATCATTTTTTGAAAATAGAAGCTATTCCAACTTTTCCGGTTATTTTGGTTTTTATTTATTTAATTTTCTTTTTTCTCAAAAATCAAATACTAAAAGCACAATAGAATCCATTTTGAACTTTCATTGAAGCGTTTTTGACGTCTCAGCTTCCTCTCTACACCAAAACTAAATTATGGAATCCAAATGGCACGAAACAAAGCTTCTTACGCAAAAACATAAAATAGAGCTTTCCTTCGATGGCTATTTGCTTCTGATTTTCATTGTCAGATGGTAAAATCATTTTTCTTTTTAATTTAATTGAATAAATAGTTTGGAGTTCTCTGGATGAATTTGTTATTTGGGTGCAGTTTTAGGGTTCATGTCGAAAGGAGAAAAAATCTATCGATGTCCCTAACCACTCAGGTTTTGCAATCTAGTACAATCTCATTAGATTGCGAACATTTTTATTGAATTTTGGGTATTTGCTACAACTGATTCTCTTTTGCAGTGCAGTTAAAGGAAAGAAGGGGAAGAGATGGTTCATATCAATTTTGATTTTCAGGTTTAAGAGTTATTGGATTTGAACTCCATTTTGCTTTGAAAATGTTTTTAATTGAATTTATTGTTTTAGTTTTGCCATTTATGACTATATACTTAATGATTTATACTGATACTCTGAACTAATTTTCCTTTATTTTGTAGCTTGATTCACTTAATTCTCAATAAATTGAAAGAAAATTAGTATTGTTGTTGATTTTGTGCATTGTTGTCATAACTTATATCTGAACAATTGAAATGAAATTTTTGCATATATGTATGTACAGATTTAACCAGTGATGACATTGCAAAGCAACTTGCCTCTATTGATTTTCTTATGGAGCTTTATGATACTCCTGTAAGAATGATATACTAACTATGTCTTTTTATTGTTTTACATCAAAGATGAAATTTGATTCTTAATTAAGCTAATATTTATGCCCCTTTAAGATTTGCAGGTGCAAGTGACATCAAGCTATAGATTTCATTTGAATTATAGAAAGTATCATGTCCTACAATCAATTTGGCATATAATTTTGTTTATTGCATTAGAAAACAAATAGTCACATTATATTAGAATTGTTGTAATAACATATTTATAGATTAGATCTTTTGAGTTGTTTTGCTTATACAATGCTATGAGAAAGTATGTTGGATCAAGTAGTGTAAGGGCATCTAATTTTTACTCCATGTTAAATCCTATGGTCTCATTAGCCAACTTCCTGCTGATGTTTACAACAAATATGTTACTGATCAAAACACCACACATATGATTGGTTTTATATTTGTGTTAATTAGTATTATGCTTCTTGCTAGAGGAAAAATTCCAGAGGTATGTTTCTAATTGTATGATTTGTTTAATTAGCAATAAGTAGGTACTAGATGTCGTAGAGCAAGTTTTTCTTATCGAGTAACATTTATATGTTACTGTTGACATCGCATAACCATTAGTTTAATTACCTAATGGTTGCTGTTATGATTTTTCATCAATAATCCATTTCTCTTGCTTTATTTACCTTTTTTCTTTTTTAGAGTGATTGTCTCTTTGGTCAGTTTGATCAAAAGAGATGGGGAAGATGGAGCGAACTCAGGATCCATGGGTGAGCCTCATAAAAAATGGGCAGCCCGGTGCACGAATGCTCCAGCAATGAGCGGGGTCCGGGGAAGGGTCGGACCCATTGGGTCTTTGTACGCGGCCTTCCCTTGTAATTAATTGCAAGAGGCCGTTTCCATGACTCGAACCCGTGACCTCAGGTCACACGGCGACAGCACTTACCGCTGCGTCAAGGCTCCCATTCATGGGTGAGCCTCATAATTTAAAATAAATCTGATGGAAAATTAGGGATTACGGAGTTGTTTCCGCTGCCGGCGCTGGCTTCTTATCAGCGATTTTAGTTAATCCTCTTGATGTTGCCAAGGTAATCCCTGTGCAATTTCACTAATGAAATTTGTTATTTCTTTTTGCTTTAATTGTTTCACTAATTGTTCTGCAATTTTGTTATTTCTTTTTATTTAATCTATTTTCTCTCCTTTTTCTTTTCCATCAACATGAGTCATACCTAGTGCTTCAAGGTATTTGCACTTGGTAAAAGAAAATCTCTTTCGAATCCTTATATGCTATCGCTTAATTTCCAAATCAAAACAGTTCTGAAAAGGGGGAGTTAGATTTAAGAATTGCTAATTAAGTAATGCTAATACTTAAAGTACTTATTTTTTGTTGATTATTTGATTGCTTGATAGGGTTGTATCGATTTTAGGAAGTATGGAGTCATTGATGCCACTTCATAGTGCCACTATGAATGCTCACCTTAAATCCAACATTGTTGTCAATTCCTCTTGCTGGAGCTGGCTTTCTCGAGGTGATATTGATAGTTTCTTTTTTACTTGGATGGCCATTCCTGCCTTTTGTAAGTCTAGATATAGTTTATTATCAATATCTGTTTGTTTTGTATATGTAGAGAGATATAAACAAAAGAGGTGGGAAAGCATTTCAAAGATATAGTTGAGTAAAAGGAACTTTTGGTTTTAATCATTTTTAATTTTGTTACTTTGCTTGCAATGTTTAATAATTATTAGGTATCTAAAATCTATGGAATTTATTAAAATTGTTTTGGTACAGTAATTTTTAGATTTAAGTTTGAGTTCCCTTAGGAGTTTGGTTTATTCACCAAATTGAGCTGAATTTAAGCCTGTTTATATTTCTCACAGTAATTTAAATTCTTAAATTTGATTCATGGTTATATCGTATGGATTTGCTGAAATGCCATCTGCAGCTGCAACCAATATAGCTAGCCGACTTATCACTAGAATGATCTTTAATTATTTTGTGTTCGGATTTCACAAACACTGATGGAAAAAATGTAATTATGTTCTCTTTGCAGCTTTCATGGGAGTACTATTGTTCTTCGCTTTGTAGAACGAAGGTGTAAATTTGAAGTGGTGGCGTACTGAAATTGATCACTGTCCTTTGGAAACTTGTCCTACTGCAACTGGTATTGAGTTTGCAGGATGTCCAATCTTTAAATAGACATGTACCGGGCCATAAAAGGCAGAATTGGCTTAGTTATAAGAGATGGAAGGCAGAAGAGTAGGAAAGGAACTTGAAATAATTAGCGTTGTATATTTTACACAGGCTTCTTTACCTGTATAGAAAACAAAGGGATGGTCATTCTCTTTATGCTTTATGCTTTATTCTTCTATCTTAAAAATTCCGGCTTTTTAAAATGTCATACCCAAATATTATAAATGTATAATCTTTTTGGTCTATTTAGGGAGAGTTAATTGTCCTTTTGATCCTACAACTGGTAATTCAATAAAATTTGCTAGGAATTAAAATCATTTTGGGGTTTTTGGTTAAAGCAAGAGTCTTGCACAGCTTTAGTTGCTTGATGAGATCTGCCTTCTACTCATTCTAACAATTTAAATGATTTATTATATGAAATAAAAAAAATCTAACGTACGCAAATTATATAGGCAAATTTTGCAACCATTGGTCAATACAGGATTTGGTGTTTTAACATGTCCCAGGTTGTTGTTAGACATGACTGATCAGGGATTAAGGGTTATTGTTTGCACTTTCCTGGCTGAGCAAATACCAAATATGGTTTTGAATTTTGATGGGCCCGTGAATGACAATTCCATCCCTATCCTGTTAGGTGGTTTTATACCTCAAATTTTTGCTATAATAGTGTGAGATGCAATTTCAAATTCATGTTCTCATGAAGCATACTTTTCACTATTACAGTGACGATGAAGAAAGTAGTGACGATAAAAAAAGTAGACAAATAATGGACATATTATCATGGAAATATATTACTGACTATTTAAAAAATCATTTTAACTAATATAAAATCATATTTGTTAATTTTTCTAAATTAAATTAAATTAATTACAACATAAATTTAATACAATTAATAATTATATATATAAACACATTTCATTTATAGAAAAATATTTTATGTAAAGTTAAAATTTATTATAAAATGCTAATAAATTTTATAATACCTTTTTTAAAATCTTTTTAGAAAAAATTTTCTCCCCTAAAACATATATATATATATATATATATATATAATGGCCATAATTATTAGTTAAAAACTAGCAAATTACCTGCTCGATGCTGCGGGCTATTAATAATTAAAAATAATGGTATTAGTTTATTGAATTTTAGTTTTAAGTTTTATGATTTTTTTAAATAGTATTAGTTTAGATTTCAAACAAAGGTAATGATAAAATATAAATAGATATTCAAATGATTGTTCCAATAGTTTTTTCTATTTTGCAATAATTTATTTGCAATAAGAAATCATATTTAAATTAAATAACATAAATAAAATAATAGGTAGTCTCAAACCTCATATTAGAATACCAATATTTTACTTCCAACGATGTAGAATCATAAAATTTCAGCATCACAATAGCATGCTAATTCTCAATATAAGAAATATGTAATTTTATCCACAAAACTGAATAAATTATTAATAGCTTTATTATAACCTGTTCTAACATAATAAATATAATAATTTGTAAGGGCTCATAATTTTTTATGATAAAATAAAATAATATTATGTATCTTGTCATTTCAGATTTTGAAACACTTCTTTAAATACCACATTCCTAGTTTTATTAGTTGCTTGTCCATCTTGATAAACAATGAGAATTTTTAATCCACTTTTACTTCTAACTCTTGATATAGCAACATAAAATTGACCATGACTAAAAATCAGTCTTGGTAGATATAAATCAACATGTGAAATAGATTGTCCTTGGCTTTTGTTTATTGTCATGTCACAACACACAACTACAAGGTATTATCTCCTTTGAAATTTAAAAGGCAATTTCAGATCTGCTGGTGTTAAAGCCATCTGAGGAATGAATACCTTATGACTATTTTTTTCATTTGAAATCACTTTTGCTTCAATCACATGATTCCCCATCTGAGTGACTATTAACCTGGTCCCATTGCACAAACCCGAGGTTTGATCTATATTTCTTAGTAACATTATTGGAACTCTAATTTTTAAAATCAACTTATGATTAAGGATACCAGAAGATCTAATAGCATTTAAAAATTCTGGAGTGTGAACATCATCAGGTGTGTCTAATTTTTCATCTGTTTTGCATATACTATTTGAGCTCAAGTAGATTCTTTCATCGCATGGTACTAAAGATAACATGTACTCATTAACTTTGTCTATAACATTGAGCGTAGGAGCAAGAATGGCTCTTTCTTGGAAATACTTTAAATCATTCAAGTTCTTAATCAAATAAGGATAAGTACTACTGACAATTACCGCAAGTGGATCACTTGAATCTTTAATAAGAAGCTCATCAGGGATCTCCGTAATTGATTCACCATCATTATGGTTGTTTGTTATACCATCTCCAATCTTGAATATCCAATCAGAAAATTCTTTTAGTTCACATGAATCTGAATTGACATTATTTGTCTGTAGCCACATATTTATGGTTAATTTCAAAACTTTGCAGTAACTCCATAAATATGAAGAATTCAAAGTGGTTGAAACAATATTTTATCTACTACCTTTGGGAATTACTGGTAATATTTGCCTAAAGTCTCCACCAAATATAATAACCTTGCCACCAAAAGGTTTCTCCATACTTTTTGTATTCAAAAATCTTAGAATGTCTCGTAGTGTTATGTCTAGAGCTTCAAAGCAGTGATTGTAAACCATAGGAGCTTCATCCCATATAATGAGTTTCGTTTTAGCAAGTAATTCAGCTAATGCACTTCTCTGTTCAATATTGCATGTGGAATCCTCAGTAACATTTATTAATATACGAAATCTCGAATGCATTGTTCTGCCACCAGGGATGAGTAGTGATGCTATTCCACTTGATGCGACAGTTAAAGCTACTTCTCCTTTTGATCTTAAGACAGATGATAGAGTTCTCCAAGTGAAGGTCTTACCAGTACCTCCATAACCATAAACAAAAGAAATCCCTCCTTGCTCTTTGTGAATTGCCTTAATTTTAGTATCATAAACATTTTTTTGTTCTTCAGTCATACTGAAAAGCAAATTCTGATGCTCTCTTGCTAAAGCCAATTTATCATAACAAAGTTCATCTTGAACAAATTTATTTTGGCCTTCTGAAATGATTATTGAGTCTGGATAAGGTAATGTAGGGAAATCTCTTAGACTTTTTCCATTTCTTTGCAAAACCTTTTCAATTTCAGTACGAGTATAACTCTTTAGTTGGTCATCATTGAAATTCAAATCTGAATATACAAATTAAATTTTTTTAGAAATTTAAAATAAAAATGGTATTATTAAACTTAGACATATTAAATAAAATGATATTTTAAAACCCATACAAATGTAAGATATTATTGGACTCATAATTCTAATATCATATCAATCATAATCTTTTTACAAAACATGCTCAACTTTCTTTAAAAAAAAAAGGCACAGTAGTATTTACCTCTATTTTAAAGTATGCTTCTTTGTATGTGGAGAATATCTTCTGCTAAAAGGTTCCATGTTTTCTCCCAAACAAATTCAGGCCTTGATAGACTAATGGACAACAATAATATAGCAAAGAGACTTCTTAAATAATGGCTTGTACCCCAAAATGATGCTTCTATTATCCCATCAACACACTCTTTGTCATTATCTAATAAGCCCAAAGCATAGCATGTGTCTTTAGATGTTGTGTATCAAAACACCATTGACAGTCCGAATATCTTCATAACACAACGGTCCTTTAACCATATTTAATAGAATTCTCAAGTAATACATTTCTCCACTGCCAGGAGGAACAAAAAAAATTCTTTCAATAGACATACCTCACTTTCGTGGACACCATTTTTTCTTCATTTTTGCTCCATCTTGTTCATTTTGCTCCCTCCATACAAACTTTGTTCGAAATTCAGCATATGTCAATTCCCTAGCATGTTCATAATTCTTGATAACCTTCATCCATTGCATGAACATAGAATGATCATTCCCGAATTTCTTCAGAACTGAATCAATTGGCTCATCGTCGCCGAACACAGTAGTTTGCTCATTAGGGAGATGAAAACTTAGCCTTTCAACACCAAGTTCTCTATAAGTTATTGGATATGCTAAAATTCTCCAAGCCGCCTCACATGATGAAATATATCTACAATCATAATACATGTTAATTTCATCAATGTCGCTCTGTGATCCTCTATTGTCATTTTTTTTTATAAAATGCAGCGGTAATTCGATCATGACCTTTGTTTATGTATTTAAACAAATACTTGATCGACCGTGACTGATTACACCATTCCATATTGATATGAGCTTGATATTTCAACAACAATTGTGGATTGTAAGGAACGACAAATCTCTTGTCTAAAAGAATTCCATTTTTTTTTCTACTATTATCCCTGTATCTCTTCTTTTATAGAGAGGATAACCTTCTCCATCTACTATTGTTCTCTCATTAAACTTCTTAGGAAAGTCTTTTGAACATTTTTCATATTTCTTGCATGGTGAATTATTATTATAAGCTCCACAAGGACCATGTATTATGAAATTCTTTACAATCTCATTCAACTCTAAATTTTCCATAGGATCCGGTATCTCAATGGAAATTATTTTGTCAATATCTTCAATGCTAGGATATTTATCTTCTGGGTGTAAGAATAATAAAATGTGAGTATGAGGTAGGCCACATTTTTGGAACTCAACTGTATATATAACTAAAAAATAAGGAATAAAATAATATTAGTATGTCTATTGATAGTTAAAAATATGACTTAATAGAATATAAGGTCAAAACATTAAAACAACATGCATAAGACTGCAAACTATAAATTATAAATTTAATTTTAAGTGAAATGTAATATGTCAGTTTTGATAGTAGCTTATATATATTTAAATGTAACATATGAACAAATTAATTAATGTGTGTTTGTGTATGTGTTTTTGTGCACGTATAATAAATAAATTTCTCAAGGTACCTACTCAAACCTGTCCAAAAAAATTGCTATATTTCAAATCTTTGACTAACTGATCAAGCTTCATTTTGAAGACTCTACAAATAATATCTGGTCGATCTTCAGGTTTAAGGCCCTTAGGGTTTAGATATCTTTGGATCTCCCTCCATTGAGGATTGCAAGTAAATGTAATAAGCAAATTAGGAAATCTAGCCCACTTGCATATTGCTATTACATCTTGATAATTTTGGATCATGTACTTTGCACCACCAACATATGATGAAGGTAATATTACTCTTCGCCCTTTTGAGGAAGGATTAGTTCTCCTCTTAACATAGCTTCAACTAAACACTTATACATCTTTGCTCTCAAATCTTTTTATGAGTATGTATATACGATAATCTCTCTGCCTCGATCATTGTATATGCATCAACCAAAAATTGTTAGAACAATTTTCTTGAATATAGAATTGTTTTGGCCTCAATTTTCCTTTCTTGAATTCTATAAGAAAAAAATTATCGCATCCTCACTCTTTCTCTTTTTCTTTGTGAGGTTTCTCTAAGCAAGATATCATGTCTGTATCCATCTTCACCATATGGGAATAACAATGGATACTACATTGCAAGGTAAGAAGGATGCAACTCATTAATCCATTTTAGTGTTCCACTTTTTGACTGTACAATGATGTCTCTCTCACAATTTAAACTATCAAAGTCACCAACAATAAGGGCAGCCACTTCACATGATTTAGAAAGATTATACATCCGGCCATCAAAACCCCTTTTACTACTAAGTCTCAATATGATATCACGGAATTCATCTGAATGAAATCTATCTCTAGCCATCCTAAATGATTTTGCCAAAACATTATGGTAATCAATCATGCTTCTCAAATCTTCAATAATGTTAACATCAAATGTTTGTGAACTATTACATGAACTGCAATCAAACATTAAAATTAATTGAAAGTAAATTTAAATACATCCACACCGTTAACATTAATACTTGTACTAAACAATTAAAAAATTTAAAATAATAAGGTGTAAAAAAGAATATGTCTATTATAAATATGAGTAATTTTTTCACGAATCTGATAGCATCAATTCTATTATTGACTTCATTTTTAGTATCATATACGCATAGCTGAACAAATTTAGGAGTTATGCCCGAATTTGGTAATAAACTTCCAATTCGATGATAGTTTTGACCATGTAATCTAAACACATAAGGACCCTGACCATTGTTAATGCTTGAATCAACCTTCCCACCCATTGATGTAAAAGAAAACATCATATTGTACCCTCATATGTTTTCAATAAAATGCTAAATTCTACATTCAGATCCATGCAGGAGATTATATAATAGTTCAGGTGGATCTTTCAATAAAGGCAATTGTACTGTTTCTTGTGAGCAACACAGTGAGAACTTTGGATTCTTGCATTTTCATTTTTTCACTGTTCTCTCGTCATACCACATTAATGCACCACAATATTGACACTCCCAAGTAGGGTCACCAATATTCCAATAACCTGTATTTAATTATTAATGATTCATGAATATGAATATCAACTCAAAATCTAATAAAAGGTCATTAACAATTTTTAAATGAAATTTAATAGGTGTATAATACCATCATCAATTGGTTCATTTTATGTTGTTTCATTTGTATTAGCATGCTGAGATTGTGTAATTCTTGCAGTTTCAACCCCTAATCATTGCCTTTTCATACTGATTTTTGAGTCCAAACTATTAGCTCCAACTTCATCTAAAATGAAATTAGGTGTAGAGCAATCTATAATTAAAACATTAAATAAAAGTCCACTAAGAAAATATTATATAGTACATACATGATGATGAAATAAAATGGTTAATATCCATTACCATTGGAAATGTTATTAATAGAAATTCTTGACATATGTTTTGCTCTTTTATTCTTGCTACTTGTACTTGTGTTTGGGAATGATTGTGAAGGATCATTAGAAACAGAAGAGAGGTCCATTGAATAGCTCAAAGGAGAGCAAGTTTCTACAACACATAAAAATATTTTCATAAAAAAAATTGCCTAAAATTTTATATTATTGTAGTTGATAACATTGTATATTAACTAATATAATTACCATTAGAAATGTCAATTAGAGGCATTATTGATTTCTGCATATTCTTGTCTATTGTTATCCTTTGTTGGCTATTTGAACTACCATTACATGAATCTTCCACAAAAACACTCAAATTCTGAATAGAAGAACTTACACTTCCTGTATTTTATAGATTTAAAGGAAAAAAGTAATAATAGTAAATATTTTAGTTTTCTAAAATCACTAATATACATAATTAAATAAAATGTTACTACAAATTATGAAAATAACATTGACTAAGGTTAATTATAATGAAAACCAAATTAGTAGCTACCTTGCTTATTACGTTTAGACCTCTCCCTTTTTTTCCAGCATAATAATTCTCCTATTCATTCTGGCTTGTTTCTTATTGAATTGATTTGTAGAAAAATCAACTCCAAACTTATTATTTTGCTGATTTTTTTGTCCAACCTATTTGAGTCAAAATACATAAGTATTTATTTTTTCAGATAATTAATGATGAGTTGACAATCAAAATTGAATATGCTTATTATTCTGCAGTACCGGCAACGGCTCCGCCGGAGCAAGTTGCGAGATCATTTCTTGATGTGTTGCAACAAAATTCTGATGCTTCCTCAGTGGATCGATTGTTTTCAACTGTTGATAGGCGTGGCTTGAGCATGAAGAAATCGTTTAAGCATAGGGGGATGCCTGCTGTCAAATTCTCGGCAGAAGAAATCTCCATATTTGCTCAGCCTTTCAAATATGCTTTGGTAGGACACTTCTCCTCTGGACGTCCAGGTATGAAATTTTTGCAGAAGTGTTTTGATTCCATTGGGTTTAAGGGAGAGTTCACTTTGGGTTTGCTTAATAATAAGGATGTTCTAATAAACTTTAAATTGGAAGAAGACTACCTTAGATGTTGGTTACGCCAACACTGGTTTTTCCATGGCTATGGAATGCGTGTATTTAAATGGACTGTGGATTACAGCACGAATTCAGACAGCCCCATCTTTCCTGTGTGGGTTACATTTGAAGGTCTCCCTATACATTTTTTTCATAAGATTGCCTTGATGGATATAGCTGCCACTATTGGTGTTCCTTTGATGGTTGATGCTGCTACCGCGACCTTGACGAGGCCTTCTACTGCACGAGTTTGCATTGAGGTTAATTT
The DNA here is from genome assembly GCA_947685225.1 of Garcia nutans. Lineage (NCBI taxonomy): Eukaryota > Viridiplantae > Streptophyta > Magnoliopsida > Malpighiales > Euphorbiaceae > Garcia > Garcia nutans. The sequence goes on from CANTUV010000055.1 coordinate 7,039,976, forward strand.
ATCTGATGAGTTGCCTGATAAGATTTGGATTGGAGATGAATTTTCTGGGTTTTCACAGCCTATGGTATATGAAAATCTTCCTGTTTATTGTTTACATTGTTATAAATTGGGGCATCCCACTTCTTCTTGTGTTAAGGTGAATGTTGTTGAGGGAGGTATTACTAATAGTCAAGAAAAAGTTACCGAAAAAGTTTGGGTCCCTAAAGCTATAAATCCTGTTGAAAGGGTGCATGCTACTGTTGATGAATCTGCACATGTTACTGTTAATTCAGTTGATGAGAATTTAAAAGCTATTTTGGTGGACTCTTCTGATGCTAAAATTCAACCCGAAAGTCATGTTGCAGTCGTACATGCTACAGTTGATGATACCGTGCATGCTACTGTTGGTTCAGTTGAGAAGAATTTCGAAGCTAATTTAATCGTGCATGCTACTGTTGGCTCTTCTGATGCTAATATTCAACCTACTGTTCTAGCTGTGCCTATTAAGGTTGCCTCTGTATGTTCTGATCAGGATAGGGAGAGATGCTCTGTTCACCTTGAAACTCTTGAGCAACTTGGTGGAGACAAAATTGAAATTGTTGTCACGGGTTTACCAGCTCCAACTATTGCCCAAGTTGAGGATACTGGAAATTTTGTTCCTACTCGGCCTGACTCTGAAAATAATCATGTATTGGCTTCGGTAGACGATGGCTGTAGAGGTCTTGTGTCTAGTGAGGCTGAAGACAATAGCAATTCAGATTATGAGATAATGCATTCAGATGACAACTCGGTTCATGAAACTTCTCGTCCGGCTTCTCAAGATGATAAGAACATTGATGCCGATGGTTTTCAAGCAGTTAAAAAGAGGGGCAGACCTCAGGGTGCAAAAGGTAAGTCTAAAGCTATTGTTGTCTCTAAATCTTTTGTCAAGCATCATTCTTTGCAATGAATATTCTCATATGGAATGCTAGAGGAATTAGTTCCTCTTTATCACGTCTTCGTAGGCTTTGTCGAACTCATAAGCTTGGTTTGGTTGTTTGTTTGGAACCATTGGTTAATCAGTGTAAGAATATCTGGTTTGCTAATAAACTTGGTTTCAAGGATGTAGTATCTTCATCTGACAATAAAATTTGAATCATGTGGCACTCTCATGTTTTTTCTTTATCTGGGTTTCTGGATAATTCGCAGATTCTTACTTGTGATGTTATTAATCATGGTATTGGTTTGAAATTTTGACTTTCTGCTATTTATGGTTACCACTCGAGAGCTAGTCGTCAACGGCTTTGGAACTCTTTCCGTGGCTTACATAGTGGTTGTTCTTTGCCATGGATCATTGGAGGAGATTTTAATGTTATTAGATCTCTCTCTGAGTATAAAGGCAATGGGTCCCCTGATATGCTGGGTATTCAGGATTTTGTTGAGTGTATAAATGATTGTGGACTTATTGAATCTCCTGGTTTGGGTCCAGAATTCTCTTGGTCTAGTATGCGATCTAATGGCAGAGTTTGGGAGAAATTGGATCGTATTTTGGTCAATGTGGATTTTTGTGATGTTTTTGAAATATTTAACACTCGCTATTTATGCAGTTCCACTTCTGATCATGCTCCTATGCTCTTCTCTTGCCGAAATTCGAATCAGCAGGTTCCCAAGCAATTTAAATTTCAGCATATGTGGGTCACTAATGATTCTTTTATGACTCTTGTTAAGCAGAGATGGTCGGCCGCTTTTAGTTATGGGGGTATGCGAGGCTTATTTGATAAGCTTAAAGATCTTAAGGTTGGCTTGCAGGCTTGGAATAAGGAGACTTTTGGCAATATTTTCCAAGGGATTTCTAAGGCCGAGACCGAAGTGGAAGAAGCAGAAGTGTCCTATTCTTCTGATCCTAGTGAGCATAATTATAAACTTTGGCAGGATAAACAAGCTAATTTATTGCGATTACTCAAGCTTGAGGAGATTTATTGGCAGCAGAAATCCCATATAGATTGGATTAAAGATGGTGATAGGAACACGAAGTTCTATCATAATTTTGTTCGGATGAGAAGACGGTTGCATCGGATCAATATGATTGTTAATGGTCAGGGTGTTCAAATCTCCAATCAGGACCTTATTGGTAAGGAAGCTGTTGACTATTACTCTAATCTTTTTGGTTTGTTGAATAATGCTGATTCTCAACAAATGGATTTTATTCTATCTTCTATTCCTGTTTTAGTCAACTCTTACGACAATGATAAATTGGTCGCCATTCCTGATAATAGTGAAATTAAAGCCGCTGTATGGCAGCTTAATCCTAATAGTGCCCCAGGTCCTGACGGTTTCGACAGTTTTTTCTTTCGCCATTGCTGGGACATTGTATGGAAGGATGTGTGCAGTGCAGTCAAAGAATTCTTCATTGGGGTTCCTATGCCGGTAGCTTTCGGAAGTGCTCAAATCATTCTCCTACCAAAAAAAGATAATCCCATTTCTTTTAGTCACTATAGGCCCATATGTTTGGCGACTTTTATCAGCAAGGTTTGTACCAGAATTCTAGCAAACAGACTTTCTGAGGTTTTGGGTAGATTAATATCTGAAGAGCAAGCCGATTTTATGAAGGGTCGATCAATACATGCTCAAGTTATGCTTGTCAATGAATTAATTCATGACATTGATAAAAAGACCTATGGACATAATCTTGCCATAAAACTTGACATGGCCAAAGCTTTTGACAGGGTTTCTTGGTCCTTTCTTCAGTCGGTTCTCTTTCGGTTTGGTTTTTCTGTCAAGCTGGTGGATTTAGTCATGTCTCATCTTTCTGCTTCCAGATTTTCTGTTTGTGTTAATGGTATCAATTATGGCTTTTTTCAACCTAGATGTGGGGTGAAGCAAGGAGATCCCCTCTCTCCTCTTCTCTTTATTCTGGTGTCTGAAGCTTTTTCGAGGAGTTTGAAACATTTGGTTAACATTGGTACCATTCTTCCTTACAGGCTCTTCCGTAACTGTCCTACTATTACTCACCTGGCTTTTGCTGATGATCTCATTGCTTTTATAAATGGTGATAGCCATTCTATTCAGGAGTTTAGGGAATTTCTGGATGCTTATCAGGGTGCCTCTGGTCAGTTGATAAATTTTGAGAAGAGTTCATTTTTCTGTTCTGATTCTGCTGATAATATTACTGTTGCGGACTATGAGCGTGCCTTGGCTATTAAAAGAGGAAGCTTTCCTTTCACTTATTTGGGTGTTCCTATCCACCAAGGTATGCATAAGTCTTTTCATTGTCAGGATTTTATTGATAAGATTGATGCAAAGCTTGCAGGTTGGCAAAAGGGCTTTCTTTCACCTGGCGGCCGAGTGGTCCTTATCAAGCAAGTCCTTGCATCTTTCCCTTTACACATGATGAGCTCGGTGTTGATTCCAAAGCCAATTATTGATATTATAAAATGAAAGTTTGCTAATTTCTTCTGGGGGTCCGGAGGCGACACCACCAAGCATCACTGGATCCGATTTTCTAGACTTACTATTCCAACAGAGGAGGGAGGAATCGGTGTTCGGACTTTGAGTTTGGTTCAGGAAGTTTTTTCTCTCAAGCATCTATGGATGTTTTGGAGGGCTGATTCTCTATGGGCCCGTTACATGCATGGCAAATACAAACGAAAAGGTAACATGTCTTTTCTTCCTGTAGATTCCCATGGATGGAAACGTATATGTCGGACTTATGACAAATACAAAAATGCGAGGTTGAATGATGATTTACTCTTCAATTGCTTTCAAGATTCTGATTTTAACTTCAAGTTTGGTGATGTTTATGATATTATTCGGCCTAAGAAAAGCAGGTCTCTTTCTTCTAGATCCTTATGGGATTCTTCTATTCCTTTGCGGTATTCTATTTTTGGTTGGAAGGTTGTTAATACTGCTTTACCGCTCCCTGCTAAGCTACAGCGCATAGGGGTTCAGCTTGCTTCGGCTTGCCCTTTCTGTCTAAAAGGAGAGGCTACTGCAGATCATGTTTTCTTTCATTGTGACTGGATCTATAGAATCTGGATATTTTACAGGTCCATTATCATTCCTCACGACCAGAGTCGTTCCTCTACTCTTCGGGGTGAGTTGACTTGTTGGTGGCTGAATGCTAATTCGAATAATCTTCGCAGCAAGCTTTGCCGTCTTGTTCCATTGGTTGTTATGTATTATATTTGGCTAGCTTATTGCAAAAGGGTTTGGGGAGGTCTTGCCGTTGATATGAATGCTATGCATCTTATCATTTCTAAGACTCTTCTTCATTGGGGAGTGGCCACATCTTCACAGAAGTTTGCAGTCCATAATTCCATGCTGGCAGACATTCTTCCATCTGATTATGGGAAGTGGATACGGAAACCATCCCTAGTCCGGTGGGAGAGGCCGAAGAATGGATATGTCAAATTGAATGTTGATGCATCTTACTCGGATTCTTTTGCCACAGGTGGTGCCATCTTGCGTGATGATAAAGGTCACTTTATTATTGGAAAATGTTTTATTTTGCAGGCATCTTCTCCTTTCAATGCTGAGATATAGGCTCTATTTCACAGTCTCTAATGGATTTTTTCTTTGGGCTACAATCAGATTGTTGCTGAAGTGGACTCCATCCAGGTGGTTGATATGGCCAACCGCCAAAGTTTTATCCCTTCTGAATATTCTTGGCTGATTAAGCTCCCCCCTTCTGTTACCATCTCCCATGTTTATCGTGAGGGTAACCAATCTGCCATTTTTTAGCTTATTATTCTCGTGTTAATAAGATTTCTAGAACTTTTGACACATTCATATCTTTGCCCAAATTTATTAAGGGCTTTGTACTGACCGATAATATTTATCCCTATTTGAGATATTAATAAAATTTGCCGGTGGTCCGCCTACCTTTACTAAATTTTTTTTTTAATAATATAGAGAAACCAAGAAGTAAAAAATCATTATAATTAAAGAAATCAAATTAATAATATCACAATAGAAGGTGGAAATCATTATAATTAAAGAAATCAACTTAATAATATCACAATAGAAGGTGGAAATCATTATAATTAAAGAAATCAAATTAATAATATCTCAATAGAAGGTGGAATTTTCAAAAATCTTATTATTTAATCTTATCATTTAACCTCTTCTTGATTTGCAAAGGAAATTTTGATATAAAAGAAATGAATTTTCCAACGAATCTCATTGAAGAACTGATTAATAACAATTATTTCAAATAAAATAATAATTATAAACACAACTTATTTTAGATAAAAATATTAACTAACTTATTAAAATAGTAAGTTATAATTCAAGACAAATAGCAGAAATTACGCTCAACAATTTAGAATTTAATCATGAAAATGACATTACAAGTTTAGGCTTAAAATGAAAAAAACAAGTAGCCTGTTAAAATAAAAAAGGCTATTTACATTATCTTAAATATCTTCAATTTTTTTCACGTTTTGACTTTTGGCCATTGATACCATATCTTGATTTAATAATTTAATTCTGTTAAATTGATTTCTCATATTCTCATGCCTATTTCTGTTAATTAATTTCATTTAAGATTACCTCATATGTGAAAAAAAAAAGTAAAACTGAATATTTGTAAATATATATATATATATATTAAATAATTCATGAACATATAATATATAATTCATATAATCTCTTTATCCCATAATATTTTCCCTTCAAGTCTATTTCTATCTCAAAAATCAAAATCAATAAATTTGAAAATATTTTTCAATGAATATGCTTATGTACAAAGTGATACTAATGAATATGTTCATATAAAGAGATTATATGAATTATATAATACCCAAAAAAGCATTTTAATTATATACCCAAAAAATGGATAAACAGAATCATACCCAAATAAGACAAAGTACCATATATTAATATAAAAAACTCACTCGTTTGTAGGCTGCTTCTTTGAATCCTAGTTCAGCTGCAAATCAATAGAATCTCTACATAAAAATCATATTTGTTTAACAAAGATGAGAAAGAGACAGTGAAAAGCAAGTGTATATGCCATTGGAATATACGCATTTTCTTTGTTAAATAAAGAAAGTGGAGTGTTCTCATTTACTTGGAAAGGAAATACTGATGCCTTTTTTTTTTTTTATGAAAGGCTGAACAAACTTAGCAATTTAAAGAGCGGCTCAGTGATAACCAGCTTCGAAAACTGATAAGCCTTTCAGATATTTTATTCATTCAAAGAAACCTTAAGTAAGGAGTTCCAGAAGAGTCCGAGAGTACAATGCCCTTTAAAATACGGGGCAAAGAATCAAAGGAAATAAAATTACATTGTAAAGAACATAGCCGGCTATACCGTGCCAAGAAGTTAGCAGCTTGGTTCCCTTCGTGATGCACATGTGAGAATGTTACACTGTTTGCTCGGCCAAGCATCTGATTGCGCCTATAATTCCCGAACTAACAGTGGAGCTTTGCAAGTTATTGATGGGAGCTAAGGAATCACTTTCCAAAAGAAAAGAGTGAAAGTTCATATCTGATGCCCACTTGAGACCAAAGAAAATAGAGTGCAGCTCTGCTTCAGCAGCGTCTTTTGCTGCCACCTGAAAACAGTAGGCAGCAATCACATTTCCTCCCGAGTCGTGCAAGATCGCACCCCCAGCAACTAATAACGATGAGAAAGAAGCTTCTACATTGACTTTGTATTCACCTGTCCGCGGCATTTTCCAGAAAACCAGCTTTACCTTTGTACCTCTGCTAATATCAGTTGGACAAAACTCTGGATACAAAGTGAATTTTTTTGCTATTTTCGAAGTGCCATGAGCAATGCACCATTTGTAAAATAGATTCCTCACCTGTTCTATGATGGCTGGGGTGTAAAATGAACCTTCACCCCATGTAATACTACAATACGTAGTCCAAATTACATAGAGGATAATTTGAGAAACACACCGCAATATAATACCCGAAGGTGATTGAGGGGAATAGCAAATCCACCATTGGATCAGCTCCTGTCTAAGCGTTGGAGCTCCAGATCGAGGACTAAAGGATTCCCGAAAAAATTTCCAGACTTGTTGCACTTGAGAACAGCTATAAAACACATGAGAGATAGATCCTTCACTCGATAAACAGAATGGGCATCATGAGGCCAACTGAACACCCATGCCTTGGAGACGAGATGGAATTGGAAGCGCTGACTGTAAAAGCCTCCAAGATAAGATGGAAATTTTGAGTGGGATGTTGTTGCCCCAAAGCATACTAAAGGATAATGTAGATGCTCGATGCTATCTCAGTGTATCATAGGCTTCCTTTAATACAAACGACTTCTTACCCGAATCATTCCAGCAAAGCCCGGTAGGTTCAACAGATATCATAGTAACAGCAACATTGTGGATGGTGCAAACCCTTTTCCATGTACTAGAATCCAAGGCTTTTGCCTGCATAAGCCCCTCATGGTGATATTTGGACTTGACAAGCCTAGACCAGACAGATTTTCCCTCTTGGTATCTCCACCAAAGTTTGAGCGAATAAGATTCATGCAAGGTTTTTAAAGACCGTAATCCAAGACCACCCTCCTCATAGGGATGACATATTTTTTTGTAATTGACCCAATGATATTTGCTCTTCTGTATGTCCGAAGACCAGAAAAAATCCGCAAATTTTCTTTCCAAAATGGAAATGATGCTCCTAATGTGTGAATCGGAATTGAGCTCAATACATGCTTTATTAGCAGCAGTCTACCACCAGTCGACAAGAATTTCTTTGTCCATCCACACAGTTTAGCATCTATTTTATCAAGAAGATGAACACAATATTGAGATCGGTTAATACCTTTATAGATAGGAGCTCCGAGGTATTGGAATGGCAAATCTTTACATGGAATAGAAAGGACTAATCACATTTTGTCTTTAAAAGCTAACGAACACTTGAAGGAGCAGTAAAATGAGCTTTTTTCCAAATTAACCAGCTGGCCTGATGATTTCTGATAATCCTATAAAAAACTCATAAAACGCTTAGCACTTTTAACATCTCCATTAATAAAAGTTAACAGATCATCCGCAAAGGCTAAGTGGGAGATGATATCACATCCTCTTGCAGTCTTATAAGGCGTAATAGCTCTATCTGAGATCAGAGCTTTGATTCCTCTCGAAAACCCCTCAGAAGCTAGGATAAAAAGAAGAGGAGACAAAAGATCTCCCTGTTTGACCCCCCGAGTAGGACTAAAGGAACCGAAGCTGACCCCATTGATAAGCACAAAAAATTTAGTAGCTTTCAGGTGAGAGACAATTAAATCCACAAATTTACGTGAGAAACCGAACTTCAACAAAATGTCTTCCAGATAAGCCCATGAGACCCTATCAAAAGCCTTTGCCATGTCTAACTTTATGGCAATGTTATGTCCTCTTATCTTTCTATCGATGTCATGGATGAGCTCATTCACTATTAAGATTTGATCATGAATCGACCTGTCCTTGAGAAACCCGGCTTGTTCTGGGGAAATAAGCATAGGCAGTATGAAAGATAAACGATTGGCAATAATTCTTGTACAAACTTTACTAAGAAAGGTTGCTAAGCATATGGGTCGAAATTGACCGAATGTGCTTGGATTCTCAACTTTAGGAATGAGAATGATGGTAGCTTTTCCAAATTCCTTTGGAATGGGAACTCCCAGAAAGAATTCCTTGACCGCACTACATACATCCCAATGAATGACATCCCAACAAGCCCGGAAAAACTGGCCATCAAAGCCATCAGGGCCTGCAGCACTGTGAGGGTCTAACTTCCAAACCGCTTGCTTTATCTCAGTATCAGTTGGAACATCCTCCAACATTTGGTTTTGCACTGGAGAAACAAATGTCGGGATGAAGTCTATTAACAAGTTAGCATCATCACTTACCTCCGCTGCAAATAAATTCCGGAAAAAGTTAACTGCCTCTCTGCCAATCTGCTCTTGGTCTTGAATCCAAATCCCATCAGAATTTTTTATAGAAGATATACGTTGAAACTTTCTTCTAACTCGCACTATGTTGTGGAAAAACTGATGCCTTTCAATTTGTTTGTCGAATTAATTGGATCAGAACATTGATACAAACAGATTGATGATGTTGAGAGCCTGGCTAGGTCCTTGTTTATCTAATGGAGCTACACCACTTCAATAATCAATACGTTTTACTATATGGTATTTAAATTAATTATAAATTTATCTAAACAAATTTAAATTTAAATTAATTAAAACGTAAATTCAGTTAAAAAAATTAAATTAATTATAACTTTATCTAAATGAATTTAAATTAGTTATAAATTTATCTAAACAAATTTAAATTAATTAAAATTTAAATTCAGTTAAAAAAATTTAAATTAATTATAACTTTATCTAAATGAATTTAATTTAATTTAAATATATTCAAAGAAATTTAATTTAATTTGAAAATTATTTAAAATAACTTAAGTATAATTTAATATTTAAAAATGTTTGATACATATTATAAATTTAAATTAATGAGAACGTAAAATCTAACCCAAAATGAGAATATAATAATATCTAAATGAATTTAATTTAATTTAAAAATTGGCTAAAATTAATTAATATTAATTTAATATTTAAAAATGCCAAGTTTTGCGGATCAAGTATTGTGCTAGTATTTAAAATTAAAAATTATATTTAAGAAAATTTGAGAATTTTTTTGAGATAAAAAAATTGAGAAATTTTAAGAAAAAAATTGAGAAAATTTAAGAAAAAGAAAAATTGAGAAAATTTAAGAAAAAAAAAAGAGAAAATGACAGAATGCAAAGCATTATTTTAGTGACTTTAGATTTAATATTATATAAAAATTTTAAGAAAATTTATAAAATTCAATGATAAAAAAATATAATAAACTTAATAAATTATATCCGCGAGTTTTAGTCCAGCTAGTAAATATATGAGCCTCTATCGTTGCCCGCTTACCTTAACGGAAAATCAAGCATAGAGCACATGTTATATAAAGCCTCTTTCCACCGCCGTCGCCATGATTGGCGATGACTGTGCGTCCGCAGCCTTGTTATCAGCAACCAGCAATTCAAATTTGGCTCTTCTTGTCTGCCTAATTGGTAAAGCTAATTTTGCTGAATTACTCTGCCAATAAAGGATTACACATTCATTTATAACAATTATGTTCAGGTGTTTCTTTGAAAAGTTAGGCTAAATTGATCATTATTATCCTCGAAATGTGAAGAATATAAACGGGTTCCGGACTTCCAGTTCTTGGAGTTTGATTTGTAAGCCTAAGCCAAGCACGAGAAGTATACATGGAATTGAATATTTAAAGGAGACGAGAGAGTCATTCATTAATTCAGAAAAGGTAAATTCACCTTGAAATCTATAACCCTTATTATAATTTCTTATGAAAAGATAAATATTGAATCAAAGTTAGATTAATTATATGAATATTTTAGATAGTCATTGTACATTATAGAACTGAGATATGTATATCTCTGCAAGGAGGACTGGTGCTCATAATTTGTAAAGAAATTAATTTTATGAGCTCTAGTATGAATGCGTTTAAGGTATCTTTTTTGTTTTGTTTCTTCTTTTACTAAAATGTGTTTGTTTACTGCTTCATGCTTGTTGGGTATTGCTTAGGAAAAAAGAAAGTATGCTTTGATTGTTCATGTTTGCTGAAAGAAAAAAAAAAGATGTTTATGTACTCTTGATCCACTAATAGGTAAAATTTGCCAATGTTCTGTAATTTTGTTTGTTATTATGACAAAATCATTGGTTTCCTCTTATTCTTCCTTCTGCATAATACGTGAAATCGTTTGTGAGATACAAAAACTTGATATATCTTGCTATTTGGTTCTACACATTTCATGGAAAAAAAATGATCCTCTCTCTTGAAACTTTTAAAGCTAGTTTACGCACTTTGTTTAGTTACACGATTATTTCCTTGCTTTGTTTGCCAAAAATGCTAGGCCCAAATGTTGAAGAGACCATTTGAACCAAGAGAGGAAACTGCAGAAGTGCAAATAAGGTGACAGGCATACAAGCTATTAGGCCTATTGGAAATGAGATCCAATTCACTTTGTGAAACAAAACCACATGAAATGCTGCACTGAATGCTGCTAACATGGCGGCTATTGAAAAAAATAAGGTGATAAGACCGATACTTAACCTCATTGGCAAGGCCTTGAGAAAATCTTCTTCAGAATAACGTGATGTGAGTATGCCTAGAAACATTAGTAGTGAGGTAGATGAAGAAAAAAGTCCCAGGGCATTTGATATGGCAAAAATCATGAAAGATGTCTTATTTAAGTAAACGGGGATCCCTTGATCATTGTTGTTGCCTCCTGGTACAGTAAAAACTGCTGCAAACATAACAGTGACAGCAAGTGCAGCAACTGTTGCGCAAGATGTTGCTGAATCCTTCATCGATTTTTCGCCTTTCTCAGTTAGATTCTTGTGCTCTGAAGTAAAAACTTCTCTTGGACTTATCCCATATTAAACTTATTATTATTTTAAAAGTTTAAATATTTAGTTTTTAAAATATTAAACTTATTATTATTTGAAAAGTTTAAATAGACAAATTAAATATTGAGAATAATATAAATTAATATTTAGAATAATTTTTTCAAGGAGCTCTATTTTTGGTGAATTGACATAACGTACATCAGATGATTTTTTATTAATGAAAAAAAATGAATATATATATATATATTGCTTGCAATATTTTTTTTGAATTTATTTTATTTTATTTTTTATCTCATGCTTAAAAAAGCTTTTTACAAAAACTCTCCCTTTCTCCTTACCTTTCCTTACTTTTTCAAGTATTTGATTTCTCTGTTATTGTAAAATAATATATTTTTTCTTATTTATATTTATAGCACCATGTAATATTTAAAAAAATATATAATTTCAGAAAGTAAATGATTTATATTTTTGTTTTAAGATCATGCATGTATGAGTATGTTCTTTGTATTTTTCAATACGTGTGCACATTTCCGTTTTTATAAAAGGCCAATAACATATTAAAATTATTATATGTATATAAATTAATTAAAGACATTTGTGACATCATGCATATACTATTCTAGATATATAATTTGTCTCACAAAAAAGGTAACTATCTATACTACTTTAGCAAAAATAGAATAAATCATAAAAGAATAAAGAAAAATTTAAACGTTTTCTTGCAATTCAAACTAGCTACTATTGTATATGTATTTTTTGAGTTATAACAAATTCGATTTAAATATCTATATTTATAATAAAAAAATTATTAACTCTTAGAATTTTCAACCGTCAATTATTAATATTTTTTAAATAATAATAAATAATATTTAATTAATGACTTTTTAAATTCTAATTTTTTTCTTTTTAAATCCTTAAATTTTAATTTTTAACTTTTATAATAATAAATTATAAAAATGTATAATTATATATAATATAATATAATATAGATATCGTGAAAGTTGTTGTATTTATCTTAATGCATATTTATTTTTAAGTACTTAATTAACTTTATGAGTAATATTATTTATTAAAAGAATTACCTTATTACTATCTAAATTTTTAAAAAAATTGATATATTGATGTTTGGAAATTTGTTTAATTTGATGAATTTTCTAATTTTCAAATACAATTTAATATAAATAATTTTAGCTATTTTCAAATAATAAAGTCTATATTAATAATTTAATTTTTTTTACTAATATTTTTAATTTTATTTAAAATATTATATCTACATTTAATAATTACAAAAAATTTAGTTTTACAAATTTCTCAATTTTAAAAATATTATCATTTAAATAGTTTTAATAATTTTCCGTTCACCTAAGAGACAATAAAGTTTTCTGAATCTCAAATGTTAAATAAAATTTAAAAATTTGAAATAAAGTATTTAAAATTGCAAATTAAATCGCAATTTTAATGACTAAAAATATTCACATATAATTATTTTTAAAATTTAAAAATTCGACTTGTAAGTTTAAAAAATTGGTATAATTTTTCCATTTATCAACTTTGGGTAGTTGGGGCCATGAATTAGTAATTGCTATCGAAGATCTCTTCTTTTATTTTTTTAACAAATAATACATTAAGTGTATTCATAATTTGGTAATTAGGCCTAAACTAGTCATTCACCGTGGAATGCGCAAATGTGATTTTATTATTTGATCATAGATATAATTGATTTTTTAACACTGGTAATTTTTTATCATAAAATAATCAATAAATTAATAATTATTATTTGATTAATTTTTATCACTTGTCTATTATATATGTTGGAATATCAGCCTATGCAACAATAATAATAGAAGAAAATGAGAGATTTAGAGGAAAAAAATTCATTATTTCTCTTCATAAAAACCTAAGTTACACAACTATTTATAATAAAGTTAAGCAGATATGTTGCAACAAATCTGCTGAATTAATTCCACTAACAACATATCTTCCTACTAAATAGGCACTACCAATCTTCCTACTAATTAGGCACTACCAATTTGACTAAGCAATAAACAAATAAATAAATCAAATAAAAATAAAAAGAAAACAAGTTTAATTCCTACATTCACCCCCTTAAACTTGTTTTCCATTCCACAATAATTCTTGGAAGCACATCTCTTCCTTTAAAAGCACTTCTCTGCTCCTCATAATTTATTTACTGGAGCACCTCTCTCCAATTAGATGCACGTCTCATCCTCAGTTTTCTATTGGAGCATATCTCTCCAACTACAAAAGAGATTCTTCTTGCTCAATTACTTGAGCCATATTAACCTGTTGATCTTTATATCTGCAATCCTTTTTCACATGTCCAAATTTTTTACAATTAAAGCATTGAGGCTTACCTTTATGCCAACAATCATCTGTCTCATGACCATATTTTTTGCAATTATTACAATAAGGAATTTTTCCTTTACCTTTAGTATCTTTAACTAACAAAACTCTTTCATCTCCCACTTCTATTTCTTCTTTCCTCATAGCTCTCCTTTGTTCTTGTGCTTGTAAGGCATTGATTAATTCTATGAGAGTAATTTCATCAATATCTCTAGAATCTTCCAGTGATGACAGTTTTGCTTTAAATTTTTCTGGCAAACTTATAAACAATTTTTTCACAATCTTACTATCTGGTAGATTCTCTCCAAGCAATCGGACTTTGTTAACCACCATCATTAGTCGATCATAGTAATGTTGTATGGACTCGTTTTCTTTCATGCTCATACTTTCAAACTCTCTTTTGAGATTTAATATTTGCATCTTTTGTGCCTGCTTGTTTCCTTGATATGACTCTTTCAAGGTATTCCAAGCCTCCTTGGCAGTTTCACAATTCATGATTTTTGTGAAAACTAATTCTGACACAGCAGAAAAAATTATTGATAAGGCCCTTGTAGCTTTTGCGGCTTCTTCTTCATGAGCTTTGATTTGGACAAGTGTAGGATTACTTCCAAGTGGCTGCAATTGTTTATCACCTTCAACCCATTGCCATAAACCTTGGCCTTTCAAGTGAGCTTTCATTTTAACAGCCCAAAGTTGATAATGCTCACCACTGAAAATTGGTGGTGAAGAAATAATTTGACTAACAGCCATTTTTTTTTTAAAACTCAAGCTCTCAAAATCTGCTCTGATACCAAATGTTGGAATATCAGCCTATACAACAATAGTAATAGAAGAAAATGAGAGATTTAGAGGAAAAGAATTCATTATTTCTCTTTATAAAAACCTAAGTTACACAACTATTTATAATAAAGCTAAGCAGATATGTTACAACAAATCTGCTGAATTAATTCCACTAACAACATATCTTCCTACTAAGTAGGCACTACCAATCTTCCTACTAATTAGGCACTACCAATTTGACTAAGCAATAAACAAATAAATAAATCAAATAAAAAGAAAACAAGTTTAATTCCTACAATATATATATATATATATAAATCTCTCATTTTCTCTATAAAAAAGTAACTATTTGTAAAAAAAAAATTCAAATATTTTTTTCAATCCAAACTAATTACTATTAGATATATAAGTTCTTTGGTGTATGTTGTTTGCTGATGACATTATTTTAATTGATGAGACTAGTGCTGGTGTAAACCGTAAGTTGAAAGTGTGGAGAAAAACTCTCGAGGACAAGGGTTTTAAGTTAAGTAGGAGTAAAACGGAATATATGCACTGTGAGTTCAGTCTAAAGAAGAAGCAGGAACATGAGGTTAAGTTGGATGGAGTTTTGGTTCCTAAAACCAAGCACTTCAAATATTTGGGTTCGGTGTTCCAGAATGATGGCCGTATAGATGAAGATGTGGCTCACAGAATACAGGTAGGGTGGTTGAAGTGGAAGGGTGCGACTGTGGTTTTATGTGATAAGAAAATACCTCTGAAAGTGAAAGGTAAATTCTATAGGACGGTTGTTAGACCTGCGATGCTCTATGGTAGTGAGTGTTGGGCACCAACGGGACAACATTTGTATAAGATGAGTGTGGCAGAAATGAGGATGCTAAGATGGATGTGTGGACATACCAGACTGGACAAAATTAAGAATGTTCATATTCGACAAAAAATCCAAGTAGCGGACGTCGGAGATAAGGTGAGGGAAGGAAGACTTAGATGGTATGGGCATGTTTTAAGAAGACCTCCTAATGCTGCGGTTCGTAAGTGTGAGAATTTGTTGATTGAGGGGGCTAGAGGTCGTGGCAGACCTAGAACTGTGTGGAAGGAGGTGATAGCAAGAGACTTACGTGCCTTAGATCTTGATGCGGATTTGATTAATGACAGACTTGAATAGAGACGTAAAATCCGTGTCTTGGAAGGGGCCTAAGGCTGGAGTATCTTTTTTGGTGTCTTTTGAGCTTATTTTGTTGAGAATCCATACAGCCGACCCCAACTTGTTTGGGATTAAGGCTTAGTTGTTGTTGTTGTATATAATTTTTTGAGTTGAAAAATCTATATTTTAATGTTCATATTTATTATAATTAAAATTTTTTACTCTTAAAATTCTCACCCAATAATCAAAAGTTTTTAATTTTATTTTTGAAAGGTAAAGTTTTTAATTTTATTAATTGATAAAAATTTCATCATTATAGTATTTATTATCTTATTAAATTATTGACTTTTTGAATTCTAATTTTTTATTTTAAAATTCCTGACTTTTTGAATATTTTATAATTATAAATTATAGAACTTTTTATATTCTAATTTTTATAATAATAAATTATAAACATTTATCTTGAAATCTACAACCCTCATCATATTTTCTTATGAAAAGATGAATATTGAATCAAAGTATGGTAATTATACATTATAGAACTGAGATATGTATATCTCTGCTAGGAGGACTGGTCTTGTAATTTGTAAAGAAATTAGTTTTATGGGCTCTAGTATGAATGCGTTGAAGGTATCTTTTTTTTTGTTTTTTTTCTTCTTTTACTAAAATGTGTTTGTTTACTGCATCATGCTTGTCGGGCATTGCTTAGGAAAAAACAAAGTATGCTTTGATTGTTCATGTTTGCTGAAAGAAAAAAAAAACAGATGTTTATGTACTCTTGATCCACTAATAGGTAAAATTTGTCAATGTTCTGTACTTTTGTTTGTTATTATGACAAAATCATTGGTTTCCTCTTATTCTTCCTTCTGCATAATACGTGAAATCGTTTGTGAGATACAAAAACTTGATATATCTTGCTATTTGGTTCTACACATTTCATGGAAAAAAATGATCCTCTCTCTTGAAACTTTTAAAGCTAGTTTACGCACTTTGTTTAGTTACACGATTATTTCCTTGCTTTGTTTGCCAAAAATGCTAGGCCCGAATGTTGAAGAGACCATTTGAACCAAGAGAGGAAACTGCAGAAGTGCAAATAAGGTGACAGGCATACAAGCTATTTGGCCTATTGGAAATGAGATCCAATTCACTTTGTGAAACAAAACCACATGAAATGCTGCACTGAATGCTGCTAACATGGCGGCTATTGAAAAAAATAAGGTGATAAGACCGATACTTAACCTTATTGGCAAGGCCTTGAGAAAATCTTCTTCAGAATAACGTGATGTGAGTATGCCTAGAAACATTAGTAGTGAGGTAGATGAAGAAAAAAGTCCCAGGGCATTTGATATGGCAAAAATCATGAAAGATGTCTTATTTAAGTAAACGGGGATCCCTTGATCACTGTTGTTGCCTCCTGGTACAGTGAAAACTGCTGCAAACATAACAGTGACAGCAAGTGCAGCAACTGTTGCGCAAGATGTTGCTGTATCCTTCATCCATTTTTCGCCTTTCTCAGTTAGACTCTTGTGCTCTGAAGTAAAAACTTCTCTTGGACTTATCCCAGCATAATTTTTCAGTTCCTTGTCTGATGGTTGGAGAAACTTTTCCACTTCCTATATGAAATTCAGAAACAAATGATGATAAATGAAAGCATGAGCAAATCAAAAACTATTCTTCCAGTTTGAAAGAGAAATGTTTTTATGCCACTTGGCAATTAGCGTCAATATATATGTATATATGTTGTTCATTCAAATTTTAAGAGATTCAGATTGGAGAATTTATAACCTTAAACCATTGCAATTCCCTTTGCATTTGAAGAGCGGCACCAGATATCTCGTTTGATGGTTCTAGCTTCCCTGCTAAATGCAACAAGTTGTTGCCCATTTTATCAATGCGTGATGTTGAGAAAGTCTTATATGTGCCCATCTGATATAGAAGATTGAAAATTTTTTCTTGGCGATGTTTCACTGCAGTGTGAAAAATACTATGGCCATCATTATTGGTATGCAAAACCAGAAGAGGGTAGGACTTAATGGCCTCTATGACAAATTCTCGAATACCCAATTTACATGCATTGTATGTTGGTTCTTGTAATAGTGTCTCAGTTTCTTCTAAGCTCCCTTTTAAAGCTTCAGATAGCAGGAGTTTCAGTAGCTCCATTGCTTGCTTATGCATCAACACTGTATTTTGTATGTTGTGAAATAGAAATTGCTCGTATTTGGCTTTATATTTTTCTGAACCTCCACTTGGATTCTCTACATCTTGACCTTGAGCAGTGCTTTCTGTTTCTGGAAAAGTACCTGAAAAATCTGCATTGAAAAGGTGCAGTAATTAAAATGAGAACCAATTTAAAGAAATATAAGAAATTGTTCAGAATTCTTAGACGAACATTGATAAAGTAAGTGCTGGAAATATCCCAGCTGACTTCCACTTTCAAATGCTCGAGGCTTATCAGCTAATGCATCCAATGCAGAACTTCCTTCATCGTCTCTTCCTCGTGCTAGCATGGGATAGCGCTTCAATAGATAAAGTGCAATGTCTGCTCATGAAGAATAAGATCGGTAATTAAAAATATTTGCGTTTCACATATAACAAAGTTCCAGCGGTTATAAAATACAAATTCATGTTTCAATAGACCACTGGGGAGATATTATACTAACCATAAAAGTCAGCAATGATCAGAAAATTGATAAGTCTGCCCCCTTCTCTTTCAGCAAAAGGACTTGGATTCTCATCAGTAGTCACTGATACAAGATACTGAACAGTTTCTTTATGGGCAGATTCAGCTGCCCGATTAAGTGCGGTATCATGAAAATTATTTCTTTCTTGAGGCAATCTTGGATTCTTCCTCACCAGTATCTTTGCAGCTTCTGTATTTCCAACCATGGCTGCATAGTGAAGAGGAGTGTCACCCAATGAATTACCTATTCGTAGTGAATCTGCTGGTGTCATATCTACAAGCTTCTGCATGAATTTGATGGAGTGACCGGCGTTAATTGCAACATGGAGAGCAGTCTCTTGTATGGTTGTAATTTTAGCAGTTAATGCACTTAAATCTGTGTCAAAAATCGTCTTTGCAGTATCCCAGTCGCCAAATAGTGCAGCTCTGTGTAGTGTCAAGTTGCGTTTATCATTCCCATCTTCCATTTTATTTCTCTTTTTGCTTCCTGCAAAGAAAACAAGCAAAAACAGCATGAAAGCCTTAGCTGTTAAATTCTGATAATTTTAAAAATAAAAGAGAAGAAAAAGAAACATACAGATGAAGAACCAAGATGGCTGATGAGTTAGTGGCTTGCATTAATTTATTTTTCGTCACTAAAATATAGGGAAAGAAAGAACTTGAATCTTGAATTAGAGTAGTTGACAAGCATCAACTTTCCTATTCACATTCAGTGTCTGAAACTTGAAGATTTTCAGCATTTCTTTTATTATCCATTTCCGACCAATACTTTCCATAAGATTTCTTTTTCATTTTATAAATTTTTAAGAGTATATTTCCAATTTATGCATAATTTATTTGATAAGCTGATTATTTTCTTGACAAATCTTAAATGTTCAAATGCTGTATTTCATGCTGCAAGTATACAAATAATTTCTGAACGTGTTCATCAAATTTGAAAGCAACTAAAAAAGAGAGAGAAAACATAATTGAACTTCAGTCAGAGCCAGATTGAAAAAATAAAAAAATAAAAAAACCTGAGAAGACAAGATTAATTAAAGAGAAAACAAATCAAGAAAATTATGACTCAAAAAAAAGAGAGCAAGATTGCAAGAAAATAGCCAAGTATTTATATGCTATTATATTAGAATCACCTTAACTGGGAACTTTGCAACTCGAAGATTTTCTATCTGTTTGATCTCACCAGCAACAATTTTTTAAAATTCCAATGTCTCTCATGATTTTTATATGAAATTCACTTAATTGCGAATATAAGATCTATTTTTTCAGTACAGATGCACACAAAATAATTCTAATCACCATGTAATTTTGTATTGGAGTTGGATGAGATGCATCTAATTCGCAACAATTAAATCTCTCCCCTTCACCTCTTTATAGTCAACTTATGGACGATATAGTCAAGACTTTTATCATTACCATAATGCCCTTTTTTCTCTCTTTCTAGTTATTACGCAGACCAAAAATAAAAAGAGGTGGGAAGGAAAATGAGAGAGCAAGGAGGGCGACATTTAAGTAAATGTGAAAGTTAAGTCTCATATTATACTAAAATATAAAATTTATTTTTATATTTATAAAAAATAAGAGTTAAATTATCAAATCAAAAGTCTAATTTTTAGTTTGATATTTACTCCTTTTTTTTTAAAAAAAAAAATTTGTAAACAAACTGAAAGCCTAAGTTTTAATTTGTTTAAAATCGAATCTAATGTTCTCAATTTTGCTTTGTTCATATTTTTTTTAACTTTCAATAAAACTGAAAATCATAATTTTGATTTCACTAAAATTATTTTCCTAAGGCACTGATGCCTCGGACAATCTATTGGCTGAAAAAGTCAGCAAGTTTAATTTATTTTAATTTATTTTTTTAATTAAGTTAATTTTTAATTTATTTAAATTTATTATTTTTGAAATGCAATATTTGAAATGTTAAATAAAGAAGTTGAATTTATTTTTAAAATAAAATTTTATATATTCTATCCATAATTTTTGTTAAAAATCATTAATAATGTTACTAAATAATTTCTTCATCGTTTCAAGGTTTTGTTTATAAAATATTTTAAATTTAAGTAGATTTTATTAATCTCCTTTAATTATAAAAATATTCAAATATTACATAATAATATTTTTAGAGCAAATATAATAACTAAAACAATTAAATTTAGGAGGCCATGGCAACAATGATATGTCATGCACGTATCTTACAGTATTTTTGGGTTAATTAACATAGAGAAAATATTTTGCATAGAGAAAATATTTAGTCTATGACCACAAACTATCTCTTTACCATTTTATTCTATTTATTTTTCATAGAGAAAATTAAATAATAAATTTAAAAAACTATACATAAAATTTTAATCATGATATAATTGAGAGCTGAATAAATATTATAAGAGTTTGAAGTTGAGAGAGATGGAGAAGAAAAAGATAGAAAATGTTTAGTTGAGAGAAAATAGGAGTGATTTATAGTTTTTAGATGAAGAAGAAAAAAAGTGACAAAATGTTTGGTTAGGATATATTTGAAAAAAGGTAGAATGTAAATTATAATAAAGTTGTAAATGTTATTATTTTTAAAATAAAAAATTAATACTAAAATTTCAAATAATTTTAAATGGTTAATTTAATAAGAGATGGTAGGTGTTAGTTGTTAGATAATAATTATTATTTTTAAAATATAAAAATTAATATTAGAGTTATAAAAAATTTTAAATGGTTAATTTAATGAAAGATTGTAGTTTTTAGTTGTTAGATAATAGTTATTACTTTTAATGAAAAAATTAATATTAGAGTTTTAAAAAAATTTAAATGGTTAATTTAATAAGTTGTTGTTAGTTATTAAATAATAATTATTATTATTTTTAAACTATTAAAAAGTAATATTAGAGTTTTAAAAAAATTTAAATGGTTAATTTAATAAGGAAGTATTAGTTATTAGATAATAATTATTATCTTTAAAATAATAAGTTTAAATAAATTAAAAATTAAAAAATTAAACCTGTTGGCTTTTTCAGCTAGCAGATTGTCCCAAGCATCAGTGTCTCTGGAAAGTAATTTAAGTGAAACCGAAATTATGATTTTTGGTTTCACTAAAAGTTTAAAAAAATATATATAAAAAAAAAAAACAAAATCTAAAGCACTAGTTTGGATTTTAAGCAGATCGAAACTTAAACTTTTAATTTACTTAAAAAATTAAAAAAAAAAGAGAGTAAATTATCAAACCAAAAATGAAACTTTTCATTTGATAATTATCAAAATATGAGACTTATTCCAGTATTATAGGTAAATGTCCCAAATAAGTAAAGGGTAAGTTCACGTATTAACGACTCAAGCAAAAAAAGTTCGTGTTTTAACGATACTTCTCTCGCTGTAGAGCAGTGGCGTAGCCAGAATTTTAGATAAGGGGGGTCCAATTCAACTTAAATACTAAACATTAAAAATATCAAATTATAAAAGAAATAAAAAAATTCCAGATTATAAACTACAAAAAAATAATAATTTCAATTTAACTTCATACTACTTTTCTCAAAAAAAAAAAAAAACTTCATACTACAAAATCAAATTAAACATTTCAAATTTATAATGTCCTCAAGTATTCAAGCCAATTTCTTAATTCATTATTTTTCAAATTTCAATTCATTTTAGCAAGATAAAAAAATTGCAACAAAATAAATATGAGATTAAAAGTAAGTGGTGTACCTATTCTTAACTTGTTGCCGCTGCCTTGCTGGTGCCAATCGGTGAAAGAATGAAATTGAAAAAGGAAGAAACTGTTATCTGAAAAAAAAAAAGAAAGAAAAAGAAATTAACGAAGAAGAAACGTGAGAAAGAAGAGAAAGAGTCACAATTAAGTTAATTAAGTTATTCTTGTTTGTTTGTAATGGGCAGAGTCATTGACAAATCTTGTTTGTTTGTAATGGGCTTGATTAAAAGGCCCAGTTTTAAAGATTGAAAAAAAAAGGATGAAAAATGTTGGGAGCGTGGATCGAAGTTGTGTGCTCTCACATAGTAAGGCCAAGCTGTTCCATCTCAACCAATGTAATATTCATTCTCAAATATACCTAAAAAATTTTTATTTTTAACTGAGGGGGGAACAGAGCCCCATGGGACCCCCTTTATCTCCGCCTCTGCTGTAGAGTCTTCCTATCTACCCTTCACCAAGTTTTTGAGATTTAGTGGTTTTAGTGGCTATCTTGATCTATTATCAATTTATTGTTGTCTGCCTCCATGAATACACATTTACTTCCCTTCACTAACCTTCCTCTCAACCCATTTACTAACATGGATCCCACCCCAAAGACATTGAGGACATTATTGAAAAAAGGGGTCTTTTGGCGTGTTCTGATGTAGTCTTAGACCTCAAGCAATACCCAAATAACTCTGTTAAAGATTTTAATATAGAAATTATAATTTATTAATTTTTTATTTACTTTATTTGTTTTAGCCAATTGCATTTGGTGATGTTGAATTATGGTGACTTAATTTTAAGAGATTAAGTATTATATAGTTAATGACTTAATGCTTCATGTAGTGCTATTAATTTATCCATTTTTTAAATTAATTTATTTCTATGTAAGCCTATGTAAATAAATTTTAAGTTGTGAATTGTGTGAATTGATCCATAAAATTTAATTTTTCACTCTAAAAGCTTAAACATTTTGGCATCAGAGCCTGATTTTGGTCATGAGTATGTGAAGAAAGAAAAACATAGAGAGAAATCAAATAAGTTCCTTATATTAGTTATGGCTTCAAACACTTTTCTTTTAGCTTTACCTCCCAATTTTAAAGGGAAAAAACTATCAATTATGGGCTATGAAAATGCAAACATACCTATAATTTTTTAATTTGTGGGATGTGGTTGAAAATGATAATGAAGTCTCATTATTGCCACCTACATCCAACCGCGGCTCAACTAAAGACTCATGATGATGAAAAATCTAAGAAATTTAAAACAAAAACTTGTCCCTACTCTTCGGTTTTTGAAATGATTTTAACTAGCATCATGGCTTGTGAAACTCCAAAAAAGATATGAGATTTGCTAAAATATGAATATTTAGGCAATGAACAAACTAAGTTGATGCAAGTCTTGAATCTCAAGAGAGAATTTAAGATTCAAAAGATGAAGAAATCGGAAGAAATCAAAGAGTATAATTAACAATTGTTAACAAAATTGGATTTTTTAGAGAAGAAGTTTTAGACAATAGAATTATCAAAAAAAATTCTTGTGAGTTTGTCTAAAAAATACGAGTCAAAGATTTCATTACTTAAAGATTCTAAGGATCTCTCAAAAATTATGGTTGCGGAATTGATCAATGCTTTACAAGCAGTGGAGTAAAAAGAGCAATTAGAGATGATAAAACAATGGAGCGAGCCTTTTTTGCCAATACATCAAAGAAGTCTTCGTCAACATCAAAAAAGAAAAAATTTTTACGAAGCGAAATATGTGACAAAGACAATCATGATGAAAAAGATTGTTTGCATAAAGGTAAACCACAATATTTTAATTGTAAAAGAATTGGGCATATAAAAAAAAAATTACAAGTGTAAGAATGAGCAAGCCCATTTTGCTCAAGAAGAAGAATGTCTTCTTTAAAAAGTTGGAGAGAAGTACTCCAAAATAATTAATAGCAAGTTTTGGTCAAAGTGAATCAACAATTGGAGAGTGATAAGAAGTGTATAATTGTTGAAGTGCTTCAAAAAGAAAAGTGTATCATTGTTTCAGTGAAGTGTTTCAAAAAGAAATATTGGGGAGAGGTGCTCCAACAAGATAAATTTAGTGTCTATAATTTCTACATTAAGAGAAAATGATAAAGATATTAATGTATAAATTATAAATTATTAATTTTTTAATTTACTTTTATTTGTTTTAGTCAATTAGACTTGTTATATTGAGTTATGATGACTTAATTTTAAAAGATTAAGTATTATATAATTAGTGACTTAGTGCTTTATATAGTGCTATTAGTTTCTCCATTTTTTTAAAATTAATTCGTTTTTATGTAAGCCTATATAAAGATATCTTAAATTGTCAATTACATGAGTTGCAAAAAGTTCAATTTCTTCACCCTAAAAACTCCAACAACCTCTTCTCCTTTTAAGAAAGTGATCTTAGCTAGAAAAATTCTTTCGCTTCGGCTGTTCTATGTGAGTTCAGTAAAAAACAATAGTAATAATAATAAAAAATGTATAACAATAATAGGATTTGAATCAGGTTCAGATGGATGGGATAGCAAGTTTCTTACCATTAGGTTAAGTGCTTATGCCTATTTAAAAGTCCTTTCAGATTAGATTTAATGAAATTAAGTGCATTAAATGGATATAAAAATCTAAATCAGTCAGTCAATCAGAACCAGACATTAACGAGGAAAGAGGGGCATTTATGAGGATAGAGAGGAGAAAGAGAGAGGGAGAAAGCACCGATCAGTTTTGTCTGATTTATAATCATCCAACAATCACCCATCGACACTGCTACCACTATCTGAAAGCCCATCATTCGGCAAGCTTGGCGCCACCAGAATGGCCTCCAACGTCTACTAGACGGCGACACACACGCGGCATGAAGGGACTTCCGGCTGTGAACTTTCGACGAAAATTTTAGCCGATTTCAATCTTCTTTTTCTGCAAGACAAGTACCATTGAATCACTTTTCTCGTGAATTCCATTTTGATACCTCATTTGCTATTTTTGAATTAATTTTTATTTTTTTTTGTCAGAATTTGGTCACCTTAAGGGATTTGCCGATGATACTCCGGTGAGCCAACAAATCAAAACCTCTTTAAAAATTAATTGATTAGTTAAAATAATAAAAATAATAATTTTAATTTAATAGAGGAAAATATTAACGTTTTTCAGTTCATAAGCTTAATTAGCCTAAGATTAATGTTTTTGGGTTGTTAGAAATAATTATTAATTAATAAAAAAAATTGAAGTGCTATTGGTAAAGTTTCTTCCTTAATTAGTAAACCTTAAATTGTGCTCAAATTAATAGTGAGATTAAATCTACTAAATCTATGGCCGGCAATTTGAATGAATTTTTTTGGATGGTACCACTTATGTTTCATGGAAAAGGAAATAATACTAATGCATTTACATATATTATAAATAATATTTTTTTTTATATTTAGATGGTTGTGTACTAATAAAAGATATGAAACTTATTATTTTTAGAAAATTAAAATTAGTTAGTAAAAATTAATTAATTAAAAATTGTTTGCTTTAAAACTAACTAATTATTTAAATTATAATTATTATATACTAAGTAATTGAGATTAATTAACTGCTAAATTCATGGTGTAAGTTATAATTACTATATACGACTTCATCGATTATGTTTATATATAAATAGATTTTAAATTGATTAATTAATTTGAATAAATAAATTACTAATTAATTGGTTCATTTATTATTATTATTATTATTATTATTATTATTTTGCTATTGTTACTACTATTATTAATTTTATTTGTACATTATTATTGCAAACTAAATAAAATAAAATAAAATATATAATCTTGGGTTTTATTTGAAAGATATTTGAAAAAATAAATTCTTAGAACCATTCAAATTAATTTAGAAATTGTTCTAGAATTCAAGTAATTGCTTAATAACTAAAATAAATTGAATAAAACGAATGTTCAACTAGACGATGCTATTAATATTAATGCTAATAATATCAATAGTATTAATACTAACATCAATTTTAATTTTAATATTAATATTAGTTATTATTATTATTTAACGAATATATTGTGGTAGCTCAATATATGTAAACTAATTGTATTTATAAAATTGTGTTTGGATTGTTGATTTTGGTGTCCCATAGAGGCAATTAATAATTATTGGTTATTGTGAGTGTTATAAATTATTCGGAGGTGTTATTTCCTTGTTTTGTTTTAGGAAGAATTATCCTAGTTTGAGGGAAGACTCTATCAAAATTTTGGCAAAATCTTATGATAGTGGTGACTATCATAATGCATTTTTCTTATATTTTGAGTTATTAGACTGATTGCGGATTTTGAAAGTTATATATTTTTTCATTCCCTAGTATCTGTCACATGCCCTCAAGTTCGGGCCATGACATTGGAAGCCTAACGAGACTTTAAAAAGCCTAGACCTAACCAAGTCTTCATTTTGGATTCAACTGCACAAGTTTCTACCCAACCTTATGACTCTTGAGAATGCAATCAAAATCGATGACTTGTTTTGTGGTTTGTTGGAGATGGATGATAAGTCCTACAAGGGAGTAGGTTAGGACACTTATTTTTGCTTGAAGGTCCTCGTAAATGTGAATCATCCTTTGATGGTTGACAATCACTATAGAAGTAATTTGGTTTGGGTCAATTTTAAGTACGAGAAGTTGTGTGATTTTTGCTACTTAAGTTGAAAATTGGGGTATATTATGAGATTTTGCATAGAAAGAAACCCTAAAGGGATGCTAAGGATTGAAAGTCCTTATTTTTGTCTAGAATTAAGAGCTAATGTTGGGGATCGATTTAGGAGTCCTTAGATCGCTATAGCTCTCTAGAGATTTTGAAGGATGCCCTCAAGAAGAATTTGGAGAATTTAAACCTTCTGGCACTGGACTCAGTCACCAATGATACGAAATCAAGTACCTCAGATATAGCTACAAAGCTGACCATTAGCCTCAACCGTTCCTCAGCATTTGGCACACATGCGATCCCTGTAGAGGCGACTGCCATCAATTCGGATTAGATGGTTGTGTGTCCAACGCCATAAGTCAGTCCTAGAGCCAAGGAAGATGTACGGAAGATTAAAGAATTCAATGAAGAGTTCACTCCGGGCTTATCTCTTATTGTACCGGTCCCATAATATTCAGATCTTTCACAAACTCCCTTAGACCTTCTAGATTCTAGCCCATCTAATCCAAGCCCTAAACCGTTTGAGCCTATCTTCTCAGACCTTATCCCTAGTCTTTTATTTAAAAGGTCCCTAACTCTGAATGGGCCCAATCCGCCCCACTAAAAAACTCAAAGCTGAAAATCCTTCTGATAATGAGCTTGGACCCTTAGTTGTTAAAGGCCTGGTTCTGGACTCCTCTAATCCACGCCATTCACAGGAACAATTGGGCTTTACCTACTCACCTTTTCACCCGCCCATTTCAACCCCGACTCAAAGTGGAAAGCCTTTCTGGAAACAAGGACTACTTGCTTAATAGCTTAGATGACAGTGATTCATCCCTAAGCATTGGGCTTGCCTAAAGCCACCTCTAAGCCATGATCTTAAATAGTAAGTATCGTCAAGGTTAGAGGCAAGCCATGATCATTTGAAGGGTTATTGCCAATATTTTAGTCGCCTTATTTTTGTGGTCTTTTGTGTTGTTTAAAGCTTGGTCTTGGCTCTGTAAGGTACCCTTCAGTTTTTTGAGGAGCTTCTTCCCTTTCGTATCACGTTATTGACTATAGCTCTTTTTCTCTTGTATGTGTTTTTAAAGCTTTTGGGTCATGGTCAAAAGTATCACAATCTCTATCGGTTGATTTCTTCACTTAGCTGCGTGGTGGCCTTGTTTATCCTACTTGGATTTTACCCTCAGCCGATAATCTGTTTGGTTGTTCTTTTTCATGTGCCTTCGTCGAAGGTACCTGCTGGCTGGAGTCTTTCAAGACGCTCATTTCTGGAGATATAGTTAGTCTTTCTTCAGATTTCCCTGGGGCCTTTCACAGTTGTTTATCTGTGGCTCCCCTATTTATTGATGGTTCAGGGACTCTTTCAGTGCATCCACTCCTACCTTTTGGTTTCCAAAATTCTATTCAGGAGATTCATTATAGGCAGTTCATAGTTATTATCTAGCCTATTTCTCCTTCTTTGTAAGGTCTTAGTAGCTTATAGTCTCCCACTTTTGTTGATTGTTAAGCTTTTTTCTATGTTGTCCTTTAGCTTTTCTCAAACTGGATCTTTTTTTTTTTTTTTAACTTAGGACGCTCATCTTTTTTTTTTTCTTTTTTATATTATTTTCTTTTTTATTTTTTGCTATTCAATTATTAATTTCTCATATTTATAACATACACGCAAAATACATATATATATATATACATAGGGGTGTAACTTGGTTTGGAATATTACCGATTTAAACCGAAATTGTTATTTGGATTGGAATTTTGGAATGTGGAATATGGAATGGAATGTATTTTCTAAAATTTTGGAATATGGAATATGGAATGGAATGTTATAATGAAATTCCAAATTCCATTCCATATACCGAAATTTTATTATAAGATTTTTAATAATATAATTAATAATACATATTTAAATAAAATCATTAAATATTAATATTAAAATATGTAATTCAATTTTATACAATATTTTATTAACCCTACCCTATTAGGTTTAATATATATTTGTTTAATATATATTCATTGCCTGCTTTGGCAGCTTTGCTTTGTGAATACCGATAACAAACAAAAAATACAGAAAAGCTGCTAGTCTGCTATAAATCCTAAAGGTTAGAATACTGACTCTTTCTTCTTGGCTTTTCATCCTACCTATTGGCACAATCTATGATAATTATTATTTTATTTGCTTTACAACTAATGGTGGCTTAGGGATTATATTTATATAGGTTAGGGTTCTTGACACAATCATCAACTTTTATTGCTAGCGTCAGTTTATATATGTATAGTATATTATTTAGAATCATTAGATCTATATATATATAGGATTATATTATGCTTTTCCTCCAAAGTTGTAACAACCATTATGATATTGTAATAAAAACTGTTTTTACGTTACTGGTAATAGTTTTTTTTCTTTTATGTTATTAAATGTTTTGTGAGTATTACTGAATATATATATGTATATATATTTTTCAATATCAGATGACTGAAAATAGCGAACCAATTCTCATAGACGGAGAAGGTGCGAACCCTCAACCTACTAATGAAGCAAATGCTCCTTCTAAAGAGATTACTACAAAAAGAAAAAAGATGGCCCCTCGATCTGTAGCTTGGAACCACTTTGTTCAAAAAAATGATCCTAAAAAAGGTATGGTAGCTCAATGCAAACATTGTAATTTACAATATGGATATAACACCTCCTTATTAGGCACAAGCGGTTTGTTGGCACATTTAGACAAATGTCCTAAATATCCATATACTAGGCCTAAGGATCGTAAGCAAACCCAACTTAACTTTCCTTGTGTCACAAAAGAAAATGATGGTGTGAGTAATCTAAAGTTTCAAGCATGCTTGGACCCAATTGCTTTGAGAAAGGCTATATCATACATGGTAATTGTGGATGAACTTCCTTTTAAATGTGTTGAGGGACAAGGTTTTAAATATCTTTTTAGTGTTGTGGATCCTTCTTTTCGTGTTCCTTCACGAATAACAGTTGCTAAAGATTGCTACCAAGTTTATTGTGATTCAAGGATAGAACTTAAAAAAGTCTTACCCCAAAGGAGGATATGTCTCACAACTGATACATGGACTTCTATACAACAAATTAATTATATGTGTCTCACAGCATATTATATTGATGACAATTGGAAATTACAAAAGCGAATTATAAATTTTTGTCCAATTACTAGTCATAAGGGTGAGCAAATTGGAAAAACAATTGAGAGATGCTTATTAGATTGGGGCATTGAAAAAGTTTTTACTATCACAGTTGATAATGCAAGTTCGAATGATACAGCAATCAATTATATGAGAACTAGACTTAATACTTGGGGTGGTAGTGTCTTGAAAGGTGATTTTCTTCACATGAGATGTGTGGCTCATATAATTAATTTAGTGGTTGGGGATGGATTGAATGAGGCAAAAGAATCAATTCTCCGTGTTCGACAAGCTGTAAAATATATGAAACAATCTCCATCTAGATTGGAAAAGTTCAAAAAATGTGCATTAGAGGAGAAAATTCAAAGTAAAAAAATATTATGTCTTGATGTTTCTACTAGATGGAATTCTACCTATATGATGTTGGATGCTGCTTACAAGTTTAAAAAGGCATTTGATAGGTATGACTTAGAGGATACTCGTTATGAAAGTGAGTTAAAAGATAGAGATGGGGGTGGAAAGCCTTCTGATGATGATTGGGTTAATGTTGGTAGGTTGGTGACTTTCTTAGAAAATTTTTATGAGTTGACTTTGCGTGTTTCTGGCTCTTTATATGTCACATCTAATAATTTTTTTCATGAGATGGTTGCTGTAGATGCTCTTTTGAATGAGTTGAATAATAGCTCTGATTTGAACATGAGTTTTATGGCTGAAAAAATGAAAGATAAGTACTACAAGTATTGGGGAAAGCCTGAAAAAATGAACATGATGATTTTTATTTCAGTTGTACTTGATCCTCGCTTCAAAATGAGCTTATTAGAATGGGGTCTTAATCAATTGTTTGATTGTTATACCTCATCTAGTATTCTTAAAAAAGTGAGAGAGACAATTAATTGCATGTTTGAAGAGTATAAGGGTGCTGGTGGTTCACCTACAAATGAGGTTGGGGCACAAGTTACTGAAATAAATCTGCATTCTAATGATATGGTGGATAGTTTTCAACATTCTCAAAAAATAAGACAAATAATGAAAGAAAAATACAATAAGCATAAATGCGAGAAAAATACAGGGTATATCAAATCTGAGTTAGATAGATATCTTGAAGAAGATTGCATTGAGGATGTAAATGAATTTGATATTTTACTTTGGTGGAAGCACAATGGTTCTAGATTTCCAATAATTGCAGAGATGGCACGTGATGTGTTAGCCATTCCTGTTTCTATTGTTTCTTCTAAAGCTGCTTTTAGTGCTGGAGGTCGTATACTTGATAATTTTATAAGTTCTTTGAGTCCTAAAGTCGTGGAGGCTCTTATATGTGCACAAGATTGGCTTCGTGTTTCTCCATTTCCAATCAATTATGAAGAATCACAAGAAGATATTCAACAACTTGAGGAAGGTACATATAATAATTTTCATAATTTTAATTTAAATATTTTATTTAATACAAATTTTAACAACCTTTTATTTATTCTTTTTTTTCAATATTCAGATTTGTCAAGACTACCATGATGCGGTGAAGAAATTTTTTGGAAAGATATAGAGGTTCAAAGGATTACTTGAGATGAAAAGCTTTTCTTAAATTATTAAGTGCATTTGTTTTTAAAAAGAATATTATTAAGTACTTATTTAGTAATTTAATTTGAATGATATAATTTTATGAATTTATTTAGCTACTTTGAAATTTAAACTTATATAATGTTTCCATTTTCAGATTTATTTTAAATCTATTCTAATTTTAGTTTTGATGGAAAAATTTTGGAATTACCGAATACCATACCGAATTTTAATGGAATGGTATGGAATGAAATTTTTAAGTCCGAATAATATTTGGATTGGTATGGAATAAAATTCTAAATACCGAAATATTTTGGAATGGAATTGGAATAGAGGCGATTCCATTCCATACCGACCGAATTACACCCCTATATATACACACACACAACATATATACAATATATACATACAATGAACATTGACATATACATAATATATGCAATATAATTAAACAACATATATAAAATATATTATCAATTATAATTCAACATATTCAGAATATATACACAGTGTGCACACAATATATACAAACTATGCATAATATATTCACGACATACACATATCATATACACTACAAACTTATTTTTTTTTTAATTTTATCTACACACAACATACACAAACATATGCATAATATACACACAAGATACATATTACATATTTGGACATATACATAACGTACATGCAATATATGCACAATTTTATTTTTTAACTTCATTGTTACGTGTATAATATGTAAAATTTATTTAAAAATAAATTTAATAATTTTTATTAAAATATTTTTATATATTTTATTTTTTTTATATAAATTTATGAGTTTTATCTTTTATTTGAAATCAAAATAAAATTTACGGTTTATAAAAAACTAATATATTATATGTTGAAAATGCAATTTAAAGTTTTAATTTTTATTAGAATATATTTATTTGATATTATAGTTTGAAAAAAAAAAGAAAATTGAAGTAAATATTGTTTAAAATGAGGAAAGATGTATTTTTGTTAAAAGAAATATTGTTTGAAGTGAGAAAGGAGATATTTTTGTAAATAAAAAAAGGTTTTGAAATATATTCAATTTTTTTTAAAGTTTAGTATTTTTGAAACTAGATTTTTTTTATGTAATTATGTAAAAAACCTATTTTTTAGAGTTTTTGACAAAAATGTCAAAATTTTTTTTGAATTTACTAGATTTTAAAAAGATATTCGAATTTATAAGAATTTATAATTAATTTATAAATTTACCAAATTTACATAGTTTATTATGAGTTTATAAATTTTATAAGTTTATTATGGATTTATTTTAAGTTTATTGTATATTTTTATAAATTGATTAAAATATCCCTAATAAAATATGAAACATTTTATAAAAAAATAGTGAAGAGCCTAATTTTCCTCATTTTTTATTTATTTATTTGTGGTCATAAGCTAATTGTGTTAGCGTTTGAATGACCCGTGAATATTATTGGGCTTTTTACAAAGGGATATTTAGAAAACTATCTAAAAAAAATTTTTTTCTTTTAAAAATACTACAAAAAATAAAATATTTATACATTTAGAAAAAAATTAGAGCAAAATTTTAAAAATATCTCACTCATTAAATTATTTTTTTTTTCTAAAAATTCATATTCTCTCATTACAATCAATATTTTACTTTAATTTTCATCTTTTTTTTAAGCTTCACTATTAAATAAAAATATTATAATAAAATAATAAAACTTAAAATTTTAAATTATATTTTTAGTATATAAAAATTATTAATTTTTATAAATAAAAATTTTAATTTTGATTACAAATTAAAAGACAAATAACACTCACAAAAATTAAAATAAAAGAAAGAAAAATATATAAAAAATATATTTAAAAAATTATTAAATTTATTTTTAAATAAATTTTATATATTATACACATAAAAAAGTTAAAAAAATAATTTTGTTATATATATTGTGTAAATATTGTGTATGTTTGACAGATGTTATAGATATTTGATAGATGCTTTATATATGTTATGTATTTATTTGTGTATGATGTATATATTTTATGTAGATATTATATGGATGTGTGAATATAAAGTTTTAAAAAATAAAGTTAAAAAAATATTATGCAGAAGTTGGATAGATATTTGGTAAATATTTAGTAAATGCGATAGATGTTTGGTAGATATATAGTGTATGCTATGCATATATTATTATTTGTCGTGTGCATTTTATATATGTTGTATATATATTGTGTATATATATTTTTTGTGTATATTGAAAATATGATATCAAAAAATTATTTTTGAATAAAAAACATAAATAAAACCAAATAAAAAATAAAATAACAAAAAATAAAAAAAAAATAAAAAATAACTCCTTAAAAATTGAAATTGAAAAAAAGGCATGCCCTTATGAAATTGAAAAAAAAAAAGACTGATCAAAAGTAAAAAGGAAAGTAGCCCAACAAAGAAATGTGGTAGACGTAATTTTCTTTTTTACAAATTTTCCAAAAAAAATCCCTTAATGCTACAAAAATTTTGTCAAATAACATTAAATATCAAATAATATATATATCGAATTTATTCTTAGTATATATTGAGTTTATTATACATAAACTATAGAATTGATGATTCTTTTTTGTTTTTTTCATTTTTTCATATATTATAATCATGCTACTAATAAACATATCATAAATAACAAAAATATATATGGATGTATTGTACAAATATATAGAGTTTATATTTAGTGTATATATAATTTACACATAATTATGAAACACGGACATGGACACAGGATACGGACGGGGTATAATACGGATACGTTGACATGATATATATATATATTTTAAAAATAGCGATATGACACGGGTGTGACACATTTATATATATATGTACATATATATATATATATATATTAAATTATAAAAATACAATAAGGGATAAACATATTTTTAAAATAATTATACATAAATATATATATATATATATGTGTGTGTGTGTTTTTAAGTTATAAAAATATAATAAAAGATAAACATATACTCAAAATAAATATATATTAGTTCATTTATATATAAATATAATTATAATAAAAAATAATTTTTTTTGTGAAGAAAAAATAAGCTTTGTAATTAGAATTGATTATAATTATCTAATTAGTAATTTACCAATATCATGTAAATAAAATTTTATGTTAAAATATATCATAAAATATCTTAAAATGTCCTAAAATGTATCTCCGTCGTATCCTATGTGTGTCCTCTCAATGTCCTAGCTGTGTCCTTTCTATGTCTAGAAAATAATAAAATAATAAAATATGTATGGACGCGTGTCTGACACATGTTGAGCATGCGTCGGATGTGTGTCCGATGCTTCACTTCACTAGATTGAAGTGTGGGTGCTTCATAGACACATAATATATAGAGAGTTTATACTTGATATATAAATAGTTTATTACACAAAGTTTTTATCTAAATAGTTTATATCAACATTTTAAAGGTATAAACAATTTATATATCATTACAATATAGTTATCATAAGAAATTTAAAAAAAATACATAACAATATGTTGTACGAATATATGAAGTTTACGCTTAGTATATATATAATCTACACTATAAACAGTTTAAATTACCATTATAAAAGGAATAAATCATTTATAAATAGCAATTCATTAACACAATAGTATAATCAACGCAAAAAAAAAATGTCAATATATTGTACAAATCTACAAAATTTATACTCAGTGTATAAAGTTTATACTTATGGATCATTTGGTAGATTTATGGAAAACTAATTAACGGGAATGTATTTTATAGAGATATATTATTGGGATTATATTCTACTAAAAAAATTATATTATTATGTTTAAAAAATGCAATAAAATTTGATAAAGTATATTGAAAAAATATTAACTTATTTAATTATAATCTAATTTTATTGGAAAAGTTTGAGCGCTACTTAAATTATAATTATAATATATCTTTCTTAATTTATTATATCCTAAATTAGTGATATAATTGTCTTTAGACATTGGACTCCACAATTCAATTTTCCGTTTTCCAGTAAAATAATTTTTTCTATTCTTCCATGGGTAAAATATTTTACTAACTGGTTGATAAAATTTATTGACCCAACATTTCATTTTACATAGATTTTTTGCAAATAAATATGCTAATATTGGTTTATCCAAGATTTTTTTGTCAACTTTTGATGCAACCAAACACTTTATTAATATATATAAAGTTTTTCAAACACAGATCGTTATGTAAAGAGTTTACATATGTTTTGGCCCAGGAATTGGATTTTCATAGGAAATATTTCACTTGGAATTAGCCAGTTAGAGGTCCTCAAGACCAACCAAAACTAGCTACATATATACACATTAAAAAGTACTCATATAGTATGCCTTTTGAAGCTATGCTTGGTGCCCTTGTCTTTTTATCATTCCCAGCACAATCTATACAAGATATAAATCAACACATCACACTTGGGATTTCAATTGCATTCCATACATAGATAAAGAAAAAGCCTGAAATATGATAAAACTATATCTACAATAACCAACATTAAAATTTATCAACCCACACTTTTTAGGTAAACATTGAATATAATTAAACAAGATGAATAAAATAACATCATATGCCAAAAAATTAAAATAATTTTATACGTAGTATATATTGAGTTTGTTATAAATAAACAGCAGAATTAAGTATATATTGAATTTTTATTTGCATAACCAAAGTTAAAAAAAACACAATTTTTTAAAAGTTATTATAAATACAAAACAACAATATAAAAAATAAAAAATAACCAAACATATGATATAAAATATATTAATAATATATTAATAATATACTGATAATATACATATAATACATTACAAATATACTTCTATAAATAAATTTTTTAAAATTATTAAATTTTCAATCAATTTTCTTACTAATATAAAATTACATATATGAAACCTAGTTACATAAAGAGAGAAAAGAAATATTATTTATCAATTAAATATGGACCATTATTTTTTAACAGAAAACTTATTTCTTATGCTATGAAAAAAATTCAACTTTTTTGAAAAACTTTGTTTAACTTTCAAGAAAAATTAATCTTCACAAACAAGAAATTTTACTTTTTTTTAATCAACATTTTGTCTTTCCAAAGCACAAGAGATTTTTTTTTTTATTAATTACACATGAGAGAGGAGAAATACTTAGACTTGAATATAAAATCTAAACGAGAGCAGTACATTCTCTTAATCACCAAGCTATACCTTAGTTGTCACAACTCAAATCCAAGGACACGTGATTGGCACTAGAAAACGAGAAAGCACGTGGCTTCCGGAACCCGTAGTCAGCTTGACAAATTATCATAACTTCAATTATTTAAAATACAATATTAAGTCATATAATCCCAACAATATAAAATTTACGGAGTTTAAAAGGGCAGCCCGGTATACGAATGCTCCAGCAATGAGCGGGATCCGGGGAAGGGTCAGACCCATTGGGTCTTTGTACATGGCATTCCCTTGTAATTAATTGCAACAGACCGTTTTCACGACTCGAACCCGTGACCTCAGGTGACACGGCGACAACACTTACCGTTACTTCAAGGCTCACCTTCATAAAATTTATGGAGTTTATAGAGTATAAATACAACAAATTACATATTAAATTACATATTTAATTAATTTTATAAATAAATTTCATTGCCGAGAAAGAAATGCAGAGTTATTGAATAATTACTTTTAGAAACTCACTCTGATAATCTGAAAAAAAATAATGAGACAGGGGTGAGCGTTTCAACTCAGTAAGTGATACCAACCAATATACTAACCTGATGTCCTAATCTTATTATATCTAAAATATGTACATGTATTATGTCAATCATACAACAAAGCAAATTTTTTATCCAAGGATGTAAATTGGTCTATAGGAGCCACTCTAAACCTCAAATTGGGGAGCTAATCTCCATATTTGGCTCTCTTTATTCAACATGATTTCTTAAAATTTAATACACATAGGGTTTGCCGTCACGGCCTTAACTAAGTAGCGCTACCCGACTGACAAGCAGCGTTGAGTAAAAAAAAGCATTCACCGTCACGTCAGTCTTAAACTTATCATCAAAATATTATATCATTTTATATTCATAATTAAAACCATATCCTATATGGTTCCATGTCATCCCAATTCTATCCAACAATCACAAATTATATTCATCACATAATTGAGCAGTTACAAACAAATGCTAAAATTCTAATTAATGCATAATATATATATATATATATATACATATACAAACATCATATATGAATGCATGAAATATATGAAAATATATTAGAATCACTCACAGGTTACACCAAGAAATTTGACTCAGTCAACGACTTGGTCCAGGAGTGATAGAATCTAGTATTGAACGGTCTATGGAATAAAATATCATAAAAATATTACAACAATAATTTTAGACTCTAGAAATATATATTTTATGCTTAGTAAAATTAAATATTTAACACGTAATAGGTCTCTTCAGAGTACTTACCTGTCTCTCGCGAGTTTCGCCAGAAAATTTTGTCAAAAGAATAAAATACCAAATTGGTACCAAAACTTCGTCTCAGAGATAAGAGTTCAAAAATATATGTTACTCTCTCTCACTTGCCGAAAATTCACCGGAAGCTACTGTTTTCACCAGATTTCAGTCAAAATTTAAGTTAGTCCAAAATTATAAATAAGGTACCAAATGAAAGTTTAGGAAGAGATGATTTCAATTATGCCTGTCTTTTTGAGAAAAGAGATCAGAGTTGGCTGAAAAATTTCTCGAAATCCGATGAAGGTGTCAACTTCTAATGAAATGTGCAGCTTTCTCCGATGTTGGTTGGCAATGAGTCACCCCTCTTTGGATACTTTGTCTCCATATGAATCTAATAGTGGGTGAGTGAAGGTGCTCGGAGGTCAGATAATAGAGATATGGCTGGGCAAAGTTTTTGCTGTTATTTTTCCCTCTCCTCCCTAATTTCTATCTTTTCTCTCTCCTCTCTCTCTCTCTCTCTCTCTTTCTCTTTTTCTCTTTTCCCAAGACTGCCACCATTTCCAAAAAAATTAATTAATCACCATCATATTTAATTATATATTATTATATTATATAGGTTTAATACATAGTTTGCTCTCTGATCTTGGCAACAATAGTCATTTTATCCCTTGAACTATTCGAGTAACCATTTTGCCCTCAAACTTGGTTTTTTCATAATAAATTGACCCCCAAACTTGATTTTTTCATAACAAATTGACTCTTAATCGCTGATATTTGTATCTCACTCTTAAGGGGCGCATGAAACTGATTAAAACAATATATTTATATTGTAAAATGTCAAATATAGCCTCTAATAACTTAAGAAATTTTTGACATTTATAGTAAAATTACAATAATTTCCTTAAACTATTAACAAAGTTTTCGCCGAAATTTCAGTGATTGGCAGTGAAAAATAATAAAATTTTGCTTATAATTTGATTCAAAATTTATGTTTTGAATCAAAATTTTTATCTAAAAATCTAAGAAGGAGAAGGAGAAGGAGAAGAAATTTTTTTTCTTTTTTCCAAAAAATTATGTTTGTTTCTTAAGAAAATGGGTAAATTTGAGAAGGAGGAGGAGGAGGAGGAGAAGAAGAAGAATTGAAATTTTTAACGATATAAAAAATTATGTTTGACGA
Source organism: Garcia nutans (assembly GCA_947685225.1). NCBI lineage: Eukaryota > Viridiplantae > Streptophyta > Magnoliopsida > Malpighiales > Euphorbiaceae > Garcia > Garcia nutans. The sequence continues at coordinate 7,079,019 of CANTUV010000055.1, forward strand.
TATGAAATTTTTAGTTTTTTTTTTCTAAGAATTTTTGTTTGTTTCTTAAGAAAATGGACATATTTAAAAAAGAAAAACAAGAAAAAGAAGAAGAAAAATGGACAGATAAGAAATTTTAATTTTTTGCCGAAAATTACTGTTCATTGACCGGAATTACAGAGTGAACAATCAAAATTTTTAATTTTAAGGCGTTTGTAACTCACGTGCCATTAAAAATCTGAGAATATTAAATCAGGAATCAATTTGTTATAAAAAAAAATTCAAGTTTGAGGTGCAAACTTGTTACTCGAATAGTATGAGGAGCAAAATAATCAAATATGCCAAGTTCGAGAAGCAATGGATATATTAAACCTATTATATATTTTATTTTTTTTATTTTTTTTATTTTATTTTAAACTTACCATTAACCACTCATCTACCACTTAATAAATCTATTATCTTATTTTATTAATATATTAATATTTTATTTTATTTTATTATTTATTATTATTATTATTATTTTAGATATTACATTAGTGGTTAAGCACAAGAGATTAATTATGATTAATTAAGAGCAATATAATTAAGCTTATAAAAAGACAAAATAATTGAACCCACAACTATTATTGTTAAAAAAAAATACGTTGTGTGTATTCATAATTTGACAATTAATTCTAAATATATGACATTTATTTTTCCTTTTGCACCCTTCAACCTCTGCGGGCCTCAATCGTTGCCATTTATTTTAATTTTGCTTGGATGGATGACAATTCGATTTATTAATATATAGTATGGTAAAATATTATATAGTATAATATTATAAGTAATGTTTATTATATTTAGATATATGATATAATACAATATGATTAATTGAGTTGTTTTTGTTTGGTTTAATAGTATGATATGGTTATAAAAATAAGAAAATAATTAGAATACCCTCAAATTAAAATTTATATTAGTTTTAATTAAAATTAATAAATAATTTCAATTTTAATTTTTTAATTAATAATTAATAATTAATTTAAATTTTTATTTTTTGCAGTTAATAATTAATTTTATTTTTTATAATCAATAACTAATTTTAATTAAATATATAAAAAATTAAAATCAATAAAATATATAACAAATTATTTCCTAACAATCTAAATTGAGAAAATTAAAATAAAATTAATGCATAAAGAAAATATTATAATGAAAGAAATTAAAAATTATTAGATTAAAATATTAATTTTGAAATTTAAAATATTTATAAAGGGTATTTTTTAAACAAAATTTTTTTAAACCATATGAAACCACCATGGTTTCAAAAATTGGCCAAAAAGCATAATTTTAAAACTAAAAATTACTATACCATCATATTAGAAATTAAAACTAACACAAAATCAAACAATACCATGCTACATAAAACCATCAAATACCATCTTCCAAACAAGGTAACCAAAAATCAAGCACAGACGCACATGTTATATGAAGCCTGTTTCCACCGCGGTCACCATGACCCTGCGTCCGTAGCCGTGTTATCAGCAACCAGCAATTCAAATTCGGCTCTTCTTGTCTGCCTAATTGGTAAAGCTAATTTTTCTGAATTATTCTGCCAATGAACGATTACGCATTCATTTATGAAAATTATATTCAAGTGTTCCTTTGAAAAGTTAGGGTAAATTGATCATTATTATCGTCGAAATGTGAAGAATATAAACGGGTTCCAGTTCTTGGAGTTTGATTTGTAAGCCTAAGCCAGGCTCGAGAAGTATGTACATGGAATCGAGTATTTAAAGGAGATGAGAGTTATTCATTAATTCAAAAAAGGTAAGTTCATCTTGAAATCTACAACCCTCATCATATTTTCTTATGAAAAGATGAATATTGAATCAAAGTTAGATTAATTATATGAATATTTTAGATAGTCATTATACGTTATAGAACTGAGATATGTGTATCTCTGCAAGGAGGACTGGTGCTTGTAATTTGTAAAGAAATTAATTCTATGAGCTATAGTATGAATGCGTTGAAGATATCTTTTTTCGTTTTGTTTCTTCTTTTACTAAAATGTGTTTGTTTACTGCATCATGCTTATTGGGTATTGCTTAGGAAAAAAGAAGTATGCTATGATTATTCATGTTTGCTGAGAAAAGAAAATAGATGTTTATGTACTCTTGATTCACTAATAGGTAAAATTTGTCAATGTTCTGTAATTTTGTTTGTTATTATGACAAAATCATTGGTCTCCTCTTCTTCTTCCTTCTCCATAATACACGAAATCGTTTGTGAGATACAAAAACTTGATATATCTTGCTATTTGGTTCTGCATATTTCATGGAAAAAAATGATCCTCCCTCTTGAAACTTTTAAAGCTAGTTTACACACTTTGTTTAGTTAAAGGATTATTTCCTTGCTTTGTTTGCCAAAAATGCTAGGCCCAAATGTTGAAGAGACCATTTGAACCAAGAGAGGAAACTGCAGAAGTGCAAATAAGGTAACAGGTATACAAGCTATGAGGCCGATTGGAAATGAGATCCATTTCACTTTGTGAAATAAAACCAAATGAAATGCTGCACTGAACGCTGCCAACATGGTGGCTATTGAAAAAAATAAGGTGATAAGACCGATGCTTAACCTCATTGGCAAGGCCTTGAGAAAATCTTCTTCAGAATAACGTGATGTGAGTATGCCTAGAAACATTAGTAGTGAGGTAGACGAAGAAAAAAGTCCCAGGGCATTTGATATGGCAAAAATCATGAAAGAGGTTCTATTTAAATAAATGGGGATCCCTTGATCATTGTCGTTGCCTCCTGGTACAGTAAAAACTGCTGCAAACATAACAGTGACAACAAGTGCAGCAACTGTTGCGCATGATGTTGCTGTATCCTTTAGCCATTTTTCGCCTTTCTCGATTAGATTCTTGTGCTCCGAAGTAAAGACCTCTCTTGGACTTACCCCAGCACTATTTTTCAGTTCTTTGTCTGATGGTTGGAGAAACTTTTCCACTTCCTATATGAAATTCAGAAACAAATGATGATAAATGAAAGTATGAACAATCTTAAACTATTCTTCCAGTTTGAAAGAGAAATGCTGTTACGCCATATGGCAATTAGCGTCAATATATATATGTTTTTCATTCAAAATTTAGGAGATTCAGATTGGGAATTTATAACCTTAAACCATTGCAACTCCCTTTGCATTTGAAGAGCAGCACCAGATATCTTGTTTGATGGTTCTAGCTTCCCTGCTAAATGCAACAAGTTGTTGCCCACTGTATCAATGCGTGATGTTGCGAAAATCTTGTATGTACCCATCTGGTATAGAAGATTGAAAATTTTTTCTTGGCGATGTTTCACTGCAAGGTGAAAAATATTATGGCCATCTTTATTGTAAAGGAAAACCAGAAGAGGGTAGGATTTAATGGCCTCTGTTACAAATTCTTGAATACCCAATTTACATGCATTGTATGTTGGTTGTGCTAATAGTGCGTTAGTTTCTCCTATGCTCCGTTTTAAAGCTTCAGATAGCAGGAGTTTCAGTAACTCCATTGCTTGCTTATGCATCAACACTGTATTTTGTATTTTGTGTTGAAATAGAAATTGCTTGGATTTGACTTTATATTTTTCTGAACCCCAACCTGGATTCTCCACATCTTGACCTTGAGTACTGGTTTCTGTTTCTGGAGAAGTACCTGCAAAATCTGCATTGAAAATGTGCAGTAAATAAATGAGAGCCAACTTAAAGAAATATAAGAAATAGATTAGAATTCTTAGACGAACATTGATAAAGTAAGTGCTGGAAATATCCCAGCTGACTTCCACTTTCAAATGCTCGAGGATTCTCAGCTAATGCATCCAAAGCAGACTTTCCTCCACGGGCTCTTCCGTGTGCTAGCATGGGATAGCGCTTCAATAGATCAAATGCAATGTCTGCTCATGAAGATTGAGTTGATGATTTTCATCTCAAGATCGGTAATTAAACATATTTGCGTTACGCATATAACAATGTTCCAGTGCTTACATTGCAGGCCAGGAAGTATAAAATACAAATTCATGTTTCAGCAGACCACTGGGGAGATATTATACTAACCATAAAATTCAGCAGTGATCAGTAAAATGATAAGTGTGGCCCCTGCTGTGTCAGCAAAAGGACTTGGATTCTCATCATTAGTCACTGATAGAAGATACTGAACAGTTTCTTTATGCGCAAATTGAGCTGCCCGATGAAGTGCAGTATCATCATAAGTATTTCTTTCTTGAGGTAATCTTGGATTCTTTTTCACCAGTATCTTTGCAGCTTCTGTATTTCCAACAATGCCTGCATAGTGAAGAGGAGTCTCACCAAATGAATTAGTTATTCGCAGTGCCAGTGAATCTGCTGGTGTCATTTCTACAAGCTTCTGCACGAATTTGATGGAGTGACCAGAGCTAATTGCAACATGGAGAGCAGTCTCTTGTAAGCCTGTAATTTTAGCAGTTAATGCACTTGAATCTGTGTCAAAAATTATCTTTGCAGTATTCCAGTCGCCAAGTAGTGCAGCTTTGTATAGTGGCAAGTTGCGGTTATCATTCCCATCACCCATTTTTTCTCTCTTTTTGCTTCCTGTAAAGAAAACAAGCAAAAACAGCATGAAAGCCTTAGCTGTTAAATTCTGATAATTTTAAAAATAAAAGAGAAGAAAAAGAAACATACAGATGAAGAACCAAGATGGCTGATGAATTAATGGCATTTTCGTCACTAAAATATAGGGAAAGAAAGAACTTGAATCTTGAATTAGAGTAGTTGACAAGCATCAACTTTCCTATCTATGGAGACAAGGTATATTCTTTGAGTGTGCACATTCAGTGTCTGAAACTAGAAGATTTTCAGCATTTCTTTTATTTTCCATTTCGGACCAATACTTTCCATAAGATTTATTTTTCATTTTATAAATTTTTACGAGTATATTTCCGATTTATGCATAATTATTTGATAAGCTGATTATTTTCATGACAAATCTTAAATGTTCAAATGCTATATTTCATACTGCAAATATACAATGTAATTTCTAAATGTTTTTAGAAATCTTAATTTCCTCTTGTCCATCCTGGTTGAAAATGCATGAAATTAAATTTACTTCTTGAAGCTGTACAAAAAACAATCAACAAGATACAAAACAATTTCAGCAACAGATAAAAGAATACAAACAACAAAATTCTAGTGAAATTATCTCTGTCTAAAAGATTATTTCATTGCTCTTCTTGCCAAAAATGCTAGGCCCAAATGTAGAATAGACAATTTCAACCAATAGAGGAAATTGCAAAAATGCAAATAAGGCAGCAGGAACACAAGCTACTAGGCCAATTGGAATTGCAATCCGTCTGACTTTATGAAACATAACCAAATGATAAGCTGAACTGAAGGCCGCCAACATGGAAGCTAATGAAAAAAATAATGTGATAAGACCAATGCTCAACCTCATAGGCAAGGCTCTGAGAAAATCTTCTTCTGAATAGCGTGATGTGAGTATTCCTAAAAACGTTAGCAATGAAGTAGATGAAGAGAACAGTGATAAGGGATCTGCTATTGCAAAAACCATAAAAGATGTTTGCTTTAAGTAAATTGGGATTCCTTCGCCACTTTTGCCCCCGGGCGCGTTGAAAGCTGCTGTAAACACAACTTTAACTACAAGTGCAGCCACGGTTGCACACGATGAAGCTGTCTGCTTCATCCATTCCTGACCTTCCTTAACTAGAGTCTTGTGCTCCTCTGTGAACACCTCTCTCAGACTTTTCCAAGCATTATTTTTCACCTTCTTGTGTGATGGTTGCGCAATCTTTTCCACTGCCTGCTGTACATAAAAATTTCAGAAATTAGTGACTCACCTGTTATGGTATAAGTTTCAAATATATACACATATAATGACCTTGAACCATTGCAACTCCCTTTGCATTTGTAAAGCAGCACCAGAAACCTCGTTGGATGGTTCTGAGATGCCAGCTAAATGCAACATGGTGTTGCCCGATCGCTTGATGATACTGTAAAATGTTTATGCCTGCCCATTTGATATAGGAGATTGAAAATATCTTCTCGCTGATGTTTCACTGCAAGATGAAAAACATTATGCCCATCCCTGTTTTGAATCCAAACTGTACCAGGATAGGACTTAATCGCCTCCTTAACCAACTCCGGAATACCATAGTAAGTAACAGCAAGAAGTGCTGAACGTCCTAATAAAATATCAGCTTTTTGTGCACTTGCTTTTGAAGCTTCAGAAGTTAAGAGTTTGAGTAGTTTCATTGCTTGCTTATGTTTCAACACTGTATTTTGGATGTGATTTAGAAATCTAAATTGCTTTGATTCTTCTGAGCCCTCAGTACTTCCTCTGTCTGCACAATAACTACCTGCAAAATCTGCATTGGATATACGCAATCATCAGAAACAAGCCAATCTGCATACTTGATATATAATTTAAGAAATGAAATCAAGACCCCGTATGAATTTGAATACCAGTCGACCGGATCCCAAATAATAATAGAAAATTAAAAATAAAGGATCCGGACTATATTAAACCAACAATGATACAATAAGCGCTGGAACCATCCAAGCTGACATCCACTTTTAAATGCCTGAGGCTTTTGAGCCAATGCATCCAGAGCACTATATCCACCAGCGCCGTCGCCTAACGTCATGAGTGCTAACATAGGATAAAGCTCCAATAGATCAAATGCAATGCCTGCTCATCAAAAAATAACAAAAAAAAAAAAAGTTAATCACCAAAGGTAATATGGAAGAAGATTAAGTTATAATAAACAACTATATTGTAGTATATATATACAACACAGAATAATTGTACTAACCGTAAAGTTCAGAAGTGATGAGATAAATGAGGAGATTGAGACCATCTTGGCCTGTTAAAGAACTTGGATCAAAATGGAGAGTCATTGATAAAAGATAAGTAACAGTCTCCTTGTGGCCTATTTTAGCAGCAGCATGAAGTGGGGTATCATTTTTATTGTTCCTTAAGTGAGTCAGTGTTGGATTTTTTTCTACCAATATCTCAGCGGCTTCTTTATTTCCAGCAAGAGCAGTATAGTGAAGAGGCGTATCGCCATTCCTATTCGCTATTCCCAGCAAATCATCTGGCATTATTGTCACCAAGTTCCCCTACAAATTCAATAGAGTGACCACTGCTAATTGCAACATGGAGAACAGTCTCTTTCAAGGTCAAAATCTGAACTTTTGGTGCATCAGGATTATTATTGAAAATTGCTTCTGCTTCCGTCCAGTTGCCAAATACTGCAGCTTTGTATAGGGACAAATAAGGGTTTACATTTTCAACTTCCATTTTTAGTTCTCTTCCTCACTGAAATTGAACAAGACCAATTGAAACATAACATTAATGTGTTAATTTGTATTTGTAATCTTAAAACGCAAAATATAAGTATATATAGTGACTAAAAATTTAGAATAAAAGTACACTGAATGAAGAAAGAAAGAGAGAAATATATGATGAAGTTTGTGGCTTACACTTCTTCTGTAAGAGAAGATGACATACTAATGCTGAAAGGGCCAGTTGCAGGTTTATCAGTTGTAGGTTTAAGTTACAATGCATATATCATTGACATTCCACTTGATATTTAAAAATCTCCATTGACATTCCATTTAATAGTTAAAAATTTTCATTGACATATTCTTCTTAATATTTAAATAATTTCATTGACATTTGTTGGTCGATTTGTGTATATCGATTTTAATTAGGTAAAATTAAACTGTTGCAATTTGCACGACTCGTAACAAGTAATATAGTGAAGGTAAGAGTCGATCCCACATGGAATGATCAATTTGATTAACTAAAATTCAGTTTAACTATTATCTAAAAATTAACAAATTGCAACAGTTTAATTTTACCTAATTAATCTAAATCTATTCAAGTCAATTACTCTAAATTAAGTATTCAAATAATCAATGGTAAAATAGTAGGATTAGGTTTCATTGGAGTTTTTACTATGGGTCTAATTAATGAAGCATTCAATTCTTAAATCTTAGATATCCAATATCACTCAATTCATCCACTTCTCTCTCAAGCAAGGAGAATATGATTGGACAATGATTAAATTACTATTCTCATGTCAAATAATTAAAGTCCAATTCATTTTAATCAAGATGTTAATTCTGGATCCCTAAGCAATTAATTTATCTCTAAACTTAATCACTCAAGGTTGATGATTTCATATTAAAAATCATATTCAACCTTCACATTTTATATGATTCTTTAAATTTAACAATTGGTGGCCAAACCATTGCTAATCAATTAAACCAAAATTATCAAATTAAGGATAAAAGAAAATCAATCAATGTATATTAATATATTATAATCAAACCCATAGTTCAAACATCCAAATCCACCTAATTCCACAAAGGGATTAGTTGCTCATAACTAAATTAAATTTAGATAAAATAGAAATTAAGAAACAAAATACAAAGTTCATCGTTCTAATATTCAAAATAAGAAAATAACAAAGCATTAAATAAAATGTAAAATTAAAAATATAAACTAAATAGAGAGTTCAAACGAAGTTGATAAAGAATCCGACAGAAACGACCAAGTCTTCCTCTAACATTATCTCCTTCTTCCTTTAATCTCCAATTGAGCTAAAATTAATCTACTCTCAACAATACATGATGAAATATAGTCTAACACTTTAGAATGACTGTTTTTCTCTACTGTTCACTTTCCCCTTTTGGTATCCAACCACTTCTTCTTTTAAATCAAAATCCTACTATTACTTAACCTCTGTTTCAGAATTTGCATTTAAAATTAAAACTCAATTTTTTATCAGATATACTCATTATCTTCAATTGACTCCTTCAACAAAGTTTTATCTCCAGAAGAGTACTAGATGATGTTAGACTTTTGATTCACCTGATTTAGACTCCAGAAGCCCAAGTTATGACCTAATTATTATCAGTAGCTCGGACTGAACTTCTGATTTTGAAATTCAAGCCCAATTTCGACTTTAAAGTTAGAAACCCAAACGAACTCGGAATTTAACGAACCAAGACTTTTTACAAAGCTTGAGATGTCCCCTATCAATTTTATGACGATCACTTTTTTAATTTTGTACTTTAAGACCATCAAAATTTTACTTAAAGCTTTAAAGTTTAAATTATATCTAAAAATTCCAGTTTATACACATTTTTAAGAAATTAATTTAAACTAAGCTTAATTCTAAAATAATAAAATAAAAGAACATAAATAAATTTAAAATAAATTATTTCAAGTCAATTATATACTAAATATAATAGAAAACATAAGGTAAATATACACCTATCAACATTCCACTTAATAATTAATAATTTCATTGACATTCCACTAAATAATTGAAATTTTTGACAGCAAATAAGCACACAGAGAGGAAGAAGATGAGGAAACGGTGGCTTTTTTTTGCTTAGAGGCCTTTGTTCCCTTTTGCGGGAAAAAAAAGAAAAGAAAAAAAAAAACTGTCTATTTTAGATTGAAAAATTACACCATATATTACTTTTTATTCTCGCTGCACTTAACTTTTATTTTTTAAATTTTAACCTTTTATTTTTTCAAATTTACTTTTACTTTTTTATTTTTTTCATAAAGACGGTGCTTTAATAACTTATTCTTCTTCTTCCTTTCTATTTATTTTTAGGCTTTTTATTTCTCCAAATAGGTTGCTCCTCCTCCTCCATTGCATATCTCTTTTAACTTTTTTTTTTTTTTTAATTTGTTTTTTGATGCATCAAAACCAATTGACTTTTATTCTCTAAATATCTAATAACATCTTATTTCACAACCTAAAACGGGCAACACTGCTCCAAAAGCAAAATATCTAAAAATTCCCCAAAATGACATCGTAGCATATTGTAGAGATATACAATGGAGAGGGAAGCCTCCTTTATTGGGTTTGGTGGACTCATTGCCATGTTTTGCAAGTAAATAGAACATCGAATTTCACCTTCAAGTAATTTTTCTATCATTTTCTATTTATTTATTTATTAATTATTATTATTCTCTAATTTGTTTCTCAGTTTAATTGATCAGGAACTGAATCTGTAGTGAGATGAACTGGGGGCGGATTTCAATCAAGCACGATTTGACCACCTTAGAGTGTTATTATTGTTGGAAATCCTACGACTACTGGATATACTCGAGTTTTAAGGTTTTTTTTTTCGCCTAGCTGTGAATTGAATTGGATTTGTTCTTCTTTTCAAGCTCAATTTCGATATGATGATCTATTTCGGGTGCCTAAGAGAATTTGGATAGGAGCAGCAATTTTTTCTGGTTAGATAATGAATATTGAATTGATATGATTTTTTCCCTTTCTTGTTGTTATATTTGAAGTATGCAAGTGTGTAAATTTTTTTAGAAAGAAGTACCAGATTGTTTGTCATTCAACTACAATCAATGCTATCGCTTTTAACTCCTTTTGTACTTTAAAGATTCAAGAACTAAAAAAGATTTTTTTCATCAAGAAATTTTTCCTCTTACATTGCTGTGATGGCCAAATTGCCATTGGCTGAGATCTTTATGTGCACTCAGTTGTTAGGATTATAAGCTTATAGTAGGTTTGAGCTTTGTAGTTCTACCCATTTTCTCAACAAGTTCTTGCTTTGTTTTAGGGAAAAAAAAATACTAGTATCAACGCTATATTAAACAATGTCCATTCCTTTCAGCAAATATATCAAAAAAATACTTGGCATAAAATTGATATAAAATTGTTAAACGCAAGGAGATGATGTTTTGCTTTTGGGTACCTTGCTGCATTTTCTTTTTTCAGAATTGTTTGCCTGTCTACACTCATTATGTCAGATTGCTTGTGGGAGGATGAAGAATTCTAAGCCTGATAATGAGTTCCAAGGTGATCTTTGCTGACAACATACTGAAACTATAATCCAATAATTAAAGTTATCTTTGCTTCACTTTTTTTTTTTTTGATAAAAGTATGAATTATTATTTATTAATACTACAGAGGGAAAGATGAAACACAACATTACACCAATAAAGGGCACCCGACTTACCCAGCTCATCTAAAAACAATAACAAAACCAGCAGAGATACAACGCTACAATATTACCCAAAAAAAGGCTCAGCTAAAACAGCAGGATGCACTTCACTACATGCTGCCAACTACAAAAATGGATCTGGAACCAGAATGGACTTCGGAGAGAGTGAAGATGAAAGCAGAGATTGAACAAACATGGAAACCTGCATAAACACTGTTTACCTAACTGAAAGCTCAGCAAGGATTACCGCACCAGTGGACCAAATGATTTAATCCAAACAATGATATGCAGCTGCCAAGGCAGCAATAAACAGGAAGCAGGAAAACAGCAGGATAAACTTGAGAAGGTGCAAGACCCCACAATCATGAGCACACATCTATAGAGGGATACAGCAAACTGAATTCGACACAAATAGCTAGGCCAGACAATGCTTCTGCATACTCTGATAACCTGCGAAACATCTTATTACTCCAGTAGGGTAATAATAACTGGAAAACGGCAGCTATACGATAGGAAGAGATGAACAACAAGTCATCTCATACACTATATCAGCATATGCCACTGAATGAAACCCCAGGATATTAAGAGTCAAAATGATACCCATCGCTTGCTTCTTTGCTAAGGATTTTGCTCAATCTCTGACAAATCTTATCTTTATCATTTGCTTGAAACAAACCCATCAAAGAACCAATTTCCCAAGTCTTCTCAACCTCTAACCCCCATTATGTCCGGCTGAGCAGAGTCAGCGTCCTTAGGCTCATCAGGAGGTGTCGGATTAGCAAAATCCAGATGGATAGGAGAACCCAACAAACTGCAGCCATAGATCCAATTCATATTTTTAATGTTAGAGTCAGATACGAGAGTACCAAGAGGGGAAAAAGGGTCCGCCTCTTCCTTTTATTGGACTGTCTTCTGCAAGGAACAATGAGGCTGCCTTTCACTAGAGATTTGAACTTGGCCTTAGATTTCTTTCTTGGGGTGTTAATATTAAGAAGCTCGTGGAGTGGTTCATCAACTGAAATATCATCTTCATACTCCTCAATACTTGTTGAAATATCATCGTGATCAGACTGTCCCTTGTGGTGTACATCCGAAGAAGCAATATGTTGCTCCAAGTCAGAAGCCAAGGAATGCTCGGCAGTCCTGAGGTTCCTGACATCTTCGGAGGAAGGAAATAAATCCCTTGCACCCTGGCCGGCACCATCAATAGAATGTTTGGCAATGTTCTCTGTAGAGTGAGAAGTGGCTTTTGAAAATTCACAAACCCCTTCTAATGCCTCTGAACAAGTTGAGAAAGGTTTTTCACAGACCACTAGGTCATGAAGGAAGAAATGAAGTGGCTCTTGGTACGCAAGGCCCACTGACATGTTGCCCGAATTAGGCAATGTGTTGATATTGCTTGAGATGGGAAAAGGAGAAACATGGTTTAATGCTGGATCAGGAGCACGTGGCTCTTGCAGAAAGTGAGGGACAGTTTCTAGTGTAGATGGATTAGCCTTTTGGATTTGCAGTCCAACTGGATTAAAAAAATGTTGATGCCCATCATCCATTGCTGCCTGAGCTACTGCTGGCGAAGTAGCTTGAAGCACAAAATTTTGCACATGGAACCCATGAGGAGGTGAAGAGGCTGGGTCTATAGTTGGCGCACCACTATTTTTTGTCCGGTCAGATAGTTCAGACTGCTCAAAATCAGGACATAGTTGGATAGTGTTAGACAATATGGGTCTCCGGACAGATGCCTCGAGACCAGGAACCAATACATTCTCGCCCATATGCTTTGAATGAGGACTAACCCGGTCAGCTGGATCATGCTGGTTTCCAGCCAATGCACTGGTCGGAGAGGTGGCTGGACTTACTACACGGCTATCTTGGGGTTGCAAATAAGAGAGATCTGTTGGTTGGTGTCTCCAAGTGGGACCCACCATTTAGTTTAATTAAAAAAAAGGGGAAAGGATGGTCAAAGTTTGGCAAAAGGTTAGGTGGCCAAACTCTTGCCTAATTTTAGGCAATTCAGATTTTGTCTCGTAGACGTAACTCTAAAAAGTTAAGGGTGAACCACGTAAATTCTTGCGTGTCGTATTTTATTATTCCGCTATTTTTATTATTCTTGTAATTTTAATTACGGGGGCCCCAACAAGTGATATCAGATCCGAAGATTTCGGCAGGTCCAGATAGCGGTACCGGATCCGTGAATATATTTTAAAAATAAATATATCACGACGACGAGAAAATTACGACGAGTTCATCGGTGCAGTCTGTTCGAAAAAATGTTGCAGAATTTTATTTTTGGTGAATAATAAAATAGTAACCCAAAGGTGGCATACTATTCACGTATAGTACTATTTACGTGTACGTTACTATTTCACGTATAGTACTATTTACGTGTACGATCACTATTTAAGTGTACGGTTACCATTCACGAATACAAAATTACTATTCACGTATATTGTTACTATTCACGTATACTACTATTCACCTATACGGCACTATTCATGTATACGGATTTTTTTGTTGGTGGTAGTATTCTGCACAAATCGAGATGGACGATAAAACGACAGGCATGATGGTTAAACTCAACTCATCAAACTATGCGGTATGGAAGATACTAATGGAAGATCTTCTATGTTGCAAAGATCTCTTTGAGACTATTGAGTTAAAAGGAGTCAACCTAGCAGATAAAAATGAGGTCGTCTGGAAGTTGACTGATAGAAAAGCAGCTGGAACTATCAGACAGTCTGTTGAAATGAGCGTCATTAATCACATCGCTCATGAAAAAGATGCTTATACAATGTGGAAGAAGCTGGAAGACATGTATGAGTGAAAGATTGCTCAGAATAAAGCTTTTCTAATCAGAAAGCTTGTAAATCTGAAGTACAGAGATGCTGAAAATGCTTCAGATCACTTGAGCAAATTTCAAGAAATTTTGAACCAGTTGTCAATGTCAAAAATAGTGCTAGATGATGAGGTACATGCACTATTCTTATTAAGTTCCTTGCCGGACAGTTGGGAGACGCTGGTTGTCACACTCAGCAATATGCCAGAAGGAAAGCTGACCTTAGACATAGTTAGGGAAAGCATTCTGAATGAAGAAACCAGACGCAAGGAGCATGGTACGAGTAGCAGTTCAGATGCACTCGTCTCAGTTACAGAAAGGAGGGGAAGAAGCAAAATCAGACATTCTCAAAATTTAGAAAAACGTGACAGTTCACGGAGGAGATCCAAGTCAAGAAAAGGTGTCACTTGCTATCATTGTGGCAAGCATGGTCAGATCCAAAAGCATTGCAGAAAGTGGAAGAAGGAACGAGCCAAAGAAAATGATGAAAAGAAAGACGATGCAGAGGTAGCTTCAGTAGCTATTGATGTCGAAGCACTTGGCAATGGAAGTGCGCTGATTTCTCATGCTGGTCTCAGTGAGTGTTCCACTAGTCAAGATTCTTTATGAATTATTGATTCTGCATGTTCATATCATATTTCTTTTAAGAAGGAATATTTTTTTTCACTTACTCCCGGAGATTACGGCCATGTCAAGACATTAAATGGCACATTTGTGAAGAATTGCGGTATTGGAACGATATGTATCAAAACCAATGCTGGTTTTGATCTCTGGTTGGAAGATGTGAGATACACTCCTACAGCAAATTTCAATCTGATCTCAGTTCATCGTCTTGATGAATTGGGGTATGCAAATCTGTTTGTCAACAGTACGTGGAAGCTTTCCAAAGGAAACCTGGTGTTTGGTAGAGGAAGAAAGTTCAACACCCTTTACTACACCCCAGCCAAAGTTTGCATAGGAGTGGTGAATGCAGCTGAAGATTCATCTGCTGAATTGTGGCACAAACGACTTGGTCACTTGAGTGAGAAAGGAATGAAGACTCTCACCAAGAAGAAAATGCTATCTTTGAAAGGTTTGCCTCTGAAAACATGCACTGATTGTTTATCTGGTAAACAACATAGAGTTTATTTTCAAAGATTCCCTTCTCCATCTAGAAAGCCTGGTATTCTAGAATTGGTGCACACTGATGTTTGCTCAATGATTGATAAATCTTTGAGTGGGTGTTCGTATTATGTCATCTTTATTGATGATCATTCTAGAAAGGTGTGGGCTTTACCGATAAAGTCAAAAGACCAGGTGTTGGAAATGTTTAAAGTCTTTCATGCCAGTGTTGAAAGACAAACGAGAAGAAAGTTGAAATGTGTTAGAGCTGATAATGGTGGCGAGTACAGAGGACCATTTGAAAACTATTGCTCAGAACAAGGCATCAGACTTCAAAAGACAGTTCCCAAAACTCCACAACAGAATGGAGTTGCAGAGAGAATGAACAGAACCATTGTGGAAAGAGTTAGATGTATGCTCTCTCATGCCAAACTTCCAAAGACCTTTTGGGCTGAAGCAATGAGAACTGCAGTATACCTAATTAACCTTTCACCTTCAACCTCTCTCAATGGAGATGTTCCAGAAAAGGTGTGGTTAGGAAAAGATGTTTCTTATGATCATTTTAAAGTATTTGGTTGTAGGGCTTTTGTTCATATTCCAAAAGATGAAAGATCCAAGTTAGATTCGAAGTCAAAGTAGTGTATCTTCTTGGGTTATGGAAATGATGATTTTGGGTACAAATTATGGGATCCAGTTGAAAAGAAGCTCATCAGAAGCAGAGATGTAGTATTCCTGGAGGACCAAACCATTAAAGATTCTGAGAAAAATGAAAAGCCTCTGTCAATGAGTTTCCTGTTGATCTTGATGCAGAACCTCGTGTAGTACCACAAGGTAATGAAGAAAATGAGCCAGAAGTTGATGGTGAACCAGTTCAGAATGATGTTGAACCAGCTCCTACAGAAGAACCGCCTCAATTGAGAAGATCTGCAAGAGGCAGAATACCTTCCCAGAGATATTCTCCTAATGAGTATGACTTGCTGACTCAAGGGGGAGAACCAGAGGACTACCAGGAGGCAATGAAAGATTCTAAGAAGAATGAATGGTTGAAAGCCATGCAAGATGAGATGAAATCCTTGCATGAGAACCACACTTATGAGTTGGTGAAACTGCCTCAAGGTAAGAAAGCACTGAATAATAAATGGGTGTTCAGGTTGAAGACTGAACAGAACAGCTCACAGCCAAGGTACAAGGCGAGACTGGTTATGAAGGGATTTGGTCAGAAGAAAGGAGTTGACTTTGAAAAGATTTTCTCACCCGTAGTTAAGATGTCTTCTATCAGAGTCGTGCTCGGTTTAGCAGCTAGCTTGAATTTGGAGATCATGCAACTTGATGTAAAGACCGCTTTCCTCCATGGTGACTTAGAGGAGGAAATTTATATGGAGCAACCTGAAGGTTTCAGAGTCAAAGGCAAAGAACACTTGGTGTGTAGATTACAAAAGAGCTTGTACGGCCTCAAACAAGCTCACAGACAGTGGTACAGGAAGTTTGACTCTTTCATGGTGAATCACGGGTATGAGAAAACTACTTCTGATCATTGTGTATTTGTGAAAAAGTTCGCAGATGGCGACTTTATTATTCTCTTGTTATATGTTGATGATATGCTGATTGTGGGTCATAATACTGAGAAAATTGAAAGCTTGAAAAAGGAGCTTGCGAAATCCTTTGCCATGAAGGATTTGGGATCGGCAAAACAGATTCTCGGAATGAAGATCTCTAGAGACAGGACAAAAAGAAAGTTGTGGTTGTCTCATGAGAAGTACATTGAGAAAGTTCTTAGCAGATTCAACATGAGTAATGCAAAGCCAGTTTCTACTCAACTTGCAGGTCATTTCAAATTAAGTTTCAGACAATGTCCTTCAAGTGAGGAAGAAAAAGAAGAACTGAAGAAAATTCCTTATGCATCTGCCGTTGGCAGTTTAATGTATGCCATGGTATGCACAAGACTAGATATTGCTCATGCTGTTGGTGTTGTTAGCCGATTTCTTTTAAATTCGAGCAAAGAACACTGGAATGCAGTAAAGTGGATTCTCAGGTATCTTAAAGGCACTTTCAAAACTTGTTTACGTTTTGGTGATAACAGACCTGTGTTAGACAGTTACACAGATGCAGATATGGGCGGAGATGTTGATTCACGCAAATCAACTTTTGGATATCTGATTACCTTTGCAGGAGCAGCGGTTTCTTGGCAATCAAAATTGCAGAAATGTGTTGCGCTATCATCGATGGAGGCGGAATATATAGCTATCATAGAAGCTAGCAAAGAACTCTTGTGGATGAAAAAGTTCCTACAAGAATTGAGTATAGAACAAGAGAAGTATGTCCTGCTATGCGACAGCCAGAGCGCTATACATCTCAGCAAGAATTCGACATTTCATTCAAGGTCAAAACACATTGATGTGAGGTATCATTGGATACGTGATGCGCTAGAGATGAAGTCATTTCAGATAGAGAAAGTTCATACTGATGACAATGGCGCGGATATGATGACAATGGCTTTACCCACAGAGAAGCTTGTTATTGCAGAAGGATAGCCGGTATGGCTAACATTCCCACTTGAAGACCATGGGGGAGATTTGTTAGTTGGTGTCTCCAAGTGGGACCCACCATTTAGTTTAATTAAAAAAAAAGGGGAAAGGATGGTCAAAGTTTGGCAAAAGGTTAGGTGGCCAAACTCTTGCCTAATTTTAGGCAATCTACCCAACAATACACGGCTTTTCTCTCTATATAAGAGAGCTTTGCCAAGGTTTGTGATACACCAATGCCACAGATCTTTTTATCTGTGAAGAATTGTGAGGTTTGTGAGAGTTCAGTTTTAAGAAGGGTCTTAAGACTAAGGATCGAGAAAAATAGTGAGGTTTGGGAAACACTTTTGTGAGTGCCACTATTTTGTATTACTCTCTTTGTAAGCCTGCTATTTTTAATAGTAGAAGAATTATTCAGATTTTGTCCCGTGGACGTAACCCTAAAAAGTTAAGGGTGAACCACGTAAATTCTTGTGTGTCGTATTTTATTATTCTCGTATTTTTAATTACGAGGGCCCCAACAAGATCAATTGCAGAACCAACTTCTTCTGAGATCCTAACGTGAAAAAAATCTCCATTAATCTTAACAGGGACAATAGTATTAATAGTACTCTTATCAGTTGAAATAAGACATCGAGCCCGATCAAATCTCGCTTTATTAAGAGTATCCTCGTCCAATTTGATGAAAGTGCCCCATCTTTTAGCAATCACTGAGAAGAAATCATTGCCCCAGGCATGAAGGGGAATATGCTCCAAACGAATCCAAGTAAACCTTTCCAAAGCCACCACATTCTTTTCCCATCTTTTTATAGAGCTGAACCTCTCAAGGAACCAGGCCTGGTCCGAGCTAAGGAAAGTCTCCATGACTGCTATGTTTTCAAGCTATGTTTTCAAAAACTATAAGGACAGACAACCCACTTAGTGGTAGGATCTTACATGAAGAATATTGATTACTAACAAAGAATTCTTGCGGATGAATAAGATACTCAGCTGAAATAACTTCACCAACCAGAGTGACATTGAGCCAGACGTCACATTTAGCTGAAGAAAAGGAAATAGATGGTTCCCCATTATGAATAGCCCCATGTATATTTTTCCCATGGCTGCCTCGTTTAACGACCTCGGCGAAGGAGTCTTTGACAATATTGACATTGTAAGGATCAGTGCGTTTGTTGAGGGAAGGCGCTCGGTGATTATCAGCATATTTCGCCCAGATTCTGTGGTTTCTGAAGAAAGAACCATTAACCACATCAATAGCACTCGGGGCTTCTGCCTTAGTCTTAAATCTGACAAACCCATATCGCACACTAGCATTCCTCCTTAGGCTCTTAGGTACGAAGGTATCGTATACCTTCCCATATTTGCCAAAGAAGGGAAGCAAATCCTTCGAAGTAACATCTAGGGAAAGGCAGTCAACAAAGAGGGAAAAAAAATTCTTTCTCCATTCAGTGTCGAAGAAATTGTTGCTATACCTGTTGACATCAACAAGAAGGTCTTTGCGAAAAGACAGGGATTTGAGGTTCGGGTTGATGCAAAGGTTTGGTTTGATGGATTGTGGAGGAAGAGATTTATCAAACTGGAGAGATTTGTTAAGAGTAATCGGAGGAAACTCCCCATGGTTCTCTCATACTTATCTCTCATTTGCTTCACTTTTATAAGTGCGTATTTCTAACATTTATTTATGCATATTTTTACATGACCACTAATCAAGAATATCAAACACATGAAATACTTAGAAGGAGATAGATCAAGAAAACTTTTACTAGAAGGAAATGCGTGCAGTACTCTTAGAATTTTTCTTCTTTTAATTTTTTTTCAATTTCCATTTGTCTTTGAATTGTACTTGTAAGATTTAAACATTATTACGGTATAACATTAATTGTAAATATCTCTTTTCATATATTTTATATGTTAAAAAATAAGCATTAATTATTATTAAATATTTTCTTGCAATTTTAATTTTTCTTTAATTTTAAAATAATAAGAGTATAAAAGCGATAAATATTTAATTATATATTATATATAATAACATATAATTGTTAAAATTTTAAATAATAATAGTAAAAAAGTGATATATGTTTATTTATATGTCGATAAATGTTACATATAACAACATATAAATATATATATTAATTTCAAAAGAATAAAAGTATAAAACTATTATATATTTAGTTATTTGTTGATATATTTTATATATAATAACATATACTTGTTAAAATTTAAAAGAATAAGAAAATAAAAATAATATATGTTTAGTTATATGTTAAAATTTAAAAGAATAAGAAAATAAAAATAATATATATTTAGTTATATATCAGTATATGTTGCATATAATAATATATATGTGCTAAATTTCAAAAAACAAAAGAGTATTAAACTATTAAATATTTAGTTATATATTAGTATATGTTACATATAATAACATATATTTGTTAAAATTTAAAAGAATAATAATATAAAACTATTATATATTTAGTTATATGTCGGTATATCCTACATATAACAATATATATATGTTATATTTTAAAAGAATAAAATTATTATATATTTAGTTATATGTCAGTATACGTTACATATACATGTTAAAATTTAAAAGAATAAGAGTTTAAAAGTGATATATGTTTAATTATATGTCGGTATATGCCATATATAATAATATATATATGCTAAATTTCAAAAAAATAAGAATATAAAAGTAATACATGTTTAGTTATATATCGATATATGTTATATATAATAATATATATGTATTAAATTTTAAAATAATAAAAGTATAAAACTATTATATATTTAGTTATATGTTTGTATATGTTATATATAACAATATATATATATGTTAAAATTTGAAAGAATAAGAGTATAAAAGTGATATATGTTATTTATATGTCGGTATATATTACATATAAAAATAATTAAAATTTCAAATAATAACAGTAGAAAAGCGATATATGTTTAGTTATATATCGGTATATGTTGCATATAACAATATATATGTATTAAATTTTAAAAGAATAAGAGTATAAAACTATTATATAATTAGTTATATGTTTGTATATATTATATATAATAATATATATCGATATATAACTAAATATATAATAGTTTTAGGTTGTTATTCTTTTAAAATATCGACATATAACTAAATATATAATAATTTTAGGTTGTTATTCTTTCAATTTTAAAAAGTATATGTTATATATAACAATATATACATGTATATTATATATAACAATATACACGTGTTAAATATTAAAAGAATAAGAGTATAAAATTATTATATATTAAGTTATATATCGGTATATGTATAACAATATATGTATATTAAAATTTAAAAGAATAAGAGTATAAAATGGATATATATTCAGTTATATATTGGTATATATTACATATAACAATATATATATATATGTTAAATTTTAAAAGAATAAGAGCATAAAAGTAATATATGTTTAGTTATATGTCGGTACATGTTATATATAACAATATATACATATTAAAATTTAAAAGAATAACTGTATAAAAGTGATACATGCCTAGTTATATAACGATATATGTTATATATAATAATATATATGTGTTAAATTTAAAAAAAATAAGAATATAAAACTGTTATATATTTAGTTATATGTTACATATAACAACATATACTTGTTAAAATTTAAAAGAATAACAATAGAAAACTATTATATATTTAGTTATATGTCGGTATATGTTGCATATAACAACACAAACATGTTAAATTTTTTTTAAAAAAAATACAAAACTATTATATATTTAGTCATATGTTGGTATATGTTATATATAATAATATATACATATTAAATTTTAAAAGAATAAGAGTATAAAAATGATATATATTTAGTGGTATGTAGGTATATATTACATATAACAACATATATATATATATATTAAATTTCAAAAGAGTAAGAGCATAAAAGTGATACATGTTTAATTATATGTTGGTATATAATATATATAATATATATACTGGTTGAATTTTAAAAAATAAGAGTATAAAACTATTCTATATTTAGTTATATGTCGATATATATTACATATAGTTTAATTAAAAAATAACAATTTATATAGATATATGTCGATATATATTAGTATATGTTATATATAAACTAGATATGTGGGCATATATGTCTATAATTTTAAATAAAAATAATTTTAAAATTACTTTTGCACTATAAAAATAGTTAAAATGATTTTAATTATTTTTATTTAAATCGTTATAAAAAAATACATTACAATATTTAGTTTTAAATTAATACTTATTTCACTCTTGCATTTTAATTAATTAATTTATATGAAAATATATTAATTACTTTATAATAATTAATTTATATGAATACAAAACCAAATTTTAATTAATTTATAATTAATTAATTTTTTATTAAATAAAAGAGTCATGTTAATAAATATGCCTTATCATATATTAATTTTAATATATGGAATAAAACTATATATTTAATTAATGTAAAAAATTTATTTTTGTTAATTAATTTACTAAAATTAACTTTAAAATATTGAGATTTTAAATTTATTAATTGAAACATCACCTAAAATGATCCCCCCCTTAAAAAGCATTAGTACATTTTGGACCCTCGTAACCTTATATGATCCTAAAATGACAAAAATGCCCACTAATATTAAAAAAATCAAAACTCACAGCTTGCAAAAACCCTCAGATCGTGCTCTTCTCCTCCCTCGGCTCATGCTCTCTCTTTTCTTCTTATTTTTTGTATTCATTAACAGCTATATTGTGACTCGAAGATTGATAATATTTAGTTTCTTAATCAAAATTACATCTTATCCATCAGCTCTTTTAATGGCACGGATTAGTTTATAATTTAATTTTATTTTTATTTACTCAACATTTGGCAGTAAAAATCGCCAATAGTTTTTTTTTTTTTGAACTATATGCCTCACATATGAAGAGAAAGTTAGGCACATTCTTTTTTACTTTAATTTTCTCATTCGATAGTTAGATTTGGTAGCTCGCAAATTCCTAAAATAAGATACTGTTGACAAAATTTTTAGAAAATAAGTGGATATTTTTATATTTTTATTTCTACTTTAATATTTTCATTTGATTTAATGTTGAGTTTAGATATTAGGATTGTTCACTGTATTGATGTGTAATTAATGATAGTTAGTTACAGTTAGTGTTTAATGCATTCCTAAAAAGTGCAAGTGGAAATTAGAAAAATAAACAATAACTAACTTAGACTAACTATCACTAACAATACCCAAACTGCCACGAAAATATCTAATTAAGTAGTCACTAATTATCATTAACTGTGACTAACTACTAACTTCTACTAACCATACCCTAGCTGCCAATAACTATATTTGAAAACACTCCCCAATTGACCCTTGTATAAAATGTGTTGCATCATTTGAATTTGAGAAGTGCTTGACTGAAAGTGCATGGAAGAGGAAAATCTTTAATTAAGCAGTGACTAAATATCACTAACTATGACTAACTGTCACAAACTGTACTCCAACTTTCACAAACTTTATTTAAACACACTCTCCAATTCACGCTTATATAATATGTGCAATATGATTTGAATTTGAGAAGTGCTTAAATGAAAGTATGTGGATGAGGAAAACCTTTAACTAAGTAGTCACTAACTGCCATAAATTGTACTCCAGCTTCCACAAACTTCTTTTGAACACACTTTTCAATTCACCCTTGTATAATATGTGCATCATGATTTGAATTTGAGAAGTGCTTGAATGCAAGTGTGTGGATGAGGAAAACCTTTAACTAAGTAGTCACTAACTGCCATAAATTGTACTCCAGCTTCCACAAACTTCATTTGAACACACTTTCCAATTCACCCTTGTATAATATGTGCATCATGATTTGAATTTGAGAAGTGTTTGAATGAAAGTGTGTGGATGAGGAAAACCTTTAAATAAGTAGTCACTAATTGTCACTAATTATGACTAACTGCCACAAATTGTACTTCGTCTTCCACAAACTTTATTTGAACACACTCTCCAATTCACCCTTGTATAATATGTGCAACATTATTTGAATTTGAGAAGTGCTTGAATGAAAGTGTGTTGATGAGGAAAACCTTTAACTAAGCAGTCACTAATTGTGACTAACTACCACAAATTGTGTTATCCCAAGATAGCAACCAAGAGGGGGGGGGGGGGGTGAATTGATTGATTTGAGAAGTGATGAAAAATGCAAAATTCAAAAGCTAGAAATGAAGAAGATGTAGAAGAAGATTGAGTAGAGTATAGAACAAAGAACACAAAGAGTTATAGTGGTTTGGATTTACCTTGATTCTACATCCACTTCCTTAACAACTTGTTAAGGTTCTACTAGTCTTGAGTTTTTATAAGCTTAACTATAACTTGGTATTTTCACAAGCTCGCACCAAACTTTACAATGATTTGAGATCAATCCTCACAACCCTCACAAGAGTTTTTTTAGGTTCACTCTCACAACCTAAGTATTTCTAAGCTCACATTCAAACTTTTGATGGTGTTTAGTGCTCATATCCAACACTCAATCAATACAAATATAATTTTGATGCAAATAAATAAAAGATGTTAAACTTGGATATTACAATCAATATATTTCTTAAAACTGAAGTTTCCTTAGGTATTTATAGCCTTTAAGACTTGATATAGTTGTTTGACATAGGAGCCAACATATTTGATTTTTGTCTTCCACTAAATTTTTTGCCAGAGCATTTTCATGGTCGGACTAGGCGTGGTCTGGTCTGAATTTATCAATGCCACTGAAGCATGCAAAGAGCTCTTGTGGATGAAAAAGTTCTTACATGAACTTGGATTTCAGCAGAATAGATATTCACTTTTTTGTGATAGTCAGAGTGCTATCCACCTTAGGAAGAATTCCTCCTTCCACTCAAGATCAAAGCATATTAGTGTGAGATACCACTAGATCAGAGATGTATTGGAGAAGAAGCTTTTATAATTTAAAAAAATTCATACTGAAAAAAATGGTGCAAACATGTTGACAAAGATTCTACCAAGGGAAAAGTTTGAGTTCTATCGATCATTTGCAGGAATGATAGTTAATCAATATGGTTGGTAGGGGGAGAATTGTTGGTCATTACCAACCATTTTATTTCTTTGACTAATTAAAAAAAGGAAAAAAACTAGATGAAAATGGTTGTTGGCCTAATTAAGTTAGGCCAACAACCACATGGGAAGGCCTATATATAGGGTCTTCCCCTTTCTCTTCTAACACACCAAAAGAGAGAGAGAATAATTTGGGAAGTGATAAAATGGTAAAGTAGTTTAATTTTTGGAGTGTTTGAAAAACACTCGAGTACCACTATTTTGGGTTAATCTCAATTATAATTATTGTACCTCTAGAAATTCTTCTAGAGAAGTCTCTCTTGTAATCCTACTATTTTCAATAGTAGAAGAATATTTTTCGGAGTTTGGCCGTGGACATAGCCCAAATCAAAATAGTGAACCACATTATATCTGGTTTGTCATTTTATCTCAATTTTATAGTTATTATCAAGGATATTTGTTTTGTTATATTATGTTATTAATTATCTGAGTAAAATTTTATCTAAAAAGACTGAATTTTAAGCAGGACCGTCTGTGACCCCTCTAGCCTTTTTTGAAAATTTTTTTGGCATTTATTTTTAGTACAATATTTCATACACTATTTACTTATATAATAGTAAGTAATTTGTATGTTATTTACACCCGCTACACAACAAATATAAGTATATTGAGAAACTAAACAATGTAAAAATTGTTTATTGTTTTTCTCTTTTCTTATTGCTGCATTTATTATACTATGATTTTCCATAATAAGTTGTATCAAAATTGTTCCTAAGGTAGTTATTTTTAGGAAGAATAAAAAAAAGATAGAAATTGAGATTTTATATAGATTTAAAGGATGATGAAGGGTGAAGGCACGTCAATTGAATGTCATGTGCTAGATGTGGAGAAGTTGTGAAAGAAAGAGGAGTCAAGGTAAGAAAATAGGTGACTAAAAACGAATATCAAAACCCTTAGCCAGTGGAATTTAGGAATGTAAAGTGTTGTTTTTATGGAGAAAGTGGTCATGATATACAAAATCATACCGTAAAACATGAAAGTAGAATCGAAGAATTTAAAGAAATTGTAAAAGAAGATGAAAAATAGTAAGCAAAAAATTGGTGGTTATTTGTTTTTTGTAAAAGGCCATAAAAATTGTCTCAAAGATTACAAAGTAAGGGTATAATAACAAGGTTTATTCAAGTTAGAACACGAAATTTCACGAAGGTTGTTTTAATCATTTAAGGTGCCAGCATGAAAACATAACATTAACTATTTGATGTATATAATATGTATGTATATAGCAACATTTTAGTATTTACAATAATTAGTAATATTAAATTACTTTACGATAAATAACTAGTAAATATATTCACAAAATAGTTGTATTTGACTTATTATCAATTTTCCACTTGTCATCTAGCATAGCTTTCAGCATTAAACAAGCTGTTTGAGGATGATCTGCACATTAAGGGTGTTGAACTTCTTCCATTCACCGAGGACTCTATCATTTTTAAATCTGATTTTCCTAAGCAACAAAATTGGTAGGCACTCATCAAGCATATAAATTAAATCTTAATTCCTTTGACCAATTTGCACCATTTATTTGCAAGTACTTCATTTAATTAAGTAGACAAAACATGTAATTTAAGAGTCATAACTATATATATATATATATATATATATATATATATATATATCTTTGAGTACCGTTACAAATTGTGCAGGTCTGATTGTGGAATTATAGTTGTTAGGTATATATATGATATGTCCTAGCTCTAATTTATCATGTAATAATTGAACACATTTTATTTTAATTAATATGCAACATTTGTATTTTGATATCATGTTTAATTTTATTAATATGATGTTGTCTTAATTAAATTTTAAGACGTATCATCAAGATGAAGATCTTAATAATGAGAGTTAAGTCTTTTATAATTTAATCTAAAATTATTCTTGATCAAAAAATTATTAAATAGGGCTTTAATAATATTATTAGATCAATATATATGTGATGATCTCTATAAGATAGAAATTAGTTATTTTTATTAACTAAATCACATATATTAATGGTGCTAAATCACATATATAAATGGTGCATATGTAGATATGACCATTGAACCAATTCAATGGAGAATTTTTAATAGTTAAAATTACCAATAAAATATCAATGAGATATTTTTTTAAAGAATATAATATAATAATTTCCTTTGATATGAGATCATCATAGTAATTGACAAGTTATTTATCATACTTTGATACTAGACACCGATTGCTTTAGAGCAATAGTTGAAAGGATATTGGATATAATTAAATACTTGTAGAATTAGTGATTGATCAAGATGAAATATGTCAACTCTTGATAATGAGTTTAAGCTCTATGTTGTCATTAATTATAAATAGCTTAATTAAGACATTGGTCAGAGCAGATGAATGAAAAAGAAAAGAGTTTCTTAAGTCATTCACTTTATAATTAATATGAAACATAGTTGGCAACCTATAGGATTTGATAGATTAACCATGTTTTATGATTGACCTGGAGCTATAATGACACAAGGAAATATTATATTATTCTTTTAGAGGTTCTTAATAATAATTATTTATTTCATGCTATTTGGTCATTAAGGAGTGTTGCTAGACGTCAACCTTGATTAGTAAATTGATTTGACTAATTTACTACTGATTTAGCATTGAACTTATGAGGTCGCACACTAACGAGCGTTCTGAACTTTGTTACTAGATTAATTATATTATTATTTAGCAATTAAATTAGAGAATTTAATTATTTAAATAAATAATATTTTCAGTTCAAATGAAATATTATTATATTTTTCGCTAGCACTGATAATATAATTAATATGATAAATGGCAAATTAAATTTTTTATTTAGAATAGAAAATTAATTAATTAATATTTTATGGATAAATTTATTATATATATTAAATTATTATTTATGTATTTTGATATATAAATATTTAAAACTAAAATATATATGATAAAAAATAAATATTATTTATATTAAATTATTAATTATGTGATAAATAAATAATTTAAATTTAAAATAAAAAATATTATAAAATAATATAAGTGTTTGATGCATTAATATTAATGCTCCAAGCATTAACATTAATGCACCATATACTAAATATTAATGCTTGAAACATTAATATTTAAGTGAAATAATATGGCATATGGCATTTAAGAGTTGTAAATTGTTACAACTCAGTATCTATAAATAGACTTATGATCAAAGCATTCAAGATAACTTAAGAGAGAAAAATTTTTATAAACTTAAGAAAGAAAAATTTTTACAAGTTTAAGAGAGAAATAATTTTAGAAAAATAAGCTAGAAGATTAAGAAATGACTTAATCTTATAATAAATATTTTTCATAAGAGAGAGTTAGAAGATTAAGAAAGTTTTATTCTTAAAAAAAAATTATTCAATTTTAAAGCTAATGTTTTAATGAAGATTTTAGCTTAAGATTTTAATTTGCTCACAAATTTCATTTATCAAAGGGTTGATAGCAAAGCTCAGTCTCGGTGTGAATACACATAGAGATTTTGTACAATCAAAGTTTTAATATCAAGAGCTCAATTATAGATAATTTTAAATATATTTTTAAATTATATATATTTTTTAAACTCAATCAGATCTATTATGGATTATTCTAGACTTTCGCTGCGTGTTATAAACATCGAATATTCTTACAGTGGTATCGGAGCTATAAATTTTTGCATTTAAATTATATTTGAAAAGTTCAAATATAATTCTTATTACTGGTAAAAATATATTTTGTTTAGATATTCTCTAAAATTTTATTTTATTGTGAATAAAATAAAATAATATTAATATAATATTATTTTATTGAGAATAAAATAATAATTAAAGGATGATTTTGAAATAAATAGTTAACATGAGATGTTACATATGTATATATATTTTTAAGACTTATATTATTTATTAGATAATTTTTTTGAATGGTAAAACGTTTATCATTAAATAAAAAAATATATATTTATACCACCAATAACAAAGATCATACTAAGCTCAGTAAAGTAAAGTTGCCCCCATACACCATCTTCTATGATCTTGAATTATTGGTCTCTTAGATTATTGGAATTAAATAATTTTAGTATAATAGTTATGCATAATTATTTAATTTTTAAAAAAGTATAATAAATATATGCTATTATGGATATTATTTATTTGAATAAATCCTATTTATATGTGATATAAGAATTTATTTATTTCTTTTTATATACATATACTTGGTTAAAATAAATAATTAATATATATTAAATTTTGTTTAGTTGTTACATACTTATATTATATGTTATATGTGATATAAATTAATATTATATGTTATATGTGATATAAATTAATTTAAAAGTAATTGCATATAGACAACTTAAACTAAAATTCATATATTATGAGTGATTTGATTACCATATTATTATTTAAAAATTGAGTTCTCAAATAATAAAATATAAGATATTTTTTTATATAGCTTTCCATCAAAACAAATATTTTATTTATCTATGTTTACAAGGAGTGACTCGATAACTAGGAAACTTGTAGTTTAGAAATAAAATAAAATTATTTATTGTATAAGATGCATATATGAAAATAATTATTCAAAATTATACTATATGTCTGGATTATCCGGGGGAGTATAAAATTTGATTAATTATTTATCATTGTTTAATGGATGAACTCAACTATACCAGTAGGGACGACCTGACAACCAGGCGACTATTGGACATAGTTTATTTAAGAAAATTACATAGTAATGTAATTGGTAAAAAAAAAAAAACCTACCTTTAAAAATTTTGTATGAGAAACGACTTGACTACCAAATGTCTCATTCATATTATTAAAGGTTTTCTTCATTTCACTAAATAGAAATACAGATTTCTTAAACTATAATAAGAATATATAGTTTGCTTTAGTGAAAATATCATTTCTTTATAATATAAATATATAAATGTGTTCTTATATTATTATATTTTCTTATGAATTATAAAATTTTCAGTATGTCTACTATACCACTGCGAGCCATACTTAATGTTAACAAACTGGTTGGATCA
This sequence comes from Garcia nutans, assembly GCA_947685225.1. NCBI lineage: Eukaryota > Viridiplantae > Streptophyta > Magnoliopsida > Malpighiales > Euphorbiaceae > Garcia > Garcia nutans. The sequence continues at coordinate 7,108,597 of CANTUV010000055.1, forward strand.
AATTTCGATGGCTGGTACCAAAATTTGAGAATTGTTCTCATGTACAAAAAACTTATCAATATGATTGATAAACCTATTAAAGAACCATCAAAAGATAATGCTGAAACTGCCAAGAATTACCAGAAATACTTGGAAGAATGTCTTACTACTAAATGCATCATTCTTGTTTCTATGAGTTCAGAACTCCAGAGGAAACATCAGGATATGGATCCATCTGCAATCATTGAACATCTTAAAAAGATGTATGCCGCTCAAAGCAGGACAACAAGATACCAATTGTCTAAAATATTGTTTGGATCTAAATTGACTGTTAACTCTTCAGTGGGATCCCATGTTCTAAAAATGATTGATCTTACTGAAGAACTTGAGAAATTGGGATGCAAATTGGGCAAAGAGCTCTCTCAACATTTAATCTTGCAGTCATTACCTGAGTCCTTTTCACAATTTATTATTAATTTCAACATGAATAAAATGAATTGTGATCTTCATGAGATGCTTAATATGCTGATTAATTATTAAAATCAACTGTCATATGAAAAGAAGAAGAAAGGAACTTTCAGAAAGAAGTCATGGTGAGAGAATTGAACTTGATGAAATTCAAGACAATGATGAATAAACACTATATCAAGAACATAAGATACAAGATGAGCAACCTTTACTGGATGTTTTAAAGTTGACAAACAAATTACCAACTTCAACAATTGATGTTCAAGAAGCAATTGTAGTTCAAAAGCAGATTAATGAATCTGTTCCACTTATAATTGAACAACAACCAGGTTTACTACAAAATGATCCAATTGTACATGTACCTCTTAGAAGGTCTTCTCATCAACATTATGCACTAAAAAGATTAAATCTAATGATAAATGATGATGAGTCGAATGAGGTTAATAATAATGATGATGATCCTAAGACCTATAAAGAGGCTATTCAAAGTTCTGACCGAGAAAAATGGCAAAGAGCCATGGAATCCGAGATGGAATCCATGAAGATAAACAAAGTATGGACTTTGGTTAATGCTTCGTAGGATATAAAACCTATTGGTTTTAAATGGATTTATAAGAAAAAAATTGGAGCAGACGATAAGGTAGAGACCTATAAAGCTCATCTTGTTGCCAAGGGATATCATAAAAAAAAAAGGAATTGACTATGATGAGACATATTCTCCTGTGGCAATGCTCAAATCCATTCAGATTCTACTTGCTATTGTAGCTTACTATGATTATGAAATACGATAGATGGATGTGAAAACAACAATCCTTAATGGTGACCTAGAAGAGGATGTGTATATGACATAACCTTAAGGATTCATATTCCAGTATGATAATAATAAGGTTTTTAGGATACAAAGATCTATTTATGGACTCAATCAAGCCTCAAGGAGTTAGAATATTCACTTTAACAAGACAATTGAGAAGTTTAATTTTGTTAGATGTGAAGAAGAGCCTTGTGTGTACAAAAAGGTTAGTGGGAGCACAATTATTTTTTGGTATTGTATGTTGATGATATTTTGCTCATTAGAAATGATTTACCAGTATTACACAATAATAAGATTTGGCTATCTGAATAGTTCTCTATGAAGGACTTAGGAGAAGCAACAACATTGTATGGATAAAAATTTATAGAGACAGATCTAAAAAGTTGCTTGGACTTTCACAATCTATGTGCATTGATACTATTTTAAAAAGGTATAACATGAAAAATTTCAAGAGAGGCTATTTACAGATAGGCACTGGAATTACTCTCAGTAGGGAGGATTGTCCTCAAACACCTAAAAAGAGAGAACACATGAGTAGAATTCCATATGCTAGTGCAATGGGAGCTATCATGTATACCATGATATGTACATTTCCTGATGTAGCTTATGCTCTAGAAGTAACAAGTCGATATCAGGCAAATCCCGGTGAGGTACATTCGAAAGTGGTTAAAAATATTCTTAAGTATTTAAGAAGAACTAAAGGCTAATTCCTCATCTATGGAGGTTCTAAATTAAAACTAGAAGGATATGTTGATGCAAGTTTCACTTCAGATAAAGATGATAGCAAATCTACATCTGGTTTTGTTTTCACTTTGAATGTGGAGCAGTGAGTTGAAAAAGTTTCAAACAAGCTACAGTAGTTGATTCAATAACAGAAGTAGAATATATAGCGACCTGTGAAGCTTCTAACGAAGCAGTTTGGATGAGAAAGTTCTTAACTGAACTTGGTATGGTTCCATTGATAAAAGATGCAGTTTCACTATTATTTGATAATATCGGAGCAATTGCTCAAGCAAAAGAGCCTAGATCACATCAGAAATCTAAGCATATTCTGCGAAAGTATCATCTGATTAGAGAAATCATTGAACGGAGAGATGTTACAATCCAGAAGGTTGATGGAAAAGATAATGCAGCAGATCCATTCACTAAAACGCTTAGAACAAAGGAGTTTGACAAGCACAAATGAAAATTAGGAATGCGATACATGACAAATTGGACCTAGTGCAAGTGGGAGATTGTTAGATATATATATGATATGCCCTAGCTCTAATTTATCATGTAATAATTGAACACATTTTATTTTAATTAATATATAACATTTGTATTTTAACATCATGTTTGATTTTGTTAATATGATATTGCCTTGATTAAATTTTAAGACTCATCATCAAGATGAAGATCTTGATAATGAGAGTTAAGTCTTTTATAATTTAATCTAAAATTGTTATTGATCAAAAAATTATTAAATAGGACTTTAATGATCTAATGAGATCAATATATATGTGATGATCTCTATAAGATAGAGATTAGTTGTTCTCATTAACTAAATCACATATATAAATGGTGCATATGGAGATATGATCATTGAACCGACTCAATAGAAAATTTTTAATGGTTAAAATTATCAATAGACTGTCAACAGGATATTCTTTTAAAGAATATAATATAATAATTTTCTTTGACCTGAGATCATCATAGTAATTGGCAAATTATTTATCATACTTTGATACTGAACACCTATTATTTTAGAACAATAGTTGAAAGGATATTAGGTATAATTAAAACTAATATTTTAATGAAAATTTTAGCTTAAAATTTTAATTTGCTCACAAATTTCATTTAACAAAAGGTTGATAACAAAGCTTAGTCTCGGTGTGGATACACATAGTGATTTCGTACAATGGAAGTTTTAATATCAAGAGCTCAATTATAAGTAATTTTAAATATATTTTTAATTATATATATAAAAATTTTAAATGCAAACAAATCTATTATGGATTATTCTAGACTTTCGCTACATATTATGAATACCGAATATTTCTACAACAATAATTAACAATATGCGTGGAGCAAGAAATGTAGAGTTCGTCGACGAAACCTATGAGCCAGATATTTCCACTAAGGTAACTATTGTTCTCTTTTATAATACATATATTTTTTTCCCATGATATGATATGGTTTTATATTGTAGACTACCCGTCTTAACTGTCGCATGTCCACAGGCAAAAGAATATATATATATATATATATATATATATATAGCTACAAGAAATATCCAAAATAAATAAATAAATAAAATTTTTTCAATAATACCAATTTTTCTTTTTCTTTTTATTTAAAAAAACTCATTTTTCAACTTTTAATTTAAAAAATATCATATCTTTAAAGATATATATCTAATATACTAAAAGTATACCCTATTTTCGGCGATATACTTCTGATGTACTAAAGGAATACATTTAAAATCTATAAAATATTTAAAATAAATAAATAAATAAAAAGTGATACAATCCGCTGGGGTTAGTCCAGCGAGCGACCTGTTGTTACTCCTATGGGAGGACAGGGGTTCGATCCTCAAAAATGTATTTTCGAGGGTCGAGCTTTAAAAAAAAAAGTGATATATAGTGTAATTTCTTCAAAATTTATGGATTCTTCAAATATAAAATCTAAATTATTCAAATGCGTAGCAAAGCATAGTACGTACTGCAGCTAGTCTGACAAAATTTGTAATGTAAATTTGAATGTTTCAATGTGTATATATGTTATTTATGTTGCAGAATAAGATCATCTCAGCCATGACAAGATTGGAAATTCTGAATTGGTTATTAACTCATCCAGTTAATGTCATTAAAGATAAAGTTTTGGGTGTCGCATTAGCATCGAACCAGTCACTGAAATAAGAAGAAACTTATGAGTCTCCAAGAAAATAATGCAAATAATGAAATGGAGGTATCCAAACATTGTACAAGTGATGGTACTAAAGAAATCAACCCCATTTACTCTCAAACAAACAAGAAGGGCCGAAAGAAACATGGAGCACATGCACTAGCTCTATGCCGTGGTGGAGGTGATTTTTTATTACATTTTTATGTCACTTTTTCGTTTGTTCTGTCTCCTCTCCCCACCACAAATTTTTCATAAATTAAATTGAATATGCAGAGAAAATCATTTTTCAAGTTTTTAAATAGTTCTAAACAGAGAAAAGATTAAATAACTTGCAATATTATCATCGTAGTACTAATATCACTAATAAAATAAATAACCTTATTCTTTTAGTCACACGTATTTATTAGAGAAAATTACAATATATAAATAACATTATATATTATTTTTTTCAATAATTTTTTATATATTTTGTGTATATTGGATGTATATCGTAGATATATCTCTGAAAATAGAGTACACCTTTGGTATACTAGATATATACTTTAAAAAATATGTATTTTTAAAATTAAACTTTGAAAAGTAGGCATTTTGAAAAAATCACAATTTACCATGTTACTTTGCTTTGTCCTGGCACTATTACTATATTAATTTTGTTCTTTGCTCTTTTGTGTGTGTGTTATGCCTCTTCCTACATAACTTGCTTTTCAAATGTTACAGCCAATTCAAATAGAAGATGATTCACCTGCAACTTGAGATGTTTTCATCTCCTAGTGGACAATTTTATTTAATCTTTTTTTTTTTTGTATATAATCTCCGATTAGATTATTATATTTACAATTCTAAAACCCTTGCTAAAATTTAATTAACCTTTGTATGTATACTCTTAATTGCCACATTAAATGTAACTTGTGCTTCACCTAAAGAATTGTTATCTAATTGTTTAAAAACTCAAATTTAAACCCTAAAAAAATTCAAGTTTGAAGTGAATATAAAATAAACTACAACTAGACTATAAAAAAAATATGGCAAACACATGACTAAAAAAATGCTATAAAACATATTTAATATGACTGACACCAGCTCCTTTGTTAATCCAATTGAACATATAATGAATACTACAAACTTTATGATTTTACTTTTGAAGAATTTACGCTCAGTGCGACTTTCGGTGCTCAATTCTCAAAAATACGGGCCGGTTGTGTTTTTATTTCAAAACTACGGTTTTTGAGTTTTTTTTTTTTTTTTTTCAAAATTAACTTTTAGGCGTTGATTTTTTTTTATTTTTGTAATTTTATACAATTTTATTTTACTTATATTTATTTATTTAAAAAATTTTAATATCATATTTTCAATATACATAAAAAAATAAATATACATATCCACAATATATATAAAATACACACTCAATAATATAAACTACATCTACTACACATCTACAATATATCAATAATACGCTACAATAAATCTACAACACACATATATAATTTTTTTAATATTTTTTAATTTTATTTTTTTTTAATTTTTTTATTTTTAAAATATTTATACAATATTTATACAATATTCACATAATATTTAATAAATTTTACATTCAAAAATAAAAATATAATATACATACAACATCTACAACACATCTATAACATTTACAATACATCAACAATACATCTGCATAATAAAATTATATATATTTTTTATTTTTCTCATGTGTATAATATGTAAAATTTATTTAAAAATAAATTTAATGATTTTTATTAATGTATTTTTATATGTCTTGTTTTGTTTTGTTTTTTTAGTGTTACTTATTTTTTATAATTAAAAATAAAATTTTTTCTTTTCATAAAAAATTGTGATTTTTATATGATGAAAAATAATTTAAAATATTAATTTTTATTATTTTATTAGAATATTTTTATTTTAATAGTGAATTTAAAAATAAAAATTTAAAGTAAAACATTGATAACAGTGAGAGAAGACGTATTTTAAAAAAAATTATTTTACTGAAAAATGAGATATTTTTAAAATTTTACATTAATTTTTTATAAAAATATAAATATTTTTAGCTTTTATAATATTTTTATAATAAAAGTTATTTTGTAGAGTAGTTGTGCAAATATCAATTTACTTTTGCATTACTGAAAGCAAGAATGAATGTAATAAAAACAGGCATCACCCAATACTTTAACAAAATATAGGTTATATCCAATTAATATTATTGTTTCCTAATACTTTACCAAAACACAGATAGATATCACACCTTTGCCCAATACTACAGCCCCGAAAAATTGCTCTATTCTTTGGAGAAACATAGCTCGTGTCTGGCTGCATTTTCGTGCTAAGCGTGGATGGTCTTTAGGGACCGAGTTTCAATTAGTTCGGCGGAAGATGCTGATTTACTAACTCAATCTTTCTACTGGATAGTTGAAAAGATGTATGATAAAGCTACATGATAGAAGAATCATATGTTCTCTTCTCTTTTATCGCAGGAGGCAATAGATAACATTAAGCTTCAAATACCAACTTCTGAGGAAATAGGCTCTGATTCCCCAATTTGGCTTCCCTCTCCTTCTAGGACATTTATAGTTAATGCAGCTTATGAGACACTTCTTTCTAATGATGAGGAACAAGGGAGGATCGATTGGGATATTAGCTGGTCTTGGCAAGGTCCACAAAGGATTAGGGTCTTCTTGTGGCTTGCTATGCATGATATGCTTCTTACCAACTCTGAACGGAATAGATGCCATTTGGTTGATGATAATTTCTGCAATTTGAATCGGGCCGCTGAGGGAAGGAAACTTGCTTGCATGTCTTAAGAGATTGTCCAGCCACTATTTAATTATGGAAAATATTGCTTAATCCATCTAAATATCAGAAATTTTTTAGTGCTTCCTCATCTTCGTGGATGCAAGTTAATTTGCTGGGCTGTTTACAAAATAAACTTAATATGAACTGGAGTACTCTTTTTGGAACAACTTGTTGGCTTATTTGGCGATGGAGAAATGAACAAGTCTTCAACCAGAAGACTATCCCTATTTATGCTAAAATTGAGGCCATTAAAGTGGTTGTCATCTCGTGGTAAAATGCTAATGAAGTTATTTCTTCTTTAGAACATAAGCGCCAAAATACGGTCACAAGACTGATCAACTGGAATTCTCATTTTTTAGATTTTGAGACTTTGAATTTAGATGGAGCTTATAGACGCAGTGCCAATGCTAGCACCTCTGGTGGAGTATTTAGAGACTGGCAAGGGAAATGGCTTAGTGGTTTTTCATCAAAAACTAGGAGTGTAATTGGTCAAATTTTCTTATGAGTTAGTGGTTTTTCATCAAAACTAGGAGTGGTTTTTCAGGCTGACTTTGGGGAGTTTTCTTGGGTTTAATAGAAGTGTGGGAAAGAAATTGGTCAAAGATCCACTTGCAGATTGATAGCCTTAGCGTGGTTAATGTCCTCTTTGTGACTTCTTCTTCATCACCAACTCATGCAGCTTTGATTACTAGGATCAAGAATCTATTGAATAGAAATTGGACTGTCAAAGTTTCTCATGTTTTTTGAGAAGCCAATACAGCAACGGATTTTATGGCAAACTGGGCTTTCGATCAGCAGGATCAATTTGTTTGGTACGACCACCCCATGTTTCTCTTCAATTAATTCTCATTAATGATATCTTTGGAGCAACTTTGCCGAGATTAGTTCATACATAATTCTATTGTTATATCCTTTATCTATATAAAAAAAATTATTGTTTCGTAAACCTGACAACCAAGATAATTAGTGTTTGATTTTTATCCTTGTCCCAAAAATTAACCTGGTTCAAAGATTTTGATATTTACAACATTGGATATTGTTTATTTTGAAGGAAATAAATGAAATGGAAAAGAAAGGAAAAAAAATTCTTGATTTTCCTTTATTTGGACAATAATTAAAAAATAATGGAAATTTAACTTTATGATTTCCTTTCAAATCTCCAAAATACTTTTGTCCAATTTAGAGTGAAATTGAGAAAATTGGAAAAATAAAAATGGAAATAGACTTGTTTTTTTATTACAGTGAAAAAAGGCTAGAGCCTTAAGATGAGAGGGTAATTAATCTACTATCCAACCCCCACCAAATCATGGTTTAACCAACATCTCAGACCATTAGGGATAACCTCTAATTCCCGCATGCCTATTGGAAACTCGATGGCATGTGGTACAAGCCAATCAACAGTGAAATTCTCTTCACGGTAGATGTGTCTCACATCTACTAACCATCCTAAGTGTAGCAGATTTTGAATGTTGTGAACTAGAGAAGTGTTAGCACAACTATGAGTGTTAGTTCCTTGAATGAGTCCAACAGCATATTGACTATCCATTTCAACTATTACCTTCTTGATTCTCATTCCCTAGAAAGAGGCCTTCATAAACCCATTAACCCATAATCCATTACAACCACAATTTAACCCTACTGCTTATACACTCTCTGAGCTACTTTTAGAATCCCCATCCATGTTCAGTTTGACCTAGCCTTTTGGAGTAGAGCTGAGCATGGATCTTGAAAATTTCAGAACTAAACCAAATATCCGAGCTGAAAATATTCAAAACCGAAAAAATTTATTGACTTTTAACTTTCTCTTAATCAAATTATATCGATTTTTATAATATAGAGAGATTCTGGAGATTAGTCTATATCTAAACCGAATAACCGAAATAATAACCGATTTATTACTCATAATATAGAATTATATTTTATTATATTATATTAATTTATTACTTAACATTTAATATTATCTATAACTAAATTATAGTAATTTTCTAATTTAACTAAAAAATAAAGCAAATATAAATATAATTAATAGTTATATACATTTTTTAATTTATTAGCTAATCAATGTTGATTTAAATGTTTTACAATATTTTTAAATTAATAAAACATAAATTAAATTTAAAAACTTTAAGTATTAATAAATTATTAACTAAATATTTTAAATTAAATTGGTATTCAATATGTTTATATAAATAATTCTTTATAATAATTATAATATTTGTCAATAATAATAATATATAAACGATTTAATAATAATTAGTAATACTAGTCATTGTGGAAATAAATAAATTGCGAATATATTGAAGAGTAATAAAAATAATATAAATACTAATTTAGATATAAATGCGAAAAATTGTTAAAATTTTTATAAGATGTATTAGAATTATTTTTCATATTATGTTATACAATATAATAATTATGTCATTTCTATTATATTATATATTATGGATATTGAATATTGGTTATTTGTAATAATTTTATTACATATATTTCGGACTATTTTATTATATAATAATTTTTAATCATTATTAATAAAAAAGTTTAAAAATAGAATTAAATATTTGAATATCCGAAACTCTGAACCGAATTTCTTCGAAAATTGGAGCAAAACAAAGCAGATTTTTTTAGTTTCGGAGAAATTCTGAAGATAACATTTTAAAAATCTCCGACATTTAGTTCGGTTCTGAAAATTTTTTAATCTTCGGATTGCTCTAAACCGTGCTCACCCCCATTTTGAAGGGAGAGACCAACTGATGATTTTCTCAAATCTTAGGGGTTTGCCATCACCTATGATATTAAGATTGCATGGTCATTCTAAACTGAAATAAAAAAAGGTCTAGATGCATGATAGATTCTCCATAATCGTCGAAAATTTTCCCTTAAAAACCATTTCATTCCTAATCTTCCAAAGAATTAATCCAGTTCGTCACTTTGAATAACACATCCCATTCGCTATTTTCAAACCAAGGTAATTCATATATAGGTTTTTTATGATTCAAAGATGCACTTCCAAAGAAAAGAAAGCATTATCCACTTGCTGAGCACAAAACCTATGCAAAACATGGGTAGCAAAAACACAATCCCGAAATATATGTAGTCCATCCTCCATATATATATATATATAAAGGAAAAATCCAAATCTTGTATATTCTCCATTTATTAAATAAATGTCTTCTGACCCTCTCAACATTAGTTAAGAGCCCTTTTTTGTCCAACAAGCACAAAAAATGTTGAGGCGATGAGACCCTTAACTTTTCAAACTTTGTTTCCAAATTGGATTTCTAACAAGGAGATGTAAACTGATTTAATCTAAATTGCCTACTACTAAAGAGAGCCCCCATAAATGTTATAATCCATGTTGCCGTCTTCGAGAAGAAGCTTCGAAGCAATATGCAATAATATATTATGGACTAAATGAGCAAAGTTCTCCTAATCTACATATTCTTTAACCTTACACCCTAGATGTTCAACAAGATAATATCCATAGCATATTCTTATAATAGTATTCCATTGTCCAGTCAATAATGAGACAAAAAATTTACCAAATTACTCAAGTTTACCACCTAGCATAGCCACTTAAGGTTTGTTTTCCACTTTATCATGGCCTTCCAAAAGGGAGCCATTTTTGGCACTTAATTTATGAGAAATAGCATCTTACCCATATCCATATTTCAAATAAAGGATTCTAACTCAAAAACTCTATCTTTTAGTAATAATCTTCCAATTCAATTTCACCATGAATGGCATGTTCATATAATGAGAATCACTAAGACAAAGCCCTCCACCCGTCTATCTCTCTCCCCAAACACCCCCCCCCCCCCCCCCCCCCTCTTTTTTTTTTCTTTCAAGAAGCAAACATGTTCCATTTAACAAGGTGGATTTTCATTTGCTAGTCATTTTTTCCCTAGATGAAATTCCAAGATGCCTTATTCAATTTATTACAAATACTAGACCGAATATAAGATGATTGCATGGTGTATAGAGGAATAGTAGCCAGTACATGGTTAGTCATGATGTCCCTACCAGTGAATGATAATTCATAAAATTTCACTCATTGAGTCTTTTATTTAATTTTTCAATAAATCCTTGATAAGTCTAGTTATTCAATCTTTGGTAGAGGAGAGGGGCTCCCAAATAGGTGCCAAGATCATCAATTTGTGAGATTTTTTATTTCGACTCCAATTGTCTTCTAACTAAAATAGGCATATTTTTGGAGAAGAAACCTTTTATTTTGGCTAAGATAACTATCTAGCCTAAGATATCATAAAACCTCTTAAGGATCTCCTTAATAGTTTTTGTACGACATAAAGAAACTTCATAAAAAAATAAAAAACAAAAAAAAATGTCATCCACAAAGAAAATATGTGAAATAAGAGGTCCATGCTTATCTAGAACTAGTGATCTCCACTCTTGGCAATTCATACTTTATTGGATACAGTGTGCAAGCCTCCCCACACACAAAACAAACGAATAGGGAGATAGTGGATCACTTTGTCAAACTCCTCTTGTAGGTTTGAAAGGTTTAATGATATTCCCATTCTAAAGAACCTATATACTCAAAATAAATGAAATCGAATATGGTGGCATACTTGCCATGTTGAGTGTTTCTATAATGAAATTCCAATTTAGCTTGTCATGCGCGTTTTTGAGGTCATTTTTAATCACCATGAAGCATTTATTGTTGATAAAGCCATATTTGTATATAATTTTATGATTGTTCTAGTTGTATTTTTTATATGTTAATCTATTTAATTTGATTAGTTTATGGTTGTGAAAACTAGAATAATTATATTTTGAAGATTAGCTTTATAAAACTAAGTTTGAAGTACAATTTGGTTAAAAATTAATGAAAGGATGAACGAAAAAGAGATGCAAAACAAAACAAAAAGAGATGAAACAACTCAGAACCAGACGACTTTGTTTCTCCATGGCCATGCAACTCATTTTGCATGGCCATGCATTTTCAGGCTGCATATGCCCAAGAGGAGAAGAAGAGCCAGAAGAAGATTAGAATCTAATTAAAGTCTACAGTCGTATAGACTTAGTTGCATGGCCATGAAAAATTAATTCCATCTACTTGAAAGAAGAATTTCGAAAGACAGTGCAAGGTTTCATGCCTGTGCATATTATCATGCACAACTATAAGTAAAAGAAATCAGCACATATATGATTTTTTTTAAGTTTTTTCCCTAATTCCAATCCTAATCAATTTAAGAATCTTTGCAAGAAAATAAAGCCATATTGTGCATATAGTTTGTGATTACTCTATTTATATTTTTATCTTAATCAATATAATTTGATTAGTTTTTATTATGAAAGCTAGAATAATTATAATTTGAAGCTTGGCTTCATAAAACATGAGCTTGGGGTACAAATGGACCAAGAATTTATGAAAAAATGAAAAATGCAGAGGTGTAAAACAAAAAGGGAGCAAGTCAGTTCAAAACATAGGAAAAAGTATTTCCAAGACTGTATAAATCAGTTCTCATGTCCTTGGAAATCAATTTAGTACTGCCCAAAAGAGGAAGAGAAGAAACAAGAAAATCCATAAATATTTTGGTTTCCATGACCATGCAGTTGTATCTACAGAGTCATGTAATCTAAATCTACTACTTGATGGAGAAAATTTGTGAAACAAACAAGTTGTAATTATTCACAATCATGGAGTTTAAAAAGCATGCCCATGCAAATCCTAAACCTATTGGAATTGCTATTTTCTCCAAGAGTTTGCCCTAGTTACATCCCTGAATAGATTAGAAGTCCCTAGGACCACTAAATGATTAAGAAAGTCTCCAGCCCTATTATCATCATCTTGTTTTCTATTCAAATTCATTCATTAGTTTTGAGTTTTCATTGGAGAAGAATGGGAAGGAGGTTAGCTCTAGGGAGATTCAAGCAATCCAAAAAATCCATTCAATCTAAGTCCTTTAGTGATTTTTTCTTTTACTCTTAAATTTATTTAGTTAATTTATTTTCGATGTTCAAGTTGAAGCCATTAAATTCTTAGAAGAGGCAGAAAGATTCTCGAGAGAAAGAAGATTAAAGGATCAAGTGTTATGTTCAAGAGAAACTAGGGTTTGGTTTGTAGGGTGAGGAGAAAGTGAAATTGGGGTATTACTTATAGGAGGAATTCAAGGAGACAATTAGTCAAGAGAAGGTCTAACACCCGTCATACGTGATAAACCCAAAAAAAGTTTGATGGTAGAAGCATCAGTGTCGTTATTTTGAGAAAGGGTACTTTGAGGAACAAGTTTGGGTAAAAATAGTAAAACCAGTTCTGAGGAAGAAGTTAGGCTTGGTTCGAGGTGAGCAAGTAAGAGGTTAACTTGAGGAAGAGACCTTGTGGTGGACGCTATGGATAGTTGGAGACTACTACAAGGGATTTCAAATTGCGAATCTTCCTAAGTCAGCAAAAGTAAAGGGATTATGAAATAGGGAATTCAAAATTTGAAAAGGATTCAATTTAGGGTTAGTTGGAAATGCTAGGCGAGAGTAAAGTGAAAGAAGGCGGTGAAAAGATAATCTAATAAGTTTCACCAAAAGAAGGAAATGTTTGATCACTGAATTGAAAGTTAGGGCAGAAGAGCACCACGGAAGGAACGAAAGTTGCAAAAGCTTGTACATACCCATGGTTCCTCAAGAACCAAAGGAATGCGGGGCATAATTATTTGCACATAGAAAATTAAGCCTAGCCCGAGTAATAAGGACTAAGGAAACAATAGGTTTATGAACAAATCCTTGAGAAATTGCAAATTGAGGAAGACAGATGTCTGAGGCATCAATTCATTGAGGAATCTGTTATAAGAAGAATATTTGAGAAAGCATGAACCAAGAATCATAGAGAACATGGGCAATTACTAACAACACATTTTGAAACCCACTTCCTGAGTATGATTAGCTACTTATCAGTAAGGAAGAATGAATGATGAAAGTCGTGAAGAATAGGGAGAGAAAAAGTGAGCCATCATCTGAGAAAGAAGGAGTAGAACGAAATAAAAGGAGGACTTTAGAATCGAAAGATGTAACCAATCAAATTCAGAAAATACTCAAACAACTCAAGCACAATCCTCTGGAAATCCAGATAGCCAAAATCCTTAAATCTAACTTAGTTTCTATCTTCTAAATTATTTTTATCTTATAAATTATACTAGTTTCTATGAGTTTTAATTCCAGTTTATTACTTTGTTCAATTGTTTCGATCAGTATAATTCCTCAAGCAATTATGAGCCACTTTAGTTCTTCCGTACCTAAGTCTTGCAGGTATTTGATTTGTAGTGAAAATTTCAGTTTGTTATATGCAATGGTTAGTTTATCCATTTGCACTTGCATCCTTATAGCATACCATAAATTTAAGTCAACTTCCTTAGATCACACAGTACATTTGTTCAGGCATTCCTATGACCTTTAGTTACTTAATTTACCAGCATTTCTATTTGCAAAATGGACAATTGATTTCATTCACCAAGTGCATTTAGTTTAATCCTTCCCCCAAGTACTTATTTAATATTTTTTGACATGGAATGGTATTTTCAATTTATTCCTCAATATTTATTAGTGTTTTCTCAAATTTACTTTAGTTCCTTTGAGCAGTCATTAGTTTTTTCTTAAGGCAGAAATCTCCTAGTTTAGTAGTGCATTTGTAGTTTTGTATTTGGTCCTAGTTATTTAAAATTCATCTAGTTTCTTGTCTTGAGCGAGGAACAATTTATTCCTAAATTAGCTTATCCCTTTTGTTGCTAACCATTTTCAAAGGATGCAAGGGAATCATTAAGGGGAACTTGAGGAACTTTGCTTCTGTTTTTTTCAGGTCCTTTTTGGTGCTTAACACAATAGTTTGATAAAAAGTTGATTTCGCGCATCAAAGGTTGATGATCTTATAATCCTTTGACATGCCCACACCAAGCAAATGGCAAGATTTGCTGATCCTCAAGAAACATAAGAGGCATATTTGCATATTTTCTCCATAACTAGCCAAACAGTTAATGACAATTAATTTTTCGTTAAAAGATAGGATTAATTTGTTTGCTTTTTAAAACTTTAAATATAAATGAGCATAAAAAAAATACTTAAGAATCAATACGTATCTTCGTGCAATTTCAAATACATTTCCGCTTCTCTTATTCTAAGAATATTCCGGAAAGTGTCGGGGATAATCTCTTCTTTCTTGGACAAAAAAGTATTTTACTCCGTATACACTTTTCCATAGATTAATAAGTTTACTCTAAAAATCTCATCTATAAAATAAAATTTCACTCATCATATCAATCTTTCAGAAATCCAGAGAGGAAAATGAAAAGCACCAAAACATAAGGAAACTCTAAATAAAAGTATGGTAATAGAAAGTGACATTATTTAAACAAATTGAAGCGTAGTGACTAAGTTCAGACTATAATCATGAGTGTAGCGACCTTTGACATCAAATATGCAATAATTTTTTTTTATTTTGTCCACCCATTTTTCACTTAAAAAATAAAAATAGATCTAAATATTTTTTTACACTATAAAAAAATTGTGCAACTCTTTATTTTGATTAAATTAACCAATTTCTATCATTTTATTTTTTCACCCATTTAGTCCACCCATTCAGCCTCATCAAAACCTCATGTTGAAGATTTCTCTTTGCAAACAAAAATCCTTGCCAGATTCTCTGTTGCTATCATGTCACAAGTTTGTTTCCTGAGAAAATATTACTCATCAAGAAAAATGATCAGTTAATAAAAAGCACAAACCAATTTCATCAGAAGTGTTGATAAAATTAAGAATCATTTATTACTCATTCCCCAATTTCTACACAAAAGTCAAGCCACTCTGTCGCATGAACTATTTCTTCACTGTGAACTACGATAAGAAGCCAAAAAATAAAACAAAAATAACTACGATTTACAGCATGATGAACTACAAGCCATTTCCAATGCAAAATGATAGGTCAACTGGGCGGTGGCTATTTCCTTGTCAAGAGCTAGGTTGATCTTTGACGGAAAGTTGGATTATGACCCGGGATCTAACTGAAAAGGCAAGGTCATTATCATTTCATTGGAAGACTTGGACTGGGAAGGATGGTATTAGCCAGCTCTTCATTTAACTTGACTGGAAGTGGTGGCATCTGCTTCATTATGTCTGGCATGTCGTTCAACCTGCAAATGCAAATGAATAGATGAGTCTTTCTATCTGCAAGATGGAAAGCTAAACAAGTCTAGATCATTCTTCCTAATTCTAATTTGCTTTGCAGGTAACCCAAAAACCAAATCCAGAAGACTAATTCTTATTTGCTTTCAAGATACCCAGAGAAATCACAAACAGAACAACAGAGTCTAATAATTGCTGAATGAGCATGTTGTCACCAAAATGCATTTTTTCCTTCATTCCACCATTTAAGTTGTGAACTCAGAAAACTCAAGATTAGTGCGTAGCTCTTAAGAGTGAGCTTGGATAGAACGTAACAATGTTAACGCTCAATCATAACTTCAGCCCAAGAAAAATGGATCAGCTCAGTCAACATTAATTTAATCCACTCAAAGGCATCATTTTTATACCATTTTTAAAAAATTTTCCTGCTTATTTAAAGAATCAAACCTTCTGACACAGCTGTAATTTAAAGAAGTTTTTCAAATGTCCAAATAATGTGGACAAAGCTCATGAGTGTCAGTTTGAAAGTGGGGAAGTTATGCAGATCCTCAATCCTTTAGCAAAATGCGTAAAAAGGAAGGGAAATCCATGGATTGATTCCATTGTCTACAGCCCAAGGACGCCTCCAACATCTAGGGGTCATGAACAAATTGAAAAGAAGCCCTTTAATTGAAGATTATAAGTTCGTAGAATAACTTCTTGAAAGTTCAAATAGAGATATATACCATAGGCTACTGGTGTGAATGTGGGAAATGCAGGTCTTCTGTTAAGCAGATGCTCCTTTACTAAAGCATGCAGCATGTGAACTCTTAGCATACATATGTTCTTAACAATTTGAATTACACATATTCAACAAGCTTTGGCCTGTGAGCTTGAAAATAGCAGCTGGGGTGTTCTCCATACAAATGAAATACTGTCAATGTCTGAACATTTAGAAGTGTTGAAAAATGCACCATAGAAAGTAACTGATCACACACATGAGCAAGCAGACAAACGCGCGCACACATATATATAGATAACTATCAAATGTACACAGACACAGAGACACACAAGGCCACAGCGAAAACAAAGAAAGAAATAAAATGAATAAGCACTCATAGAGTTACATTTTAAGAAATTAAAAGCACAAGTTACAACATACTCATTCATAAACTTGAGAATGTTGTCACGAGTTTGGCAGAGTAGAGTGATATTCTCCTTTAGCTGAAAAGCAAGAAAAAGGCAGTCTGCATATGAGCTACCAAGAATGCATGAAGCAAGATTAAAACAAGAATACTCTTTCAGACTATTAGCTCAAATTGCAGGAAAATCTATTACTGCAGCGAGATACAATATAAATCTTACTGCACTCATATGCTGTTTCATGAGCTTTTTCTATATAATGATAATGGGAAAATTCAATATTGAAAGGAGAATAAAGAATTCATTTATATAATGGGGAAATTAAAATGTGAGAAATCAAAACAAAATTCATTGAAGGAATAAAAGGAAAATACATAACTAGAGAAACTATGCAGATATCTAGCACAGGAAGGCTGGCTACATCAATGATTTATTAGCTTGGCATGATGGTAATTTTCACACCTCTAACCAATGTGGTTATTGGTTCTCTTCTAAAAATTGTCAGGACACACAGAAGGAAACAGAATGTGAGCCAATAGTAGATACAGATCATTCCAATGTAATCAACACAAGGAAAACACATGTTTCATCCATCATATAGAAAAGATGCATCGCAATCTTCCAAAAGGAAGCTAGATATTGATATCCAATCAACAAATAACATGGGAGGCAGATATTTTGGATTTTAGTGCAATGATCTTTCCCAAACTACATTCAAATAAAAAATCATGCTAAATAATGAGATGATTGCACAAGTACACACCTGCATAGTAGAAAGATTAGCAGATATTTGATTGAAGACCTTTGCATTTTGCTCAAGAAGCTCCCCCGTAACTCCACCAATAGCTGCAAGC
This sequence comes from Garcia nutans, assembly GCA_947685225.1. Taxonomy (NCBI): domain Eukaryota; kingdom Viridiplantae; phylum Streptophyta; class Magnoliopsida; order Malpighiales; family Euphorbiaceae; genus Garcia; species Garcia nutans. The sequence continues at coordinate 7,126,639 of CANTUV010000055.1, forward strand.
AGCACACTTTTATTTATTAATACCAACAAAATAACAATATCATACAAGTTGAAATTTATGTAACTAGAGGAATAGACAAGGTCCAAAACTAAGGCCCCATATGCTACAAACGTAATAATCTCCTGCATGAAAGTACCATATCAATTCTAATTTGGGATTTGGGTCAGACAAAATCAAGCATACACTGACAAATATCCAAAACATTTATGTATCACATCTTTACACTAAGACCAGCCAAAAAAAAAATGGTCCTCAATATTCAGAACTTCCACACAAAATCCCCCATCATCATCATATGCCCCAAAAGGGCATTCATTTTTTACCTCCTTATGAATATAACTTATTTTAAGTTGCTTTTTTTTTGCCAAATTTTAAGTTGCTTAAATGATTCAAATACTTGAGGTTCAATTGTCTCCCTCAACAACTCATTTAAAATCATAAAACAAATACTTATAAATGATTTGTTTTAGAAAGCACATCAAAAGCAGTAAACTTGATTAGTCCTATCCCAAAGCAGAAGATGCACACTCACACAAGAGCACAAACAATAAGTTGTATAAGATAAGACCAAGATTATTGGATTATTCAATCTGAAGGCATCTATGGTGTCATACACAATTTAATAAACAACTAATAAGAATCTAAGCATTGCATTTGAGATGATTTAATTTCAAATGGCCTAATCACCAAAAAAGTTCAAATCTTTCGGAAAATTGTAATTGTACCCAAACCTTACAAAACAAACTATTTTTCCTGATTTGAAAAGTTAATTGCCATTATATCCATTTTGTCAAATTTATGTCATCAATTTTTGCAATTGAAAAGAGACTGATGGAAGTTTATGATTAAGTTTGGTGACAAGTGAAAAAAATTGCAAAAATAGGCTATTTTTTCATTTCAATTTTGACCAAATAGGCACAATTGCAATTAATTTTTAAAATCAGGGTAAAATAGTCTATTTTGGAATCTTTGGATACAATTGCAATTTTTTGAGAAGGCATGGAATTTTTGGTCAATTTAGGCCTTTCCAAATACTTATCACCAACCCAATCGAACTATATTTTCATTCAACTATATCGTACCCTGATTTTTTAAGGAGCAAAAATCACTTGATATATTATACTTACAGTACTAGCATAAAACCTCTTGCATAACTCCACAGAAGATTCTTCAAACTTGAGATAATTATTTTGGAATTTTCTAGAATATCCTTATGTATCCGAAACAATTCCTTATTCAAATCTTCCTACTTGAAAGTAATCTTATTTCATCCTCAAAATAAATAGAAAAAAGGTGAATCATTGATAAAAACAAGACAAATAGTCCAATGACAACAACATGGAAGTGCGACTAAGCATCAAACATCCTTGAATTCATCTAGGAGCCCCAAACAAAAAGAAAAATTATTAATTGGTCCTCAACAAGTATATGAGATGCCCTATTTATAAGGTATCAGAAAATTACTAAAACAGGTATCGTAAAGAGTGATCCTTGGAAGCTTGGGAAAACAAAACCTAAAACTATAAAATTAGAAGCACAAGAATTCAATTATAAGTAGCTTATAAATTATAATGGTATGCATAGCCAACCATGTTTAAGGTATAGCTGAATTTAAGGTGGTTTTTATAACATAATTCAGCACCTAAAATTAAATATTTCAACCTCTTTTTATTTTTTATTTGGTTGCCAATGTTCATCTACATAGCAATTAGACTTTCAATTAAATTAGAATAAGTTAAATTTTTTAATTTAAAATTTACACTAATTACACTAAAATGTTGGGACTCTAAACAACTTTGCAATTTAGAAATTCCAAAATTTATATTATTGAACACTTAAAATTCAGCTATTACATTTTCAATGCTTAATTTTCAGTTTTATCAAACACCACCTATCTTATGGTTTGGTTTCATCTGCAAGAGATGGGAACAAAAATTTCTAAATTCAAATTTTCACATCTCAGCCAAAGAAGCAAAAATTATTAATTCAGCATCAGTTCATATGGAAAGCATGGTAGACTAGCATGATAACATTGCGTGATGAAAATTAAATGGACAAATACATGTATTGAACTCTGGCAATACAAATGAATCCATGTAAGAGTATGCCAATAAATCAAGAGTAAAGGTAAGCATAATCGAGATCACCAACACCTAACATGAATGTGTTTCATAATTAAGCTTGTTTTTTAATTCGTCTAATTATTATGACAATCACAATGCTGAAATATTAGTTCTCACGACTTGGTAAAAAATCAAAAGCAGATTAAATAAAAGAAAATTCATATGATAAAACTAGAAAGCTATTAATTACAATTAACTTGGTGGTGTCCGAGTAGTGAGTATTTCATCTAGCATTTTTGTAGGAAAAGAAAGAAATTTGTTTCCTGACAAAACTATTGAGAACAACACAGGTTTTGCACAAAAGCATAGACCTCACCTGGATACGAAATTCCATCATCATAATCCACAGGAATCATTGGAGTTGCATATGGAGTAATATTAGGCCTGGAAATGAAGTGAGATGCCTTCACTGAAGGATCGATAACTCTTTCCTGAGAAGATGGAAAAAAGCAGAAGATATTTACTAGACATATATCGATCCAAGGAACTGCAATCACATTTATATTGTGGATTCTTACTTTACTTTGAATCTGTTTTGTAACTATGATGCAACATATTAATTAGTCACAAAAGGTCTTCCCTATGAAACCATTGATTGCTAATTGTTTGTCAATCACAAGGGTCCCCACATTAAAAATTAGTTACGCTATCACAAAAGGTCCTCCATATGAAACCATTGATTGCTAATTGTTTGGCAATCACCAGGGTCCCCCACATTAAAAATTAGTTATGCTGGAAGGTATCGTTGCTCTCCAAGTAGGAGTACCAGTTTCCTGTTTGTTTACCATCTAATAGCTACTGAAACAAGCTCCACAATAGGGGAAATGCCAATTTTAGATCAAATGTAGGCATTTTGCACTCCCCAACACATAAGCCAGGACAAACATAAAGTACACAATTGATATTTGACCAGTTCTTATCTCTACCCCTATTAAATTATCAAGTTTGAATGCCTGTACACTTCCTAATTTGTCCGATAAAATTATATCCTGCATATGGCACAAATCCGCATAAAATTTAAAATTATTCACTATTATGGTTAACAAGTTAAGTTCCAATGCTGAATTTAAGAGACCACATGCATAAACTCCTTGGCCTTACTAAGGTTCCAGCTCATGATGCAGGACCATCCAGTCATCAAATCCAATTGAAGAAAAAATCATAAAGTGACAAAAAATTCTAATAGCATAATACCATGCATTATTATGAAATGCTATTCTCACGTGCATGCCCTACCTTATATCCTTAAAATGAAGCATATAGCATATAAGTATGCATGAAAACAGTAGATATAGAGTTCCCACTTAATGGCAAACATACATATGCAAGTTAGAGTGGGTAATTCTCCCAAGTCTTTAAATGAAATTGGCACATTTTAAATTAAATAAGTGTTAAAGACTCCCTGCCTTATTGTAAATGTGTATATGCGTGTTAGAGTGGGAGAGTTTCCCACATCTTTAACGTCATTGGCATATATTGAATTAAATGTAACACATAACTTGAAAACCATGTCTGTGTACACAAAATCTTAACAGGCATCACAATTAGTAGAAAATAACAACAAATTGCACCTTTTTATCTTTGCTTTTCCTTGCTAAATTCTCTTCCTTCCTTCTCTTGCTATTTTCCTTTTTCTGGACAATTTTGGAAATGCAATATCAGATAAATGAGATGTATACAGTAATATTCGATACACAGCATTATCTTCAGAAGTAATAATTAACAAGGACACCATCAAATGATGGGAAGTAATCCAGTAATTTCCAAGCCATCATGTTAGCTTAAACAAATCAAAATATGAACACCTTCAATAAAGTTGATTGGAAATTCACTACTGAATCAGGATGTTTCAGGAATATAACAAACCAAAATCCTGATAATGATAATTTCAAATAGGATATAAAAGCATCAAAAAAGTAATATATGAGAATACTAAAACTTACAGTCATCCATCTGCAGCGCAATGCAACATCCCGGACTGTCTTATTTTGTAGCTGGAATGCTATTTTGGCATAACGTATTATCGTTGTTTCTGCTGTATATCTGCAGGGAAATAGAAAAATCATATCATTTAGATGACTAATAACATGCCTGCTGGTTTGACAATAATGAAAATTTACACCAACCAACATTACAAAATAATGCAACTAATTAGAATGATCAACAAACAGCTTACATGTTTCCCACAAGGGATTAAGGATTCGACACATATTTATCATAGTTATAACAATAATCAAAACACCAAAAAATAGGAAAGTTTCAACTAAAAAGATCTTAGTGCAATGAAGACCAAGTACTGAAAAGTCCTACTTGATTAGGGAAATAGCAAAAAAAAGGGGTAAAAACTACTTCTAATGGGTTAAAAGAGCCAACCAAAAAGTCTGTTTCCAGCAAAAATGGTACATTTCCGGAAAAGTAATGCCAAGCAGACTCGTGATATATGTGCTTATAGTGAATTGCTAACAAATATGTGCTTCAAGTAATAAGTCACTAATGTGAAACCTTCGCTTTGTACAGTATTTATAATAAACAATGATGAACCTTCACACACCAATCATAATTTACTTAGATTGTTAAATAAATGAATTGATGATAGTCACAACCTACACAAAATTTCACTATTGAGGAAGAAAATTATTAATCAAAGTATTAGACACATAAACTCATATCAAAAAATTACTAATGGCTACACCTCGAGTCCTCAATTATTCATTACCTAATTTTAGTTGAGTTTGGAAGTTTGAACTTGAATAAAGTTGTGCTTTGGCCACGGATTCATGCTAAGATGCTAAGAACAATTAAGAGGAAAAGTTTAAGAATATAAGACATTCAAAGATCATATTAATGAAAAGAAAGAGAAGTGGGATATATAGAGTTTGAAGCATCTACATAGGAAATTAAAATTTAGTACTTGAAAGGTCACATTCAAGAGAATCATAATTATGAAACGGAAAATTGCCAACAATTTAAGGTGCACACCAGTTAAATTATTAATTACTATATTATCTTTATATCTATAATTATTACTCAGATATATGATGAGAAATTCAATTGATAGCTTTAACTTACAATTAAAACATTTGTCTATTTACTGATATATTAATTACTTCAATTACTACATTTGACTTTTATATACCAACAAACCTAAATTTCAATCATTTGAAAAAAAAAATAAAGAACAATATTTTAAAAGCACCTGGACCAATCCATATAATGATGATGATGGAGTATATAAGTACACATATGTAGATTTATGGAGCTTTATTCATAAAACTGGACTTGGATCTTTAAATTTATTGCAACAACATGGCAAAAGTAAAAGTTTCGACAAACTCTCCGGTAGATATCCAAGTCTAGGTTAGCAAATTTTGGCGCTAATTCAGTTCTGAAGCATAAAAACACTGTGGAATGTTTCTTAACCTCAATAACTCAAAAACGCAATTTAGGTTCCAAAAGACTTCATCGAAATTATCAAGAACGCAATTTAATGCTTAAAATACCAAAAAGTAATGTAAAACTCCACGATAAAACAAAATTAAGCCAAGATTTAAAGAACCCAATTGAACAGAAGCAACAAAACATCAAACGATCGAAAAGAAAACTCAAATTAAAAACTCAAACAAAATAAAAAATGGAAGAACCCAATTCAAGAAAAGCAATAATAAGCTGAAAGAACTTTTTTAAAAAATAAATAAATAAGGAACTTACTTAGCTAAACCATCTTCAAGTATCGCTTGCTCTTCCAGACTCCAGTCTGTGGAAATACCAGGGTTATGTTTCAACGCTTTACCAGAACTATCCAGACCCGAATTCCCATGGCCGTTAGCGGGATTTGATCCATTAAAAGAAGAGGGAGGATGATTGGCATCTTGGTGGTGGGCACCAGATGGGTTTGCCATTGAAAAACAAAATTATATATTTGCAGATGACAAAACCCAAATGCACAGAATCAAACAATCTCAAAAGATTGGCAACGATTCCGCCAGTATCAAAATTCCCGCCATGAAATGTAGGGAAAACAAAGATTGAGAAGATAGTTTTGATGGGTTTTATAAGTATCAAAAAGATTGGTAAGATTTTTTTATTTTATTTTATTTATTTTATACAAATATATACATCGACATAGACATGCAGTGCGTATGAGACTGAAGGGAGCTCTCTCTTTTGACAATGAAATTTGAGAGGGGAAGAGAAAAAGAAAAGACAGGTGTGTACGGAATCGATTTTAGAATTTGGAGGTGAAAGCAAATCTTTATTTATTTTGCTTCACTTTTACTACTTTTTTTTTTTTGGAATTTGTTATTTTATTTTTCGAGATATTTAGAGTTTTTATAAAATGTGGAAACCTCCTTGTTAATCTATTTGTTATTTTACTCACTGATATTTCCAAATTTTCCTTTTTTACTAATATTTTCAAATTTTGTTAAAGAATATAAAGTTTTATATATTTTTTCCATTATATTTCTATTTAATATAAAATATATTTATTAGATACTTTTATGATTAACAATATATATTATTAATATTAAACATTCTAAGACACATCCTTAATATTGTTAGTGTTAAATTAAATATTTTTAATATATATATATATATATATTTCGGTATGACAAATAAAAAAAGTGAGGAAAGTATTATATTTCTCTCTCTTATTATTCTCCCCTTATTCATCCCAAACCCTTAATTAATTTTTTTAATGTTTGAAAAAGAAATATGATAAAATTAAAAAAGAAAAAAAAAGAAAAGAAAAAATATGGCTAATCAGTATTTGAATTTTAATTTTTTTTTTACTTTTTTAGTAAATTAAATTTTAAAGTGGTTGATTCATATTATGGGGGCAATAGCAGCTGAGCTAGTTGCAAAAGCAGAGAGGGAAAAAAAATGTGAACTTTAGAAAAAGAAACTTGAGGTTGAGGCAATAAATAGTAATAAATTTATAGAAAGAGAAAAAGAGTAATATGTTGCATTGAAGCATATTTTGGTGAAATATTATATGTTTTTTGTTTTACCAAAAGTCATTTATAAAAACTCAACAAAATCAAAAGCATAAATTGAGTTTTTTTTTTTTCTGTTTTAATTGCATCAAGTAAAACTCATGTGTGCTTTAAAAAAATCATTTGTAATTAAATTAAGATGCATACAATCATTAAAAAAAATACATACAATCATTAATGTGAAAAGAAAAGGAAAAGAGGACAAGACACCACATATCAAATTTTTCTCAAGATGAAAAATATTTTGCTTAAAAATTTTAGTTTTTTTTACTTTCTTTTTTTTTTTATTTTAAAAGCTAGTTTCTAACAAATTAATTAAAATTTTGTAAAATCCATTTTAAATTTTACATTTTTGAAAAGTTTTGTATGTAGACATTTTAATTCTATAAATTCAATTGTAGTATTCATGTTCTAATATTTTACAAAATTTTAATTTTTAATAATAATTAATTAATTAAGAAAATCCAAATATTTGCATATTAATATTCCTCAAAACTTTAATCCCAAGTCAATTGGGTCGGCTATATGGATTCTTCTTTTTCACTAAGTATGATTTAGGGTTATCTCTCCTGCTAGATGTAACATCATAAGATCATTTTAGACCACCTTTGACCAAGTCAGTTTAGGCCTACCTCTATCTCTTTTAGCTATATCTACTCTAACTTATTTAGTTTTTCTAATCGGTGTATCACTAGGTCTTTATTTCACATTGTCAAACCATCTTAATCTATGCCCTCGTATCTTATCCTAAATAGGTGCTACCCTTACTGTTTCTCTAATACACTCATTGCGGATTCTATCCATCCCAGTATGACCACACATCCATCTTATCATTCTCATTTTCGCAACATGTATTTTACTCATGTGTTGTCATTTTACTGCCCAACATTCACTACCATACATTATCGCATGGCGTATTGCAGTATGGTAGAACTTTTCTTTTAAATTAATTGGCATCTTTCGATCACATAGAACTCCTGTAGCAACTCTCCATTTCATCCAACCAGCTTTAATCTTATGACTTACATCTTCTTCATAACTCCCATCTTCTTGAAGAATAGAGCCAAGGTATTTAAAATGAGTACTATTAGGTACTGCTATTCCGTCTAAAATAATTTTGCCTCTTTCTCTATTCTCGCTATTAAATCTACAATGCATATACTCAGTCTTAGTCCTACTTAGCTTAAAATCCATAGATTTCAAAGTGCATCTCCATAACTTCAATTTTTGACTTACCCCTGCTTGAGTCTCATCTATTAATACAATATTATCTGCAAATATCATACACCAAGGGATGTCATCTTGTATATGTCTTGTTAGCTCATCCATGACTAAGGTGAAAAGATAAGGGCTCAAAGCTGAACCATAGTATAATCCAATGGAAACGGAAAAATTCTTAGTATCCCCTCCCATAGTGCGGACACTAGTGATGGCTCCCCTCATATATATCATTCAAGACTTGGATATATCGTATAGATATTCTCCTATGCTCTATAATCCACAATAAAACTTCTCTAGGGACTCTATCATACGCCTTTTTCAAGTCAATAAAAACCATATGTAAGTCCTTCTTCATCTCTATATACTTTTCCATCAAATCTCTTATAAGAAAAATAGCTTCCACAGTTGATCTATCAGGTATAAAGTCAAACTGATTTGGGGAGATACAAGTATCTAACTATAAACAGTGTTCCATAACTCTCTTTCACAATTTCAAAGTGTGGTTTATAAGTTTTATACCTCTATAATTTTAGCAATTATGAATATCTCCTTTATTCTTAAAAATAGGTATCAAATTACTTTGTCTTCATTCATTAAGCATTTTCTTTATACTTAAGATCTTATTGAACAAAGATGTCAACCATGCAACTCATGTATCTCCCAAACATTTTCAAAGCTTAATAGATATCCCATCTGGTCGACAGACTTTATCAATTTTCATCCTCTTCAAAGCTTTCTTAACTTTCGAAAATCTAATCCGTCTAGTGTATTTCACATTTTTCTTCGGCTTAATGTCTAAACCCTCAATGTTACTACTATGGTTACTATTAAGAAGTTTCTCAAAATATCTTCTCTATCATTCCTTAGTATCTTCTTCTTGAACCAGAACCTTATTCTCTTTATCTTTAATGCATTTAACTTGGTTTAAATCACGGCATTTCTTTTCCCTTATCTTAGCCAATTTATAGATAGTTTTTTCTCCTTCCTTTGTTCCAAGTTTCTCATACAAACTCTCTAAAAATTGTATTCTTGCTTGACTAACTACCTTTTTATAATCTTTTTTCGCTTGTTTGTACTGCTCAAAAGCATCATTGTTATTACACTTGGGCAAACTCTTATACCATTTCCTTTTACTTCTTACTATTTTTTTGCACTTCCTCATTCCAAGAATCTTTCTAGCTACTCCTTTAATTATTGTAGATATGTCTATCCACATATCATTTAATGACATACTCACATCTTCCTTCCATCCTCCAGCTTTGACCAACTCATCCTTGAACAATAATTATTTTTCACCATTTAAAGTTCACCACCTAATCTTAGGAATATTGTTCCTCCTTGGCCTACTAGTTAACCTCTTAAATTTGACATCCAAAACCACTAACCTATGCTAAGTGGTCAAAGCCTCGCCTGGAATAACCTTACAATCCTTGCATCGAGTTCGATTGGCTTTTCTTGTTAGTATGAAGTCAATATAATTTCTATTTTACCCACTTTTAAAGGTAACTAGATGGGATTCCCTTTTATAAAATATGTGTTTTCCAGAATTAAACCATAGGCTAAAGCAAAATCAAGGATATTCTTACCTTATTCATTTCTAATTCTAAAATTATACTCTCCATGTACCTCCTTAAAACCTACTTTGTCTTTTTCTACATGTCCATTTAAGTCTCCTCCTATAAAAATATTTTAATCATTTGGAATTTCTCACATAAGTTCATCCATATCATCCCAAAATTTTTGTTTGCTCTTCCCATCCAATCCAACTTGAGGGGCATATGCACTAACTATGTTGATGGTCTCATTTTAGAGCACAAGTTTAATTGAAATAATCCCATCACTTACTATTTTCACCGCTACAACCGTCTCCTTTAGGTTTCGATCCAAAATTATACCTACTTCGTTTTTACTTCTATTTATACTTGTATACCACACTTTATACCAAGTATTCTCAACTTCTTTACTTTTTTTCTAACCCATTTAGTCTCTTGAATACAAGCAATACTAATTTTCCTTCTCTCTATAGTATCAACAAGTTCTTTCAGTTTACCTGTAAGAGATCCAATATTCCAAGTTCCTATTATGATCTTACTCCCTACTTGTTCTTTCTTATGCTTCTTCCTATAGAATCTTTTACCATTATTTAAATATGTATCTCCTGTATTACTCGTATTTTGGACTAACTTTTTTACCCATACCCTTCCATGATGTGAGAACCCTTATTTATTGTGAGCCACATCCGAGTGCAGATATGGCATGTCGTATTCGGGGAACGCCCTACAGCTTTGCTTATTCTTCACTACATCCGGGCTTCGATGTAGCGCGTCATAAGCAGAAAATGCCCCAACGATATTATTATAAGAATCCATATTATGAGATGTGAAAAAAGTTTTATGCTGGCTGTCACCTGCAGGAACCCTCCTCCTTTACTCGGGCTTGGAACCGACTATACATAAGAAACTCATGTGTAGGTGAAGTTATTAGTTATATTAAAAGAAAAATAAATATTTTTTTATTACTACAACTAGATAAATAGTCTATTTATGCACTCATATTACATGCTCACATGTGAAGAAAAAGACTTTCCGAGTGATCATAGGCACAATAGAAGTGGCATAGAAACAAAACAATGGATCACAAAGGGATTTTTTGAAATTCAACTTTTGAAGACATCAATTACTAGAAACTCAATTATTAATTATTCACAAGTTCAAAATAGGTGGACTCTAGAGAAGTTTTGCAATTCAAGAGAAATCTTGTTGTTTTGTTTTGAATTGTTTTTCTTTGCAATTCCCTTTTTCTCAGAAGTTCCTCTTTAACATTCTTTGCTTCTTGCATTTTGTTAGGAACATATAATCATTGTTTACCTTTTTTATTTTTATTTAATGCAAAGATGGAAACTACAAGCTAAAGCAGATGATGAGGCTTAAAGACTTTTTGGTTCCCAACCGATACCTTACAAAGTGAGTTTAGACATGTTACTAGTTATATGGTTAAGCAAACACAATGAACAAGCATTTCTTTTTTGTAATGGTCATTCATCTTGTTATTTGTTTGACTTTTTAAAGAATAAATTAATAGGTATTACTTTTGCAAGACTCGAAAGTAACACCCATTCATTTATTTTAAAATAAAAAAATCATCGACACGTCATCGCTTATTTTGGTAAAAGTAAGCCCAACTAGTCAAAAGATAAAATTGGAAAGAAAAAATAAGTTCATGAATTAATTTGTAAAAAAAATTGTGATAGAAGTAAAAAAATGAATAAAGTTTAAGTACTTTTTCATAATTAGGCCAAATATTAATTGTCTAGAAATTATCATTCTAATAATATAAACTCTAATATACATTAAATTGTTTCAAAGTTAACAAGTCTTCAACAATTATATTAGTGCAAAAATTAAAGCAAACTTCTAATTCAAGTCCAACATAACCTCAAAAGAAGGGGAAAAAAAAAGCTAAAAGTTCAACATTTTTCATCAACATTGTTTTCTCTTGTACCATCCAATGGTGAGTTGTTATCTGCATCATTAGATTGAGGTGGAGGTCAGGAAAAAATTTCATAAAATAGGAAATCCAATTGTTTTGAATTATTACCGTATTATATAGGATTGTAAGCTCATTTCACCACCTCGTATCACTATGAACCGTATGAGAGCATGCACTGGAAGCATTAGAAATTGGATGTTTTCCATAATAAGATGATACTCGAGTGCCAAGACCATAAACACTTTTCTTCTTCTCACCACCATTAACTTTATAGTAAAGAGTCACTTCATCTATTGTATAAAACTGTAAATTCTCATATTTAAAATTTGTTGTTGAATGTATCTTCTGTCTTAAACTCAATACTTTGTCTTATATTTGACAAATACTGAAGCTATTAACAAATAAAAAATGCAAATAAAATCAATAAGAGTTTAAAATAAGTTGTGCTTTAATATTCATCAGAATCTACCACATGTTTCAAATAAATAAAAATCAAAGCAAGCTTTTCCTTCTCAATTCAAAAAAACTTACACTGACCAATTTAGCCTTCGAATCAAATAAATATTTGTCTATCATATTTCATTATGGATGAAGTGATTGTGTGGAGTAGGACTCCTACATAAGCTAGCTGCATGTAGGAATAACAAAAAAAAATAATTTAACTCTATTTATTAAGTTCATAGTAAATAATATCGAATAACAAAACATTCAACAAATAAGAACCTATGTTGTGCAATAATTGAGCTAATTGATGGTTTAGAAGTTTATATTTATACTTATAACCCTATTTCAGTATTCAATATGGAATATTGATCCACCAATATGAGATGACGGCTCCTCTTCACTTGTATGATTCTCACTATTTATTATTTGTTTCTTATTAAATTTAAAAGTGTTCCAAACATTATTCCAATACGGTACGGATATACACACTGTTAATTTTTATAAATATCCTATTGTTGATAAATACACAACAAAAATTAAATTTTTTTTATAAAATTTATAAATACATTGCCATGAAATTACCATTTAATCATCAATTATTTTTTACACAAATCCTAAAAAATACTAAATACACACCTCCTTGCATCTCCTCCATAAACTTCACCCCCCAAAAATATTTACATGAATTTGTCATTGAATCTATCACTAAAATCTAGCATTGTCGCATCCATTTGTCATCGTTTTCCCTTAATTCAGTAACTACCATCACTAAAAGTTTAAGGTTAGTTTTATTCTTGATTAGTGATCTATTATATCTTATTAGATTTGTTTTGATTATTTGTTATATTTTGGTTAAATTATTGTTTGCTATATTTATTTATTTTTTATTATATATTTTATATAAATTCAAATATTTAGATGTGTATATATATAGAGAGAGCTATTGGTTAGTTATTTAATTGAGAGAACCTGGTTAAAAATGGAGTTTGAAATATTTGACAAACCAGTGCCGATTATTTCTATATAGTTGACCACTATGACTGAGAAAATGATTTTAGTTGTTTTAAAACTTATTGCCTAATCAACATAGGTTGAGTTGGAGACTGTTCAACTTTATTCAATTGAAATCATTTTCGTTTCTTCTAAAAGGATGATGTGCATGTAAGAATTGGCGATAATAATCAAACCATAATTTTGTTTCAGTATTTGAGAGGCTAAAAGCTTTTGAATGCTCCATACAATATGGATAAGCTTTTTGTCTGTTGTACTCCACCTTGACAACATTGCATATGCTAGAAAGTCACTAACAATCCACATCAATGTTACTCTTATCTAAAAGTTCAACTTTTAGAAACATCAAATATAGGCACACTAACATCCTAAATATGTCTTAATTTTGATATAAAGGGTGGCAATTATATACATATACTCTTCTTTAGTTTTCTTGGGCCAAGTACAATAGTAATTAAAAACATAGACGGGTTTGTAATACATATTTATAGTGGTAAATTATATGGTAAAATCAATCAACAAATAAATACATCCACAAGAAAAAAATAATTAATTTAAGACTTGCAAATGCATAAATATTGCAAATATAATTGAATAAACAGTATTATAGCTAGGCAAAAAGCTATAAACTCCAACAATGTGAAAGCAAAGGGAAGAAAGGGTGAATAGATAATCTTTGTATTAACAACATGAAACCACACCCTTCATTAGAAAAGACGTTACACTATTGGTGATTCAAGTATATTTTTTAATTTGAGTAAAACCAATCAATACATATTTTGTTGATGATCTCGTTGTGTCATTATGATTCTTAATTATAAATTGTTGATGATTTAGGTTTTTATCTGCTTAATGATTAAAAAAGATTTATTGTTTAAAAAGTTCACAATTTTAAAACAAACTCTAGCAATTGGCAAATTACAAAGAAAATTTATTTCTATTTGGAAAATGTTCTCATCTATCAAACTATCCTTTTTAAGATAACAAAATGAAAATATTTACCTTTCAAGTGATAGAAAATCCAAGCATTGCAGAAAGGAAAGCAAAGCAAAGCAACCCAACATCCAAGGCGGACAAAGTAGCCAAAGTCCTATTAAAATTGAACTAGCAATTAGAATATTGAAAAGTAGCAAAAAGCATGGAGAATTGACTAGTCGAAGGAGGGATTGAAATCCTCGTTTGTGAGGTTTAACGACGTAGTTGAAAAAAGGCATGGAACAAATCAATAAAAGATAATTTAGGGAAATTTGAAGTTAAGGAAATAGAAAGTAGAGAGGGAGTAAAGAGTAGAATTTGATTTGAGGGATGGATCAGACAAAGAGAGATAGAGAGGGAAGGAATCTAAAGATCCAATAACTAAAAAGAAAATAAGGAAAGAGAGGCAATTGTTAATTTGTTTTAAACTTTTTTTTAAAAAAATTTCAAATTACTTGTTTTTGTAACTCTTACAACTATGGATTTTGCTAAAAGGAAATAACAGTAAATAACATTATCCACTCATTCCTCATTAATAATAAAATTGTCAATTTTGTAATTCTTAATTTTTTTAAAAAAAAGATTTTAAATATTGATACAAATCCTAATAGTTATGTTCCTTCAAAAAATTTTACACATGTCAAAGAACACAAGAAAATTTCACTCCTCATTTCACGAATTATTATGACTACTTATTATTTGAAGTCATTCATAACAATTATTCACCATGAAATCACTAAAAAAAGTCCTCAATCAAACCAAAAAATTGCAGACAAAATGATACTTTGATAAATTACAGAATATATGTTATTTTTTAAATAATTTATATATATATATATAGATAATTTAAAGAAAGTATTTAATTAATTATTTTGAATAAATTGATGTGGTAGAATATATATGAATAAAATATTTCGGTTTTTAGACATAATATGAGTTTATAGTGTAGTTAGATTTTATAAAGAAATTTGACCATAAATGTCAGCATACTACATATTAGACCAATATAAAGAAATTAACATATGATATTCTAGGTATGTTATATATATATATATATATATATTGATTAGTATTAATTTATTATGGTAATTTTTTATTTTAAAAATATTCTAAGTATTATTTGAATATATTTTATGAAATTTGTTAGATTTATATATATATATATATATTCATTAGCAAATTACATAGACACACATATATGTTTGTGTGTGTATATGTATTAACCAAGAGGGTCTATTGCTCCCCTCCCCCCCCCCCCCCCCCCTGGTTCTGTCAATAGCAAAAGGGAAACGTAGGTCATTATTCATGTGTTTTTTTTTTGAATTTCTTTCATACTTTTGATTATTTTTTGGGTTATCATTCATGGGTTTCAATTGATTTTTAGGTTTCACTCTTTGTTTTCTTTTTCTTTTTTTGCATTTTTAATTTTTTGAATTTTGTTAATGAAAATTATTGTTTCTAATGATTGTATCTCTGTTAATAGGGGCTCATTTGTTAGCTTTTACCACATTTTGTTTATAAATGAGTCAAAATAAATATTAAGTGTCAATTCATACATAAGCAAAAATATAGAGAGCTTTTTTGCACGTTCTCTCTATGCTTTATCCTAAACTTTATAACATTTAATTCAAATATTTTCTTAGATGTAAAAAGTGATTTCAAAAGTGCGATTAAAAAAAAAGATTGTTAGTAATTAACCACATACCAAAATTTAAATAAATCTTATCACATAATTATAATAGTAAGTATACCATAAGAGTCCTTGCAAAAATACTCTTGCAACTTACCATACCTAGCATTACGCTCTTATCCAAATCCATATAAGACAAAACATAAAAAAAAAGTGAAAATGCCAAAATTTAAATCTCACTAAATCAAATCTATTAAAAATTAAACTTTAATTCAAGGATCGTGTAGACCCTTAATTTTGGCCCAGTTCAAATTCAGTTTAAAGGCTGGATCAAGTTCGGTTAGGTTCCAAATTAAATCCAGTCCAATTTTTAAAGTTTGAACTAAATCCAGTTTGATTTTTTAAGTTTGCATTAAGTCCGGTCCAGAGTTGAATTAAACTTGATCTTATTTTTAAATTATAGCCAAATTTGGTTCGGTTGAACATCCAATTCGATATAAACACTTTCTCATATCAAATTGGCTAGGCCAAATTCGATATGAGCAAGCTCAATAAGTCCATAATGCTGGCTAAATTCAATTTTTATGCACATTTAGGTATCCTAATCATGTTTGAACTCAAAAAGCATCCAGATTAATGAGCCAAAGGGTCGTCCTATATCCCGACTTATAAATACAAGGCAATGAAGGGAGAAGCCATCTTTAGTGATCAGCACCACAAAAATAAACAGAGAGACACATAAGCAGTAACGACTAAAGCAACAATCCAGAAACAAAATTGAGAGCAAGCAGTAGCCAAGCATTATGAGAATCAACAAATAATCTTTGGATTATTTGAATAGTAGCCAAAAACCTAATTGACTCAAGCTTTTCAAATCAACAGTGAGCATGGTTCAATAAAAATACCTTGATGGAGCCAAAAACACATGTATGAACTTACAAACTCAGCTTAATTAAGTTTCAGTAATCTTCTTCGCTATTTAATATCATAAAATTTATTACTATTTATTTGGTTTAAAAATTCCGTGTAACCAACTATAGCTTTAGTTTTAAGTACAATATTAATTGCATAATAGCTTTATAATCTAGAACCCTAATCTTGTATATTGAATCTTAGATTTAGGATTAAAACCTAATTTTGTACATTAAACCCTAATTTTGTATTTTAAGCCTTTGATTTAGGATTAAAACTCTAGTTTGTATGCTAAAATCCTAAATTGTGTGATAAAACTCTAATTCTATAACCAAACCCTAATTCCACGACCAAACCATAATTCTACAACAAAACCCTATCTTGTAAATCATTAATGGGTTAATATTAATATTTGCTTATGGATTACAATTTTTGTAATTAATCTTTATTTTCATCTAATTAAGCCCTAATTTTATGGTTCTTTGTATAATGATCATTTATACGTTTATGGATTTGTATTTATTTTGGTATTTGAATTTTAAGATGTAAAATGCATATTTTCACTTCATGAGTGTCTTTATATTTTAATTATTTGTTTTAATTTTAAGAATTTTGAGACTACTGTGAGGGACATGCTTCCACCAATTAGTGAGTGTCCTATTTTATTTATTTGTATAGATATTAAAATATTATAAGGGTGTATTTTCATTTTTGTATGGATGCCTATTTTATTTATTTGTTTGATTGATTGATTGATTTATAATATAATAATTATTTATTTTTCACCATTGCATGTAGTATAAATAATATCATAATTATATAAGAATTAAATAATATTTAGATATGAAAAGGAGGTCGGTTCTAATGAACTAGGCGTTATGGGGGGTGCTAAGTCATTCTCACATTTTCTATGTGTACTCAACTTTTCGAACTTAGTAAGGGTTGAAAATTTTCTAAGAATCGAGTCATCCACCCCTTTCTATCTTTCCAACCCGTCTGGGTGGTGACTCCAATTATCAGAATTTAGGCCCATCTTCTCTAAAGCCCCGAGCCTAACAATATCGAAGTTATAAGAACCATTTTATTGAAAGTGGGGGCAAAAATTCCTGTTCACAGATCGATAAAAGAAAATTTAAGTTTAATGGTTGCCATAATTACATTATTTAATGGTACTATGATTGTATTTGGTTCTTAAATTACCTAAGAAATTTATTTATGGTAATTTTCCTAGGCAGTCTTTAGGTAAATGGGAAGGAAATTTTGAATTTTAAATTACCCAAGAAAATTATCTATGAATAAATTCACTGAGTAATCCTTGGATAAATTATTGTATCTTAAATTATTCAGAAATTGCCCATAAAATTTATTCACTAATATATCCTCTGGGTAATATGTGGGTAATTGATAAATTAGTCATGCATTACATATAGAATTTATCCTTGGATATGTTTCCTGAGTAATATCTGAATAAATTTTGGTTGAGAAAATTTTATTCTTAAATTACGTAGGGATTTTTCATGTAATTTACCTATGGATCAGTTTCTCGAGAAATTTTTAGGTAAAATTTGGTTTGAAAAACTATGTTTTTAAATTATCTTACAATTACCCAAGGAATTTACCCATGGATAAGTTTCTTGGGTAATCCTTAGGTAACTTTTGGTTGAGAAAATTTTGATTTTCAAATTACCTAGGGTACTCGTGGATATTTGCCCTGGGTGATCCATGGGCAATTGATAAAAAATTACCCATAGAATATTTTATCTATGGATGAATTCCCAAGGTAATCCATGAAAGGGGGAGAAAACCTGATTCCCCTAAAACCTAAAACATGCATAGATCACTAGATTATTCAAATTAAATTGCAAATGGCAGAATTGCGTACCTGACATCATCGTATGTTGATGTTGAAGACAATTCTGGGGTTTGTCGCCTTCCAGGGGATACACACTTTAAGTTATGCGGAAGCACTACTGAAGGAACGTAATGTTCTCTCAAAATTGTTATGTTCCCCCGGAGACCACGACCCCTTATTTATAACTGATGATGATGTTTAATTTCTATTTTGGTCCTTCAACAAAACAGAAATTCTTATTGGTCTCTACACTTATAATCCTATTACGAGTAGGACACCTCAATAGTCAACAATCCTAATTTGATCAAAACTTTAATTGACTATTTTAATTTGACTGCAATACATATTTAATATTTAAATATATTTAGCCCATACTTATGATTAATTAGAGGATTAATTTTATCAATATAAAATTAATTCTAACAATTTCCCACTTGGGCTAACATATATTAAATATAAATGTATATACCTTAATGAGCTCATAAAAGCAGTCATACTAAAGGTGCCTCAAACAATCTCGTCCATTGATTATATCGATAAAGGACTGAAGGGTCAGTTGCCACATTCATCGTGACTCAAACCATCATCAATCACATTATCAATACTCTCAAATGACATAGATCAATAATAGGAGTGTAGCATGGAAACTACATGTAATGTGATCTAATCATGCCTGTTTCTAACTGGTCATACTTTAGTGAGACCAATCAATAATAATACAGAGTGTAACAAAATAAATACTTTATTTTCTGCAGAAACTGAGTATTAATAACATAATATATCAATTACAAAATAGAGTATACACAAATATAATGTAACCATAATGAACAAACTCTCACTGAAACTAAATAGTCTCAAATAATGTGACACCCATATGAGCATTGTGCTCATGAAAAACTTTCAGTATCACAGCCTTAGTGAGCGGATCCGCAATCATGGAGTTCGTTCCAATATGCTCTATGGATATCTGTCCACTCTGTACTCTCTCCCTCACAGCCAGAAACTTTATCCCAATATGTCTCGATCGAGAAGAGCTTCTGTTGTTGTTGGAGAATAAAACCGCTGAGTTATTATCACAGTATAACTTTAATGGCCTTTCAATGCCATTCACAATGCACAGCCCTGTGATAAAGTTTCTCAGCCAAATAGCCTGATTGGATGCCTCATAACTTGCTACAAATTCTGCTTCCATGGTGGAGGTAGCTACTAGAGTTTGTTTCACACTCTTTCAAGAAATAGCACCGCCAGCCAAGAGATATATGTAGCCTGATGTGGATTTTCGACTGTCTTGGCATTCCACGAAATCAGAATCAGTATACCCAATGATCTCAAACTGATCTGATCGCCTGTATGTGAGCATATGTCCCTTAATTCTCTGAAGATACCTCAAGACACTTTTGGCTGCTTTCCAATGATCCATTCCTGGATTGCTGAGATATCGTCCTAACATGCCAACTATGAATGAAATATCTGGACGAGTGCAAACTTGAGCATACATCAGACTCCCAACTGCTGACGCATAAGGAATCTTCTGCATCTCCTGAATCTCAAGTTCACCCTTTGGACACTGATCAAGACTGAATTTATCTCCTTTAGCAACTGGGGTATCAATTGGTCTACTGTTGTGCATACTAAATCTCTTGAGCACTTTCTCAATATAGCCCTTTTGTGATAATCCAAGAATACCTCGAGTACGGTCTCGATGTATTTGAATCCCTAATACAAAAGAAGCTTCACCTAAATCTTTCATCTCAAAGTGTTTTGAGAGAAAGACTTTGGTCTCGTGCAGCAAGTCCTTACAGTTAGTAGCAAGCAATATGTCATCCACATATAAGACCAAAAAGATAAACCTACTTCCACTGAACTTGTGATACACACAATCTTCCACAGCATTTGTCTCAAAACCAAAAGAGACAACTACTTCATGAAACTTGAAGTACCACTGACGAGAAGCTTGCTTGAGTCCTTAAATGGATTTCTTTAATCTGCATACCAGTCGCTTTGGGTCTCCAGACACAAAGTTTTCTGGCTGCACCATATAGATGGTTTCATCAATGTCTCCATTGAGAAATGCAGTCTTCACATCCATTTGATGTAACTCAAGATCAAAATGTGCAACTAGAGCCATGATTGTCCTAAAAGAGTCCTTCGATGAAACCGGAGAGAAGGTCTCTTTATAGTCAATCCCCTCTTTCTGAGTGAAGCCTTTAGCTACAAGACGTGCCTTATATCTTTCCACATTACCTTTAGAATCCCTCTTGGTTTTAAATATCCATTTGCAACCAATCGATTTCTTTCCTTCAGGTAATGGAACAAGATCCCAAACTTGATTATCTTGCATAGATTTATATTCTTCACTCATTGCCTCAATCCACTTATGAGAGTTGGAATCCTGCATGACATGATGAAAGCTGATTGGATCATCTTCCACCATGTCTATAGTGTCCTCATGTTCCTGAAGATATACTACATAATCATCTGGAATAGCATTTCTTCTCTCTCTAGTGGACCTCCTTAAAGGCACAGGTTCTGGCTCAAATTCTTGAGGTTGTTGAGCTTATTCTTGAGGAAGTTGTTCAACATTGTCTTGTATTGGAACTTGATGTGCTTCTAGAACAGTGACAGGCGTAGGAACCAGAACACTATTAGGAGCAATGATAGGAATCGACACTGAGTGTTCCTGACTCGATCCCTCCTCAAAGACAATATTTCTAACCTTACTTCTCCCTCCAAACTCAACATCCTCAAAAAATTTTGCAATTCCCGTCTCAAAAATAGATCTGGAAGTAGGATTATAAAACTTAAAACCCCGAGATCGCTCAGAATAACCAACAAAGTAGCTACTAACAGTTTTGGAGTCCAATTTTGTCTCATTAGGCCTATAAGGCCTAGCCTCAGCAGGACATCCCCAAACATAAAGGTGCTTTAGACTGGGCTTGCGTCCAGTCCAAAGCTCATAAAGTGTTTTTATAGCTGCTTTAGTTGGTACTCTGTTAAGAAGATAGACTGCTGTCTTTAATGCTTCTCCCCACAGAGACTCAGGTAAAGAAGAATGACTAATCATACTTCTAACCATATCCATAAGAGTCCTGTTACGTCTCTCAGATACACCATTCATGCTGGGTGTACCAGGCATGGTGTATTGAGGAACTATACCACAGTCCTGTAGGAAAATAGCAAATGGTCCTGGACGTTGTTCACCTGAACCGTCATATCTACCATAGTACTCACCACCACGGTCAGATCTAACACATTTAATCTTCTTTCCGAGTTGGTTTTCAACTTCGGCCTTATAAGATTTGAAAACGTCCAGAGACTCTGATTTCTCATGAATGAGATATAGGTACCCGTAACGTGAGTAATCGTCTATGAATGATATGAAGTATCTTTGGCCATTCCTTGTTGCTGTAGAGAATGGACCACAAATGTCCGTATGTATCAATTCTAAGACGTTTGATGATATGTCGGCACCTAATCTCTTTTGTTTAGTCTGTTTACCTTTAATACACTCAACACAGGGGTCCAAATATGTGAAATCAAGTGTATTTATGATACCATCTGACACAAGACGCTCTATTCTAGATTTGGATATGTGACCCAAACGTCTGTGCCATAGAGCAGCTGAGTTATCCATATTCAGCTTCCTTTTGGTACCTATAGTACTAACTTGCAGGGTCTCATTATAAGAGGCATCGATATTTAACATATATAGATTATGAAGTGCATACAAGAAACCAGTACCTAAAATTTTTGAATCCATAGATAAAGTAACTTTATTTTTTCCAAATGAACAAGTAAAACCAGATTTGTCCAAATGAGAAACAGAAATTAAATTCCGCCTAAAAGACGGAATAACAAAAGTATCTACTAGATCCAAAAAATTTTCAGTTCTTAAACGCAATCTAAAATGTCCTATCGCCTCTACTTCTACCGGTTCGCCAGTTCCCATATAAGCGTATCTTTCACCGTCAGTTGGCTTTCGGTAACTTAGGCAACCCTGCATTGAAACACTTATGTGACTAGTACGTAGCACCAAAATCTATCCACCAAGTGTTTCTAGGTACCGAAGTTAAATTAACTTCAGAATAGACTAAAACCAAATATTTTCCCTTATCAGCAGTCTTATTATCAGTATTTTCATTCATAGGGATAAAGTTGGGATTACACGGTATGCTAGCTGAATTCAGAGAAAATAAATAATAAATAAATGACATAAGCTCACAATCCACAAAAAATTGAAACAAATCACAGAAGTAGAGTTCAAATATTGGTAACAAGATACCAGACACAACATTAATATTCTCATCTTTGGACATAAAATATTAACTGTAATTGGTATCTCAACGCAGTAATCAAATATTGACAATTCAATCCTGTCAAATAATAAACCTTCCTTTGGGCCGATTTATTATCCACATGGATGAAAACATAATAATTATCACATATTTGTCACTGCACATGTATTCTCAATTCAGCCAGATAACAACCTTCCTTTGGGCCGGTTTACTACCCGCAATGAATTTTAATACACCAGTCTAATATCCCAAATAAATTAATTTACACAATAGAGGTCACTTTGGTAACTTTTTGTTTCAATTAATTTATTATTAAAAATATTAAACACAATCAGGACTAAAATACCAAAATTTAAACTCAATTTAATAAATTCTCAAATACAATTAAAATTTAATATTGTAATAAATATAAAATTAAACTTTAATTGAACTGTAATTCTTAATAAATTGATTGCAATATTTATATTAATTAAATTTAAGCTCAATTAAATATTGCAATAAACTTTAATTAATTAATTAAAATAAAAAAAAATTTGGGCCAAAAAATAAATAATTAAAAGTTTTATGGGTGAAAACAGGAATTACAAAACTTTCCAGGTCAAAATTGGATTATCAGAAGTTTGAGGACCTGTTTGCAATATTAAAAATATTTTTTTATTTGCGCTTTAGTCCGGTCCAGAGAAGCACGGTTCGTCTCTTCAAAATGCGCCGTCCTAAGTCAAAACTGTGCCGTTTTGAGCTAGGGCTGCAAACTGTTCAAAACGCAGCGCTCTGCCCAAAACGGTGCCGTTTTGGAGCGTGGTCTTCGTCTCCAAACCGAAGCATAATGCTTCGTCGCCGCTCGCTCCAAATTTTCGATCCAACATCGTCCACAGCCGGTGACAGCCTCTAGATGGTTGTTCGAGCACCGAACAACCTCCGGCCATCGTCTATTGGCGATGAATCGCCTGAAAAAACACAAAATCGAAAAAAACTTAATCGAAATCGCAAAACTCAAACCGGCAGAATCGATTTCCATCGTTCTCCACCGTTTCCACCGCCGGTAGTCACCAAACGAGGGTATGCACCCTCCCTAACGCCACCTCCGGTCAACAATCCGACCAAACACATAATCAAAATCGATCAAAGATCCAAAATCCCAAATTCACGAATTAATTAATTAATATAATTAATTAACCAAATTAATTAATTCCAGAAAAAATCACAAACCAAAATTCAAGTCCAAAAAATTTGATTTTTTTCAGAATTAATTAAACTCAGTAATTTAATCCAAAAAATAAATCAAACCAAAATTGATTTCAGATTAATAATTTTGATTCCAAATTAATTCTCGAAAATTACAATCACCGAATTAATTTTCTAGAATTAAAACAATAATCAATACCGCAATTTAATCGGAAAATTTAAAAACCTAGCATAGGGCTCTGATACCAATTGAAAGGGGGAGAAAACCTGATTCCCCTAAAACCTAAAACATGCATAGATCACTAGATTATTCAAATTAAATTGCAAAGGGCAGAATTGCGTACCTGACATAATCGTATGTTGATGTTGAAGACAATTCTGGGGTTTGTCGCCTTCCAGGGGATACACACTTTAAGTTATGCGGAAGCACTACTGAAGGAACGTAATGTTCTCTCAAAATTGTTATGTTCCCCCGGAGACCACGACCCCTTATTTATAACTGATGATGATGTTTAATTTCTATTTTGGTCTTTCAACAAAACAGAAATTCTTATCGGTCTCTACACTTATAATCCTATTATGAGTAGGACACCTCAATAGTCAACAATCATAATTTGATCAAAACTTTAATTGACTATTTTAATTTGACTGCAATACATATTTAATATTTAAATATATTTAGCCCATACTTATGATTAATTAGAGGATTAATTTTATTAATATAAAATTAATTCTAACAACATAGATAATATTTAGATGAAAAATTCTCGTCTTAATTTATCCTCATATTACTAAGAGAAAATGAATTATTGGGTACATCCTTAGCAATGCTAGCCCTGGGGTAAACCCAACAAACCGGTCTAAGGCAACTCATTCTAAGGTCAATCAAACAAGAAAAAAAATTATTAGTGTGTAAAAAAATTATATTTAGGCAATAAAAATCTTATATATAAGCAATCAATATATCTATACACACACACATATAGGCAAACAAAGAAAAATTTATTTAGACATTATTTTTTTTAATATTTAATAATAGTGAGCAATTAAACTTGAGTTGGTTTGGGGCAATTCAAATCTCAAGGCCGACTATGATTCTTGGATAATTAGTGGATAATTTTAAAATACTTTTTTCAATGAATTTATATATTTTATCCAAAGAAGTGATAATAAATAAAATTTCATAGGTAAACTACATTTTTTTATAATGATATTCTATAATCATGATATTATAGAGGAGATTATGTCAACTTGTTAAGCCACATTTATCCCTATATAAGAAGGGTGATGTAATATTAATTTCATGACATTAAATATAACTAAACCAAATTTTATTAAAATATGTTTAATTTTTAAATGAATTCTATTAAATTGGTAAAAAATATTATTATTGGTAAAAATATTATTTTTCTCACACTCTTTCTTTCGCATTCCTCTTCATTACATTTCCTTTTTGTTCTTCCTTCCACTTATTATTCTCTCTCTAACTTTTTTCAACTAATTTTATTTGTTATATATATATTGTTATTTTATTTTCTAATTATATTTATTTTATTGAGAATAATATAGAAAATAAGAATAAAACAACTCTTTACATATTTGTTTCAAGTATAAAAATATAAAATTCTACTAATTTCATATTTGAGTTGTATCAATTTATTTGTAAAAAAATTATATTTGTAATTTATTTGTAATATCATATTTGTGATTCATTCATGGATGAAGATATTTATACCTCTATAAAAATACTAGGTATAGCCTCAATTTATTTTTCTTAAAATACCCTTAAGTAAAATTACATTAAAAGATATATTAAATTAAAATATTCACAATTTTATCATTTATATTTACATCCCACCTACCTAAATCACTATACACACGCCAAACTAAGCCTTAAATGTTTAAATATTTCTTCACTTCTATCATTCACTTTTCTAACTCTCAACCATTTTCAGGCCCCCACTCTAATTACTCCACACTCCTTTAATATTTAAAGCTAAAATATGAAAAAGACATGAATTATAAGTCTTCTGAAGAGTTTAAGATAAGTATTTGTTAGTTTACAATAATATATCGGGCTAGTTTGGCCAAAGGTTGGTGAACAATTAAATATATTCAATTGCATATTGTTGAATATCTTAGGCTATTCATTAAAATGTGGCAGAATAAAAGTAAATATTTAGTTATGGATCAGTAAACTATAACTAAATTTTTGCTCTAGTTTGCTGAACTTATTTTATTATTTAGCTGAGGGTGATATAATATCATTTAATGCAATTTTGCTCTGCTAAATAAAAATTATTTTTCATCACCATCCTACTAAATAAATTATTATATTCATTGAGCAACTATTGATCATTAAGTTGTTAAGTTATTTAATCATCCATTTCAAACATCAATTGTGATTAATGTTTGAAAAATTCATATCAAAATATGTGTAAATATGTGTACTATATGAAATTAACTGAAGAAAGATTTACGATTGTTATTTGCATTGTAATAGATTATTGCATCGAGCTATTCTAGTGTTGGTGACATTGATGGAAAAGAGGTAGCAAGTTTTATAGATTATACAATTTATTCAACATTGAAGAGGTACGCTTAATAATATAATATTTTGCAACAACAAGTTAGTTTATAGTTTTAAAATATGTAATTATTAGATTGCACACTTATTTGCAGATATTTCAAAGTAAAGATGACACAATTGAACAGGCTCGTGAGATTACTAAAAGATCAGAATTTGCCATTGTAATTAAGCGATCAATATTTTTTGAACTACATACACAACTAAGAATCTTATTAGTGTGCCAAAGGAGTGGTAATTATAGAGTTGTCAAAATAGAAATAGTGCAGAAGAAAAATAAGGAGTCTGTTGGCACCAAAAAGTGTACATGCCCATTCTCCTTGAGTGTAAAAAGACTACCATCTAATAATGATTATTGGAAGTTAAATGTGATATATGATGTTCATAATTACTCAATTGTTCAGTGGGTCGAAGCATTTTTTTAATGAAAAATAAAATCTCATTAATAAATCAAAGAGTACATCTGTAAGGTACAAATAAAATATAATTTTAAAGTACATAAAATGTACATAACTAATGAAATTATTGAATTTATTTAAATTTCATAAACTTCTTCGATGCAAACAGTAAATAATAGTAACATACCTTAGGCAATCTAATTTTCAACAGGACACTAATTCCATCTATCATATGTAATAACCTTCCATACGAGAAGGACACATCCACTAGAGAATGATAGACATCCTTCATTAAGAATGACAAACCTCCATTGAAAGATGAAACAAAACCTTCAAATAAAGAAGGATAAAACTTCATAATAAAACTTAATTTATATTCAGTTTTGTTGTAAAAAGTAACACAAAATAAGATAAGTACTAAATTTCATATCTATATTGGCCTAAAAATTATTTTGAAGATAAAGTTCAAACTCTCAAATTAATCCCTCTCTAACTTATCAAAGTTGATTTAAATCATCACCAAAATCACTAGCCACTAACCAATGACACATCCATGGTTGATCTGCATTGTAACTCACATCTAAAGGAGGTTAAAGATATGGAAAATGGTTCATACACCCACGCTTACAATAAAAAAGTATTCCAGCAATCTAGTAATATTTTGACTTTGATTGTAGTCCAAGTTGTCTATATAAGTGGGCTAGAGTTGTTGCACCCCTAGCATACTAGTTAGCCCAAGAAACAAAGTAGTCGTAAAAAGGCTCGGGTAGCTAATTTATTTTAAAATATGGTGCAACTAAGAAGGAATAGGATGTAAGCCCTAAAGCAATGATGATTATGAGAATTAGAATCTATATCTTTAACACTTGTATAATGTTCGTGCAATCACGAAAGGCGAAGTGATATACCTCGCTTTTGTTTCAACACCTCCATGTCACCCAACAAGTATATCAAATCTTTAATGGGGGCATCACTCATTTCAAGTGGCTTATGAACAAAAATCCCAATAACTTGAAGTTTCGATATTGTTAATACATCATCTAATGTGATGGTCATCTTCCCCCCACGACATATGGAAGCTATTAGTTTCACGATGACATTGCTTAACAAATGCAAATATTAATACTTGATAAATGTACCTATATGTACCATGAATAAGTTGCCCTAAACCAGAATTTTGAATTCACTAAATGAATAATGAATTTTCTCCACCTTGAGTATTAATAGATCATTGTTATAAAAAGTCATAATGGTTGCAACATTTTAAGAAGGACTGTTCTTGAAAAAAAAATGGTTTACATTATAAAAAAAAACTACATAATCATTAATATCTAAGATGTATACATTATTTTTCACATGATATACCTTTTCCTCCCAAATATTGTGTGCAATGTGAGAATTCTATTCAACAAGCCTTGATAAGTTTTCTTGCCCTCCAGGAAAAGAACATTTAAAATTATATTTTACTTCATTGCTAAAAGATTCTCCCATCACCACTATCACCCCATCATAAATGTCTTCCACCACATGCCTTGTTTCTCATGATTGAGAATAAATATGGCTGAATTCCTCTTTTTAACTCTTGTTATACAAGTTCTTCTTCGATATACTATAGTAGTTCTTTATACGAATTGTTTAGAAATTGTTTCTGATTGTTTATGGGTCAAACGACATTGTTTTGATGCCATAAGCATAATGCATGAGGATTTGCCATGTGTCATGTCTGCTAAAAAAAGATGATAGAATGAAGAGTAATTTTTAAAAATACAATAACATAATGGAGAACAAAAAACACGATTCATGCATTTGACATCATTCAGTTGACAATGGTTAAACATTTTATATTGTTTAACATCTTTTGATTAAACATTGTAAAATTTTCAACCACTATCGACTAAATAATTCAATAGAAAAAAGGTCTGATTTACCCTGTATTATAGTGAGAAGTCTAAATTGGCCTTTAAAATTTTTTTTAACTAAATTTATACTTTTTCTTTCAAATTTAGTTCAAATTGCCTCTTTTTTTAATAAAATCATTAAATAATTAACGACATGAGCCAATTTAGACTAAAATCAAACATCATGGGTTTAAATTAAACTTTTTAAAAAATATTAATATAATTTTTTTAAAAAAATTTATTAGTTAATTTTTTTAATATCAATAATGTATAATATTAATAAATATTTTTTATAATTTTATAATTTATAATAATTTGAGAATCTATAATTTAACAAATAATTACAAATATTAAATAATATATACAATTTTATATTATATAGGATTTTTATAATATTTTTAATATAATATTTGTTATAATATTATGAAATTAATAAGTAAAAATATTAATAAATAATTTATATTAAAAATATTATAATTTATAATATTAATAAATTTTAATTTCTTAATATATTTCATATTTTCAGTAATTAATTAATTTTAATGTTATAAATTATTTATTAATTAATATTTATAATATTAATAAATTTTTTATAATTTTATAATTTATAATTTACAAAGTATATTAATATATTAAAATTTATTAATATTATAAATTATAATATTTTTAATATTAATTTTGTAATATTATAATTAATATTATATTAAAAATATTATAAAAACATGTAGAATATAAATTACTATAAATAATTTAATATTTTTAAGCATTTGTTAAATTATAGATTATTAAATTATTATAAAATATAAAAATATTTATCAATATTATAATTTATTGATAAAACCTTAATTAATAAATAATTTTTTTTTAAAATATCATATAAATATTTTTTAAAAGTTTCAATTTGGCCCCTAATGTTTGATTTTAGTCCAAATTGGCTCATGCCGTTAACTATTTAACAGTTCTATAAAAAATAATTTGGACTAAATTCGAAAGAAAAATATCAATTTGGTAAAAAAAAAAAACTAAGGGCAAATTTAGACTCATCGCTATAGTACATAAACTAAATGAACCTTTGTCCTAATTTAATGTGTACACCACACTCCACTGAAGTGTGTAATGCATGCAGATAAAAGTAGCTGCATAAAATACACTTTTCACCCTATTATTATTATACAAATTGATTAGCCTTTTTCAATTGCCAGTCTAATACTTAAGATATGGAATAAACTCATTAATGAAGTATACACCACTTTCCCTAAAAATTGGTTTGGCTGTAAAGAGGAGAATTTATAAAGAAATATACAGTAATGGAAATTTAGGACCTAAAAGGTACTTAAAACAATATGTAAATTCAATCTATTGAAGAATGAACCATTAACTTTTTCTTTATTAATTCGAGTTATATATTTCTTTTGTGATGGTTCTATGCTTATAAAGTCAACATTAAGCAATATAATGGATTAACAATAAATGAATCTCTGAAAAAACAACAAAAATGGAAAAAAAATGCCAAGACAAAAATGAATTTAAAAATAGAAAACTCATACCTAACAAAAAATTCAAGATATATGTCACACTCATAACCTAAAACTTAATCAAAACATAAATGGAATTCTAAAAAATAAAACAAAACATTCAATCTAAAACTCAAAGAAATATATCTTATCTCATAAGCTCCTCCTTTGATAAATTCACGAGCAGGTAAGAAAATGATCCACCACAAATTCTTTCTTCCTTTACTGCAGAATACTTGAGAAAGAGAAGATGGTTCTTGTTAGCACCTAATTTTTGTAAGATTTTTCTCACAACTTAAAACCTAATGATAAGACCAAAATTTACCTTCAAATTTAGGATATTTCCTTTAGGTAAGCCTTTATAATTGAAGGAATAAACTTACTAGAGTAAACATAGACTGATAGTTATAAACATACTTTTGAACACAAAAATCCACTCAAATTCAACCTAAAATGGATGAAAATGGCCTAGGATGAAGGAAAATAGCCTAAACCCTTGAAACCACCACATCAAACTTTAGTCCAACCATGCAGTAGACCTTACAACCTAAAGAATCGCCTAAAACCAGCCTAAACCAGCCCAAGCCCACCTTTTTTTTTACCATCCATGCACCATACAATGATCTCGACCATCCGCCCAATGGTCATCTCCAAATAAGGTCCAACTTTTGATTTTCTGAGTTCTTAAAGGACTCTATCTAATCCTACCTCATCACACCTGATAATATTCAAAAACCAACCTATCCTATTACATCTTGAACTCATTCCTTTATCATCAAACCACTATAAATACCGTAAATCAATCTTGTTTGGATGGTTAGCCATTATGATCAAGTCTTAAACTAGAGCAAACAAGAAGAATAGCCCTTCCTTCCAGAAACACATACCTATAACCACAAATTCCAAATCTAAAACACCTCATGTTCAGTGCCTAAATCCATCCAAAAGGGATCTTTACTCATTTCCAAGCAACTAAGAAGCAATTTTCAACCATTTTGCCTTGAATTGGAGTTGACCAATTAAAATTGTGGGAAGTTTATCCAATCTTATTTAAACACCTAGAAGTTATTGTATTGCTTCCAATATGGTCACTTTAGGTTAGTATTGCATCTCTCTAAGTTCCATTTGTTGATTCTAATTGCTTAAACAAAAGTGGATTGGCCTAAACCGAGATCACTTAATAGAATTTGGTAAAAACCTAAGGGTCAAGCAACAACAAGCACTTTTTTTTTTATCTAAAATCGTCTTATGAAGCATGTTGATTTTGAATAACTTGCTAACATAAACAAGCTTTGAATATGTTTTTATATTGGATGATGGGATTACATTATCAATAGGCATGTTGACTTATGTTTGAAAGGAATTGCATTAAAGTTATATTTTATGATTTCCTATAATTATGTAATGTTATGGATGTCATTTAGTTGTCATATTTTCGATAGTAATTGTTTATTTCATACATGATTATTTGTTATGTATATATTGTTATAAATTGTCATGAGAAAAAATTTGCATCTTTATGGATCCTTGACAAATGCAAAGATTGACACATTTAGATCACTTGACTTAGTGTTTAGTAAATTTTTTTCCATCAAAATCAGTATAGAGAATCGGACTGACTCTCTTTATTGAGGATTATCTATTAAGTCAACCCACTTGTTTTGAAATCATTTCTTAGTCTGCATCGAGTGACGACTCCATTGGACCCGCTAACAATTCTTTTCTTGTTTCTAAAAAGAAGAACTAAATTTTGTCGTTATTTTTTGAGAGATAGATTTGGGTGGGGTGTACTAATTAAAAATTGTGTATAATAAAATAAGGGTATTAAGGTCTTTTAGTAAGATGTAATAATAAAAAAAAATAAATTTAGATTTTTTTAGTAGAGGTGTATTAATAAAATAAGGTGTATATAGTGTTTTTATGATATATAAATATTCTCATCCTAAAGTAAATGATATATGTTTATGTTTTGTGTGGTAGTTTAGTAATTTTGAAAAAAAAATGTCTTTGTTTGTTTTTTAACAGAAGGGCATTTTAATTATAAAAAATATTATAGTATATTTATCAAAAGTGACAGTATATATATTTACGCCTTATAATTTATGATTCCTTTAACAGAGAGATTTCAAATTTTAGCATTAATCAACAATGGATTTAAAGTAATATTTATAGAGTCCAAATTAAAGGAAATATATGTTTGAGGGTATTTTAAACATTTTGTTATTTCTAAGGGTTAATGACCTAATTAATCTTAGAAATATCATTGGTGCCTAAGATTTATTATTTACTGTCCAAATTATCCCACTTAGGCTTGGATGCAAACCGAGCCTACGTAGATATTTGAGCTGGCATGCTTGGTTGGTTTTCAAGACATGAAACGAACCATTTTTATATTTTTTTTCCTTCAATCTTAGACGTCCTATCTGTTGGTAAGCTGGCCCAATCTCTAATCTTTATGACTTTTATTTCAGGTGCAAAGCCTTCTCAATAAAGATGAAGAATGATGTATAATCCCATCATTAACTCCCTCAGCTTTTGTATACACCAGTATAATCGTAACCATGCTGGCCTGATGCACCACCATACCTTTCTTTACACCTCTAATATACCTAATATCGTATATCACTACTTTACCTCGCACAATCTCTAGTTTTGGAGTTCCAGCACTGACTGTCAAAATCCATAGACCCATATTTGCCATAGAAGATTTTTTCTATAGCAAATAAGTCCAATTAATTTTCTGTTGCAGAAATTCTTGAAATTTTGAGTATATTAGAATTTCCCTTTTCATCTCTTTACAGTTTTTGTTAATCCTTTATCATTGACGCTTTCTTATTTTGACCATATACTGGAGTCAAAAACTCCAATGATAATATCTTGAGAAACTTTTTTGATATTAAACACCTACTAGAAAACCCTAAAAAACTATAATAAAACAAAAGCCACTCCTCTCATTCCTCTTATAAAAAAACAACTCTACTTTAATGGCTGAAGCCCTTAACTCTATTAATAACCATAATAATGCCTGCTAGAATCCCAATTAAGTTGCAAATACACTCAAATCAATAACAAAAAAATCAAAGAAACTATAGAAAACCCAATAAAATAAGGGGAAGAGAACTAAACTTGAAACACTACAAGCTCAATCCCCTTAATGACCAAAAATAAGAAAAAAGCCAAAATAAAAAATGCCACGCACACAACAAGTTTCACAAAAATTGTTGTGATTAAGAGGGGAAAGAAAGAAACGAAAGTTGATTTGATAGCAGATGCAAGCTTAACAACTCTACCATAGAAGCCGAGGAGAAAGCTATGGGTAATAGAATTAATAGCAATGAGAGAGAAAAGAAACACAGAGGAAGAAAGAGAGTGAAAGAACAAGGGTTTTGATAATGAGAAAATTAGATGGGTCTTGATTAAGGAAGATAACATAGCTAGAGAGCAGGATTTTGAAGTTATTAATAGAAGATTGAGTGAGGAGGGTTTAAACGGTTGGGTAGACAATGAGGGAGAAAGAAAGTGGGAGGAGAAGTAATATATAAAGAGCAAGAAAATAACAAGGGTGGGCATTGATGATATATTTTGATTCCATTAAGATTGTGCAGATATCAATTACAGGAGGAACTACCATTGCCACCGCTATCGCCATAATTGTCTTTGATGAATAGGGTGACAGAGGTGATTGCTTGTGAAGAGATTGATTTGAAATAGAAAGAACTTGAAATCAAAATATTAAAACAATGTGTTTCAAGACTAAAAACTTGAAACCAATCGAGCTCGGTTTGGTTTCAAGTTAAAAATGTAGGCTCAATTTGTATCCAAACCTAAGTGAGATAATTTGGACAGCAAATAATAAGCTTAGACACCAAATGACAAAATTAAAGTTCATGATTGGACTAAGAAAATCCAATATTTCCACGATTAATTAGGTTATTAACACTTTCTGCAACTATATACTATATTATTAAACCAACAAAAATAGTTTATTTAATTATTTTATTTTATTTATATATTTTAAACATAATACATAATTTTCATAAAGACAAAAGTTCAATTTAACCCCTATACCATAAAGAGAAGACTAGATTAACCCTTAAAGTTTTTCTTGAACCAAATTGATATTTTTTTTTTCAAATTTAGTCCAAATTGACGGTATTTTTAATGAAACCATAAAATAGCTAACATTAGGAGAACAATTTAGACTAAAGTTAAAATTAGGGAGCAAAATTAAACTTTTAATAAAATATTAATATATTATTTTTAAAAATTATTTATTAATTAATATTTTTAATATCAATAATTTATAATATTAATAAATTTTGCATAGTTTTATAATTTATAAATATTTTCATTAATCTACAAGTTAATAAAAATATAAATAGTAATAGTTTGACAATTCTTCTCAAATTTCGAAATTGGCTTTGGATTTTTTTTAATTTAATTTTTAAAAAATAGGTCAATAAGTCAAATTTATTATTTTACAGTGCTATTGTCAATTTTCGATCAAATTTCATTATTTAAACAATTAGAACCACAATATTTTATTGGTGGTCTTTATTTCATTAACTATATTTAATACAAATATTATATTTCAAGCGTCATTATGGTTTTTTTTAATATTATAAATTATATTATTTTTAATATTAATTATTTATTAATTTTTTAATATTAATTTCATAATATTATAATTAATATTATATTAAAAATATTATAAAAATCCTATATAATATAAAATTTTAAAAATTATTTAATATTTTTAATTATTTATTAAATTATTAATTATTAAATTATTTTAAATTATAAAATTATAAAAATATTTATTAATATTATAAATAATTGATATTAAAAATATTAATTAATAAATAATTTTTAAAAATATTATGTTAATTTTTTTTAAAAAATTCAATTTGGTCCCCTAATATTTAACTTTAGTCCAAATTTATTCGTGTCATTAACTATTTAATGGTTCCGTTAAAAAAAATAATTTGGACTAAATTTAAAAAAAAAATTCTAATTTGATCTAAAAAAATTTTAAAGGTCAATTTAGACTTCTTATGAGGATTAAACTGGACCTTTGTCCCTTTCACAATAGCATAGAATATCATATATTACTAAATTATTACCATCATTTATAAATAAGTTGCAAAATGATCTATTATAAACAAATTGAAAGAATTAAATTATTTTAGTATCGAATAATAAAGTGACATAATAATTGATGTTTGAAAATATGAATTGTGACTTTTGGAGAAAACAACACCCAAGTAATTAGTCCTAAATAAAATTGGAAATAAGAATATATGATACTGATTCTCACTGTTTGGTCAGTTAAAAATGAGAATAAAACAGAATGTGATTCTATGAATATGGAAATGTACCCATTCCCCATGCTTCCCACTAAAGATTGAGATTCTTATTCTCATTCTCATAAGAATTAAATTTGACCAAGAGCTATTTCTCAAACCAATAAAAAATTGATAGCACGACATTTCAAATTTTAAATTTTATAGTATTAAACAATAATGTAATTAAAATTTTTAAAATATTTAAAATAAATATTAAATGAAAATTTATAAAACAAAATTCTTATAAAATCAATAAAAATATACCATTAGTTATTAACTATGATTCAAAAAATCAAATTAACAGTAATCATATCAGTAAAAGTAGAATATTGAATTAAATATTAAAGTATAAAAATTAAATATTTTTAATATGATAAATTATAGAATAATAATATTTAAAAATATGTAAATTGTCATATTAAAAATATATAATTAGAATAAAATATGATGCTAAATTTTAATATTAGTCAAATTATATTATTATTATTATTATCAATATTTCAATTAAATATTAATGTTCATAAAAATTAAATTTAATAAATTAAATTAAAATAATATAAAATTTAAGATATATAATATTAATAAAATATAATATGCTCTGAATATAAGTAAAATCAAACTATTAAATTTCAAAGAGTTTTTTTTTTATCAAAAAGAACTTCCATATGGCAAAATAAAATAAATATATGAAATATTTAAAAATTAGATCAAAATTA
This sequence comes from Garcia nutans, assembly GCA_947685225.1. Taxonomy (NCBI): domain Eukaryota; kingdom Viridiplantae; phylum Streptophyta; class Magnoliopsida; order Malpighiales; family Euphorbiaceae; genus Garcia; species Garcia nutans. The sequence continues at coordinate 7,163,228 of CANTUV010000055.1, forward strand.
TGTAAGTGGTGTGTTGATTTCCAATATTTCACTCTCTAGCACGATATAATTATATAAATTTTGAAAAAAAAAAGGATGATTTTATTTTTCAAATCTTTTCGGTCTATAGCATGAATTTTGTTTTTGAAAAAAAAAAAAACTGATTTATAGTATTATTTTACCACAAACCTAAAAATTTTAAGAATTTTTTCATATAAAAGAATTTACGTTTTTTATTGTTGAAACTATATATAAAGAGGGTTAGCATTAGCATTTGAAGAGATTATAATGCTCTTAATTTAATATTTTTGTTTTCATTTATCATTCATTGTCTCATCGGACAGAAATTAAAATTACATTTTTGAAAGGAATTTAATTCTACAATAAACAAATTATTAACAAGCATTTTACTTTTTTTTGTAAAAGAAAGAGCATTTTCCTATTAATTAATGACAATAATTACAATTCAAAAAATATTATTAATTAAAAAGTTAACCACTAAGATGAAGCTTCATGGCTATGAACATGTGTTATTTCTATTTAAGTTTCGAGTTCAAGTCTTAGATATATCTTTCTCTACTTATAAATATAAACATCTAAATAAAAAAAAATTTAACTTGAAATTATATATACAATAATAGTTAATTTGGATTAAAAGAAAATATTTAGATTTTTTTTATCTTTCCTTTGCTAGCAATGATTTGTTTTGCTTTTTCTATAATGGATATGTGAGAGAAATTAATTTAACATAATTTATCAATATTATTTAAATATATATTATATAATAATAAGTAATTATCTTTGTTGTACACTACAAGAATATATCAAATTGCTGACGAAAAAATTCATTGGTAATTTTTATTTTTTCGTCGGTAGTGAGATTTACCAACATATTACTTATAAAAAATTTCTGCAGTTATTTTTTTTGCCGGTAATAAAAATACTGATAAAAATAAATATCTGTCTTTAAATTATCGAGAAAAAAAATTTTCTGCTGATAATACCGACTGAAAATTCTGTTTGTAATGTCAACAAAAAATTCTGTCTGTAAATTACTTAGAGAAAATTCTGTTAGTAATTTTCGACAGAAAATTATGTTGTATTACTGAGAGAAAATTCTGTTGGTATTACATATAGAAAATATAAAAAAATAAATTTTTTGTTAGTTTATTTTTATAATTAAAATTTTGAAATCAAATTTACCTAAAATTTTTTAAAAAATAAAAAAAATACCCAAAAAAAATCTAACACCCTAAAATATTTTTATTTACCAAAAATTTTTAAAAATATAAAAAATTAAAATTTTGTAAAACATAGTCTATTTAATTACAAAATTGAAAAAAAAAATAAATTATTTTTATTCTAAAATTTATAAAATAAATAAATTTTTGCTAATTTTTTTAAAAAAAATCATAAAACACCCTAAAATATTTTTATTTACCAAAAAATTTCTGAAAATATAATAAAAAAATTTAAAATTTCTTAAAACATATTGTGTTTAAATTGATAAATTTAAAAAAATTAATTTTTTTTATAATTTTATTTTGAAATTTATAAAAATAAATCATTTTTTTCTAATTTTTTTAAAAAATCGGAAAAATATTTAAAAAAAAATTTAACACTCTAAATAAATTTCTAAATACAAAAATATTTCTAAATATATTATAAAAATTTTAAAAATATCTAAATATATTATTAAAATAATTAAAAATCAAACAATAAACAACCAAATATAAATAATCAACTTAAACTGCAGCACTCACAAAACCAAAATAAAATATCAAATTCATTAAAATTAAAAAAATAAGTAAAAATATTTAACATATATATTACAAAAATTATCAAAAATTTAAAAATAAAAATAAATACATTATTATTCTTCTTCATCTTTTTCTTCTTCTACAAGCAAGAAAAGAGACAGATAGAGACAGATAGAGGGAGAGAAGAAATAAAAAAATGAGAGAGAATAAACATAAATGGAAGATAAAAAAAATATATTTTTATAGAAAAATTACCGAAAGAATTAAGTGTCTTTCGGTAAATTTACCGACAGAAAAAATATTATGTCAGTATTACCTACAGAAAATATTTTCTGTCGGTAATTTTACCTACAGAAAATATTTTCTGTCTGTAATTTTACCTACAGAAAATATATTCTCTCTGTATTACCGACAGAAAAATATTTTCTCTCTGTAAATTTACCGACAAAAAAATAATTTCTCCAGGTAAATATTTTAAATAATAACGGTAAAATTATCGCCCAACTAATTAGGTTGCGACTATTTATTTATCGAGAGAATAATTTTTTATTGATAAATTTACCGACAGAAAATATATTCTATTGGTAATTTTACCTACAAAAAATATATTTTCTCGGTATAACTGAGAGAAAATGTAAAACCCTTGATTTTTGTATGATTTTAAGTCTAGGGGCAAAATGGTAATTTTGCACCTTAGGGGCAAAATAGTCATTTTGTGCCCTTAGAATGTCTTTTTGATACTCGGGGCGACGAGACGGTCGTTTTGAGTATAATGTTGTATTTTTGGCTTCGGGGGGTATTTTGGTCATTTTGGCGGTCGGAAAATTTTCGGGTTTTGTTTTACTATTTTTGATGTCATTTTGGTGACCGTGATGTCGTTACGGTTATTTTAAGTATAATTTTGCTAGGGGTTGTATTTCGGAAATTTTTCGGAAATTTATTAATTTTTTTAATTAAAATAAATTAAATAAATTAAATTTGGGGTTAGTTGTAAATTTTTATAAGTTAGTTGGGTGTTTTTTTGAATTTTTAAATAGTTTTGGGGTATTTTTAATTAAAATAAATTAGTTTGGGGTAAAATTATAATTTTGGAAAGTTATTTTCCTATAAATAGGCCAAAAATCTGATTGGGTAGGGTTTTTGGTGTTTTATTTTCGGGTATTCTGAAAAAAAAGAAGAAAATTAGGGTTTTTGAAGGAAAACAGTGCGGCCGTCGTTTCGTCACTGTGCGCGCGCGTAGCCGGTGTCGTTTGGCGAGAGACGTGGGTCGTTCGGCGTGCGGCGCTCCTGTCGTTCGGCGTGTGGAGCTCGTCGTTCGGCGGCTGGGCGTAGTGGCTCGCCCCTGTCGTTTTGGGTCTTGTCCAGCAGCTCGATTTTTCAAGTTTTTTTGTGTTTTTGAGGTATTTCTTGATTCTTTTTGCATTATTTCGACTTCCATTTAACTAGTTCATATTAATATCATATTGGTTTGATGTTTTTCTTAATTAATTTTGTTAAATTCGATTTATTATTTAATTAAATTGATTTTTACAAAATAGGTTAGGTTTTGAGTTTTTTATTGTTTTGATGGATTTGGTGTTGAATTAAATTGATTGGGTTAATGTGTGGGTTCTGGAACTTGATGAATATATTGAATTAAGGTTTGATTTAATTAATTTGGGTATTAGGGTTTGTGAATTAATTGTTTTCTTTGAGTTTTTGGATGAATTAATTCTCTGCTGAAGTTTGATTTTAGTGCAGGATGTTGCACGATTTTTAATTAAATATTGGGACGTGATAAAAATCTGAAATTTGGATATGTGGCTCGAAATTGAGTCTAGTTTATGAGAAAAATAATTTTTGGGATTTTGGAGCATCTTATATTTCTGGAAAATTCAAGTTTGCTACTGTTGTCTGACAAACTGTGCTGTTGATGCAATTGCATCAACTGTAACTTTCGAAATTCATATTAAAATGTGTAAAAATGTTTTTGATTTGATTTTCATATATGTTGAATTTCTGGAAGTCTATTTTACAAGAAAAATATGTTGAGTTATGTTTCTGTTTGTTATATTGTTGAAATAATTTAATCTTTCTACTGCTGTCAGTATACCTTGTGAGCTGTATACTGTTACAAATAAAAATTGATTGAGGGACTTCTAAGTCTCGAAAAATTATGAAATTTTGGTAGGATGCTTTTAAGATATCAAATTAGCTTCTGGTTGAAAATTATAAATTTTGCATATACTGGTTAATTGTTTTGAATTTTACAAGTTGATACTTGTTTTTCAGGTTTATCGGTAAAATTGTATCTTGTGTATGTTGATTATTTAAGTAAGGTGTTTGATGAATTTAAATTGTAAGGACTTTTTAATGATGTTTTATATTCTGGAAAGCAAGTTTAAAGGTGTGGTATTATGATGGTTAAGTTATGTTTGGTTGACAAAAAGGTTTAACCTGGTTGTGGAAATTATTGAATTGTGTGCATTCACGTCATGCATTCCCATTTGCACTTGCATACATTTGTAAGGGTGGTTGTTAATTGATGGTTAATAGTTAGGCGGTGGTCCAGCAGCACCTCAGACTTAGGGTGGCGGATTGCTTAGCTGACTGTTAGACCAGGTAAGTTCTATGGGTGTATGTGATTATTTGTGTTGTGCTACTTGCTAACAACTTATATATATATATATAAACCCTTCTTATATATATTATCCTTTCTATATATTCACTATACTATTCTTTTGAACCCAGCCTCGTATGCTTTAGGAGACAGAGAAACTTGCATGTGATTGTATTTATGTGATAATATTGATTGTGATATTACTTGTGCTGTGTGATGGTGTGTCATGAAGGGGAAGGAGGTTACTGAGGCTTAATGCCTATACTGCTACTGAGGCTTAATGCCTATACTGTTTACTGAGGCTACATGCCTAATTACTGTACTGTACTGAGAAGTTATAAGGGCGGATGTGACTGATATGATTACTGTACTGTTTACTGATTGGTGACCCCGACACACCATCTTGTTTGCTTAATTTGTGATTGTATTATATGTGCTGCTTATATAACTGTTAGATGTTTCTCTGCCTCTCATAGACTTACTGGGCGTCTATAAAGCGCTCACACCCTTACAGATTGTCTTGCAGGTTTACAGTGATTGCCTTCGTCTATCTTCTTTCTCTTCTTGGCGAAGTCGATCAGGTTTTCCGTTTGTGTCATTGGTCTTTCTGCTTAGAGATTTCCGGATATTGAACTTTTGGGCGGATTGAATCCGAATCCCTTATTGTGTAATAAGTAGAACTTGTCTGCATTAGATTTCCTGAATGATTATATTGTGACTTGATTATATTGATGGTTTGCATTTGATATAGGATTGAGGATTATTTAAGTTTTGAACTATTTTGCACTTAGACTGTTATGAATGTTTTTATAGGCTTATGTGGTCGGACTTCAGTTTGGCTGCATGCCGGTCATGGCCCCGGGTTGGGTCGTGACAAAAGTGGTATCAGAGCAGGGTTAGATTCAGTCACACTTATAATTTGTCTAGTTGTATCCGGAAATCATTAGGAAAAATTCTTTCTGTATTTCTTTTGCTTCCGCGTTAACCGATATGCTTATACTAATATCAGGAATTATGTCTCAAAGAAGTACTGGAATTCGGATAGGGGGAGGTTCCTCTGGTGCTGGAACTTCTGGAACTGCAGGTGGTGCTAATATGCCTCCACGTGGACGTGGGAGACCTCCTAGAGCTGCAGCAGGGAATGTTAATACTGCAGGAGTTGTGCCTGATCCTCAGCCACCTACTCCTGGGAATAATCCTGTACCTGAAGCTGCACCGGCTGCTGCAGTGGGTCAGGAGCAGTTTATGACTACTATGATGACCATGGGTAGATCTATGGAGACTCTTGCCAATGGAATTGCTCAGTTGGTGCAAAATATGAATCAGAATGCTGGGCAAGCCAATGATCAGCCACCTAATGTTGGACCCCAGTATGTGAGGTTAAATGAGTTTATCAGAGTGAACCCACCTACATTCTCCAACTCTGCTACTGAGGATCCGGTATACTTCATCAATGAGGTACGTCGGATTTGTTTAGCTCTCAACTGTACTGATGATAGATCTATAGATTTGGCAGGCCATCAGTTAAAGAGGTCAGCTCAGGTGTGGTTCGATGATGAGATCAGAGATAGGGTTCATTTCTGGGATGAGTTTAGGGACTTGTTCATGCAGAATTTCATACCTGAGAATGTTATGTGGCAAAAAGGCCAAGAGTTTGAGAGGTTGAAGCAAGGGGATAGATCCATAGCTGAGTACTATGAGAAGTTTCAGGATCTGCGACAGTATGCTACACACTTGATTCAGGATGAGGCTCGGATGACTCGCAGATTCGTGGAGGGACTGAGCAATAAGTATTATGGTTTTGTTGCTAGCCATAACTACACTGAGTTGCATTTGGCTAGGAACACAGCTCTGGGTTTGGAAAACAGAGGTAAGACTGACAGGACTGAGGATACTACTGATGTTAGTAGGAAGAGAAGTAGACCTAATGATTTGCATGGCTACCAAGGACAGAACAGAGATCAGAGAGGTAATAATAGAGGTGGTCAGCAACAGACTTACCGATTGCAGAATCAGAATCAGGGGCATCCTGTTTGTAGGTTTTGTGGTAACCGTCATCCAGGAGATTGCTGGAGACAGATGGGAGCATGTTTAGGTTGTGGACAGATGGATCACCAGGTGAAGGATTGTCCTAATTCTCGGCGTGGTCAAAATCAAGGAGGGCAGCAGAATTATGTGAGACCAGCAGGGAATCAGGGTAACAACAACCGTGGCAACGGTAATGGCAATGGCAATGGTAATGGCAGAGGTAATGGTGGTCGAGGTTATAATGGAGGCCGAGGTAATCAGAATGGTAGACGACAGAATGGAGGTTATCGAGGCTACCAAGGTCAGCAGAATCAGGGTTATCACCAGAATTATCAGCAGCAGAATGCTGTACCCGTTTTGCCAGCAGGTCAGAACAATGTTCAGAATCAGAACCAAGGCCAGAATCAGAATCAGAATTATGCTCGGGTGTTTAATCTTAATGCTCAGCAAGCTCGGGCTGATAATAATGTGGTGCAAGGTACACTCTCTATATGTTCATTTGATGCACATGTTCTTATTGACCCTGGAGCTACTCATTCATTCATATCACCTAGTTTTGCATCTAGATTAACTAGATCACATGAACTTTTAGCTGAGCCTTTGTTTGTTCATACACCACTGGGGGATGAGATAGAGACGGCGGATGTTTATAGTAACTGTATGGTCAGAGTTGAGGATGCAGATTTAGCTGCAAATTTGATTGTCTTATCTGTGTTGGAATTTGATGTGATATTGGGAATGGATTGGTTAGCTTGTCATGGAGCTAATGTTGACTGTAGGGCTAAGATAGTTCGATTTGATTATGAAGAAGGTAAGTCGGTGACATTCCATGGTTCCAAGACCATTGGTCCTTGTCAGATGATTTCTGCTTTAGGAGCTAGAAGGTTGTTGCGTAAAGGTTGTAATGCCTATCTTGTATCTATTCGGGATGTGCAAAAAGAAGAAGTTAAACCAGAAGACGTCCCTATAGTGCAAGATTTTGTGGATGTTTTTCCTGAGGATTTGCCTGGGTTACCTCCTGATAGGGAGATTGAGTTTTCTATTGATCTTGTACCCGGCACAAATCCTATCTCTATGCCACCTTATAGAATGGCACCGGCAGAGCTTAAAGAGTTGAGGGAGCAGCTGAATGATTTGTTACAGAAGGGGTACATCCGACCGAGTACTTCACCTTGGGGAGCTCCGGTTCTTTTCGTGAGAAAGAAAGATGGTTCCATGAGGTTGTGTATTGATTATCGGCAGCTAAACAAGGTGACAGTCAAGAATAGATATCCATTACCAAGGATTGATGATTTGTTTGATCAGTTGCAAGGGGCGAAATTTTTCTCAAAGATTGATCTTCGGTCTGGTTATCATCAGTTAAGGGTGCGAGAGAGTGACATACCTAAGACTGCTTTTCGCTCAAGGTATGGTCATTATGAATTTCTGGTAATGTCTTTTGGACTTACCAACGCCCCTGCTGCTTTTATGGACTTGATGAATAGGGTGTTTAGTCCATATCTTGATCGGTTTGTTGTGGTGTTCATTGATGATATTTTGGTGTATTCCAAGACTAAAGAAGAGCATGAGGAACATTTGAAGCTGGTTTTGCAAACTCTGAGGGAACATAAACTTTATGCCAAGTTATCGAAATGTGAATTCTGGTTGGATAAAGTTGTGTTCTTGGGTCATGTTATATCTTCTGAGGGTGTTCAGGTTGATCCAAAGAAGATTGAGGCAGTCATGGATTGGCCAAGACCAAAGACAGTTACAGAGATACGAAGTTTCTTGGGTTTGGCTGGTTATTATAGAAGATTTGTTAGAGATTTTTCTCGACTTGCAGCACCTTTGACTAAACTCACTCGCAAGGGTATTAAGTTTGTTTGGGATGATGCTTGTGAGGAGAGTTTTAACCTTCTGAAAGAAAGGTTGACATCTGCACATGTACTTGTTTTGCCGGAGGGCAATGAAGGCTATGCTGTTTACTGTGATGCATCTGGTATTGGTTTGGGATGTGTGTTGATGCAACATGGTAGGGTAGTTGCTTATGCTTCAAGACAGTTGAAAAAGCATGAAGTTAATTATCCTACACACGATCTGGAGATGGCTGCTGTTGTGTTTGCTCTAAAGATCTGGAGGCATTATCTGTATGGTGTTACATGTGAGATTTTTACTGACCATAAGAATCTCAAATATGTTTACTCGCAGAGGGATCTGAACTTGAGGCAGAGGAGATGGATCGAGTTTCTGGAAGATTATGATTATAATATTCAGTACCATCCTGGGAAAGCAAATGTTGTGGCAGACGCTTTGAGTCGCAAGTCTATGGGGAGTTTGTCACATATTTGTTTGACGAGGAGGTCTTTGATTTCTGAGATTCACAAATTGCTTGATGAGGGTTGGACATTTAATATGTCTGACAAAGGAGTTGTGAATGGTAGAGGGGTATTTCTTGCTAGTTTGGCTGTGAAGCCAAATTTTCTTGACAGGATTATTTCTGAGCAAAGTAATGATGCGGATTTGGAAATTTTACGACAGAAAGTCTTAGTCGGTGAGAACAAGGAGTTTGTTATAGATGGTAAAGGTGTTTTGAAGTTTGGTACTAGGGTGTGTGTTCCCAAGGTAGATGAATTGAAGACTGATATCCTTAAGGATGCACATTTCTCTAAGTACACAGTTCACCCAGGTTCCACCAAGATGTATCGGGATTTGAAGCAGCTGTACTGGTGGAAAGGGATGAAGAATGATGTTGCTCAGTTTGTTTCTCAATGCTTATCTTGTCAGCAAGTTAAGTATGAGCATCATAAGCCTGCGGGATTGCTTAAGGAGTTACCACTACCTGAGTGGAAATGGGAGAGAATCAATATGGATTTTGTTGTCGGTTTGCCTAAAGCCCCTGGTGGGCATGATTCGATCTGGGTTATTGTTGACAGATTGACTAAGTCCGCTCATTTTCTTCCAGTAAATACTAAGTACACAGTGTCGCAGTATGCCAAACTGTACCTCAACAGGATTGTGAGTCTTCATGGGATCCCAGTTTCTATAGTTTCTGATAGAGGACCACAATTTACTTCTAGATTTTGGCAGAAGCTTCAGGAAGGTTTGGGAACTAATCTTCATTTCAGTACTGCTTTTCATCCTCAGACAGATGGTTTGTCGGAGAGGACTATTCAGACTTTGGAAGAGATGCTGCGATTGTGTGTTCTTGATTTTGGTGGTAGTTGGGCAGATCATCTTCCTTTGGTAGAGTTTGCCTACAATAACAGTTATCAGGCTAGTATTGGTATGGCTCCATTTGAGGCTCTGTATGGCAGAAGGTGTAGGACTCCATTATATTGGGAGGAGGTTGGTGAGCGTCGAATTGAGGGTCCTGAACTTTTGCAATACAGTGCTGAGGTTGTACCAGTGATTCAAGACCGTATTCGGACTGCTTTTAGTAGACAAAAGAGCTATGCTGATTTGAAAAGAAGAAATCTGGAATTTGCTGTCGGGGATAGAGTGTTTCTGAAGGTGTCACCTTTCAAGGGTGTTATGAGGTTTGGTAAGAAGGGAAAATTAGCTCCACGGTATGTTGGTCCATTTGAAATTCTGGAGAGGATTGGTGATGTTGCTTATAAGCTTGATTTACCACCTCAGATGGCTTCTGTGCATCCGACATTTCATATCTCGATGTTGAGAAAGTATGTACCTAGTCCTGATCATGTGCTAGCTCCGGACACTGTAGAGATTAGTGATGATTGTTCTTATGAGGAGCAGCCAATGGCTATTCTGGACCGTCAGGTCAAGCGGTTGCGTTCTAAGGATGTAGCTTCTGTGAAAGTCCTTTGGCGCAATCATTCTGTTGAAGAATGCACCTGGGAAGCCGAAGAGCTTATGAAAGCTAAATATCCCCATCTGTTTGAGTCTTCAGGTATGTCTTAGACTTCGAGGTCGAAATCGTTTTAAGGGGGTTAGACTGTCATATTCTTCAGTTTTAGAGTTAGAGCACTTGTATACCAGCATAACATCATACTCATACATCGCATGATATTGTTTGTGACTGATGATTGACAATTGTATGCAAAGGATCTTATTGAAAAGGTGTGTGTGTAATGATGTTGTACTTGATTGATTGGCAATGACATTGACTGGGTTAAGCGCTAAGCGCTATTCATTATTTGTTTTGTTTATCTGAAAATTTGTTTTTATTTAATGAACTCTAAATGGATCAAACCTGGAATGGTCATTAGTGCTTGGTATTTTGTGGTTATGGCCTGATCAACCATAACGACACATACTAAGTAGACGATACCATCCGGATTTGGGTATAACTATTGTAATGACAGTTTTTGATGGATAATGATTATGTTGGATTTAATTGCGTGGACGCAATTACTTTAAGGGGGTTAGATTGTAAAACCCTTGATTTTTGTATGATTTTAAGTCTAGGGGCAAAATGGTAATTTTGCACCTTAGGGGCAAAATAGTCATTTTGTGCCCTTAGAATGTCTTTTTGATACTCGGGGCGACGAGACGGTCGTTTTGAGTATAATGTTGTATTTTTGGCTTCGGGGGGTATTTTGGTCATTTTGGCGGTCGGAAAATTTTCGGGTTTCGTTTTACTATTTTTGATGTCATTTTGGTGACCGTGATGTCGTTACGGTTATTTTAAGTATAATTTTGCTAGGGGTTGTATTTCGGAAATTTTTCGGAAATTTATTAATTTTTTTAATTAAAATAAATTAAATAAATTAAATTTGGGGTTAGTTGTAAATTTTTATAAGTTAGTTGGGTGTTTTTTTGAATTTTTAAATAGTTTTGGGGTGTTTTTAATTAAAATAAATTAGTTTGGGGTAAAATTATAATTTTGGAAAGTTATTTTCCTATAAATAGGCCAAAAATCTGATTGGGTAGGGTTTTTGGTGTTTTATTTTCGGGTATTCTGAAAAAAAAAGAAGAAAATTAGGGTTTTTGAAGGAAAACAGTGCGGCCGTCGTTTCGTCACTGTGCGCGCGCGTAGCCGGTGTCGTTTGGCGAGAGACGTGGGTCGTTCGGCGTGCGGCGCTCCTGTCGTTCGGCGTGTGGAGCTCGTCGTTCGGCGGCTGGGCGTAGTGGCTCGCCCCTGTCGTTTTGGGTCTTGTCCAGCAGCTCGATTTTTCAAGTTTTTTTGTGTTTTTGAGGTATTTCTTGATTCTTTTTGCATTATTTCGACTTCCATTTAACTAGTTCATATTAATATCATATTGGTTTGATGTTTTTCTTAATTAATTTTGTTAAATTCGATTTATTATTTAATTAAATTGATTTTTACAAAATAGGTTAGGTTTTGAGTTTTTTATTGTTTTGATGGATTTGGTGTTGAATTAAATTGATTGGGTTAATGTGTGGGTTCTGGAACTTGATGAATATATTGAATTAAGGTTTGATTTAATTGATTTGGGTATTAGGGTTTGTGAATTAATTGTTTTCTTTGAGTTTTTGGATGAATTAATTTTCTGCTGAAGTTTGATTTTAGTGCAGGATGTTGTACGATTTTTAATTAAATATTGGGACGTGATAAAAATCTGAAATTTGGATATGTGGCTCGAAATTGAGTCTAGTTTATGAGAAAAATAATTTTTGGGATTTTGGAGCATCTTATATTTCTGGAAAATTCAAGTTTGCTACTGTTGTCTGACAAACTGTGCTGTTGATGCAATTGCATCAACTGTAACTTTCGAAATTCATATTAAAATGTGTAAAAATGTTTTTGATTTGATTTTCATATATGTTGAATTTCTGGAAGTCTATTTTACAAGAAAAATATGTTGAGTTATGTTTCTGTTTGTTATATTGTTGAAATAATTTAATCTTTCTACTGCTGTCAGTATACCTTGTGAGCTGTATACTGTTACAAATAAAAATTGATTGAGGGACTTCTAAGTCTCGAAAAATTATGAAATTTTGGTAGGATGCTTTTAAGATATCAAATTAGCTTCTGGTTGAAAATTATAAATTTTGCATATACTGGTTAATTGTTTTGAATTTTACAAGTTGATACTTGTTTTTCAGGTTTATCGGTAAAATTGTATCTTGTGTATGTTGATTATTTAAGTAAGGTGTTTGATGAATTTAAATTGTAAGGACTTTTTAATGATGTTTTATATTCTGGAAAGCAAGTTTAAAGGTGTGGTATTATGATGGTTAAGTTATGTTTGGTTGACAAAAAGGTTTAACCTGGTTGTGGAAATTATTGAATTGTGTGCATTCACGTCATGCATTCCCATTTGCACTTGCATACATTTGTAAGGGTGGTTGTTAATTGATGGTTAATAGTTAGGCGGTGGTCCAGCAGCACCTCAGACTTAGGGTGGCGGATTGCTTAGCTGACTGTTAGACCAGGTAAGTTCTATGGGTGTATGTGATTATTTGTGTTGTGCTACTTGCTAACAACTTATATATATATATATATAAACCCTTCTTATATATATTATCCTTTCTATATATTCACTATACTATTCTTTTGAACCCAGCCTCGTATGCTTTAGGAGACAGAGAAACTTGCATGTGATTGTATTTATGTGATAATATTGATTGTGATATTACTTGTGCTGTGTGATGGTGTGTCATGAAGGGGAAGGAGGTTACTGAGGCTTAATGCCTATACTGCTACTGAGGCTTAATGCCTATACTGTTTACTGAGGCTACATGCCTAATTACTGTACTGTACTGAGAAGTTATAAGGGCGGATGTGACTGATATGATTACTGTACTGTTTACTGATTGGTGACCCCGACACACCATCTTGTTTGCTTAATTTGTGATTGTATTATATGTGCTGCTTATATAACTGTTAGATGTTTCTCTGCCTCTCATAGACTTACTGGGCGTCTATAAAGCGCTCACACCCTTACAGATTGTCTTGCAGGTTTACAGTGATTGCCTTCGTCTATCTTCTTTCTCTTCTTGGCGAAGTCGATCAGGTTTTCCGTTTGTGTCATTGGTCTTTCTGCTTAGAGATTTCCGGATATTGAACTTTTGGGCGGATTGAATCCGAATCCCTTATTGTGTAATAAGTAGAACTTGTCTGCATTAGATTTCCTGAATGATTATATTGTGACTTGATTATATTGATGGTTTGCATTTGATATAGGATTGAGGATTATTTAAGTTTTGAACTATTTTGCACTTAGACTGTTATGAATGTTTTTATAGGCTTATGTGGTCGGACTTCAGTTTGGCTGCATGCCGGTCATGGCCCCGGGTTGGGTCGTGACAGAAAAATATTTTCTCTCTGTAAATTTACCGACAAAAAATAATTTCTCTCGGTAAATATCTCAAATAATGGCGGTATAATTTTTACCCAACTAATTGGATTGTGAGTATTTATTTACCGAAAGAATAATTTTCTATCAAAAAATTACCAATAGAAAAAATATTTTGTGAGACAGAATCAAAAGAAAATAATTTATGTCGGTAATTTTACCTATAAAAAATATACTTTCTCGATATTACCTGCAGAAAATATTTTCTCTTAGTAATTTTATCTACAGAAAATATATTTTATCGGTATTACCTACAGAAAATATTTCTGTCGATAATTTTACCTACAGAAAATATTTCTGTCGATAATTTTACCTACAGAAAATATATTCTGTCGGTATTACCTACAGAAAATATATTCTGTTGATATTTTTACCTATAAAAAATATATTATCGGTATTTTTATCTACAAAAAATATTTGTATCGGTAAAGTCTGTCGATAATTATTAGCGCCATTATTATTGACAAAATATCTGTCGGTATATTTTTTAATTTATTTTTTAATCATTTCTCTCGGTATTCTGTCGGTATTACCAATAAAAAAAATTTATTGGTAAATTTCTATCGGTAATTCGATACATTCTTATAGTGGTAGTCTAAAATATTATATCTTATATGTGATGAGTTTATTATAAAATATATAATAGAATAATTTTTCGGCTCTTTAATATTTGTTCATCTATATTTTTTAATTTTTTAATTTAATTTATTAACTATTTTATAAAAAAAAATTATTGCAAAAAATTAGTAATACTCATGATGAGATAACAAAATTATATCTGCATATTGCACATGCTAGTGACTAATTATTGTAAAAATAATAAGTTAAACTTGCCTCTATGGGAATTTTTTTCCCAAATATCGAAGGCCAAATCAATAAATATTGCTTGTAATTAGGGGTGGCAATAAATTAGGTATTTTTGGATACTTAACCTGTCTCGATCCATTTATATAGGATATGAGTTGTTCATAAACGGGTTTGAACGGATATGGATAATATTTTTATTATTCGTGATGATTCAGATATAGACCCTTAGATATCCATTATACGAATCCGATTATATATTAATTATATTTTATTAAAGTTTTAATTATATATTAATTATGTTTTTTTAATTTTAAAATTATGTGGTATGAAATTATTTTTAATAAAATTATGTTAATATTAAATATTTATTTATAATTAATTAATTAAAAAAATTATAATTTATATTTTAAATTTTATAATATTTTTAAATTTAAATGGGTTCGAGTAATAGTAAATTTGTTTGAGATGGATATATAACTATAATCAGGTTTAAATAGGTTCAGATAGTTTAAAAATAAAACGGATTCAGTTTTGGCTATGATAATTTTTGTATGTATCCTAATCGTTGTCACTTATACTTATAATAATAATAAAAAAATTCTATTTTTTTTCAGTGAATTTTTATCAACAATTGTGTATTTGTAATTTTGAATTGTTGATTTTATTTTTAAAGAGAGTTATTATTTTTATAATGGCATTTCGCTTCTGTTTAATAAAAGTTTTCAATAAAACTAAAGATTGATATTGAATTAAATATACAATAATTTAGATTTAATATAAATATAAATACACACCATAAATACATTATGGTGCATTTTTTATATTTTATCTAAGGAAGTATAAGACACTTCTATAAACTATATTTATTTTAATTCTCTCATAAAAATAATATAATATTTATTTTATTTATAACAAGTACAATTAAAGAAACTATTAAGAAAATACATATTAATTACTTAAATCAATTATTAAATATCAAAAAATATTTAACATTACAATTTTTTCATAATTATTTTTTTATAAGTATTATAAAATATAAAAATTAATATATATATATACCGAATAAAAATACCTGCAGTATCTCACACGAGTACTTTTCTAGTAATAAAAAAAAAATCAGTTCTTCGTCTCTTATTAGATCAGGATCAGACTCTTATATATAATAATAATAATAATAATAATAATAATAATAATAATAATAATAATAATAATAAGGAACTAAAAAATAGATTTTATATAACATCAAATTTTAGTTGGTCTATCAAATAGAAAAATTAGAAAATCACATCGGAAACAATTATTAGATATGCATTTAATTTTTAACTATATCTGTTGTGAAGAGGATTACTCCATCATCTGGTTCAGTCTCTGCAACTTTTAATTAATTAAATTGTTCCTTAAGTCGTTTTCGTGTCTCAACATTTATCTTAAGAAATATTTGATTTTTTGCATAACCTTTTTTTTCCCAAATTAAAAGGGGAAGCTGCATCTAAGTTATCCCTGGATACACAAGCATTGTACTATATATATACACACACAACGCACCCACACGCACACCAAGAATTTAAAAAGTTTTTAACATATATTAAATAATTTGTTTACAAAAATAATTTATATGAAATCACATTATTATATTTTTTACAAAATTAATTTTTATGCCTCAATTAAAATTGATTCATATCAATAAATTTAATATTGTTTATTAATCTATTAATTGATTCATATATAATTGTTGGAATATGTGGTTTTACTTTCTTGTCCTTTTATTTTGTTATTGTATTTCTATTTCAATTGTAATTTTGTATTAGGGCTAAGGGTAGTTAGGTCTTTTGATTGTATATAAATAGAATGTGATAGATATTTTTGTTTGTAACTTTCAAAAATTTTTCCTGCCGTTCAATGGAATGAAGTATTTTTCTTTGAATCTGAGTTTTAACATGGTATTAGAGAGATGAGTCTGTGTTAATCTCGTTCATATTCTTCGTTTTTGATGTTTTCCATGTATTCATAGTTTTTAGTGTCGATCGATTGATTTTGTAACCCTAAATGTTCGATTCACCTTGTTTCCTTTCGAATCCTTATTTTTTTAGTGTTTGTATTTCTTGCCAGTGATTCTTTTACTGATATAATTTTTTTGTTCTTCTATTCAAGATCAGAGTCTAGATCTAGTTTTGTTCGCTATCTACCATTCAAAACCCTAGATTACTCATAGATTTTTCTAGTTTGTTCACTGATTTGACATTTGATGGCTGATATTCTCGAAGCATCTGAGTATACTCCTCGAATGATCTCTACTACACAACCACAAGGTCATACAGATCATGACTTGGCAGATCCATTACACTTACAAAATTCAAATCATCCTGGTATGATTCTGGTGAGTTCTTTCCTAACTGAAACCAATTTTTTTTCTTGGAGTAGAGCGATGAAGATAGCTCTAGGTGCCAAAATGAAATTTTTTTTTGTTGATGGTAGTTATGCCAAACCAGAAGATGATTCTCATCAATTTGTTTTATGGAAAAAGGTTGACTACATGGTCACCTCTTGGGTTCTTAACTCTATCTCTAAAGAGTTAGTTCGAGCTTTTGTGTATTTTGATATTGCTAAGCAGTTATGGGATGAATTAGAAAATAGGTTTGGTGATAGTAATGGACTTATGATTTATAAGATTCAGAGAGAGGTTGCTTCGATTACTCAGGATCATATGTCTATTACAACTTATTATACTAAGCTACAGTCACTATGGGATGAGCTTGCCTATATGATTCGTCCGCCAGTTAGTGTTTGTGCTACTTTTAGGGAGTCTGTTGATTTGAATGATTTGTTTAGGGTCATGCAATTTTTGATGGGGCTCAATGATCGGTATGATCATATGAGAAATCGGATATTGCTTCTTAAGCCATTGCCTTTGGTCAATAAGGCTTATTCTATGGTGGTTAGGGTAGAGAAGCAGAAGGAAGTTCATAATGTGTTTACTAATGGTACTGAAACCAGTGCTATGGCAGTGATGGATTCATTTTCTGGTAAGGGTAATTCTAGGGACTTTGGATGGGATGGTAATCACAAAGGTGGTACGAAGAGAGATGATAGGAGAGGTGATAGCCAGTGCACTTACTGCAATATGAAGGGATATAAGAGGGATTCTTGTTTCAAGTTGATTGGTTAATCTGAGTAGTAGCCTGATTCTAGAAAATAGAAGGCTAAGAGTCTTGGAAAGTTAGTTGCTCAAGTGTCACATGTTGCAGAGGACAATGCTTCTACCTTAGAGGATTCTCCTTCTGGTTAAGTAGCTTAGGTTGTTAGTATTGCTTCACTTGTTGAAAAAGAGGTGCAAAAGTGTCTTCAGGGGAGGAGTTTGGCAAAGACTGCTTATATGTGTTGTACTAGTTATGCAAGTATTGTTCCTGTTCTTCAACCAAATAGTATGCCTGTTGATACTAACAGTTTTTGGATAATAGATTCAGGAACTACAAATCATATGAGTTTTAGTTCTAAGTTCATGGATCATATGTCTGTTCTTGTTCTTGTTCCTCCTAGTCCTGTTCATTTACTTGACAATTCTGTTGTTCTTGTGAACCATGTAAGTTCTATTTCTTTCAATTCAAAATTTGTTCTTCACAAAGTTATTTTTGTGCCTAGTGTTAAATTTAATTTGCTGTCTGCCAGAAGGCTGGCTACTGATCTCAACATTAGAGTGATTTCTTTCATTTCCATTGTTTGTTTCAGGACCACTTGACTAAGGAGATTCTAGTTGCGGGCAAGTCTTGTACTAGACTGTACATATTAGATAAGTCTAGCTTTCTTGATGATAGTATTCATTCTTTTGCTAGTGATTGTTCTGTTGCTTGCACCGTGTCAGATTCTTTTATTATTTTTGATACAATTGACTTTGTTTCTTGTAATGTTGCTTCAAATAAGCCCTCATCTTTTGATTTGTTACATCAAAGACTTGGTCATACCTCAAAGAATAAAATATTAGATTTACTTATTTCTTCTTCTATTGCCTCAATTAATAATCATCAATGTAATGTTTATCGGCATAGGATTTCTTTTTCCTCTAGTGTTTCGCATGAGTGTTTTGATCATTTGTATATTTATTTTTAATGTAAGTTTATTGGCTTTTGATTGATTTTTCTTTTAATTTGTGTTTAAAATTTGTTTGAAGAAATTGATCCAAATTAAAGAACAAAACAATGGAGCTTTAATTCAATTTGATAGATTCTTAAGGTGAAAAAACATGAGACACGGCTAAGACACTTCATGGCTTGGCCGTGTCCCTCATCCAAGGAAAGAGGCAGGAAATTTTGGCAGAGATGAACACACTCAAGAGATATGGCCAAGCCACTGGCTGTGTCACATGACACGGCCAAGGCCTTGGCCGTGTCTCACCAAAAGAACAAAATAAAGACAAACCAAAGAAGCAAAGGCAGAAGTGAACAAACCCAAGCCATATGACACGGCTAAGGCCTTGGCCGTATCCCATCTAAAGAGCAAAGCAAGGATAGAGGCAGTGGAGAACACACTCAAGAGACACAACCAAGCCACTAGTCGTGTCACATGACATGGCCAAAGCCTTAGCCGTGTCCCACTTAGAAAAGAAAGAAGAAATTGGGGCAGCCATGGATACGACCACATGGCTTGGCCATGTCCATAAGAAAATGAGTGACACAGTCAAGTCACTCATGACTTGACCGTATCTTGTAAAGATTCTTTCAATCATTTTATACAAAATAGGGGATAAAATGGGGGATAACAAGTGATATCTTTTAAAAAGAAATAATAAAAGAATAAAAAGGCTGTCTAATTTATAGGAAAAAATATAAAATAATGAAATAAGTGGGAGACAAAGTGAAGTGTGTGAGTTGGCAAGGCATACTTTGTGTCTTAAGAAATTAAAAAGAAAGGAAAAAGTGAGAGATATATATATGTGGGAGCATCTTCAAAGAAGGGAGGATCTTGTTCCTTTGGTTCATCTTCTTGTTCTTGGTCTTGAGAGAGACCATGAACATCACCTTCATCTTCATCTTCCATTTCTCCCATAAACAAGATTCTTAACATTTTTGGGGATAAAATTGGGTGAGCAAGCTCTTGTGAATGTTATGGTTTGAAGAAAGCTTGATTGAGGAGTTGGGGGCTTGAGAGAGTGACCATTCCATCTTTCAAGAGGAGAGCCATTGATTGAAGAAGGCTTGTTAGTTCTTCATCATATTCAAGGTGGAGCTAGGAGGAAGACTAGAAGTTCAACTCTTAAAATCTTCAAAGGGGTTTTTATATTCTCTCTTTTAATTCATTTCTAGATTGTTATTGTTTGTTAAGAACCTTAATATTTCAATGTACAATTGTGATTTGATTTATGTTGAGATGAATATTTATTTTAAATTGATGATGATGAGCTAAATTATTTATGCCTAGGGTTTGTAGTAGATTTGATTGAATGACTTGATTTGATATTTCCATTAATATACCTTGTTATTAGTTGATTGTATTGGATTGAATGTTAGGTTGATAGATTAGCTACCTATTGATCTCTAGATATTGAATGAAGGACCGAGAGGTGAAATTTGATATTGGAATTATGTAATCAACTATCCTAAGATTGAATTAGAAATATAAGTTCTATGATTTTATTAATTTACAATTTTAAAACAATTGGTTGTTAATTCATGAATGTGAAAACTAATGAATTGGTAATTACTAATTAAACTCAAGGAACAAATTAAAATACAAGGTCATATTAATGGATAATTTGAGAGTTAAGTTTTGATTAAATTGATCTACAACCCTAGGCACCATTCATAGAATTGTATCAATCTTGTACAACCATTACACATATTACTTTTAGATTTAAAATTATTTTTCACCATTCCAACACATCACACTCTTGCTTTTAAATTTACTTGTCAATCAAACTATTGCAAAATAATTCCTTCCTTGTGAGACGACCTTGGGGCGATCACCGTTGCTACAACTACCTCGTATACTTGCGAGTGTCACTTGTAGTAGTAATTAGTCGAGCGCAACAAGTTTTTGGGGCCGCTGCCGGGGAAGACAATTATTTTTTTCAATGCACGAGAGAGTTTATGATGTAAATGCTAATTCTGAAATGGCATGGAAATTAACAGAATTAACAAGTCTACTTAAGATGCTAAATGCAAGAGGAAGAGCACCTATGCCTACTCGTGAAGTATGTCCAGCATGTGGCATTGCATGACATAGTGCAAACATATGTTCATTTGGTTTTGAACAATACCAAGAGAGGCAAGAGGAAGAATATGCCTTTAAAAGTTTTCAGCCAAGGGGTAGAAATGACCCATATTCCGATCCTTATAATTCAAGTTGGAGAAACTACCCAAATTTTTCTTGAAAAAACCAACAGCAAATTCCACCTCAATAATTTTTTCAACCTTACCAAAGAAGTTCTTACTTTCAAAGACAATTTTCAAATCAAGATCAACGTCAGAAATCCACATTGAAAGATAATTTGAAAAATAATTTGAATGCCTTTATTCATATTTTTCTTGAAAAAGCAATAAGAGGTTTGATTCTTTGGAGGTATCATTAAAGAAAGTGGAAATTCAAGTTGTGCAACTGGCAAATAAATTCCAAGCACACCAAAAAGTGAAATTTCCAAGCCAATTAGAGCAGGTCAATGCAATCACAATTTTGAGGAGTGAACATGTGATATATAACAAATTTTGTAATTCCTTTAATGCAGGTACTAATAAAAAAAATGGTGAGGAGATACAACCCAACATAGAGGAACCAAGTTAATCAAAGGAGGAGGAGAATTTGGAAGCATCAACTTCATTAAAATTGCATAAGCCTCCAAATCTTTATATGCCACCAACTCCATTCCCAAGTAGATTGAAGGATGAGAAGCAAGGTATGCAGCTTTTTAAAATCTATAACATGCCCTCCAAAGAAGATAGTGAAGATAGTGTAAATAAACTTGAGATGGCCATAACCTTGGAAGTAGAGCCTGAAATCTCCAATTCAAAAATTGAGAAGTGCAAGTTAATCTTAAATGATGAGGTTGTTGAGAGGGGACTTCAGATTGCTAAAGTGGATAAGAAAGAGATCAACTAAACTTGGTTGAACTTACAAAGACTCCAAAACTTTAAAAATATGCTTTGATTGGGGAAAATAGTATGCAATCAATGATCATCTCTTCCACTCTCGGTGGTGAGAAAGAACAAAAAATGGATATAACCATGTTACAGACTGAAAAAGGTTTTTACCAAGTTCCTATAGCATTGGAGGATCACTCTAAGATAACCTTCACATGTTTTCTTTGGACATTTGCTCTTCAAAGGATGTTATTTAGGCTTTGCAATACACTGGGTACCTTTCGGATTTATATACTATTCATCTTTTTAAACATGGGTGACAAATTCATTAAGGATGGAAGGAGCACTTCATATCGCATATGGGAACGATAAAAATTAAGTTTTATTTGAACTTTGCTCTTTTAATTTATGCATGCTCACATTGGGGACAATATGAATCTTTAAGTGTGGGGTGCAGTTTGTGTTTTTACTTTTAACTTATCTTTGTTTAAGTTTAGTTAATATTTTTCTTTGAATAAATAAATTTTGAAAAATTTAATTGTTATAAGATTGTTGATAGATGACTTTTGAATTTTTGAAGCATGAATTTGAGAATTGATTAGAATTGGTGCTTATTGTCAATTTTGATGGTTATTCTTTGCATCACCTTTAAACTAGTGAGGAATTGAGCCTATTAAGTTGGATATCAACTTATTATTCTTTATTGTGTGTAAACATTTTTTATTGATGAATTGCTAGAACTTGCTTTGACATGTATTTTGAGACTACATTAAAATTTCAATTAGGCCTCAATATGATTAAGGCAATTAGGTGAACCCATTTTGGCTTAAAAAGACCAACCTTATATCCGACCTTAGTTAGCCAATTCTGAACTTATTTCATTTTTTCTTTTCTTTCTTTTTCACAACACCATTAGCTTGAACCTTGCTATTTTAACTATTATCTATGCATTAGGTTAAGAGTATTTTAAGAGCGTTTATAATTGAGAAAGTGTGTGATTAAATTTTGTGGGCTCAAAATTACAAGTTATTATTTTATTTAGTTGCAAACCCTATTTAAAAAAAATATATAAAAAATATAAAAAAATTAAAAAAAAGAGAGAGAAAAATCAAAATAATAGAAGAAGTTATTCTTTTTCGTAGGGTTGGAATGAGTTTGGAAATGATCATTGCAAAATTTAATAAGTGAGTTCCCTTAAAAAGCTCCTTAATGTCAAGTGGTATATGAGAGGAAGGTGTTTTGGGATTGTTGGGTTATACATATGATCGGTTACTTCATTCTTGAAGTGCTCTTGAACTTCATGAATAAGCTCACATTTCCTAAATGTCATGCCTTTACCTTAACCCTATTACAATCCAAAAAAAAAAAAACTTATGATTGATGCTTGATTGTAATTAGGTGGTGGAGATTTAAGTGTGGGGTAGTTATTTTGATCATTTGTGTATTTATTTTTAATGTAAGTTTATTGGCTTTTGATTGATTTTTCTTTTAATTTGTGTTTAAAGTTTATTTGAAGAAATTGATCCAAGTTTAAGAACAAAACAATTGAGCGTTAATTAAATTTGATGGATTCCTAAGGTGAAAAAACATGAGACACGGCCAAGACACTTCATGGCTTGGCCGTGTCCTCATCCAAGGAAAGAGGTAGGAAATTTTGGCAGAAACGAACACACTCAAGAGACATTGCCAAGCCACAGGCTTTGTCATGGTGTCACATGACACGGCCAAGATCTTGGTCTTGTCTCACCAAAAGAATAAAATAAAGACAAACCAAAGAAGTAAAAGCAGAAGTGAACACACCCAAGAGACACGGCCAAGGCCTTGGCCGTGTCCCTTCTAAAGAGTAAAGCAAGGATAGAGGCAGTGGATAATAAACTCAACAGACACGGCCAAGCTACTGGCCGTGTCACATGATACATCCAAGGCCTTGGCCGTATCCCACTTGGAAAAGAACGAAGAAATTGGGGCAGCCATGGACACAGCCATATAGCTTGGCCATGTCCATAAGAAAATGAGTGATACAGTCAAGTCACTCATGACTTGGTCGTGTCTTGTGAAGATTCTTTCAATCATTTTACACTAAATGGGGGACAACAAGTGATATTTTTTTAAAAATAAATAATAAAAGAATAAAAAGATTGTCTAATTTATGAAAAAAATATAAAATAATGAAATAAGTGGGAGACAAAGTGAAGAGTGTGAGTTGGCAAGGCATGCTTTCTGTCTTAAGAAATTAAAAAGAAAGGAAAGAGTGAGAGATATACATATGTGGAAGTATCTTCAAAGAAGGAAGGATTTTGGTCCTTTGGTTCATCTTCTTGTTCTTGGTCATGAGAGAGACCATGATCATCACCTTCATCTTCATCTTCCATTTCTCCCAAAAATAAGATTCTTAACATTTTTGGAGATAAAATTGGGTGAGCAAGCTCCTGTGAAGGTTAGGGTTTGAAGAAAGCTTAATTGAGGAGTTGGGGGCTTGAGAGAGTGACCATTCCATCTTTCAAGAGGAGAGCCATTGATTGAAGAAGGCTTGTTAGTTCTTCATCATGTTCAAGGTGGAGCTAGGAGGAAGACTAGAAGTTCAACTCTTAGCATCTTCAAAGAAATTTTTATATTCTCTCTTTTAATTTTTTTTTAGATTGCTATTGTTTGTTAAAAACCTTAATATTTCAATGTACAATTGTGATTTGATTTATATTGAAATAAATATTTATTTTAAATTGATGATGATGAGCTAAATTACTCATACCTAGGGTTTGTAGTAGATTTGATTGAATGATTTGATTTGATATTTCCATTAATATACCTTGTTATTAGTTGATTGTATTGGATTGAATATTAGGTTGATAGATTAACTACCTATTAATCTCTAGATATTGAATGAAGGACCGAGAGGTGAAATTTGATATTGAAATTATGCAATCAACTACCCTAAGATTGAATTAGAAATATAAGTTTTAGGGTTTTATTAATTTGTAATTTCAAAATAATTGGTTGTTGTTAATTCATGAATGTGAAAACTAATGAATTGGTAATTACTAATTAAACTCAAGGAACAAATTAAAATACAAGGTCATATTAATAGATAATTTGAGAGTTAAGCTTTGATTAAATTGATCTACAACTCTCGGCACCATTCCTAGAATTGTGTTAATCTTATGCAACTATTACACATATTACTTTTAGATTTAAAATTGTTTTTCACCATTCCAACACATCACACTCTTGCTTTTAAATTTACTTGTCAATTAAACTATTGCAAAATAATTCCTTCCTTGTGAGATGACCTTGGGGCAATCACTGTTACTATAACTACCTCGTATACTTGCGAGTGTCGCTTGTAGTAGTAATTAGTCGAGTGCAACAATGGGTCTATGATGTTTGTTCTTATTCATGTTGAACTTTGGGGTCCATATCCTTTGGCTTCTGTCACTGCGGCTCATTACATCCTTACAATTGTGGATGATTTTTCTAGAGCTACATGGACATTTCTTCTTAAAACTAAAATAGCAACTTTTTCTCATCTTAAAAATTTTTGTATTATGGTTAAAACTCAATTTAATACTGTTGTTAAGCAAGTTCGAAGTGACATTGGTACTAAGTTTACTAATTCTCAATGCCAAGATTTTTTTTAAAAGTCTTGGTATACTTCATCAAAAGTCTACTCCATATACTCCACAACAACATGAAATAGTTGAAAGAAAACACAAACATTTGCTTGAGATTGCTAGGGCACTTATTTTTCAGTCTCATTTACCTAGGAAGTTTTGGTGAGGTTATACTTACTGCTACTCACATTATTAATAAATTGCCTTCTTTTGTTCTTAAATGGAAAACTCCATTTGAACTCTTACATAATAAGTTGCCCGATTATTCTTCTTTGAGGGTCTTTGGTTATCTTTGTTATGCCTCCAATATTCATCATCATAAAGATAAGTTTGATCCTAGAGCTTTTAAGTGTGTGTGTGTTGATTATGTTCCTGGTCAGAAAGCATATAAATTGTAAAATTTAGAAACACATACTTTTCTTATCTCTAGGGATGTTCAATTTTTTGAACATATATTTCCTTTTCAATCTTCCTTTGTTTCTACATAATCTACTTTTGTATTACCTCTTGTTTCTCCTGATACTTCTTGCTTTTTTCCTCTTTCTTCTAATTCTTCTTTATCTTCTATTTCTAATGTGCATTCTACTGATGTTGTTTGTTCTTCTGATCTTACTACTCTACTTCTTCTTCTCCTCCTCCTCCTGTTGATCTGCCTCTAGTACCTAGACACAGTTTTAGGTCGCTAGACCAACATGGATGAATCATATATGTTACTTCTATTTCTTTTTATCTTTTCCTTCTTCTGTTATGCCATATTTAAACTATGCTCATATGAATTTTTTAGCTAATGTTTTTGTTATTAAGGAACCTGTTAGCTATAATCAGGCTAAACTTGATCCTAATTGGGTGGAGGCTATGAATAAGGAGTTGGTTGCTCTTGACCAGAATAATACTTGGGAATTAACTTCTTTATCTCCTGGTAAGAAGTCTATTGGCTGTAAATGGGCTTACAAAGTTAAATTCAAGCCAGATGGGTCTGTCGAAAGGTATAAAACTAGATTGGTTGCTAAAGGGTATAACCAAATTGAGGAAATTGACTTTCATGATAGTTTTTCCCCTGTGACCAAACTAGTTATAGTAAGGTTGTTTTTGGCTATTGCTTCTGCTAAGCATTGGCTAATACATCAATTGGATATTAATAATGCTTTTCTTCATGGTTACTTGGATGAAGAAATCTATATGGTGCCTCCTACTGGTTATGTTGTTTCAGATATTACCTTGGTTTGTAAGATTAAAAGGTCTTTGTATGGGTTAAAACAGGTTTCATGTAACATTGTGTTGACTGCTAAGTTGCATGCCTTGCAGTTAGCTAATGATCATTGTTTATTTATTAAACAGTTTGAATATGAATTTTTAGCTCTGTTGGTTTATGTGGATGACTTGTTGCTTGCTGGTACTATTGAGGAAGGTATTTCTACTGTGAAGTTGGCTTTAGACCAAGCTTTCACTATTAAAGACCTTGGTCTTGCTAAATAATTCATGGGTATTGAAATCTATAGATTATAGGCAGGCCTATACCTCAACCAGCGAAAATATGTACTGGATCTTATTGAGGATATTGGTCTTTTAGAGTGTAAATCTGCTAAAGTGCCTTTGCCCGCTGGTTTAGCTATACACGATGAGTCTTCTGAGATTTTGATGGATCCTGATAAGTATATAAGGTTAATTGGCAGATTACTATACTTGAATCTCAGTAGACCTCCTATATCATTTTTCACTCAACAACTAAGTCAGTTTATGAGTAGCTCTCGAAAATGCCATTGGGAGGCAACTTTGCATATTGTTAAGTATCTTAAAGATACTCCTTCCACTGGCTTATTTTTCCTTACTGGTTGCTCTTTTTAATTGCATGCTTACTGTGATGCTAATTTGGATTCTTGTCCTACTTCTAGAAGGTCAGTGAGTGGTTATTGTGTCTTCCTTGGTTTTTCTCTCATATCTTGGAAGACTAAAAATCAGACTACCATTGCTAGAAGCTCAGCTGAAGTTGAGTATCGCAACATGGCAACCATTGTTTATGAATTGCAGTTTTTAACTTATTTGTTGCAGGATTTTCATATTCCCTTATTGTTTATCAATCCCCATCTTTAGGGGGGGGGATATTTGAATATATGTGGTTTTACTTTCTTTACCCTTTTATTTTGTTATTGTATTTCTATTTCGGTTGTAATTTTGTATTAGAGTGAAGGGTAGTTAGGTCTTTTGATTATATATAAATAGAATGTGATAGATATTTTTGTTTGTAACTTTTAAAAATTTTTCCTGCCGTTCAATGGAATGAAATATTTTTTCTTCAATTCTTCTTCTTCATTCTTTCTCTGATTTTCTTTGAATATGAGTTTTAACAGTAATACACTTGATTGATATATTTTTTTATATTATTACTTAACATTAGGTAATATTTAAATTTAATAATAATAATTTGTATAAATTAATTTTTGGTTAAGATAATACCATTAAATAAATATAAACTAAAGTTCATGTGAAGTACAAATCCACCAGTAATTTCAAAATTAAAATTTAATGTGCTTTTTAATCAAAATTTACATATATAATTTTTATTGTATTGATAATAATTTAATTTAAAGGTTTAGTTGGCTATTGTGACTAACAAAAGAGATTAAAATAGTCACTGTAGCCTATTAAAGTGAGTTAGTTATTTATCTATGCCAATTAAAGAGAAAAAGTCAGACCTGATTTATCTACTACTCTTTACATTTATTTTTTTCTAAGTTCTTACCAATTCAATAGTGCGTCTATATCTAGTGTTTTTAAGGTTTGTTGTAAAAGAAAAAAGATATTATGATTATTTTATAGCAGTGTTTTAAACCTAGTATATATATTTATAAATTGCAGTGCATTTATATAAATTGGGGATGTATTTATCCTGGCGTGAATTAATTAACTCTCGAGTCTCAATTATAATCCTAGCTAATTGGCTATTGTAATTGACCATTTTCACCTTAAAAATATGATTCACCGTTTTACCATTTTACCATTAATAAAAGTGGTGAATGGTTTGAGATGGGGAAAAACCCCCTCAAAAAGTGAAATCTGCAAATTACTTTAAAACCCATTAAGAGAAAGAACAAATAGATATTTCATTATCTATATCAAGAAAAAAGAATCCAATATTATTGCTTTCTTTCTCTTTCTTTTTTCCTTTTGTTATTTAAAGTTAAAGTTAATGGGTAAATTGCCTTTTAATTCCTTCATCAAATGAAAGGCTCAACTCTCCACTTAATGGGTAAAAAGAAAAATCTTTTTACCTTTGCCAAAGCAAACCATGAAAGAAAAAGAAAAAGAGAAAGATAATGGAAATGGAAGATTTAATTAATTTTAACATAAAAGGTTTCATTTTAAGGTTTAATTTTAGGGAACAACTTTATATTTAATGTAAATTGAAATATGAATAATTTTTTTCTTCTTAATATGCAAATATAGTAGTTCCTTTAAATTACTTTTTTATGAACTACAATTTGATGATAAGTTAAAACTTAATTAAAAAATATTTTTTTATTAAAAATAACTCCTGAATGATAATATAGCCCAAAAGTCTCATAAAATAAAATGAAAATCAATTGGTTAGCACAAATTAAAAAAATGGAATTTTTTTAAACTAATTTTTTTTTGAGATTCTAAGAACAGATCGATAGATGTTTTTTTTTTTCACTTTATCACATGAATTATTCCAATAGTAGTTCTCAAATATTTTATGATTAAAACGATTGATTTAACTATTATAAGTAATATATATATATATATATATATCCAACTGCATTATTATAGCTTTATAGATTAAAAGAGATTACATGGTATACTTTTTTAATTTATTTTCAAAAATATTCTTAAAAAATTAATTAAAAAATTTATTATATATATATGGCATACTAGATCATGTATATTTTTGAAAGTAGATATTTTAAAATTAAAAATTAAAAACTAGATATTTAAAAATAATAAGTATTTTTAATATTTATTTTTTAATATTTTTATGCAAAACCCTATATATAGATAATGCAAACAAAAATTTCAAGGCTCATTGGGCTCCATGGTCAATTAGTTACCATAACTATGGTCCTTCTCTTGTCCTATCATTTTTCCAAAATAGTATAGTCTTTGAGTATGATTTCGTTAGGAGACTTTTGTTTATAATTTCAAGATGTCAATTTCTTGGTATGGTTACATAGCAAAATTTAAACTATAGATTTACCTAGTTTTTTTTTTAGCTTAAGAACAATTGTCTATTAACTTTGCAAGTGAATCAAAATAAAAATGATGATGTTTTAGTCCAATGATAGATACAATGAGGTGGTAGATTTAGCAATAATTTATATATATATATATATATATATATAAGGATGTAAATATATTTAGTGGTAAAAAGCTGATTAAAGCTCCCATCTTATTTAATTTTAATTTTTTTTAAATAAGGTCATCATTCCTTCTCATAGGATGAATTGATAAGTTGGCTATTATCTCTACACAAAATGCAAATAATGATTCACATTCAAAATTTATGTCAATTACACTTGTTGAAGCTAAAAATTTTATACAAAAAACTCACTGCTAATTTTGAAAATTAATTTGGTTGCTAAGGATTGTTGAATGATCAATATTCAAGAGAGAATTTCTGAATGTATATAATTATAAACTTATTTAAAAATACTCTAAAGTTATTAAATGAAAAAAAAAACACTATTTTTTTTGTTGGCATTGGACCTAACTTATATGGTTAGTTAATTAAATGATATTTAAAAAAAATGAACTAATTAAAAATATAATTATAATTAAGGGCGGTCAAGGGCCAGCAAGTTGCTTCTTCAGCTGATTTCGTGATGAATAATATTATTTAAGCTTGACCTTCAATTAAGAAGAAGCATAGCTTAAGTTATATATGTATATATATGCCTAACTTCAATAGTTTGCTTTACAGCTCTTGCCCCATTGCTGCAAGTGGGTGATGAGAAGAGAAGAGGACCCTTCATGCTTGACCCTTCATGCTTCATTGCCGCAAGTGAGTTTAAGAAATACTTTACCCAGCTAATTATTATTTCAAAATTACCATCACTGAAAAAAAAACATTGCCTTTCTTCTTATTATTATTATTAGATATAGCTAGCAATTGGAGAAAAAAATAATAATAACTAAACTTAAAATCGATTTTTTTTTTTAAAAAAAAAAAGGTATGGTATGAAGTAGCTTCATGTATCAGCTATAAGTTCCAACTTCAGAATTTCATAACAAAATTTAGTTCTCAATGAGTAAATGATACATAAAAATATAGCTTGCCTTTTGACACAATTAATTAATGAAATATTCTCAAGTTGTCAGGTTGCTTAATGCATGCAATATCTATTATTAAAACAAATTATTAGGCCATTTTTTCTTGCTATATTACCTACACAAAATTTTCAAGATTTCACGTTAATAATAAGATACATATGTGCTATGTGTGTACTAAGTACCATATAAATCTACAAAATCCTCATCATATATAATTATAAATATTGCAATTTCACTTGTAAAAATAAGATATAATGTAAGTCATAATGTAAAAAAATTAAAAATATCTATGTATATAATGTATAAAAAGTAAAATTTAAAAATATAATACTAAAAATCAACCAATGATGACCAAGTTCTCATGAAAAATTAACAATAAAATGCTTTGGGTATCAAAAATAAATTTTGGATCACAGAATTTTTGCATTGTAAAAATTAAAAAACCCTAAAATCAAGGTAGAGATCACATGCATGCACGTTTCCATGATGCTTAAACATATAACCTAAAGCGTATAAGAATGTTAAAAACCCTCACTTTTCTTGACACGGTTCCTTCCTATTAGCATCAAAGCTAAACACAAATTAAAGAATTATAAAATCATATATTAATTTACTATCTAATTCAGAAAAAATAAATAAAATATTATTATGGAATTTATCTAGCCTGTAATTGTCGGCAACTCCAAATGGACAAACACCCCCCCCCCCCCCCCCCCCCCCCCCCAAAAAAAAAAAAAGTCTATATAAAGATCATGAAATCTCCATTCATATCATGCCACATCAATACATTGCAATTAGTTAAATGCAAGCTTAATTAGTGTGCTTAAGGTTAAGTATCAAGGGAGTGAGAAAATGAGGAAAGCAAAAAGGTTGGTGTTTTTCTTACTTGCGGTAGTTACATTAAGCTTGTGTATGGCAAACGTGGATGCGGCCACCACGCTGCAACCGCCAGTGAAGCTCAAGTGGCAATATTACAGAAGGTACACTACTTGCCGCGACGCAGAGGTGTACATAAGGCATCAAGTAGAGTTGTTTTGGAACAAAGATAAAAGCATTACTCCTAAACTTCTCCGGTTACTCTATTCAGATTGCTTTGTAACCGTATGTGCCTCTCAGCTTATAATTAATTCTCAGTTATATTTCTTTTATTTCTTTTTTTGCTTAGTTTATCGTTTGCTTTTACCAATATAATGGACTACTAAATATTAATTTCTATTGTTATACACATTAACTTATTCATGGAGGGGATGGGAATAGTATATGAATGAAATTTGGAGTATTTATTTAGAAAATTAATTAGATATTTTTCTCCGTAAAAAGGAGATTATTATATGTATATATAATTTTTTTGTTATTTCAATTACATCATCCTTTCTTATATGTGCTAGCTACAAATTTATTTTAGACGCAATTTAGCTGTAATTTTCGTGATTATGTTACTTTGCAAAGGTGATTAAATGAAGTTTGAACTTATTTTTCTTCTTTGTTAAAAAAAAAAATAATTTTCTTCTGCAAACAAAAACCTAGTTTCCGCTTGTTTTATCAACCCATGTTATAAGATATAAACTTAAAGGAAAAAATATTTTTTTAATAAAAAAATAGCCATAATACAAAACAGCTCATATTATTTCATATAGAATTTCTTATGATATGATAGAATCAACAAAATAAATTGCGGGTAAACCATAAAGGTTTAACTTTTCGAAGAATGCATGGGAAGCAACATAAAATTATAGTAAATATATGCATAAGGTTAGAATTAATGTAGTTTATGGTTCATATATTACAATTAATCCTGTTGCCTCCTATAAACTCATGCATGTATTATCACTGCGGTGGTACTGGTACATCAGAAGTTTTGTTAAAGTTAAAATTTAAACTCCTGATAATATGCATTATGATCATTAAAATGCATGTTTACTAGCATTTAGTATTTAGATACTTTTCCGACTTGCACAAATTCATATTTACTTAGTACAAATCCAGGGATGTGATGCATCAATTCTTCTTGATGTACCAAATTCAGAAAAGAATGCATCACAAAACATAGGGATTGGTGGTTTCATAATCATCGACAAGATCAAACAGGTTCTTGAAGAACGATGCCCTGGAGTAGTCTCCTGCGCAGACATTCTTAACCTCGCAACTAGGGACGCTGTTCATTTGGTAAGATACTACAAATGTAACAAATCCTACTTCTATTATCATTATTATTGTTACTACAATGACTACACTTGCTCATGGATCAAATCTAAATTTGAGCAAGTGCCAATTTTTTATCATGCTTCACAAATCCAAGCTTGCAACTCGGCTCTTGAACATATCTTAAATCAATTTGGTTCATTAGGAAGCTAAATGAACAATAGGCTATTAATAAGAGAACTTCTACCATAATAATATATAAGAATACTCAAACCCGAAGGCTTGAAAGACTAATGAGGCCATAAACATTACTTAGATTCTCAAAAGGAAATCCCTATAAATCTTTAACAAAATCCAATTCAAGTTTCTTATCAATTCTATTAAGGATGATTGAAGACCTATTTTGTAGTTCAGATTAGTCAAGATTTATATCAGTACTATTTATTAGAAAAATATTGGAAAAGTATAATACCGATGGATAAACCAATACTATTAATACCTGATGACTGATTAATGATCTAATGGACCAACAGGCGGGTGCACCATCTTATCCAGTATTTACAGGCAGAAGGGATGGAATGACATCAAGAGCTGCATTAGTAGACCTTCCATCACCATCTATCTCACTGACACAAGCATTGGCATACTTCAGATCTAGAGGCTTAGATGCACTGGATCTTGTAACCCTCCTAGGTACGAGTTGTAATTCATCAGAGAAATAGCCAACAAAATAATGCTCCTAAATTAGTTTTGGTTATTTTCTTATAAGCTCCATCTAAGCTACCCCTATTGGTTTTTCAGACAAATTATCATATGTTTTTGTTTTTGCAACAGGGGCACACTCGATGGGTAAAACACACTGTCGTTACATTGTTGATCGGCTGTACAATTTCAATAATACAAGAAAGCCAGACCCAAACATGGACCCAGCATTTGCAGCTCAAATGAGAAAGCTATGTCCACGCAGAACCAGAAAGGGTCAATCTGATCCTCTGGTGTTTCTAAACCCTGATTCTGGCTCTAACTACAAATTCACAGAGTCCTTCTATAAAAGGGCTTTGTCCTACAAATCTGTCCTTGGAGTTGATCAGCAGCTGATATTCAGTAATGACACACTAGAGATTACGCAAGAATTTGCTGCTGGTTTTGAAGACTTAAGGAGGTCATTTGCATTATCAATGAATCGGATGGGAAATATCAATGTTCTAACAGGAAATGCAGGAGAGATTCGCAGAAATTGCCGGTTCACAAATAAGAAATAACTGAATAAAACCTAAGAGATTATCTTTATAAGGGTAGTTTTGTCATCATAAATACTGGCAATATGATCAATCAAACGATATTGTTTTGTGCTAGGGATAGAAGAAAACCCAAAAATAAAAGCGTGAAGAATATGTTCTCCTATCCACAAATAAAATTACATAATTACTGTATGAGTTATAAACTTGATTTCAACATTTAGACTCTAAAATCGTTAACGGCATGGTCTCCGATAAATTCAAGTTCTCTTTTCAATTCCATATAAACAAAATGACGGATCAAAATTGTCAATATTGTCAATACATGATTTGCTCTTTAAATGTATAGCATCACAAATTTATGGTGGAAAAAATTACAATACATATTTGCCTAACCTGTCAGAAGTGTCCATGGACCATGGCAACCGGATGCACCAAAAAAAGAACTTGTTTGCTCCTTTTGATTGTTCCACCGACTCCAAAAGGTGGGGATGTAAAAGAAAGAAAGCACTGTAAAATTAGGAAAAAAAAGAACCACAATTTAAATGACAACATTTGACAATTGAATTGACCCTAAATTCTATGATATCATCTAGCATCAACTAGAAAGCCATTAACCACCAAGATGCGAGAAAAAAAAAATTCATTTATGCAGAATGCCTTATTTCCTTTAAGATAAACACACCAACAGTTCAAATGATGGTTAAGCATAAGTATGATAGCTGATGATGAAACTGAGCAGTCAAAAATTCAAAAACCCTTTTACAAGAAATAACTAATACATGCTAAGCTTGTTTTGTTTTTGCCTCATCAGTCTTAGGTCCCTATCCTTGCCCTATCTATATAATACAATAGTGATTATTACCCAATCACCAATCTACCAGAATCAAGGGGGAAGAAGCCCATCGATTGCTAAAATTGAGGGCGATTTTACCTCAATCACCAAACTTCAATCTGTTACTATTTCATCACTAATCCCCACCTAAAATTCAACACTGTCAGTCTGCAACCAAGCTTACAGAGTGCATGTGACCATGCTATTTCAGGTAAAGTTGCTTACTGGAGTCAATTTTGAATTGTTGTTGCTCAGTGAAGCCTTAGAAATTTTGGTCACAATAATTACAATGTTCACGAAATATAAGTTCAGAAATGAAACTGAAACAAATCAAAGTCTGTTAATGAAGGTGAAACAATGCCCAAAATTCAATAACAAATGCTGCACTTTACCCAAAAATCATGCGCAAAGAAGTTCTAAAATCCAGCTCATTGATGGGGGAGCAAGCAGGTCAATGAAAAGAAGGGTTTGGGTAAAGTTCCATTGTAGTTTGGTTCCTCCAGAACACTAACATGCAAACATAAAATTTGAAAATCCAGAATTATAAAAATATTTCATTTAGTTAGTTACAAATGTAAATGCCCGGAGACATACATTTCTTTCGTAGGATTTTTTGCTTATCAATTTATTAAATTTATCCCAATTATCAATAAATAATTTGTTCAGCTTCTGCTGATTTAAGAATAATTACAATTCAACTCAACTAAGTATTGACTCCAAGTTAATTGGGGCCAGCTATATGGATTATCTTCTTCTACTCGAGCAATTACAGGCTAATACCATCCTAAGTTTCAGTCTCATACACACTTTGATCGCTCCTTTTTCAAAATCAAACATTTAGGTCCTATAGATCTTTAAATTCGATGTTCTGGGCTTTTCATAAACCAAAATGGTCTCAACCAAAATTACATCATTTTGCCATGTTCTTAACCAATAAAGTACCGAAGTGTTTAATTTTTAAGAAAAAAAAATGAGGGAGGAAGATTAAACTGTGGATTAGGCCAAACCTTAAGAGTTTTCCGTAATTTTCTCTTGTAATTATAAGTGTGAAACAAAATAACATATCATCAGATGCCGCAAAATAAAAACTATCTACCTTCCATAGTTTTTCTCCAAAAATACATGTTTTATCTGTTAAATAATGCAAAGGCGGAAAAATTTACAACGATAATGTGCAAATATTTCCAGATCAGCCACATAACAACCCGAATGTACAGACTAGAACAAAAAATTCAGCACAAAATCAAGAGTGTTCGGCTATCCATTATTCATCACCTAGTTTTTGAGAAATTGCTGAATGAAGAGGCACGATGGTGGACAATGCTCAAATGTTCAACTTTGAACAAGACTTTCTTGGAATGTTAATAAAAAAAAAAGGTTTGAAATAAAAATTACCAACAATAAATAAGCTTAAAACAATAATAATGCATCTTAAATTTGACGTTTTCATCACTAATCATTGTAGCAGAACTGTTGATGGCTCTGAGACAAAACAAACAAAATATACTTTTCATCCTGTTCTATATATAAAGCATGCCCAAACTATTCTTTCATTTTTCTACCAACCCAATATCTGATCCAGATAAATCTGCTTATTTTTTGCCTTTTCATCTGTAATTACTGTACACATTTCAATGTAGAGTAGTGATGCAAATAGTAGAAACATGGCCCTTAACTGGACACTTCAACAAGTGACGAGCAAATACAATTTCTAGGAAATTGGCTATCAGACCAAAATAAGAACCTATCCAAAGATAAAGGTAATCTATATTTACTTGCAGAAGGATGCAATTGCATAATAACGTCTCATATGTCAAACAAACTAATAGATGCAACTTCATAATTTTCATGGCATCAGGCATATCATTGCAAAAGAAGGAAAGCAGAACTATAACCTCACAGTAGTTACCTCACAAAAATTATGGAGGAAATAATGAAAGTACAAAGAACTGAAATAAGTCTTTGAACAGGCAGCAGCACGCAACTTCATCATAAGAGATCCAAGAAACTTTTCCATTGATGCTAAAACTTTGCTTCATAAATCATGGTTACAGCACCCTTCTTAGCAGAAGTGTACAAGAAATGGCATAACCTAGTCACCTTTCTGAGCTGCAGGGTTCCGGCTTCTTATCAGCTGTTCAAACAAAAAATATTTTCAAAAAAAGCAGCCATGAAAGAAAATTATAGAAGAGTCAACTATACATGACAGATGCTATTTTCCTTCAAGATAAAAAAAAATAAATAAATAAATAAAAATAAAAGAGAATTGAAATACCACCATTTTATTCAGAGAGTTGCATAAAAGAAAAGAGCAGCTAACCTTGTAAAAGTACTTCTTGCGAATTTTGATTGCCGTGCGTATGCATCTTCTCACATGGATCTTTGGAAGTTTCTCATTGAAAACCTACAATAAATCAAAAATACAAGTGTCAATGAAACTCAACTTAACCTCAATCCCAATCTAGCTGAGGAAATATGGATCATATCCTCCATTAAACTCAATTATCGCATGAGAATTCCTGTAAATAATAAAAATAGCAAAAAAGAAAGGTAGTCATTAGGTAACTCAAAATTGCGCGAATGTTGTGCATATGTTGGCATGGATCCCTTTGACTTTTGACATGAGATCATATGTTTCAAATAATGCTACTTGGAAATCTTAATCCTAATGGTCGAATTCAGTACGATATAGTTAATAACCCTCACCCTAAATTAGGTTGTAGATTTGACAAGAGGATATTGGAAAGAGAGAACTAAGAAATTATAATTTACTGAAAAAAGGTTGAATCTTCAGGTGAAACAAAGAGGGAAAAAAAATGCCAATAAACTGGTTCTTTTATTGCTCAAAATCTCAAAAAACTACCTCTGAAACTGTTTCACATATAGAGCAAAAAAAAAAACCTAGAATCAGGTATAAAACAAAAGATCCTTCTAGAATAAGGTTTCAAGCTGCAAATCCTAATAGAAGCAGGACTTGATTATTCTAAATAAACCTAACTTAATAAAAATATAAACTGATCTTAATTTGGAAAATTGCTACAGTATTAAATTCATGAACTCCAGAACTTGTCTTCCCTTCTTGCATCACTATAATAAGCTACAAGGCATAAAAGGTTTTGGCATAGCAAGAACTCAAGTAGAGTAAAACTACTCCATTTTTAAGCTTTATCTTTTCTTTCAAGGCGTTACATGCGTTAGACCTGACCGCACACTCAAAGAAGAGTGGGCTATTCTAATTCGTCCATCAGAGGAGCTAGGCAAGGAAAGTTGTATGGTCCCAGAAATTGACATATGAGAAAATAAAGGATTAATGGTCATACACCTTCATCAGAGAAAAGGCAAGGAAAATGACATGGTCCACGAAACCGAAATACGAGAAATTGAAGACTAATGGTTGTATACCACCCTTATTATCCCAAAAAAGGCAACACGCTGCTCACATTAACATGATGAAGCAAGTATAGAAGTACGTAACGGTAATGCACTTGCCTTTATCATATCATCAATTGAACGAGTCTCTCTGATAATTTTCTGACGGTTCATGATAAGAATTGCTGCAACACAGAATACAGGTAATTCATCATCCCCATTTTTAGTTGATGAGACCATTGTGCTAATTTGCATCTGGTCACTTCTTGACCAAAAACTCCTTGTCAAACCACAAAAGGGTTGAGCTGATGCTGACTTCATTGCCATGTCCTCAGGCATGGAATGCTCAATATTTCCACGCTTTGTTTGTGAACCATCATTTGAACAACCATTAATATTTTCTGTGCTTTCTTCTTTCATTTCTCCTCCAGAATCACTGGGAAGATGTAGTACCAGTGCCTCCAGGCAGTTCTCCTCTAAATCACAGGCCAAGGATTCATCAAAATCAGCAGCCCACATCATCTGTATTAAAGATGATATCACAAAGTTAGAACCAATAAAGCTGACACTGAAAATGAAGAAAGTTACAATCTATCATCATTTTGTGGTACTTCTCATCTCCATTTACAGGTTGTAAGGAAGATACTCATCAAAAAGCATTACTAGAAAACACGTATCTTGGTCACTGAAACACAAAATTACACCAAGAAGACAAAAAGGTCAACAAAAACCTGTCAGTTGAATTTATAATTATCTTCCATCCAAGTCAAGGTGATAATTCTACAGTTCTTCATAAAAAACATCATCTCATCAGAAATGTCTGATCCAGAGAAAATTAGCCATGTCATACTCGGCTATCTTTCAATGCTAATTTATGAAGGTTAAAATAATGGATGTATAATGTAAGCATGCGGCTGACTTATCAATCACCATTAACAGGCGGATTTAGGTTTTACCGTAATCAAATTGATATCAAAATTGCGTCCACATATCTAACACAGTATAGGCATTTGTTTGACTTCAAAATTGTATCAAGTTGGCACAACTACAGTCCTACTAACCAATTAATAAAATAAAAGTTATAACACAGAATGCAAATTCAACTGTTAAATTCAATTTGATTTTAAGAGATGCTAAGGTAAAATTTCACTCTAGAAAAATAAAGAAAGAATGTAAAGCACAAAACTACCTGGTGTTATGTTAAATGGGTCACACCATTTTGGACGTTAACAATCTCATTCTCATTGTTTTTTCAATAATAGGGTTGCATTTATGCATAGATTTTATGAATAGATTTTGAATACTGTTATGCTGGACTGTTGGTATAACAAGAAGATTGCATTTTACCATGAATTGCCATATATAGCAGTCTACCACATTGGGACAATAACAAGTACTCTAGGACTCGACCTGTAGATTACCATTTCTTTCAAGTGCCACAGAGCAATCCGTTGATATTACTAAAAATAGACTTCAACGTATTAAAGAAATCAAGAAGATTTTTTGTCCCTCTTTCTCATCTATTTCACAAGTGTACACCTGCTCACCGGACCAGAACTACAACAAACCAACCAAAGAACATCACAAATAACACAAAGCCACCTCATCCCGCCATGATGAGGTATTGACCCTGTTTTTCATTAATGGTGTTTCTTCTGAGTCAATATATCAAAAAGAAAATAGCTTAAACTCCAGATAAAGTTTTAGAGAAAAGGATTAACAAGGAAAGGGAAACATGAGGTTAGAAGCATATCCATCTAACAAGAAGGTAGACAATGACAATCACTACATTCTTGTTCTTAGAAGAGAGGCACAAACAGCTTTAAGGAGATTTGTCCAACAATGTCATCAAACAACAAAAAGATGTGCAATCAGCAACCCAAAGAAAAAGATCCATAGCAATCTACTCATTGCTGTAAGTCCCTGATCCAAACTACATATTCACGAAAATAGGTAAAAGACAATGTAACCAACACCATACATCTGCTGTATTTTGTTTGGGAAGAGAAAAATTAAAGACTACAAACCTCCCACATCCGAAGAGCCTCATTAAAAGATAACTCCCTACGGAAAAGAACCATCAGCATTCGGAATGCAAAATGGAGGCTTTCAGCCCCTATACGAGACAAGTGTGCAAACATTTCCCTATCTGTGAGTTCCAAGATGTGCCACAATGCTTGCAACTGCTTCATCACTCCAGTTGGTCCTTCCATCTGAAAATTTTCCCGCTGGATAGGTGTAAAAGGGTTTGTTAGCAAGAACAAAAAATATCTAGTCAAACAGGTATGCAATGGTTAGCAATACCATTCTCCTCAGAAGCATCTCAAAGCACCAAAACGCATCTGCATCATCCTCGAAGAGCACAACAAAAGGGGACAACAAATCACTCATACCTAAAACCAGAAAACCAAAAGAAAATAAGCCAACTCTACATTTCAAAATTCCAGGCACAGAAATAAATAGTTCAAAAATTAGCATCATATGATATTTCTATAAAATCCATAATATTAAAGGTTTTTACAGAAAAATTAAGAAAAAAAAAATGCTGCAACCTTGACAGTAACCAGTGGAAGGATCAACCCATGCATAGA
Organism: Garcia nutans; assembly: GCA_947685225.1. NCBI lineage: Eukaryota > Viridiplantae > Streptophyta > Magnoliopsida > Malpighiales > Euphorbiaceae > Garcia > Garcia nutans. Next base: position 7,203,799 of record CANTUV010000055.1, read on the forward strand.
CAGCAAGGATATCTGACATCCTGGCTAAATTTTTCTTATCCTCGTAGAACTCAAGATGACTATCTGTTCGCACCACATCAACAACTGAAAAACAAGAGATGTTAGCCCCTTATAAGAACAGTAATGAAAGAAATCCATTGTTTATGCCTTTTCAATAACATGAAATAAGAAATGGACAACTGAGTTACCTATGCGGTGCAAAGTCCACAGCCATTCAGATATTCTGTCTTCACCAGTAGCCTCTCCTTGAGATGCTCCATTGAAAAAAGGTGTTTCAGGGGCATCTGATATTCTCAATCTGTTCACTATTTCTTTTTCGTAATCCTGATTTTTAGACCGTAATACCCGCTCAGGACCATCATGACGAACTATTTCAATTTCAGAGTTGTTGTGACGTGAAACATTGTTAGATGACGAACCACCAGATTCCATAATTAAATCTATGTTGTTATTAATTTGAAAACTATGCATTCTGTCCTCTTTAAATCTTAAATTATGTTGTGTTTGTGTGGAAGGTTCATTATCATCTGCGCTACATTCTTCTGTATCTTCTACTCCCCTATCAAATAAATCTGTGACAGGTAAAGGAGGAAAATCAAAATAACTCTCTGCTACATATTGTGATCCATGAGATTCATCCACCATTTCAGGGGAGCCATTATTATAAGGGCCAGAAGCAGGAAAAAAACAAGATGAATCATATGCCGCGCTGTCTGTGCTTTCCCTCACACTGAGAAGCTCACCAGAATCACTAGAACTTTCCCTTTGACATGCATAAGATGTTTCTGTACCATTATCATTCCAATCATTATAATTCTCAAATTTGTTAGTAGTATCAATAGAAGCTTGTCTACTTCTGACTTTAGCTTCCGCTCTCACTTCATCCTTGGATGATGTTCTCATATCCATAACTTTGGACCCCACAACAAATGCAAGTACACCAGTTCCTACGCTTGAATGCATCATTTGGCATTGCTTGATTAGATCGTTGTAGCGCTTCCTGCATGAATGGTTACATAAAGCTGTGTCATATTAACATAAAAACCACAGAGTTATAATAACTAAAACAGGTTAATTGCTCCAAATAGTTCAAATAACTAGGATGTGCATTATCACATTCATGCAGTGGCACAAACTGCAAAAGCAATCACTAGGACATCTGATGATCAGAAAAGGATAAAGCAACAAAATAACTCATTTTCTTTCCATCATTGATGCAATAAAGGAAAACTATGGCATAAATGAATCTAAAATATAAATATCAAATTCATTTGAAATTAATTCTATATAGAGTTCATTTGGAAATGAATTTCCAAGTTCACATGATAAACTTAAAATGTTCGTATGACAAATTCAAAATGCGGAATTCAATAGAATTCCCCATAATCTATGTTTGTAATAAATCTAGAATTGAATCACATATATGATAATTGTCTAAAATAACCTTAGAGAGAGAGAGAGGAAAAGAAGAAGAAGAGATAGAGGAGAGGCAAAGAAAGGAAGAGAAGGAACTGATAGAGAAAAGAGGAGAAAAGGGAAGATTGAGATACAGGATGTGTATTTCTGCCCGAAATTTTGGCTGTATAAGTTTTATGGAGTTCATTTGTGTTATGATATACTTGATTCTAGGATCAATTTTAGTTGGAATATTGTAAAGTAAACAAATAGACTTGTTTCCTTTTTGTAATTATATTATTTTCTTCCTATTTTGTAATTGATCTTAATATAAAATCCCCATCAAGCTTGAGCGAATAATCAAGCTGAAAACATTCAAACTTCACCTATTTTTTCTTCCTCTTGTCTAAATTCACATGGTATCCGAGCCCTAATATTTGTTTTTGTTCCTTTTTTCTACCATCGAACCTAACTTTCACAAAACCCACCAATATCTCCTTAAAAGCACACCTACCAATATCTCCGTAAAATCCTATCGCAGGAAAACCATGCATGTGACCACACCCACTGTTGCCTTCCAACACATGAGCTCTTTTCCGGCAACTTTTTCGGACACAACTCTACCAACAAAGTCGCCTTGTTATTCTACTTCCAGTGGTTGCTCCATCTCATTTTTCCAATGTCATTTGGAGGTGGTGTTTTCCAAAGCAGATTCTTGGCCTTTTTAGCCCAATTGTCCAGCAGCTTCTCAGCAATTTTTTCTTCTCTTCTCAACCTTTCGGTGCACCTACTCTATTTCTATTTTGCTCAAATGGCAGAACTCTCAAGTTTAATTAAACCTCTTTTTTCATCCATCTCTAATTCTCCTAATATTAAATTGTAAGGTTGTGATAATTATGTTTCATGGGCTGCATTCGTTGAATTTTGGTTTATGGATCAAGGTTACAATTATCATTTAGAAAAATATAATACTGATATTGATGAAAAAGATAGAACAACATGGACTAAAATTGATGCACAACTACGTAGTTTATTTTAGCACTCTCTTGAACCAAAGTTGCCATGTTTCAGTCTTGTAAAGCTTGTTATAAAGTCTAGTAGACTAAGGCTAAAACACTTTATACCAATGGTATTCAACGTATTTATAAAGTTGTCTCCGATCTTGTCCATTTACAACAAAATTTTCAAGATACATTCAGCTATTTAGGTCAAGTTGAAACTTTGAAGGATGAATTTGATTCTCATGCCTTTTTATTCAAATATCACTGAGCAAGAAAATCAAAGATATAAGCTATTTATGGTATCAGCTCTCATAGGGCTTTGAGCAAATTTGGCTATAATAAGATATCAAATTCTTTCTAGTCCAACCATCTCCAAATTTGACGAAGTATTTGCTCAATTACTTTGTATCACCTCCAACAATACTGAAACTGAATCTTCTGTATTCGTTAAACAAAAAAGTAATCATCAACAGGGTGATAATCAAAAAGGAAAAGGAAAAAGGCTCCAAATTCCATTGCTCTTATTGTGATAAGGGGAGTCACACACATGATAATTGTTGGGCTCTTCATGGTCGACCTCCCAGACATAATCAAATTAACCAACTGACCACTAATATTGCTCAATCACAAGGAGATGGAATTCTTCCTCTGCCCACAACCCAAACCCAAAGATCCAATTCGGTTATATTGACTGGAAATGATTATAAAGAATACTTGCAATATCAAGTATCAAAACAATAGTCCTCTTCTTCCATGGTTTATGTTGCTCAATCAGGTAATTCCTTTGCTTGCCTAACACGATCTTCACTCAATAGACCTTAGATCTTAGATTCTAGTGCTTTTGACCATATCTCCAGTAATTAAAACCTTTTCTCTCCCCCAACAACTCTCACTTCTTCATAGTCTATAGTCACTTTAGCTAATGGATCATAAACCATGATTAAAGGTGTTAAAAAAAAAAAAAGTAAACCCCTCACTTATCTCTCCTTAGACTCAGTTTTATATGCCCCATAATGTCCCTACAATTTGATATCCATTAATAAACTCTCAAAACAAACTAATTGTAAAGTGATTTTTTATTTTGATTTTGTTTTTACAGGATCGGCGTACAGAAACAATGATGGTGCATGTCATGAGTCAAGTGAATTATGTTTTCCCTCATATACTGCCGCCTCAATTGCCTTTATTTCTACCACTTCAGTTGATCTTCTTCACAGTTGCTTGGGTCATATTAGTCTCTCCAAACTTCAGAAAATGGTTCCTAGTGTTTCAAAATTGTCTTCTATAGATGCGAGTTGTGTCAGCTTGGGAAACATATTTCTAGTACTTTTCCGAAGCAATTAAATAATAGAACATCATTTATATTTCATATTGTTCACTCAGATATATAAGGTCCAAGTTATGTTGGCACCAACTTGAGTTTTCATTATTTTATTACTTCTATTGATGATTATTCAAGAAATACTTAGTTGTTTCTAAAAAACAATATATATGAGTTGTTCCTATTTGCAAATATTTTTGTGTTGAAATTAAAAATCAATTTGATATCTCTATCAAAATTTTACGTAGTGATAATGTACGAGAATATTTGTCTCTTCCTTTTCAAGAATCCATGGCTTCTTCGAGCATCATTAACCAATCTTCTTGTAGATATATCCCCTCAACAAAATGGTGTGACTGAACGCAAAAATCAACATACCACTGAAACAACTAGCACCATGCTCATCTACCATAATGTGCCACTTTGTTTTTAGGGGGGATGTTGTTCTGACTGCATGTTGCTTAATCAATCGCACACCTTCTTCAACCTTACAAAATCAAAGTCCTCATTCTATCGTGTTCCCAGGTCAATCCTCTCATCCTCTCTTTACTCATGTCTTTGGATGCACTTCCTTTATTTATAATCGTATGCCTGGTAAAGACAAGTTGCAAACTAAGTCCATTAAGTGTGTCTTCTTAGTATATTCTCATCTCCATAAAGGTTATAAAAATTATGATTCAACAACTGACAAGTATTTTATCTCAACATATGTAACCTTTTTTGAAACGTCACCATATTTTCCACAAACCAACAGGGCATTTTTAAGGCTCTCCCGGTTCCCACCTTTCTTATTTCTAAAGTTTCACCCATCCTTAAACCACTACAAGTCTGCTATCGGCGACTTTCTCCCCACTATTGATGTTGCCCTTGCAGGTAGAGCAGCTATGTTCTCCACATAACTCATCTCCTCCTCCATCTACTTTACCTATGCTGGTCATGCCTCCAACATAAATCTCTTCTCCACCTATTGCTATCAAAAAAGGTATTCGTTCTTCCTCATCATATTTATAATTTCTTGACTTATCATCACCTATCACCTTCATACTATGTTTTTATATCCAATTTATCCACTATGTCTACTCTAAAAACTATTAGTGAAGTACATGCTCATTCAAGTTGGTGATAGACTACGGTTGATGAAATGGTTGCTCTTCATGATAATAATACTTGGGAGCTTGTTCCATTATCCTCTAGAAATCTATAGTTGGTTGTTCCTAGGTCTATACAATGAAAGTTGGCTTTGATAGTAAGGTAGACAGACTAAAAGCCCGTTAGTTGCTAAAGGGTACACTCAACTTCTTGGCCTTGATTATGGGGACACCTTCTCTCCAATTGCTTAAATTTGTCTCTATCTTTCTTCTTATTTCTCTTGTTGTCATGCACCATTAGAGTATTCACCAATTGGACATTAAAAATGCCTTCTTACATGGAGAATTAACAAAAGAAGTTTATACAGAGCAACCTCCAAGTTTTGTTGCTCAGGAAAAGTCTAGGTTAGTTTGTCGATTGAAGAAATCTTTGTATAATCTAAAACAGTCTCCATGAGGGTGGTTTGGACAATTTAGTATCGTTGTTTAGGAATTTGGGATGCATAGGAGTGAAGTAGATCACTCAACATTCTATTATGATACAGCTTATGGAAATATATTTATCTAGTGGTGTATGTGGATGATATTGCTTAACAAGTGACGATCATAAAGGAATTACTCAACTCAAAAATCTTTTTAGACACTTTCAAACTAAAAACTTGGAAAGTTGAAATATTTCCTAGACATTGAGGTAGCCCAGTCAAACAAAGGCAACACTATTTTACAAAGGAAGTATCTCGAGATATTTTGGAAGAGATAATGATGTTAGATTGTAAACCCATGAAAACCCCCGTGGATCCAAATGTTAAACTTATACCAAGATAGGGGAAGCCACTAAAAGGCCCTAGTAAATATCGAAGATTGATTGGAAAACTCAATTATCTCACTATCACACATCCAGATATTTTCTTTGAGGTGAGTATAGTTAATCAGTTTATTCAAACTCCATGTAATAGTCACTAGGATGCAGTGATACGCATTCTCTGATGTATCAAGAGAGCTATAGGACAAGTATGGATAGAGGACATACACAAATTGTTGGGTATTTGGATGTTGATTGGGCAAGTTGTCCCTCAGATAGATGATCCATCATAGGATATTGTCCTGATTGAGGGAAATATTGTATCATAAAAAGTAAATTGCAAGATGGAGTAGCAAGAAATGCAAAAGAAGAATATCAAGCCATGGTATTAGTTATTTGTGAATTTATTTGGTAAAAATAGTTGCTTCAAGAATTAAGGTGTGAAAACATGAGCCCAATTACATTGATCAATGATAATTAAGCCACACTACATATTGCCTCAAACCTTATCTTCCATGAAAGGACAAAACATATAGAGATAGCATGTCACTTCGTCAGACAGAAAATCAAATCGGGCTGCATCGCTACAAGTTTTGTCGATTCTAATGATCAGTTGGATGATATTCTCATTAAAACTCTAAAGGTACCTCGGATAAAATATATTTGTAACAAGCTAGAAGCATATATGCTCCAGCTTAAGAGGAAGTGTTATAATATACTTGATTCTAGGCTCAATTTTAGCTTGAATATTGTATGGTAAACAATTAGATTTGTTTCTTTTTTGTAATTATACTATTTTATTCATATTTTGTTATTAATTTTAATATAAAATCCCCACCAAGCTTGAGGGAATAATTAAGATGAAAACATTTAGACTTCACCTAATTTTTCTTCCTCTTCCTTGTCTGAATTCACAATTTGAAATTCTACCAAATTTCATGAAAATTAGTTTAGTAATGCTCAATTCTAAATTGAATTCATGGAACTAAAATGAATGTTTTTAACAAATCAACCATAAAAATAAGAACTAAAATTATTTTCCTATTTAAGAAGTTTTAAGGTTTTAGTGTTGTTAAGGGTTTTTTTATATTACGAATATTCAGAAATCATTTGCTTTCTATTTAGCATTGATTTGAAGCTTACTAGGTAGGATTCCTAATTCTACATACCCATTCAACTAATTAATTTTTTAGGTTTCTAATAATGGAATTTAAAGCAAATATAGCTTGGCGAGACAAGGATAGACCACGAGATAATGATAGACTTAAACTAACTTGGACAAAAGCGATTTAAAATGATATTATAGATTTACATTTATTAGAAGATGTAGACATAAAATCGCGCAGAGTAGAAAAAGCGAATTCATATAGCTGACCCCAATTAGCTTGGGACTAAGGTTTTGTTGAGTTGTGTTGAGTTGAGTTGAGTTTTCTAATAATGGAATTTAGAGTATTTTGATCTGGTCAAGAAAGCATGTGTGCCTAGTTTCTGTTTCTTCTTTTCACTCTTCTTCTATTCCAACTGCTACTGTTCTTTTTTTTTCTTCTCTTTTTCACTCTGCAGCTACATTACCTTGGCTACTGCTCAAGACCCTAGCAAAAGCCTCTAATTTCTTTTATATTCTCACTTTAATAATCTATCAATTCAATTCCTATGCCAAACTCCCTTCTTCCTTGTCTCTGAACACAGAAGCTCATCAATTGCTTAGATTTGCCTATCACAACAATATTACTAGCTAGTTGGCAAATTGTGCATAAAGTCTTCCATAAACATACAATTGTGCGTTGAAGGTAGAATTATTTTAAGACACCTCTAATGATACACTGCCTTGCCAAACCATTAAGCGTGTCTGACATAACATCAAGGTAAAAGGGATCATAGTACCAAAAAAGAAGGTAACTTTACTTGAATGGAATCATCACTTTTAAGATGGAAGGCCAAATATGGTGCCACTATAGCAGGGCTCATTGGCAACCCTCTTCTTAGCCACTTTACCATGGAAACAAGCAATCGCCGCTTTATCATGGAAACAGGACATAGTATGACAAAGTAAGATTTACATGTGAGATAAAAAGATAGTGAGTGAAGAAAAGAAAAAATGAAATAACATAAAAGAAATTAATATCAGACTCAAACTAGAAATTAAAGTTGAACTGCTAGTGTACATTTCGTAAAATAGGTCTTATGTTAAGTTCTAAGCAATAAAAAAATAACTATCATTTTCTTCTAGGAAAACAGAAAGCAAACTCAGGTGGAACAATAATTCACAGCATCAGTAAATTGAGATGTTTCTTTCACAACAAACCATAATTAGAAATGGCAAAAGAAAAGTGAACAATGTTAACTATGGATTATTCATTCTTCCAACTAACCGCAATTCTAGGCTGAGTTGAGTTGAATTTAAACTTTAACATAAAATTCATAAGCAAATGAGAATAACCTGAATATTCAACAATGCAGAATTGCAGAATTGCAACAGAAGCAATACACATATTAGGAAATGGAACAGCAGTGCATTAGAACTTGATGTACAAATATTATTCAATTAGTTGAATGCAAGCTGTTCAGCAAAAGAAATATGCACTTAAACAGAAGTTTATTAGCCAATTTCGAAAATAAAAAAGCTTAAACCTTCGGGCTGTCCTCAGCTGATGTCGGTGCTTGGCAGTGCTGTCTAAAGAATAACAACCAAGTAGAAATTCCCAAACGTCTGCCCTGATAGCTGGATCCACACCCTATAACGTGCAGCAAATATATATATAGACATCAGACAAATGGAAACAATATATATCCCTCATAGGAATAGCCCAAGCACTGATCATAACACAAGCCTGCCTTGGAGAGAGAGACCCATATGCAGCTATTATAGGTAGCAAAAATATAGTACGCTTTAAATCAATGGTAAATACAACATCAAGCTGGCAGCAAGACTTCTTCAAACATCCAGTAACAGGCAATGTACATGCCGCTAGATTATCTTCCCAATGTCTTTCTTAAACACAATAGGCCAATTATGTCTACTTAGGGTGAAGAGGAAGGGAAATTTATCATTCTCTCTTATTATTCAGAGGGCATAAAGCAAGGAAAATGCAAGAGAAGAATCCATTCTTGAACCCGCCAAAAGTTTCTTGACAAGAAAAGAGGAGATTTAAGAGAGTGTATATAATGAGTGCACGATGTTTACTAAATGCAAAATAAAAACTCCCTACAAAAACAATATAGAGAAATTATATAAGATTATTCCCTCCCTTCCCATTTCCTTTTACTTACTGTTCCTCAGTCTTTCCCATAAAAGATTTAGCGTCCATGATTTGTAATAATAGCATGATCCACCACCAAATATTTATTGGAAACGAGCCATCATGATAAACAATTAAAAAAGAGAACATTAACATTAAGCATACGAATAGTAACCATAGACATCCCACCAACCACCCCCCCTTTTCTCAATATTATTCCCAGTATAACTATATTAAATGGAAAATATTAAACCTCACCTGGGAAAAATTAGATACAAAATAGAAATGCACAAATACCATAAAATGAGTTTGGGATGTATGTCCATGCTACGAAACAACATACCCCCACAACAATCAACTTGAGTGCTTTCTGAAAACCAGAAACCTTCCCATCACTATCAAAAGTTGCCTGCCACTTGTCTGGTTTAAGCATTCTGCTTACCTGCCAAATCATAGAATCTCATATGATAAATTTAAACAAATAATAAGAAATATCAGTCATCATTGCAATTACAACATAAAAGAAGTTAAAAGAGATAGAAAGAAAAGCAATTCCATCCAAATTAAACAAGTCACACCACAATCAGAGTGCCTTTTCAAACTCTAGAAACGTAGAAATCCCAAAAGATATGAAAAAATTACTACCTCTGTTATCTCTATGTTCTAGGAATACAACAAAAATTTTGACTAAAGGGAAAAGGGCTAAAATACATGGTCACGGTTAGTGATCCCAGAAATCAATCCTGCCACTACATTAGTGAATCCATTTTGGGAAATTTACCACTTACATTCTGACCCAAGTTCTTTATAATCCTCTGATTCACTTTCTGACCTAAGCTCTTTATAATCCTCTGACTCAAGTTATCTTGTTTCTCCTATTGATCACAATCTCTCAATTTCTACATAATTGAATATGTAAACTTTTTTTCAGCCTCCTGAATGAACCATCATTGAGTGCATGAGTGTGTTTAGCAAGGGCAGGGAAGGTGACAATTGGATCAACCATGTCTTTCCAAATGTGATAGGAATTTCTCTTATTCTTTTTCTACTTTGTTTCCTTAAGTGCATAAGCGGCCAAGAAAAATGACCTACTGCACCCATACACAACCCATTGGGCTTCCAATGGAAATCACTAAGTTCAAAATCATCCCCTGCCCTCCAAAAAAGAAAAGGTTTTGAAAAAGAAGAAGAGCAAATATTGGTTATTTAGATCAATAATCATAACATTGATTTACATAAACAAATAAAATGAGACAAAAATCAATACAATTGTTAATGATAAAGAGTCTTACAGCTATAACAACCTTTATAGGCGATTGAGAAAGACAAGGCTCCCCAATTTCGCGAACTATTGAACCAACCCTCTGCAAATTCACTGTTCCTGCTTTTGGACAACTCCATTGCTTCTCTTCTTCTCCACAAGACATTTACAGTTCACACAAATACACACACACACACACTCTACCTAATTCAATCTTTCCTATTATCATCACCAAAGAAAGCTCAATTTAAGAAACCAAACAACTGCAGAAAAGAAACAAAATATATATATAAGCTAAAAAGAAGGAAATGCCGCCTAAAAACCAACATTTGATTTCAAAAAAACACGAATCAGCAACAAAACCTTCCAAATTATTTGGAAAAAAAATACAAGAATAAGAACTTGATTACTGTGAAACAGAAATTGTGAATATAAACCCCAAAAAATCTAAGAAGATGAAATGAAAAAACAGATCATTTACGATTAAACACAAACAAACTCATTTCAGCGAATAAAAAAATTAACTGAAAAATAATCCAAATGAGCACATCTAAATAGAAAATAAAATGGATTTCAAGTAATCAGATGCTGATCAGATGATTGATCTAAACAAATATATAAATAACAAGCATATGCATGTATGAGTGCATATATATAGAGACAGAGAGAACCTGAAGAAGAAAGAAGAACAAGAAGAGAATGAGATCTCTGAGAATGGGAGAGGGAGAAGAGGGAAAAGGAGGAGCTTCTCCTCCGTCGCCATTAACAATTTGTATTACAAAGGACCGTTTCTTCTTTCTTTTTTCTTTCTTGCTTGGCTTCCCCTGAAATTTTTTTTTTTTTTTTTTTTTTGCTCTTTTTTTTAGCAACTATTAACACTTGATTAGGATTTTAATCTTGTCATTAGTACAATTTTAAGCTGAAACTGTATATTTAAAAATTTAAATTAACTCTTGAATATTGATAAAACTTATGTAAAATAAATCTCCCACCACCAAAAAAAAAATATATATATATATATATTTCTTATGATGTCATCATTTGGATGTTAGTCAAATTCATGAACTTAATTCTGAATTTAGACTTCAGAGGAGAAATAATAATAATAATAATAATTTTTCTAATATGAGCGAATATATGTTAATGATAAATATTTTAATAATAAATTTTAATTAAAATAAAAATAAATTTTTATTTTTATTTAACATGTACATATATATATACTAAAAACATTCTAGTTGTAATAATTACAGCTTTAAAGAATTAATGTAATAAAGAAATTTACATGATATCATTTAGTTAAAATTAATGTAATTAATTATAAATTTATAGGTAATGTTAAATATATAATATGATAATAATAAAATAACAACTTTAAATAATTAATTTAATTGTAAGAAAATTTATAAAACTCATCGTTCATTCACAAAATTTTGATTTTTAAGTTGGTATGATATAATTTATTTTTTTAGCTTTTATGGTATAATTTCTAAAAAATAATTATAAGATTCTTAAATTTATATAATAGTAAAATTTAATTTTGATTATTGGATTAATTAATTAAAAACATTATAAATTCAGTGGAATAAAAATAAAGTAAATTTGTTCTTATTCAAAGGTGGTACACTATGTTAAGAGAACTGCATCAGTTCAAAGCAACAACCAAATAGAAAAAAAAAAAAAAGATATTTTTTCTATTTCATTTTCAAATGTTATATAAAAAAAATTATTTTATTTCAATTATCATTTATTATAAATTTAAGATAGTATTAATTATAAAGTTTAAAATTTATACTTATGAATATTAATGAATAATGAAAGAAAGATAAGGTTGATAATTAAGAAGGAGATAATAATTAAAAATGATAATTAAATAAAATTCTATAAATTTTTTACATAAACACTAAAAATTATCTTGATTTGTATAATTATTTTTAAAATAACACTTAACTTAAAATGAAAAAAGTATAATAAATAAATATATTAATAAATAATATTTTTATTTTATAAAAATTAATTAATATAATATTTAGTTTATAAATAAATAATTAATTTTATTTTTCTAAAATAATGAAGATAATATTTTTTTTTGTTTTAAAAAATTAGTTTAAAATGGATTGATAAAAATAATAATAATTTATGTTAGGGAATAGTTTAAAATTATGTATGATTATGTATAATTATAATGATTTTCACATATCATCATAGGCAATCATGATACATAATTAAATATGTTTATTTGAGAATATGTTAATATTTACTCACGTAAATTTTATATTCACACAATTAAATATGCAGAATGAATCTTATAATTAAAAAGAATAGTAAAAAATTAAAATTTATTAATGTATTTTTTTATTTAATAGATATAATTTGAATAATTTGAATCTTTGTCTTCAAAAGATTATTAACTTTTTGTATGATAATAAGAAATTATTTAAATAATTTTAGCTTTATAATATATAAAATAATCACGTTTTCTTAAACAATATGTCTCCGTCAAATTTGCACCGACGATTGTGAAATAGACATGAGTTTTATGAGCCTGCTAAATAATTATAGAGATATTAAAATTTTATATATTATATTATTCAGTATTTATATTTTTAATATTTAATATTTATATTTTTTTATTTTTAAAAATTAAATTGTTTAATATTTTTATTAATATTTTTATCTTAAAAATATTAGTTAACTACTTTGATATTATAAAATAATTTTTTTGCCCTTTATTTATATATATATATATTTTTTTATTATTTATTAAGTCATGCTTATTTTTAATTTTATTTATATTTCTTATATAATAATTTATTTTAATTTTATATATATTATTAAAAAATAATTTTAAATAATATGAATAATATCTTTTATTATTTTGCAGATAATATAAATATCATTTATTTTAATTTTATAGATATTATTAAAAAAATAATTTTAAATAATATGAATAATATTTTTTATTATTTTGCAGACGATCTATATATAAAATAAAATAAACTTAACAAATAATAAAGATAAATATATATATATATATAAAGAAAGAGGAAATAAGTTATTTTATAATATTAAAGTAGTTGATTAATGATTTTAGAATAAAAATATTGACAAAAAAAATTAAATATTTTAATTTTTAAAAATATATGAATGTAAAAATTAAATATTAAAAATACAAAAACTGATTAGTATAATTTGCAAAACTTCAATAACTTTATAATTATTTAGCTTTTTAATTTTGAATACCAGTCGATCAAACGGTAGGTAATATTAGTTAGACTGGTTTATTTTATATATTTTATAGATTTTTTTCTATGAATAGTGTGGTTTTTGTCTCTATATATTTCTCCCGTTTCATTTGCATATATTTCTCGGAAAAGAAAATCATCATTTCATTTTTTTAATGGCCTAACCACTTAAAAAAATTCAAATTTTTTTATTATTATGATTTTATTTTATCAATTTTATTATAATTGTGATTCATTAAAGTAAAAAAATTTGAATTAAAAGTATTTTTTTATTTATAATAAAATAAAATGGGTGTATTAATATTATTTTTCTCATTTTGTTAATCATTTAGAAATATATGATATTTAGAGAAACATGGCGAAGGACGTGACATGAAAGATGGAATTATATTATTTCAATTATGAGTATAATGGAATTATATTATTTAAATTATGAGTATGAAGCTATGTTTTTCTAATTTCAGTTTTGATTATTTTTTTTATTTGAACAAGATTTCAACTAAATTTTAAAATTTTACAAAATTAAAAATTTTAAAATTTAGTTGAACCAAAGCAAACAGTAAAATATTGGATGTACAAATAACTTCAATGGTTAAAATATGCATAGAATACATTGATAAAACTTACAATTTTTTAAATAATCTAAAAGATTGTAACCAGAAAACGATTATTCATTTTTTCCCCTTCAACTGAGCACTCAAATATAAAATCTCTCAACTTTAATGCTATTAAGCAAATGTTAATTCTGAAAAAAAAAAAGGTTAATTTTCAAAAATATTAAAGAAATGGTTTTTTATCTCATCAAAATTTCAAGGAGATTTTCATTGGTTTGGCATATATTACTACTATGATTAATATTATACTATTGCAGTTGCTGCTACTACTGCTACTCCTACTACTGCTGCTGCTGCTGCTATAACTATTGCTGCTGCTGCTGCTCTATTACTGCTATGGCTACTACTACTACTTCTGCCCTACTGTTGCTATTAATAATTCATGGAGCAATAAGGACGCATCTATCCCTCTGGAGTAATAAGGTTGGTTGTTACAGGTTAGAGCATTGGAGAGATAAGGAATATTTTGTAAATATATCTACGTTTGAATAAGTCTTGTAATACGGTTCCTAAGAGTGATAAGTTTGTTTACGTAGGATAGTTCAGTGATTTACTCCTTATTTTTTGGTACTACAGCTGTATTCCATTTCTATTTAAACAGGTTATTATGGCTTGTTTATTTATCTAATAGTAACAACGTTTAATAAAATATTCTTTCATTCTTAATTTCTTCTTGGTATCAGAGCAGGTTCTATTCGCTAACCATGGCTTCCTTCTCATTGAATGTAGCTAACTTTGTTACTCTGAAACTTAAACAAACAAACTACCCACTTAGGAGAGAACAAGTACTGAGTTTAGCTGAGAGTCAGGAGCTATTCGATTATCTTGTGAAGAATTTCCCTAACGATCAGAAATTCATTACCCCTCCTTCACCGATTCCAGAAAATTATCAACCACAACATACAGACAATTTTAAGACTTGGCAAAAGTCCGATCGTTTGCTTCGAGGGTGGATCTGTGGCACTCTTAGCGAAGAATCTCTCGGACTTGTCATTGGTTTAGAAACAGCTTGTGCAGTTTGGAGTGCCCTGAAAGATGCTTACGCACAAGATTCACAGGAAAGAGAATTTACCTTAAGACAACAGTTAACTTATTTTCGAAAGGATGAAAATAAGTCGATCACAGAACACTTGCGTTTATTTAAAGAAATTTGCGATAACTTGGCCGCATTCGGGAAAACAATACCGGATGGGGAGAAGGTTTTTTGCCTTCTCACGAGTTTGGGTCCTCAGTACGAGGCGTTCACCACTACGATGCTCAAGCCTTCACGTCCTTCCTATAATGAGCTGGTTTCTCAATTAAAGAATCTAGATCAGAGATGGATTTGGTTTTCGAGCCAATCAGAGACGGATTTGGTTTTCGAACCAATCAGATTCGGGTTTTGAACAGATCGCTTCTCATGTTGCGTTCTATGGAAATCAGCAGAAACAATCGACTTCTAGATCAAATTAGCGCACTAACTTTAATTCTCAAGGACGAGGATTTCAGGCCCAGCAGACGTACGGACAGAATCAGAACAAGGGAACTTTCACTTCTCAGTGACATCCTCCACCAGCTGGTCAGAGAAGGATGACACCTGCAGAACGGGAACTTTACAAGGATGAGGTGTGTCAGTATTGCCGTAGAGAGGGACATATTGTAAAGATTTGCTGGTGGATTCCTAAGGCACAACAGAAAAGTCTTCCTCAAGCTCTTACAGCTCTCACACTTGACAATGGAGTTGCTGATGCCGATTGGGTAGCCGATTCAGGTGCCTCCCATCATATGACAGGTAATAAACTTTTACTTAAGAATGTTGAAGATTATCATGGAACTGATTCAATTACTATTGGAGATGGTACTTTCTTGACTATTGATGGTGTTGGAACTGCATGTATAAAACAAAAAAAATCATTTACCTATCTCTAATGTGTTATCTGTCCCTGCTTTAAAACAAAATTTGTTATCAATTAGTCAACTAACTGATGATTATCCAGTAAATTGTGAATTTTCTAATGTGTCTGTTCATGTTAAGGATCGGGAAGCAGGGCAGGTTCTTCTAACAGGGCCAAGGAAGGATAATTTATATATGTTATCTGGAGTACCTGAGGCATACTTTTCCAACTGTTTTAAGACTGGTACAGCTGAGATTTGGCATCAAAGATTAGGACATCCACAAGCGTCTGCAGTTTCTGTTTTATTTAATAAAAATTTAGTTGATGTCAAGGGTTCTTTACATTCAAAATTCTTTGTGATAATTGTCAATTAGGCAAGTTAAGTAAGTTTCCGTTTAGTTCTTCAGAACATACTAGTTCAACTATTTTTTATAAGGTCCATTGTGATTTATGGGGACCAGCACCTGTAATGTCTCTTGCTAAGTTTAAGTTCTATGCTTGTTTGGTTGATGACTTTTCTAAATATTCGTGGATTATACCTTTAAAAAGGAAGTCTGATTTTTTTGTTGCTTATTTAGCCTTTGAACGTTTTGTGTTTAGACAATATCGAAAACAAATCAAAGTTTTTCACTCGGATGGAGGAGGTGAGTTTGTCAATAAAACTTTGTCTTCTCATTTTCTTGCTCATGGTATAAAGCATCAGATTTCGTGTCCTTGTACTCCTGAACAAACAGGTGCCGTTGAACGGCGACATCGTGTGATACGTGAGTTAGGCTTAACAATGATGTATCATAGTCATATGCCTTTATATATGTGGGTAGAAGCTTTTCAAACAGCTGTGTTTCTCTTGAATAGGTTACCAACTTCAGTTTTAGGAAATGAGACCCCTTTTTATATGCTGAATGGTTTTCACTTTGATTATAGTTCATTACGTGTTTTTGGTTCTAAATGTTTTCCTTATATTTGGGATTCTAGGCGACATAAATTTGATCCTAAGTCCTGCATGTGTGTTTTTATTGGCTATAGTGAGAAACATAAGAGGTACAAATGCTTCAATCCTAAAACCAAGAAAATTATAATTTCTCGGCATGTAAGTTTTGATGAAGCTGTTTTTCCATACAAGTCATCATGTTCTAATGAGTTGTATGCACTTAAAATAATGGATCCTTGGTTAACAAGTGATTTGATTTCAGGTCAAGATTCACATTCGCATGATATTTGTGACGCTGATACTTCTACTTTTTTACAGGAACAGTTAGTGAATGAGTCTAATTCGCCATATTTTACAGCTGCTAATATAACACCAGGCAGTGTAGGTGCTGCTGGTCCTGAAAATCCTATACTTGAAAATGCAGCTTGTGAATTGGAGCTGAATTTGGAGAGGCAACCTGCAGAGGTACAACAACCAGCAGCAGAGTTGCTTACTATCCAGTAAACAACAGCAGAGCTGCCAGCAGACGCAACAGAACTGCCAGCAGAACCGCTGTCTGCAGTCGCAGAACAGCAACCTGCAGCAGACCGCAGTGATGACCAGTCAGCAGCAGCCTAGGATGCTGTGCAGCAGTCTGTGGTGAACCATTCTGCAGCAGATCAACCAGTAGCAGGGCAGCAGTCGCTGGAATTTTTTTATTTTCATGAGCAGTTTATGGAACAGCCAGCAGATGGGAGTCCAACACATGAAACACAAGGAGCTCAACTTGAAATTTTGCCTCAAGGTAGTCCAGGTAGATCTTCTATATCTGAAAATTTATTATTTGAGGAACAAGATGTGGATTTGGCCTCACATCATCCTATGATTACTCGGTCTAAATCAGGTATTATGAAACCAAACCCACGTTATGCTTTAATGTTGCAATGGCTTCGTTAATTCCACAAGAACCAAAAAATGTAAAAAGTTCTCTTGCTCACTCTGGTTGGAAACATGCTATGTTGGATGAATTTCATGCTTTGATAAAAAATAAAACTCGGAGATTAGTTCCTCATACAGCTGATTTAAATGTTATAGGATGTAAATGGGTTTATAAGGCTAAGCTCAAACATGATGGAACATTAGATAGGTTGAAAGCTCGCCTTGTTGCCAAGGGTTTTCATCAATTAGATGGTATTGATTACACATAAACATTTTCGCCTGTAATTAAGCCTGGAACTATTCGATTAGTTTTATCGGTTGCATTAGTTAGGCAATGGCCTATTCGTCAATTAGATGTTAAAAACGCTTTTTTGCATGGTTTTATTACAGAGGATATATACATGGAACAACCACCTGGAATGATTGATTCGCAAAATCCATCGTATGTATGTAAACTTCAAAAAGCACTTTATGGTTTAAACACAAGCACCACGAGCGTGGTTTGAGAGGCTTAGTACATTTCTAATTAATTATGGTTTTTATTGCAGCCTAGCTGATCCTTCATTTTTTGTTTTGCACTCATTGTCTGGGATTTTAGTTCTTCTTATATATGTTGATGACATGCTTCTTACAGGTTCTTCTTTAGATCTTGTTCAATCATTCATACAGGTTTTAAGCTCGAAATTCTCTATGAAGGATCTTGGTCCTCTACATCACTTCTTGGGCATACAAATTCAACCCACAACCACTAGACTTCATTTGTCTCAAACACCTTATGCTTATTCAATTCTGGAACGAGCACAAATGTTGGACTGTCAGCCTATGCCTACACCTTTGGTTCCAAAGGCTGCTTCTCCTACAGATGATACGCCAGTTGAGGATCCTAAACATTTCAGAGGGATTGTAGGCTCATTACAGTACCTGACACTTACTCAGCCTGATCTCTCTTTTAGTGTTAATTATGTTTCCCAATTCATGCATTCACCCACAGTGTCAAATCTAAAATGTGTTCGTCGTATTTTACGTTATTTAAAGGAAACTATTCACTATGGACTTTCTCTTACAGCAGATACTTCAGTTGCTCTTAGTGCTTTTTCTGATATAGATTGGGCTGGATGTCCTACCACCAGGCATTCCACGACTGGCTATTGCACATTTCTAGGCACCAATATCATTTCTTGGTGTGCGAAGAAACAACATACAGTTGCTCGCTCAAGTACCGAAGCCGAATATCGTGCTATGGCTCACACCGCTGCTGAACTTACTTGTCTCAGCAATATTTTAAACGATCTTCAAGTTTCATTACCACATGCACCTGTTCTTTTTGGAGATAATCTCAGTGCCCTGTACCTCACAGTCAATCCTGTTTTACATGCTCGTAGTAAACATATAGAATTGGACTATCACTATGTAAGGGAACGAGTTGCTCAAGGGGCCCTTATTACGAAACATATTCCGTCTTCTTTGCAACTAGCAGATATATTTACCAAGTCTATGACAAAGGCTCGCCTGACACAATTTCGCAACAAACTATGTCTTCGCATCCGACATAGTTTGAGGGGGAATAATAATTCATGGAGCAATAAGGACGCATCTATCCCTCTGGAGTAATAAGGTTGGTTGTTACAGGTTAGAGCATTGGAGAGATAAGGAATATTTTGTAAATATATCTACGTTTGAATAAGTCTTGTAATACGGTTCCTAAGAGTGATAAGTTTGTTTATGTAGGATAGTTCAGTGATTTACTCATTATTTTTTGGTACTACAGCTGTATTCCATTTCTATTTAAACAGGTTATTATGGCTTATTTATTTATCTGATAGTAACAACGTTTAATAAAATATTCTTTCATTCTTAATTTCTTATGCTATTGCTACTGTTACTACTACTGCTATTACTGCTACTCCTCCTGCTGTCGCCGCTACTACTACTAATACTATTATTATTATTATTTACCATTTTCATACTCAAGATATTATATCAAGGGGAATTTCCCATTGTTATTATTATTAGAAACTACATTGTAGACCACAACATATATTTTTTAAAAGAAAACTTATCCATAGCCAAAATTTGAAATCTGTATTAGAAAATCTTCTCATTTAAGTTTGTATTTCAACTTGTTAATTGAAAAAATGAATTTTGACTGAATTAAAATGAATTTAAAAAAAAAAAAGTGGGAGCGTATTTTATAGGTAATTTACTTTGTAGAGTTGGTAACATGCAATTAGGAATAAAAAAATATTTGTTGGTTTTTATCCTTGAAAATAATTAAGAATTGCTACTTAAATATTTCTAAAACAGTTGGTTTTATAATTTTTTTTAATTTAACTCTAATTATGATTGAAATTCAAATTTTAGAAACGACTTCAGCATCATTAAATAAAAAAGTTTAATTTTTCAGCTTTTTTTTTTATTAAAATCAATGAAAAATAATGTTGTATTCTTGCTTGGTGCTTCTTTATTATTATTATTATTATTAATTCAAATATAGTTATTTAAATTTTTTCAATATTGATATGAGAAAAAAATAAATTCTAAATTGATTATTTAAAAAATGCATTTATTATTAAATTTTATATGCATATATAATTATTTGATTTTGTATTTTCTGAGTTTACAAATCTCACTCATATGCATGCCGCCCGCAATTTCACATCCATATATGAAATAGTCCATGAACAATATATAAATAATAAATTAGGTATCAAATTTACAAGTCAAATCAAGAATTGAACCTCTTCAATGATTTATTAACATTAGTAATTAGATGATTAAATATATACAAAATTTGAATATGGCAATCCAATATAATTGAAAATTCCAATCACTTTTTGTCAAATTAAACTATCTTATTCTATTTTTATAATAATTATCACGGTGTGGTTGCTTGCAAAATGTCTATATATAATATCCAAAATAGGGAGTTTGGTATACTTGTCCATACTAAAATTTTAACTTTATGTAATAATTGCACTTTAGAAATATTGGCAATACTTGCTTATCATGTTTGAATGCAGTCAACATCTATTAAAATGGTAGTTAACAATGCAACTTTCCAAATGTAAATCAATGAGTACATGGGTCAACAAGTAATGAATGAATATGATAATTAATGAGTTTGATAGAAAAATGTTAATTCAAATTCTTAAATTTGGATTAGTTTTATAAACCCTACATCAATTTTTTTTTCATTTATAACAATAATATCCTTATATTTTAATTTATTTTGAAAAAAAAATTAATTTCAATTTCTTCTTATTAAAATTATTAACTCCATTTTCTAATTAACAGATGAATATATGACATTAACATGACACATCATAAAACCATATATCTAAAAATAAAATAAAAAAGAAAAAAATATATTAATGGCGTCTGAACTTTTTATTTTTGCTATTTTGATGTATGAACTTTTTTTGTTCACTTTGGTGACTGAACTTTTTTCATTAGAAATAATTTGATTGCTCTGACTGATTTTTTTTTTTTGCCAATTTTCTATTTGCCGATCGATCGGAGCAACCAAATTATTTCTAATAAAAAAAGTTCAGACGTCAAAATAAAAAAAAAATCATACACTAAAATAGCAAAAATAAAAAAGTTCAGACAAAATTAATATATTTTTATCAATAAAAAAATCACATTGTTTGCCCACACTTGAAATTTCTTAACTTTTAAAAGATCAATTTAATTAGTAATTTTTAAATGTTATTTTCAAATGTCATTTCAAAAATAACTCAAGTAAAAGAGAAATCAATAAAAGTTATAATCAAATCTAGGTATTATATCTAAAACAAAAAAAAATCAATAAATTTTGAATCCATAGTATTCCTATATCCTATTTAATCCATAATTATAGTCTAGTTTATAATTAGTTATCAATATAACTAATTACAAAATAAAATCAAATGTTACAAAATAAAATCTAAAAGTTAGACCTAAACTAAATTAAAATTAAAGGCAACCAAAAGTATAGGATCATATGGTCCATATCCAAATCTTGTATATGCACTATTAAAAGTGCATGGGAAGCTCTTAGACCAAAATGGGCATCTATGACTTGGTGGAAATTAGTGTGGGGAAGCGGCTATATCCCTATGCATTACTTTATCCTATGGCTAACTTTGAGGGGAAAGCTTGCTATGAAACAGAGGCTAGTAAGGTGGGGTATGGTACAAGATGCATTATGTGTATTCTATAATATGTAACAAAAAACAATTGAACATTTTTTTTATTGCCTAGTCAATAATCAAATATGGGGGCAGATCCTCAAAAAATATAAAATTAATAGACCGGGCATAGGATGGAGGCAACTAGTTGGTTCACCAAAAAAGCCATGGGTAAAAGTCTAAATGCTAAAGTTAGAAGATGTAATTTCATGGCTACAATTTATTGGCTGTTGAGGGAGAGAAATAAAGTGATTTTCCAAAATGAGGTGGTGGATAGGCAGAGAGTATGCTTCGAGATTTCCTATTCTATTAAGTGTATTCTCTTGAGTATTGATCTACTAATAGAAACCTACCTATAAATAATGTTTAGAATAATTGGAGTTAATTATTTTTTAAGGGTTGCTGACTGAATAAATGATAGGTTTTGTATTATGGTTTTAAATTGGGAATCCGTCATAGAATCAAAATTGGTCACAATAAAATGAAATCGGACTGAATCAGTATGAAATAGCTTAAATCGGCTACCGCTCCCATGAATGCGCTTGCAATTGTGAAAATTAGATGAATCGAGTAATGAAATTGGTGAAACGAAAAATGAATCGAACCATAATAAAATAAAAAATAAATATTTTTTACAATATATAAATTAATATTATATGTTAAAATTGATCCATAATAATAATAAAGATCGAATTATTATCAAAATTTATTTAGAAATAATGATATAAAAATAATTAAATAGTTTTTAATAATAATTAAACACATGTTATAATTTTTTAAGTAATAACATTACTAAATTAGAAATAACAATAATAATAATCATAATCATAATAATTATTCACTTAATGATTAAAAAAATAAAAAATAATCCAATTCAAACATATATGCTACATAACAAAAATATTAACCTTTTATAATTAGATTAAAAAAACTAATTTACCACCAAAAAGAATGCCGATGAGGATCTTGATTATTTTATTCATTTTCATCATAATTTTGATTTTGGTTATTCTGCCTTGTATGATATGAGTCTAGTTGCTGAAATGCATATCAGAACACATCAAAATTATTTATTGAATTTAAAGTTGCATTACCTTATGGGTTTGAAATATTTTAGTTTAACCAAAATTGTCATTTGGATAATTAGAGTGAAATGTGCTACTTTCAGAGGAGCATTTACCTGAAAAATCTCCAACCCATCCTTGAGGGTGCTGACTCCAATAATTACTCAATCAGTTATAATATGATGATTGATTATAGGGACTCGAAATAAATTCTATTTGATTAAAAGTATCATCATATGTTGAGCTATCATAACTCGTCTTCCCATAATTATACGTAGAGGTATGTTCCACTCCATTGGATTCATTATCATAGAGCATATGTCTTTGAAACTCAGCTAGAGGAGAAACTGGGTTAGTGAAATGAGAATGAAAATTACTATGTTGGTCATATTTATCACCATGACTGGATCGATAATTTTCATATGATTTTCTTGATCTACTATAACCACTATACGTAATTTCACCTAAATTACCACCTTGATCAACACTATCACTATTGTTGTCTTTGTCATCGTCTTTATCATTGTCATTGTCTTCCTCTTCCTCATTCTCATTAGCTTCATCTTCATCCTTATCATTGTCTTCCTTTTTCTTATTGTCATTGTCTTCCTCTTTCTCACTGTCATTGTCTTCCTCTTTGTATATGCCAATATTACTACTGCCACTTCTTTTTTTATGATGGCCTTCATCGGAGTTATAGTTATTGGATTACAACCATGGAGACAACGGATCTAATTCTTCAAAAATATAATCCAAATTTATTGGATTATAATTTTCTAATTTATCCTCTTGAGACTTTCTCATTGTATTTCTTAATTTTAGCTTCATATTATAATGCATATAAATTAGGGAATGCAACTTCTTTTTTTTACTTCAATATATTCCTAGTCTTTGTGTGAATTAAACTAAAAGTGCTTCAATTGTGATCGCAATTTGATGTTGAGGTGGTTTGACTTAAAACTTGAATAGCAATCTTCTGTAATTTTGGAACACATTTCCTATAATTTATCCACCATTTAGATGCATTGGAATATCAAATGAAAAAAAAAATTATTTTATTATATTAACTGAATATATTTAGATACATAAAATAAATTTTGATGATTTAACCTGGAGGTGAAAGGGTGATTGCCTTTTGCACGAGCGAGGCACCAAAAGATCCTTCTTTATCTTGAAATGTGAACATTTACATATCATTGAATAATAATAATTAGTTTATTGGTAAATAGAAATCAAAAATTAAATGTTTAATGCAATCCCAAATAATTATTTTTACTTGTTAGAGAGCTTTGGCTTGTGCTTCTTCATTAGGCTTTAATTTTTTAATCACTTTTGAAACTCTTGTCATTACATCAACATCTTTTGTGACATGATATTCATGATTATATTGATATTGGGATTGAAATAATAACCTAAAATAAAATTTTTCAAAAGAAGTTAGATTTAGATAATGAAAATTTACAGTTAATATAATATATACTAAAAAATGCACAAAATTTATTGATATATGTTAAGTCACTTATCAGCAAAGTGCAAATCGCGATGCAATAGGAAATTATACCTTGAATCAATGATTTTTCAATAATTTCTCCAATACCTGTAATTTTCTTTAATTGCAAGTTTAGTTCAATTGCTTCATAAATAAAACCAATTGTTGGCTTGTTATCACCGTCAACTAATTTCAAAACTTTTAGAAGGAGCTCTTGAACTTTTAATATTTCATTTGAATTAGACCAAATTTTTTTCTCCTCTCTACTTTCATCCAAAATTATATCTCGAATATCGGTAACAATTCTATTGGTCATTCAAACATATGCTTCAAATTTGTTCTTTATCTCACAATGCTCTCTAATGCAATGAAATTTGCAGTAATTCTTGTGATAATGGGTCTTAGAATTTCTCTTTCATTAGTGAATTTTTCATATAATTTATGACCCAATTATTATTGTATATGAACTAGTTGATTTGCTTTGCTTGCTCAATAACTTCACTTTTCAATATTCTCCAAAATTAAATTAATACAGTAAGCACTACAAGCTGTCTAATATAAATGTTTGTATACTCTCATTATCAATTTTCTAGCACATCTAATTGTAACATCATTGTCAATCACAATTTAGACAATTCTATCCTCACCAACTTCTTATATTATTTTCTTCATCAATTTAAAATAATAACGTGCATCCTTTTTCAACACATCAGATGTATTAATTGACTTATGGAAAATAGTGTTGCGATTTGAATATATGAAAAAGTTAATAATGTGCATTCTCGTAGGCCCTATCTAAGTATCACATAATATGGACACACCTTTCTCTTCCCATAGTCCACCAAATGAAGCACTGTACTCCTTAGCCAAACATATGAAAGTTCATATGATGTTGGTAACAGAATATTAGGACCCATCTCATATGCAGTTCATAATAATAGTATCGTCTAAGGGGATGTTGCATTAGTCAGTTTCTCTTTATTTTTCTTGAATCAACTTGTATTTATTGTAGATTGTTTCTTTCTATCTCTTTCTACCTCCAAATCAATCTCAATAGCTCTTAACCTTTTTGTTGGTGTAAACAAATCAGAATATTTATTTTTTGTTGATCCCTTAACTCTGATAGATGTAGAACGTCTCATTGAAGGTTCTAAATTTTATTTTGTACTAGAACCACATGCATCATAATTATTACCTCAACTTCTTCTATATGTATCCATTTCAAGTTGTCACATACTTTCTTATCTTGCATATTCAAACTCAGAGTCATCATTATCATCATCAGCGTCCCCAACATTCATGCACATAATTTCCTCTTCTAAGGCTTATTTTTATGATTTTTTTCTTTTTTTTTTTGCAAAGTTTGTTAGCAATTTTTCATATTTATCCTAATTTCTTTTGACACTTTAGGATAAGCTGAAATATCACCTGATATTCCAGCTAAGTTTTGCTTAAAATGTGTTATCTCATTAGTCACAAATTGTTCACAAAATTTACAATACATTTTCAATCTAGATTGTTTAATTGGAGTGGCAAATCTCCAACGAATATCATCACTCGGCTTCCAATATGTATTGCTTTGTTTTACTTAATTGCATGACATATTTGTTGTACATAAATAAATAAAAAAAATATCAAATGTTAAAAATACAAGTGTATAAATTTATTTTAAAATTTCTAGTCTTAGTAATTGTATTTTCTTTTAAATCATACTGTATAATTAATAATATTTTATAAATTTAAACACATATTCAACTTATATAAAAATTGATTTTTATAAGATATCATGCAAATAAAGTAAAAAATAATTCTAAAACCAATTAACTAAGTCCATATTATTTAATCAATCATGAAAAATTATTTAAATTTAAACACATATTCTACTTATATTAAAATAACTTTAATTTTTTTTTAGAAAATATCATGCAAATAAAACAAAAAAAAATCTAAAACCAATTAACTAAATTCATATCATTTAATAAATCATGAATAATTATTTAAATTATTTAATATTTTATAATTATATTAAAAATAATTATAGAAATTTATTTTCTCAAGATATAGCAAATAAAACAAAAAATATATACAATTTAACTTTCTTAGTTTGCAATAAATAATATTAACTAAATTTTATTTACAAAATAATAATAATAATAACAACATATAATATGATGTTAAACAATAACAAATATTGTGTGGTCCACATTAATCCATTTTTAATTACTTCTAAAGCTTTTTAATATTTCACGTTCTAAATATGAGATATTGTTTTTTCCAAAACTTCTCTCTTCCTACCGGCAACAAATAAAAAAGAACAGACCGGAATGCAACTAATGGATTCTGGTCAAATTTTTTATAGGTTAGCTTAAAAATTGAAAACAAAATATCGAATTGATCCCATTAAAAATAGACCCAATGGTACCGGTCAAGAAAAAAAAAGGTCGGAATAAGCTGAAAGATTGATCAAAAAGTGCCACCGGCTAGCGTGTCCGCCATCCTCTAGCCTCATTCGGTGACTATTCAACTATCCCAAGAATGTCCGTCGACAACACAATCAACTCGGCTGGCGTGTGTAGCTCTTTGATCACCGAAAGTGGGTGGATCAGGGAAATGGGTGAAGTCACTATTTGGTCTCTTTCAAATTTGCAGATAGCTTGCCATGATAGTGATTGGTCAAACTTTTTTTTTTTCTCTCTCCACTAATTGGTCAGATGATTTTTATATACATTTATTATATTATTAATTTATATAAATTCTTCAATAGGTATTAAAGCAGTTGCAGGTAGTAAGCCTTATGGCAAACTCACTTAAACTTATGTAATTATCTAAGGTTTGAACAACAGTTTTGTTGCAAATTATTTTTTCGTTTTCTACTTTATTTTTATTATTTAAATATTTTTATTATTAATTAACTAATTATTTTTTCATTTCAATTTATTTATTGTTTATTTATTTAATAATATTATTCATTAATTGTTTCAATTTCCTTTTCTTCTTCTTCTAGTTTCTTTTTATGCAACAAAACCAGTTTTGCCCAAACCCAATTTTTCAATCTCTTGTTCTTCTTTTCCTGTAAGACCAAAACCACACTTTTTTCTTCTTCTTTTTCTTCAGTTTTTTTTTTTTTTTTTTTTTTTACTTTTGCAAAAACCAATTAACCAAACTACTACATCAAAATATCTTCTTCTTCCTTTCAAAATTGATTCAGCCATAAGCAAAATGTTGCTAATTGATCGATTCAATGATTCAACGATTCTTAGAGGCAATTCATGGTGATTTATAAGTTTTAGAAAATCTCATCTCTAAATCGACTAAAATCATATCGGGACCCTTCAAATCCATTAAATATCTACAGTTCTGATTTTAAATGACCGATATTTAAAATCATGTTTTGTATGGTTACTGGGAATAAGGGCTATGATTGTTTGGTTTTCAATCAACTAGGAGAGGATGGTTCTGCTGGTTTGTTGTGGTCGATTGGAACTAGTTGTAATATGGTAATCTGCTGGCAAATGACATTGAGGAGACATATGGTACTGTTGTTGTTATATCAGAAGTGATTTATTGTTGTGTTAAATGAAATGAGGATGCATCTTTATTGGTGAGGCATATAATCAGCATCTAATGGTGTGGTTTGTTGTAAGCATTATATTCTTTGCTTTTTACTGGTTTGTTGGGATAAATTTCATATTTTGATGCTTGCTGCTATGGTGTTAGTATTCTAGTACGTGGTCAATAAGTGTATTTATGTGAGTTTGATAGGATGCATTTTAGGCAGTGTTTTCAGAACCGGATCGGTCATTGAACCAGTCTCCCTAATGGTTCACGGTCCAACCGGGTTGAAACGGTTGAACCGAGTTTTTAATTTTTTTTATTTTAATATTTTATTAGGAAAATATATTTTTTAAGTGAAAAAAAATAAAATTTTATTTGAAAAAAATAATTTATTTTAAAAAAAATAATTTTTCAACCAGTTTTGACCGGTTCAATTTAAAAACCCGGTTTTTAATCTATTTTGAAAAAATATGAAAACCGAACCGAACTGGCAGCCGGTTTCCAGTTTAACCGGTCCGACCGGCCGGTCCGGTCCTGTTTTAATAACACTGATTTTAGGGGGATGATAATTGGTAATTGAGAGCATTAATGGTCTAGTTGATTGTTTTGGCCACTATTGTTGTGGCTTAGGAAAGTTTATTTTTGTGTATAGTTTTGGGGTTTGTACATATTCTTTCATTTTGCCAATAAAATTGACTTTATTAAAAAAAAAAAAAAAAGAAATGAAGGCAACCACGTACCAAAAAATAAGATAAAGACATCAATCATCAAACATAGTTTTAGCACTTACTGATTTAACAAAAAATATTTATCTAGATTTGAAACTAATAATTTTTTGAAATGTCTTAACTCTTAAAATGCCAATTTAACTAATAATTTTTAAATATTATTTCCAAATGCCATTTCAAAAATAACTCAAGTAAAAGAGAAATCAATAAAAATTACAATCGTATCTAGATATTATATCTAAAACCAAAAAATCAATAAATATTGAATCTATAGTGTTCCTACATCCTATTTAGTCCATAATTATAGTCTAGTTCATAATTAGTTATCAATATAATTGATTACAAGAAATGAAATGTCACAAAATAAAATATAAAAGTTAGACCTAAACTAAATTAAAATTGAAGGCAACCATCCACTAAAAAATAATGTATCGACATCAATCATCAAACATAGTTTTAGTGCATACCAATTTAACAAATAGTTTTAGTGTGTACCAATTTAACAAAAATAAATAAGAAAGCACTAAAATTATTGTCTACTATTATGCTAAAACTATTAAAGCAAAATAATGATATAAACAAAAAGAACAGTCATTGGAGCCATTATCACTTAACAGTTGACCAATATCAACATATCAGCAAGAGAAATAATAATTCAGTATACAATCAACTCAATAAGATAATGAAGAGAAAACTTTAGTTCAAGCTACTCAAGACACCAAAAAATTAACTATACAGCTTGAGTTGTTTATTTCATCACACCAAAGGACTGAGTCATTTATCCTATACAATTCAACAAACCTGTGACAAAAACATCACAAATTCAATGCACAATCATCTCTCAACACCAAAGAAGAGAACAACTACAGCTTAAGCTGCTAAACATACCAATACACTAAATTACACAACTCAAGCCACATCTTCTGGACAACTAAAACAATTCACCAGACCTACAATTCAACACACCAAGCAGAACAACTTCAGTCGCTTATGCAATCAACTCAACATATAATCAATTCAATGCCACTTCTATACAACTTATGTTGAAACTCAAACTCCAACAAACAATAAGAGTAAAAATAAAAAAAATTCAACAATACATTACAAAGTTTCAATACACTCAAAGAATTTCTA
The DNA here is from genome assembly GCA_947685225.1 of Garcia nutans. Classification (NCBI taxonomy): domain Eukaryota; kingdom Viridiplantae; phylum Streptophyta; class Magnoliopsida; order Malpighiales; family Euphorbiaceae; genus Garcia; species Garcia nutans. The sequence goes on from CANTUV010000055.1 coordinate 7,233,627, forward strand.
GCAATTTATCTCAACATCTTATCTAAGTATAACAATCAAAATCAAATTTTCAGTTACATCACAAAATCTTAAGTAACACACTCTTAATTAGAACAATTTCTATCCACTTTATCATATAGTCTCAATCAACACAATCTCAATTAGCTTAAAGAATTTCCTGCAATTTATTTAATAACTAGTTAGATAAATAAAATATACAACAATCTCAATTAACTCCAAGAATTTTCAGCAACTCAACACAAAATCTAAATTAACTAAATAATAGTCTAGCAATCAAATAACGTCAACTCATCACAATTAATTCAGAACCTCAATTGTTACCATTGAGTCATAAAAAATCTTTTACTAAATTATAGTATTTTTAAACCATTGCAATTGCTAAAAAAAGGCACCACAATTGACCCACAATATCCAAAAAAAAAAAAAATACAATATCGCAATTGAATTTAAAAATTATTTTTTAGAGCTAAATTTTTAAAAAAATTATGCACTTGTAGAGCTAAAGAATAAAAAATAAAAATAATAAAAATATATTTTCTAGAGTTAGTTATCATCGTCTTGTAAAAAATATAGTAAACATTTATTTTTCTTTTCTCATTGAAGAGAATATCTTTTATCTCTATTTTAAAAATACATGGTTAATAATTAAGGGAAAATTACAATATATACCATTTTTTAACGTTTTGTTTTAAAAAATAATCAATTGTTTTGATATACTTTAGTATATCAAATGTATATCCTTTTGAAAGTAAAATGTACCTTTAATATATGAAAAATATACTAGATAGATACTTCTAATATGGGTATTTTTAAAATTAAAAGTTGAAAAGTAGTTGTTATTTTTGAGAGAAAAAAAAATATTATTGTTGAAAATAATTTTATTTTTTGGGTGTTTTTGAAGAAATCCCAATAACTAATATTGTTTTTTTTTAAATAATCACATGGCTAAATATTTAAGATTATTGGATTTTTTTATAATCACAATCACATACTTGGATACTTAAAATTATTGAGCCAATTTTATAGGGTTTATAGTTTGAGAAGAGTCAAAATTTTTTTGTTTACTTCAATTATGCAATGTTCCACCACTAATTATCTATAATGCATATTTAATTAATTACTAAAATTTATATATTCAATGCTTTATTCAACTTTTTTCATCTGATTTTTTTATAATCAACAATCTTCAATAAACCAGTGTTGATAATCTTTCATTTTCATTCAATTATCTTCTTCTCTCTACATTTTCCCTTTGGCTCTCCTTTCTCACAATCTCTTTCTCTTGAAATCTTTCTTCATCTTCTCTACGTTTACATCTTCTTTTCACATCTTTTTATCTATTTCACTCAGTCAAATCTGCACTAGCCCTTCTTTAATGGTCATGATTAGTTATTGTAATACATGAAATTATCTAAGGTGTTAGATGAGCGAAGAGGGATCATACCTAAAAATCAAAAGACTGAAGCAAGAAAATAAAAAAATTTGAGACGAACATATGATTTTGAACACACTTGCAATGAATTCCACATCATTTGTGGCGAATCAAAGATGAGACGGTTGCAACAAATAGCGAGATCGGCAACATGTTGATTCGTAGTGGTGAGATGGACGACATGTGAGACTTATAATATGTTCTTGAAATCTAGACTTGAGATTTGTTTCTTAATTACTAAGTTTTTATTATTTTAAAAATATATTTTGAACCACTTTTTAATTTTTTTTCATTCAATGTTGTTTATATATATCCCACTAAATATTAGTTTAATATATTAATGCCATGTCACATGTGTTTACATTATAGTTATGTTAATTTTCATTATTAGAGAGAAGGATATAAGTTTGGTTTAGCTGAAATCTATAAATAATTAAGTAAAAAAATTTTTAAGACTCAATATGTGCCTTCACGAAAATATAAGATATGTCAGCACCAAAAAATTAAGTTGAAAATTTAAAATATGATGATGATAAAATATAAAATTTTAATAAAATTATTTTTTATTAGCATGCCTCCAACTAAAAATTAGGTGAAACTTACTAAAAATAATAACAAAAAATATTTATATTTAAAATTTTATTAAAATAGAAATAAAATTTTTATTTTTGTTCTAGGTAAAAAGAGAATGAAAAGAAAAAAAAACATTAATTGTTTTGCAACAAATACAATGAAAAAGAAAGAGGAAAATAAAATTGTATATTTGAATTTTGATTTGGGAATCTCAACTTAAAAAAATATTAACATGACTAATTAAATTTATTTTCACTTTTGATTGCAAAATTGAAATCATTTTTTATTTATAACTGAAATATATAAAATAAAAAATATTATAATTAAAATTGAAAGAAATTTATTTTTTTATATTAATTTATTCAATAGTGTAACTAGGGGTGGACGTTTGGTTGGTTGGTTAATTAAATGAGCAAACCAAAAATTTTAAACGCTTAATTTTTTTATCTAACCGACCGAATTTTAATTTCGGTCAGTTCGGTTAATTATCCACTTAACCGAATATGTTGGCATATTTTTTTTTTCAATGAATGTCATGATGCCAAATCAATAAATTCTAAAATAGTTAAGAATAAATTAACTACTTTTTTTGTTGGGTCAGTAAGAATAAATTAATTATTTATATATTATATATCACTGAAGAAATTGTGTAGTATATATTATTGAAGGAGTTAAAAAAGGACAAATTACATATCACATAAATCAAGTTATGATAATAATTAATTACATATATGATAGAAAAATATTTATAAAAAATTTATTAATTATAAATTAAATAGAAGTATGCAATAATAATAAATTAACTATTTATATATTATATGTTATTGAAAAAATTGTGCAGTATATATTATTGAAGGAATTATGTAGTTTATATCATTGAAGAAATTAAAAAAAAAATAAATTATATGTCAAATAAATCAAGTTATAATAATAATTAATTATATATATGATAGAAAATTATTTATAAAAATTTTATTAATTATAAATTAAATAGAAATATGTAATAATTTATTAGAAAAAGTATATAATTGTAGAAATTATATAGAGGCATGTAATAATTTATTAAAAAAAAGTATGTAATAGTAGAAAAAGACCTAAAGCTCAATAGAAATATTAAGTGTATATTATAATTTTTTATGGGTATACCATAATTATTTATATATTTGCCATAATTTTTTTATGAGTATACCATAATTATTTATGGGTTTACCATAATTTTTTTAAAAAATTTTTGATATCTAAATAACGCATAATATTTAGAAAGTTAAATAGGTTTAGGGTTTACTATTTAATTTTTAAAAATTTTTAATATATAAATATATATAATTTTAGCAATGTATAATATTATAATTATATTTAATTTAAATATATTAATTTTAAAATATGATTAATTTAATTTTGGGTTTAAAAGTATTAGATCATATTTTTTAACCAAAGTTTTCAAATATATATATATATGTATAGACATATAATAAAATTAAGTAATTTTTAATGAAGTAAATTTTATTTTTTTTTTCTAAATAATATATCATGCTAAGTTCTAGTCTCTTTTTTATCTTTCATTTTAATTAAATTATTAATTAATAAAGACCCACAACATAAGAATCTAGAGATGCACTAAATAAATCTATAATTAAAAAAAGTGTAGCTTATAGATAGATGTACATGTTATTTGAGTTGGCATTTAATATTGTGCCTCCAGGTTTATCACCATATATTTTAGGTCCTGTTTGACTGAAATTTCATATCTTGAAGCATAATTAAAATAGAATCAAGCAAAATTGAAATTAAAATGATTTAAAAATTTAGATAGAATTGATTAGAAAAATAAAAATATTTATTATATTTTAATTTAAAATTTCAAAAAAATTAATTTTAATTAACATATATATCTTTGATTGGTTTAAAAGAATTTATAAATGAAAAATTAAAAAAATTTATGAAAAATTCACTAAGAATAAACCCATAAATAATTATAACAAATCAATAAATAATTATGGCATACCCATAAAAAATTACGATATATACATAAATTCTTATGATACACCCATAAATAATTATGACATATTTATAAAAAATTATGACATATACATTAATCGGTTAACGATTAATCGACCGATAAAAGTTGGTTAACAGTTAACCAAACCAAAAATCGATTTTATGTAAATTTATAACCGAAACAGACTATATATAGTCATGGTCGGTTAATAAAATTTTGCCCACCCAAGTTCAACTAAGCTTAGCTGCAAAAAAACTAATTTTTTAAAGTTAATATTTAAGGTTATATACTACATTAGGCAATTTAATATTGTTAATATAAAATCTAAAATTATTGTCGAAAATACAAACCTTCTTTTATGAAAAAAATTTATAGACTCTAAAATTTACAAAAAAAGATGAACCTATATGATAATTTTTAATATATTTTGTATATATAAAATATATAAATGAGAAAATATAAAATATAATAATAATTTAAGTTATTTTTTATAATTATACTATTAATAATATTTGTATTGAGTCTCTCTCTAAGTAGAGTTTTGTTTTACCCTAAGTGGCCTTTCTACTCTTTTGCCCTTTCTTCCTTTTCAACCTTATTGCTTTTTTGATTCAAATGGTAATCTATAGTTTTTTAGAGTTGGATATATCCTTGTCTCTCTTTATTGACCTCTATTCATTTGCTCCTGTAAGAAGACTTTTTCCTTTCTAATAAAAAACATACAAAAGTCCTACTGTCAGTTGATACCCATCGCTTTTAACACTTTTCCTCACCTACCAACCCAACACATTATCCTTATGGATCCATCAATAGATGACCTAAAGAAAATTATTGCAAAATCGAATTATCTTACATGTATGAACATAACATTAGATTTAAAGCTAAATCCAAACCAAACTCTAAATATGAATAAAGTAATTTTAGTGGGGAAGGTACTTTCCTCAAGACTCTTTAATGCAAGTAAAATTAAATCCATCCTAGATAAGGTCTAGGAAATTCCCAAGTGATTTGAAATATTCAAGAAGGACTGGAGCCTTTTTGTCTTTTAGTTTAATGAAGTTTAAGATGCAAAAAGGTTATTAGAGGAAGCATCATGGTATATATGAAAATCATTGCCTATTTTGCAAGAATAGGATCTTAATCTAACAATTGAGAAGCTAAACTTCTTAAAAACTCCCTTATAGATGCATCTATAAAACCTCCCTACTAACATGATAACTCTTAAGAATGCACATAAAGTCGAAGGTATATATAGAGAGTTAATAATGATGGATCAGGACTCATAAAAGGTGTATTGGAGTAACTTCTTTTGTATTAGGGTGTCAGTGTGTGTTGAAAAGCTCTACTAACTGGATTTCGTCATAAAGGCTCTTAAACAACCTTGGAGTGGATCACTATAAGATATGAGAAGTTAGGAGATTTCTGCTTCACTTGTGAAATAATTAGTCATGTTTTTAAATTCTATGTAAAGAAACCCCAATAAAAAAGGCTTAGTGATTATTCATTTACCCTATGGCCTAGGTTTAAGATTTGTATGAGCAGGGACATCCAATTCTAAGTAAAAAATGAATCCTTTGAATGATTTTGGTAAAGGTTTTTCGATCAAAAGTAGTCATTTGGATTTCATGATGCCTGCTTCATTATTTAGTAAAAAATTTACTTTTGGTTGGAGGTGTGAAGTTTTAATACAAGCTCATGATGACTTTATCAATATCCCTCAGAATTCGAAGATAGATAAAAGCACATGGGTTTCTCTGCTGGAAAATGCTATAGGAAATATGGATGATGGTATTGTTTTGGGAGACACAAAAGGCTCTTAAGAGTCTAAAATGTCATCTTAATAACCAGCATTTAATGAAGAGGAAGAGGAGTCTTTGAATCAACCATATCAACAACTGAATCATCCTTTAATGGGCCTTATTATTACATATCATCGACAATTGGATACTATAATTGCAGCCTTGGAGATGGATACTAATCTTGATGAATCTTGTGCCTAAGTATCATAGCTCATTATACAAACATTGATTCTAATTTATTACTTCAAAAGTAATCAGACCCACTATAATGAATCATTATTTGCTAAAAAACCCATAGTGGAAAGCACTAATTAGTTGATTAATGACACAATAAGAGTACATACTGGGCGTCGTTGGAAATGAAAAGGTCTTTAGAAACTAGAAATTCTATAGTGGAACCACACCCAAATTAGGAGCATGAAGGGGAATGAGTTATACTCTCTCTTTAAAAGCTGGGATCGAGCAAAGAGTATTTGGGACTAGATGAGAATTCTTAGAATTTGGCTCATTCAACCAAGATCTCAAAGAAATGGAAATCTTTAGCCAGCCAAAAAGGGATAAAGACAGTATAACACAAGTGGATAACTCTTTTAAAAGTTTTGGTGTCATACCAAAAGCTACCCAACAACCATGATTTCACTATGCTAGAATTGTTAAGTTTTGAGCGGGCCTTGACAATTAGGAGCATAAAGGAAAACATTTTTAAATAACACCTAAAATTTATTTTCCTACAAAAAAAAAAGCGCAACAGAAGTATATGGAATACCAAAGAAGGAAGTTGAGATATTATTTTGCAAAATATGTTGCGCCAAGAGGTTTTGTAGGGGATTATCACCTTGGTGGATGGACAATTGGTTGGTTTAATTGATCAATAAGTCCTCTAACTTCATCCAATATTAGTATTTATGATCCATACTATAATTATTTTGTTACTATATTCATATAAGGTTGCCTTTATAATAGTGAAATGAAGGAGCTCCTTGATTGTTTGTCGAAACTTGATCATGATGATTTTGTTCCTAGGGTGATTATAGGAGATTATAATCTATTTTGATATAGCCATTAGAAGAGGAGGGGTGACTTACCAAATTGGGGCTTAAATAAAATCTTTGACCACTAGATAAATAAGCACATACTATAGACTTAATCTTTAAAGGACCTATCTTTCCTTGGACAAATGGGCATGATGGGAGTATGAATATCCAGTAGAGGCTAAATAGAGGTTTTTCAAACTATAAATGGAGAACCTTATATGCAAATTTTTTAATATTTCATGCCAATTTCTTAGGCTCTGACACAAGCCATTAATTTTAGCATTTCGACCTCTCAAATGTTCTCAAAAGAGGAGCCTTAAATTCAAACTTAATTGGTTAGAAAGAAAGGAGTGTGGAGAGATAATGAAGAAACTTGGTCAATCATTTGGTGCAGATAACTTGGAAGATGTTTTTTATAAGCTCTGACTTACTACCTAAAAATTGAAGAAATGGAACTGGGTTAACAATCTAAATGCTCTTAAACATATTAAAGAGATCAAGCAGACACTAGAAGAGATTAATTCTAGTCTTGGTACTAATGAAATACAAGTGGAAGGAAAAGATTTCCTAGATGAATTAAATATGCTATGGAAAATAAAAGAATAATTTTGGTTCCAACAATTAAGGTTTAAATGGTTAGAAGCTGGTAACAGAAATGCGAAGTTCTTCCATATGACTACTCTTCACATAGACATGTATGGCCACTAGCTAGAGAGAGTAACTTGAATCAAGAAGAAACTCCTCCTTTTCCATATGACTATTCTCCACATAGACATGTGAATACTATATTAAAGTTAAGAGACCATGATTGTCACTGGGTAGAGAGAGTCACTGACGATAATGAAGAAACTTGGTTCTAATCATTTGGTACAGATAATTTGGAAGATGCTTTTTATATGCTCATACTTCTTGCCTAAAAATTGAAGAAATGTACTAGGTTAGCAATCTAAATGCTCAGAAACATATAAAAGAGATCAGGTAGAGACTATAAGAAATCAATTCCAACCCTTGTACTTATGAAATACAAGTGGAAGGAAAAGAGCTCTTAGGGGAATTAAATATGCTATGGAAAACGGTGGAATGATTTTGGTTCCAACAATTAAGGTTTAAATGGTTATAAGTCGATGATAGAAATAAGAGGTTCTTCCACATGAATACTTCTCTCATAAATATGTGAACACTATATTGACTTTAACAGACCATGATGGTCACTAGGTAGAGAGAGTAACTAGAATTAAGGAAGTGAAATATGAGCTTTTCAAGAAGTTCTATATTAATAGAAATACAAGTCTGAGGGATGATGTGACTAATTTAATTCCTATTATTATGTCTACTCATTATAATGACATTATCCAACTATTCTTTCTGATTGTGAATGAAATTTGTTGTTTTTAATTTAGAAGCATATAAGCTCCATATCCTGATGGCTTCCCTAGTTTTTCTATCAACACCTATGGGATAATGTTTATAAACAATAATGAAACGAATATTGTGCTAATCCCTAAGGTAACTACCTTTGAATCTATATCTCAATTTAGACCCATTGACTATCACAATTTTGCTTATAAGATCATTCTAAAATTCTGGTAAACATAATTAAACCTTTACTTTATGAATTTATTAGTGACTTTTAAGGAGCCTTTATACTAGGTCGAATTATTTATGATAATGTTCTCGTGGCTCATGAAATTTTCCATAAATTGAATTCTAAATCTTTTGGAGGTAGATGGCAGATGGCTATCAAACTTGATATGAATAAAGCTTATGATATGGTTCAGTGGGGTTTTCTAGAATCAGTTCTAAAGGTTGTGGGCTTTGACAATAAGGTTATGAATCTTCTCATGCAATGCATTTCCATGGTGTCATATAATATTTTGTTGAATGATTCCTAATAGTTTCCTTTAATCCTTCATGAGGGTTGAGACAAAGGGACCCCTTCTCTCCCCATTTATTCCTATTTGCTAAAAATTCTCTATCTATTCTTTTAAATGATACTTTAAATAATAATCACATTCACGTCTTCTCAATTAGAAAGGAGAGCTCATAAAATCACACACTTATTATATGCAGATGACACTCTCATATGTGGTAGGGCTTCTTTACAAGAGGCAACTATGTTTAAAAATATTTTATCCATATACAACTTAGCCTTGAGCCAATCAATTAATCTTGACAAGTCAAGTATAGTCTCTAGCAGAAATATTCCAGCAGACCTTAGAACCTCTAATATTGATCTTATAGGTATCAAAGAAATGAGAGGTAGAGATTTATATTTGGGGGTGCCTTCTTCCTAGGGAAGATTTAAACTTAGGCTTTTAACGTTTTAAAAAAGATAGTGTCTTTGTTATAGTCTAATCATGGAAACACAATTTCTTGTCTTTCTTGGGTAGAGAGGTGTTGATTAAAGTTGTCTTAATAACAATTCCAACCCATGTTATGTCTCGTTTCAAACTTCCTATTGAGCTTTTTAGGAAGCTGAAATAGATAATTTCTTCTTTTGGTGGAAAACAAACTTTTAAATATAAGGGAGTTGTTTGGAGAAAATGGGAGGTATTAGCTAGATCAAAATTAAAGGACAGTTTGGTTTTAGAGATTTTGAGTTTTTCAATATAGCTTTTATTGCTAAATAATAATAGAAGTTAATTCAAAAGCCTAAAAGTCTCTGGAGAAAAGCATTTATTTTTCTAATTGTGAGTTCTTGAAAGATAGATTGAAAAGCAACAACCCTTCTTGGGGGTAGGGAAGAATGGAGGCAATTAGGGCTTCAATTCAGAGGGGTTTTGGATGCATTTTAGGAATGGTAAGAATATTTGTATTTTGACAGATCCTTGGTTTCCAGGCCTACCAAATTTTAGGGTCTCATCTAGTAATCCTACCAATTCTAAACTACTCACAAGGAAATTGGAATACTCAACTTATATCTTCTCTTTTTTACATATAGAGAAACTAAGACTACAATTGATATTCCTTTAAACATAGGAGAGAAACCTAACAAAATTGTGTGGGACCCTAACAAATATGGAATACTTTCTGTTAAGTCTGTATATCAGTTTTTATGTAAATCTAAAATTAGCTCTAATAATGGTGTAGACATTTATTCCTCTCATAGGTGTCCAGTTTGGCACTCTATCTAAAAATTTAAAGTTCCACCAAAACTACAATGTCTTTTACGGAGACTAAGTGCTAATATTATTCCAGCTCTAGAATATCTGTGTAAAAGAAACATTAGTAATAATAATATATGTTTTACTTGCAACAAAGTTGAAGAAGCCAAAATGCATATATGCTCTTTCAATGTGACCACGCTGGAGCATCTACGTTCATGTCAAATCTAAGTTTAAATCCTCTAGCACATAATCAATATGGTTTCTTCTCTCGGTGGCATGAGCTTATCTGCTATAACAATATTATTGCTAAATCCATTTTTTTTTTGCTAAAGTTGGTTGCTTTTATTGGAGCTTTGGAAGACAAGAAATGAAGCTCTCTTTCAATATAATAAACCTATTCCTCTCTATATTGCTCAAAGAGCTCTCAACAAGTGGAAATGAAGCCTTATGGAAACCTCCTCTATCATGTTGGATCAAGTTTAATACATACACTATGTTTTCTCAAAAATTGAAATAGGCAGGAGTTGCTTTTATTGCAAGGAATTCTAAAGGCATAATAATAGATGTAGTGGCCTGTTTTATATTTTTCTCTCCTATCTAAAATAAGGCCCACGTTGCTTATCATGTTATAAAGAGCTACCACTTTTGGCTTTTTTTTTTAATCGGATAATGCTATGCTCATCAATATCATCAACCTACAAGAACAGAGCCCTTTGGAGATTGAAGCAATCATTTTGAAAATCAGAGGTTTCATAAACTATTTTAATGGATGTTTGTTTTCTTTTGCTAATAGAGCTAATAACCAACCAGCATATTGGCTTGCTTCTATTATTGCAAAAAACTCTCTGAACCCAAATTGAGTTATAATTGCCCATATCATTTGGATATGTTGCTTTGACATAATAGATGTTTTTAATGAAATTTTTCTTTTACAGTTCAAAAAAAATGTGTTAATTGAATAACTATGCTAATTAAATATGGGACTACAAAAATATTGAATCTATCTCCTGAAATAAATCATACAATTAAAGAACTTCAGCATTATTAAAGTTACCTAAATTTGCTGTTAGCAACCATAATATTTTTCTCATAAAATTTACATAATTTATAATTATCGAATAAATAAAAATATAATATATAAATTTTGAAAATCGTTAATATATAATCTATTTTATTATATAATTTATTTTATTCAATATAAAAAATATTCATTTATTGCCATTTACATTAATTTTAACAACAATTTTTCATCATATTATATTATATATTAGTTTCTAACAGTAATATTGACTTATCACTAAAAATTTTAATTTTTAGTTTCAATTTAATTCATTTATTTTGGATTGAATTAAAAATTGTTGATAACATAACCTCTTTGTATTAACTCTGCAGAAAGTTGGTAACTATTTTCAATTCTCATAGTAATTGTTGACTCTTACGTGTCATAAAAATCATTTTTTATATCAAATATGTTTTACAGGTGGCATATTTAAATTAAAAAAAAAAAACCCGTAAAAGAAATAGACCTCTGCATAAATATTTAATAGAAAAATAATAAAAGAGTATATCCGATTATCCGACGACGGAACGGACCATTTCATTAGTCTTAGCACACTTCGGATATATATTAAAAACTTCTCTCAGTTACACGTGACTATAACACCTTTAATTTACAATTATTTTTAATATACACTAGTTGGAATTTATTATTTTTAAATATTTATTTAATAATACGTTAATATTATAAAATTAACTATATTGATTAATAAAATTATGTATATATACAAATTAGATAGTCAATGGTGTAGCCAAAAATTTTATGGAGTTAGATCAAAATTAAAGCAATAAAAAATGACCTATCTAAGATAAAATAATAAAAAATTATCTTAATAATATATAAAAAAAATACTCTCAAATTTACAATTATCCTCTATAAATTTTTATATTTTGAAATTATTAAAATAAAAAATGGATAGATATAACTCAATTTTTAGACTATAAATTAATATTTTTCTTGAACTATAAATTATTTATTAATTTTAGGCTTATTTTTATTGAAAAAATTTAATTTTTTTAGTATGATCAATTTATATATTATAATGAGATCAATTCTATATATATATATACATATATATACATATTAAGAAATTGAGTGGGGTCAATAGACCTCACTCATTACACATTAACTATGTATCTGCAGATAATATTGTTATATTATTATTTAATAGCATAACTATTATTTAATAATAGATTCACAAGTATAATATATTGTATACTTGATATTTCAATAGGTTCATAAATTCTATATTAATTTTATGAAATCATTATACAATTTTTTTTTATGAATCTATATATTAAGATATTATATATTTATTATTCAAATGTGTAACATTTTACTATTTAAATATTTTTATTTTAATATAATCTTTATATTAATTAAATAATTATGTAAATTTTATTGTAATATTATAAATATTAAAATTATATTTATTTAATTTATTCCAATGAGTCATATTTGATATTTTATACAAGTATATGGTAAATTTACAAGGTTATTCATATGAAAAAAAGAAAAAAAAAGGAAAAGAAAGAATTTGCAAGATTATTGATTACAAAATGATGAATTAGTTGTAATTTAGTAAGATTAGTAAGAGTAATCATATCAAGGATCACAGTCAGTGCAATTCAATATTCATATAGGAAAAAAATCGTTTATTTTTAAAACAAAAATCGAATATCCGAACTCTTTAAGTTCTTAGAGTTGGATTTGTTTCTTTTCTCTATGGACCGACAGATTGATTTGAAGTACGGCTTTCGGATAATAGAATTAATTTTTGCATTTCACAAGACAGGAATATTCTTATTATCGCAGTATAGTGGAGAGTAGAATATTTTCTCTTTTCATTGTCCAATTTAGACAGCCGCATTTTGATTGGTGTTGGGTAAGACTTGTTTTTCCAGTTATAAAAAAAAAGAAAAGAAAAGAAATTTTTGATCCTTAAAGTCAGGTCTCCAAGAAATTCATAAGCAAGTTCATTTCAAAAGGGTAAAAAAAAACACACAATGTATTTAATTAATTTAATCCTTGTATTCATTTTTATGCTCTAAATATGAACGTTAACTGTGAAATAAAAAAAAATTTATCAATGGAGCACTAAATTTTTTAAAAAAAAATTATAGACAAGTTTATTATAAAATTAAATATTTAATATTATAGTAATTTAATAATTAATTTATATTGTTAGATTAATTACGCTTAAAAAATAATAATTATATTCTAAAATTTTGCATATTTCAAAAATTTTGTATAATACCCTTATTTTCTATTTTTTAAAAAATATTTTTCTCCACTAATATATCAAGCAGTTAATTATTTATGTATATATGAATTTTGATAAAAAAATTTATAAATTAAAATAAAATTTATTTAAATTTATATATATAATTTATTTAAATTTAAATATATAAATGAATATATATAGATTTATATATATATATATATAATTAATGTGTATATATATTTTTATATATGTGGCTAAGGGCGTCCAGAGCCCCTGGACGCCATCCACCACTGGTAATATATATATATAAATTGGTAGTTGAAGTCTTAAATAATCTTGAAAATTGTGAATTTCAAATTTAAGTGAAAGCAAAATTAATAATAATAAACAAAAATATCTCATATCATCTGCAGATGTCTCAGTAGATAAAATATTAAGTATATCTGCGGATAAATTAATGGAAGCTCAAGGTTTTCATGCCCCCTTGGAGGAGAAACTATTCAAAACCTCGCTGCTCCAACTAAGGTTTCCTAGTTGCTGTGGCAAGCCTATATCTTGATGAATTGTGAATTTGTTAGCCAATATTTTCATGAAATGTGGATTTGTTTTTATTTAAGAGAATAAAAAACTTTTTTATGCAGCAATTTTAGGTGATTTGAGATTCCAAATAAGAATTTGTATGGACTTAAAAATTTGTTAGAAAGAATTTTTAGATCTTTTTTTCAATATTATTATTACTAGAAGTATTTTTTTTAAAAATGGAAATGGGAAAATGATACTCATTTTCACCCTTCATGAGAAATATACCTTATTGGGCTGCCATCCCTAATCCTCATTTTGTTATGTTGTTGTCCGTAAAATAGCTAGGTTTATCTCGTCATCCTCTTTTCTTTTATCTGTCAATTAAAATACTAATAAAAAATTAACGTGACGCATGATATGGTGTCACATCAGCTTAAAAAATGAGTTTGATAAATGATATGGCAAATTATATAATTTATCATATCGTTTTAGGAGCTGATGTGGTGCCACGTCAACTTTGTAAAAGAATTTTTTTAAAATTTACTTAAAATCAATAAAAGTACTTGCACCTCTAACTTTAAAAATAAATACTCATTCGTTCAAGCTTCATATCACTTTATATAAAAAAAAATTAATTTATTTATATTTTAACAATAATTTTTTAGAAAATTATAAATTATAAAATAATTATATTTAATAATTAAATAAAATTTATTAATTAGATTAATAAATCTATGAGTAAATTATTAAAAAGATCTAATTTTTAAAAAAATTTTATTTACAAATAATCTAATTTTTTTTTCAAAAAATTGCAAATAATCTAAATTATTTTTTCATTTTTTTACATTTAAATAATTACAATGCAAAATGAAAATAATAATGAAAATATTAATTATTAAACTTAATTGAATAATTCACTTAAATAATGAATAATTAGACTTTAGATTATAATAATTAATAATTATATAAAAAGCAATCTACTTTGCAAAAAAACTTTAAATTGTTTGTAAATAAAAAATTATAAAAAAATAATTTTAGAATTAAATAATTATAAAAATTGAATATTTTTAATAATTCACTAATAGATTTATTAAACTAATCAATAAATTTTATTTAAATTAACTTCGTTTAAATAAAATAAGATGTAACTTGGATGGTTGGATACTTTTTTTTTAAGTTGGAGGTGCAAGGACACCTCCATTAATTTTAAGTGAATTTTAAGAAATTCGTTTATGGAGTTGACGTGGTGCACGATATGGCTCCACATCAACTACTAAAATGATTTAGTAAATCCAATAATTTTTCAAAATAACTTAGTAAATCAAATAATTTGTCAAATCATTTGTATCATATCATGTGCTACATCAGCTTTCTATATTAGTGTTCTGGATGACAGACAGAGAAAAAGACGACGACGAGACAAACTTAGCTGCATTAAGGACGAAAACGTGACAAAATGAAGATTTGGGATTATGACGTGATAATGAGTATTTCTCAGAGAAGATAAATGTAATTTATCTGAATAAAAATATTTTAACCAATATAACATCATTGAGGAAAAGGAAAATTAATTTACTCATTATATTATTATTATCAATATCCTAAGACTATATAATATATATATATATACCCAAAATTGAAAATTTTAAATTATATAAATGATATAATTTTTAAAAATTAAAAAAATGTTTAAAATTATAATTTTCATGCTTAAAAATGATTGAATGTAAATAATATTAAAAAATAAATATTGAATTATGTCAATTATCTAAATTTTAATTAATCTTATTAATATCTAAAAGAACACTCCAACTATGAAAATTAATATGAGAGTTTGAATTTATATTGTGATTTGAGCAAGAGAAATAAAAAATATATTTTTATAATATAATTTATTATTTACTATTTTATTAAATTTTATAAATATTAATCTTATTATCAAGGTCAACAAATTAAATTAATATTCTGCAAATTGTGGGTGGATAGATTGTGGGGCAATTTATGGTAGTCCCGTCCAATAGTTATGAGACAATTTATTTTTTTTCCATAAATTGTGGGTGGATAGATTCAAGAAGTTGATGTAGAATTTGTAGAAAGACATTATGATCATTTAAATGAGGTAACTATCTGATAAAGATTAATTTGTAGTAGTATTTTCATTTTTTTACTGGATGAGACTACCACATCAGCCTCATGATATGGTAATCTCGTCCTCTGTAATAATTTCTCAACAAATAAATTTCCAATTGGTGTCAATTAGCCATGTTTTAAGGGATTGTTTATTCTTGAAATCTGTATGAAATATGTTATTGGGTATCCATTGACAAGATTCTTTCTTCTCCATGGATTTTGAAAACTAGCTTCTTCATAACCTTCGTAAGGAGGAGAAAGGGGTTGCTTAAGAAAATGGCAAGATTGTGTTTGGGATTACTTGTTGGGTTTTGTGGAAAACCAGAAATGAAGCTATTTTTGAACACTCTCACAAGAGTGTTGCTTCCACCATCTTTGAGATTAAATGTAGAGTGATGAATATTTTACTTGGCCAGACAAGAAAAGTCCTTATTTGGGCTGCAGAGTAACAACAAAAGATAAGGTCTTCATTGGATGGAGATTACCACCTTTGGAATGGCTCAAACTTAATTCAGATGGAGCCATAAGAGATGACAAAGTTGCTTGGGTACTAGGTTATGTGATGAACATAGATTACTGCTCAATAACTCAAGTAGAACTTTGGGGTGTTTATCAAGGTCTTCTGTTTGCTTGGCAAAATGGTTTTAGGAGGTTGAAAGTTGAGGTTGATAGTAAAATTGTCATTCAACTCTTATTGGCAAATACAATAGTCAAACGCAAGAATGCATGTCTTGTTCACAAAGTCAGAGACCAGCTGGCTAAGGACTAGATAGTTGAAGTGCAACATATGAATAGAGAGGCCAACAAATTAGCTGAACACCTGGTGTCAGTGGCTATGAGCTTTCCAATGGGCTCCCATGAACCGACTAGTCTGCCTAATAATGAAGCTGCTTATTGGATTCACCATGATTTGCTGGGTATACCCTATCCAAGGAGTGTGAATATTTAGGCTCCAGTATGTTTTCTTCTCATTTGTAATAAAAAAATAAATTTCTAAATAAAAAATTTTAATTTATCTTTATTAAACTATTTTGTATTTCTCTCTTATTCAAATCACAATACAAAATCTCAAATCCATTTTTATAGTTGAAATAACTTCATACGCAATAATAAGATTAATTAAAATTTAGATAATAATTTTAAAAAAAGATCGTATTTACTAACATAATTCAATAATTATTTTTAATGATTTTTTTACATTTAATCACATAAAAATATGTAAATTGAAACTTTAAATATTTTTATATTTTTTAAAATTATATCAATTATATAGTTTATATTTAAATTTTTAGTTTTGAATATATTTTTTATTTAGTCTTAACATACTAATAATAATAATAACAATTATAATAAAATAATATTGAGAAAAAAAGTCTAAATCTTTAGCGGCCCAAAACATCTACCGTGTAGAAAATTTTTATTTTCCTTTACAAAAAACAATTGAGATTTCATAATATTATTGATTTGCCACTCAAACAAGGATTTTTAGTTAAGAGTGGTGGTGATATAGTATAATTTCTCCCCTTCAAGGGTTGATTAACTGAATGTTTTTACTATTTTAATTTTTTTATAAAAATATTTAAGTATATTTAATTATATTAATAATTAAACAATACAAGTTTTTTAATGAAAATGAAATATTTTTAAGAAAATAATTAATTAAATTTTTATTTAATTTACTATAATATTCTTAATTAAAATTTGAATAAAAAATGTATATGAGTGTAAGTCTTATTATATCTTGAACCTAAAAACGATTACAAATTAATTATATCTTTAACCGTCTAAAGCATTCACATTTCCTTTTTAATTTATTTCTTAAATTAATATTTATATATATATATATATATGCTATTGCCGATCAATCGGATCAATCAGAGAACAGGAGAGGGGAAGAGAGAGAAAGATAGTCGTTATGGACAAATTATTTCTACTATCTTAGAACACAATATACAACGGTTGGGTGATGACACCGCTTCGTGCAACCACTTTTGTAAACTCTAGTAAAGTAAAAATAGCTAAAAGGACAAGGAATGACTATGCACACGTAGGACAATATTCTCCAATGTTTGCGAGGTTTTGAAACTCATTTTGGACGAATTTGGCCTTCTATCACCAGTAACGGACCCAAAACATTAGTAGGGGGCAAAATTCAGTAGCTGGATGTTGGTTGGTCGTTGGTCGGCTAGCCTCCTATTGCTGAGCTGCCTCTCCTCTCCTCTATCTTCTTCAACCTCTCACACGCGTAGGCACATAGCCTTCCACCTCCCCCTTGTCTGCGAATGCAGCAAGCCCACCAATGGCCAAGAAGAGAAGTACCCCCCACTCTATTGGACGTCGATAGGGGGTCGTTTGCCCCTCGACCCCTCTAAGTCCATTCTTGTCCATCACAATGATTAAGGTAACAAGTGGCCTAGGTGAGTCGATATAGATGAAGTATTTTATGAAGAGTCGAAAATAAATTAGGAACTAAATTGGAGTGATGATCTTGAGAT
This sequence comes from Garcia nutans, assembly GCA_947685225.1. Classification (NCBI taxonomy): domain Eukaryota; kingdom Viridiplantae; phylum Streptophyta; class Magnoliopsida; order Malpighiales; family Euphorbiaceae; genus Garcia; species Garcia nutans. The sequence goes on from CANTUV010000055.1 coordinate 7,251,999, forward strand.
CTTCAAAAGATGATGGTCCCATTTGTGTTGGCCTAGGTTTAGAATATTGTCTTGAACATGCATGGTGAATATGTTGTAGCAAAATGCTAAGTTTGGACTTACCAAGAATTTTCCAATGCCTAAATTAGTCAATTGATTCTTTAATATTCTCAAGGAAAAAGATGATCAACCTTAAGCTTTTTATCTGGTTACTTAGTAGTATAGAAAATAAAAAAGGAAATAAAGAGAAAAAAAAGAAAAGAAAAGAAAGCAAGAGAAGAGAACTAATATTTCCTTCCCATTATTTGGTTATCTAATTAAAACAAAAAAGAAAGTAAAGTTTATAAAATTCATTTTTTACTATTATATATACTCCCATCATTTTAAGTTGATAAAAGATAAATTAGTAACTTCTTAGACCATGCCTTTTTATTTGTTTTTATTTTCCTTATTTTCTCTCCAAATTGATATAAAAAGGTTGGATAATTAAAGGGAAAATAGAGTAAGTTATTTATATTATTTTTTCTTTTTTTCTTTTGTTAGAAAATCTTGTGTTTTAAAATGTGCAAATTAGGAATTAATCTATGAATAAAAAAATTAAGGAGAAGAATAAGAGAAGTAATCATACAAGGCACAAAGATTTATATGGTTCGACAATTTGTCTACGTCTACGGGAGTCTTCTTGCTTTATTTGGTAGAAAGAGAGTACAATTGATATTTTTCTTTTTTCTCTTAATGTATTATATTTATTATCTAGGATGCTCCATATATAGTATTTATGTATCCTAGATATATAAGAAAACCCTTTTCTTATTCTAACCCCTTTTCCTGCTCAAACTTTATTATAAAACTAATAATCCTCATTTATTTTGAACTCCTAGCAAAAATTGATTTTGATTATAAGCCATTATTTAATAATTTTTACCTTGGCGAATAATCATCCTCTTAGGAGACTCGCTGAACGTTGAAGACTCGTACCTCCACTTGAGTTTAACATCTTCATAAATTCTCAGTTTGTGACTTGGAACAAGTTCAAACAATGTTTGAACTCCTCTAAAGATAACATTTTTGTCAATATATCTGCTGTATTTTTTATAAAGTCATACTTGGCATGTAATTTATTAATTATTCTAGTTATATTTTTAGTGTTATTAATTAAATTTAATGAATTTTTATTGTGAAAACTAGAATAATTGTTATCTTGAAACTTGGCTTTAAAAACATGAGTTTGGAGCTCAAAATTAATCAAAATATGATGGAAGTAAAGATGCAAAACAAAAAGAAAGCAAAACATCTCAAAATATAAGGAACTTTGCCTCCACATTCGTGCAACTCATTTCCCACGCCCATGGAAACCGACTTGAATTTGTCTAAGAAAGAAGAAAAGAAGATGAAGATGTGCAAACCAAACTGCATAGCCGTGCATTCCAAATTTCTATTGTCTACAAAGAAGTTTCGCAAGCCTCGATGTGGTATAATTATTCATGGGCATGGGGATCATTATGCACGCATGTGGCTGTGGAATTCTTATGGCAACTGTAGACTTAAATTTATGAAAATTCCTACTCAATTTGGATTCCTAATCAAGAAAAAAATCCCTAAATATGTCATAAATTTAGTCCTAAATAGATTAGAAGTCAAAACGGTTGCACTAATTTTATTCCTAATCAGTTTAGTAATCTCCAAGCTCCTATATAAGCAAGCCACCATCCTTATTTTTATCATCCTTTAATTATTAGTTCTTCATAAATTCTTAAGATTTTCTTTGGAGAAAGAGAAGGAGGCTTATTCTTAGGAGTGATTCAAGATTCAAGCAAGAGTTCTATTCAATCCAAAGGAGTTTTTGAGTTTGATTTATTTTTCTTTTAGATTTATTGTCTTTTATAATCTTTTTTGTTTCTTTTATTATTTATTTTTCAATTATCTTTAACTAGACCCTAATTAGAGTTAGATTATTTAAGTAGTTATTTTATGGAGAACTTCATATTTATTTAATTCAATAATTATTCTCTTTTTTATTATTTATTATCTTTGTGCTTAAAACTACAATTATCCGGCCAATAATTGTTAAATCTAAGATATTATGAGATGGAGTGAGAGTGAAATATAATATTAATTCAAGAAGTTAATAATCTTAAGTAGCCTTTGCTTGGAAATAAGAAAAAAAAAATACTTAGTAGGTTGTTTAAAATTTTTCACAAAACTTAATAAGTTGAATTAATTCTTATGATCGTGGGAGTAAACATAGGAAATAATTTTAATACTAGTTTTAGATCTTGAGAGAGGCTAGAACTTAAATTAGGTGAGTTCACTAATTAAAGGAAAATAATATTGAGTTAATACCTTAGAATGACCATAAATAACTAATTAAATAAGTCTAACCCTAACTTAAAAAATATAAGAGTTAAATTTAATTAGTTGTTAGTTTAATCAATTTAGCTTAAGTTAAAAATAAAATCAATTGAGTTTTTCAAATAATAATTTATTTATTTATTTGATACTTAGAATTAATCATTCCTCATGGGAATGATACTCTACTTGCTCTATATTACTTGATTTCTACACTGTGAATTTGCAGCTATAAAGTTAAGTATAGCATAATAATTTTTCTTTGTGTATATCTTTATCAACAAAATCTCACTTGAAGAACTTGTCTACCTTTACTAGGACGTTCTCCACAATACCCAAAGGTAACTTTATGGATCCATCAGCTAACTGGAGTGTCATTTTTGTAGCCATCAAGTATGTAAATCTAAGCTTTCTGCAAATAGAAATTGACACTCATACTAGCACCCAAGTCACACAAAGCTTTAAAATTAAATTCACCCATGGTGCTAGAGATTGAGAAACTCCCTGAAACTTTTAATTTTTAAGGTAGTTTCTTTTGTATGATGGCGCTTTATTTGGCTGTCAAGTTCACTGTCTCATTTTCTTTAAGTCTTCTTTTCTTTGTTAAAATTTCCTTCAAAAACTTGACATAACTTAGCATTTGGGCTAGCGCTTCATCAAATGGGATATTGATCCATAATTGCTTAAAGACCTCTAAAAATTTTTCATACTGTTTTTCAAGTTTCTGTTTTTGTAATCTTTGAGGAAATGGTATAGGGGAACAAAAAGCTTCACTTCTATCTTGAAGGAAATTGGTTCATTTTCCTCCTTTGCTTTCTCAACTTCTTTTTCCTTCAACTTTTCTTGAACCCTTTCTTCTTTTTTACTTGTTTCAATTTTTCTTGGAACAACATCTTGTAATTGTTTACTACTTCTTAGCATAACCTTGGATTAACTTCAATTTTGCTAGGAAGGGCACCTTGACTCCTTGACCCAACTCCCCCAAACCTAGGATATTGCTTGTCCTCAAGCAATATACAAGACTCAATTAAAGAAAAATCATGGGTTCTTTTCTCAGATTGTTTATTCAAAAAGAAATTTCATGGTATGAATTCAACATCCATTACTCAATTCAATAAGTCACACATTCTTCATTAAGATTTTTCTCCAGTAGTATATATAGTATATACAATTCAAAGATAAAGAGGTTTCACTTTAGATAGGCATGTACTTCTTTATTTTACCATGAATTTCTAGTTGTTAGAGAACTAAACATGTCTCATATGCATACTTATCTAGTCTTCTCCACTAATTTGCTTTGCTAATTCAAGAAGAATCATCAGGTCTTTAAAAGCTTGTAATGTGGATAAATAGGGTTTTGGCCAATATGAAACTAAGATTTTTCAATGGAAATGAACTTTCTAAGGAAACCACACATTTAACTTGAGTGAGCTTCAATTTACTTCACAATTTGCAAGACCATTCCTCCAACTTTTTTGGATTCGATTTGAGTCGGGGTACAAAGATATTATTTTAGATTTTCCCCCAAACTCAATTTTTGACAATAGAAGGATATTACTTAGCTTTAAACAACTATAACAACTTAATTAACTTCATCACTCTTTAATTTACTATATACTAAGTTTCTTTAAAGAAAATTCACATCCAATAGGGTTGAAATTTACGGCTTTAAATATATTAAAGAAAAGCAAGCTAAAAACATAATTTAAAGCTCAAAGGGGTGACTAGTGGTAGATTTCAAAATTTAGTGGATGTATGGATTGAGCTAGCAAAAAATGCCTAAATCATTTTCTCTTATTCTTAGTAAAAATCTCATTTTGCCTCAAAGACTAAACTAAGCATGTTCTAGGCTTAGACAAAAATGAAAGTTTCCTAATAAAAATTTAAAGAGCAAGAGCCCTCTTTAAGTAAGTATTCACTCCTAAAAAACTAAATTAAATATACTAAAAAAGAAAATTCTAATGAACAATGAATTTCTAACATCCTCAAGGTCTATCGATCAAATGGAAATGAAAATTTATACAATTTAAGCAAAATGTTAATCATCATTGAAAAATAGTCTAAAATGAAATCAGATCCTGCACAAGACTCTTTTAGACAAGTAATTCACATTTTATTACCCAATCAAAAAGCTTTTAGCAAAGTTAAAATCAACTCAAGTACCAATTCAATTCTACCACACTTTCATTAAATTTAGCTCCCATTAACAAAGATCCCCAACATGTACATTGTATTGATCAAACCCCAACATTCAATCAACATATTATCGAATTAAATTAGCAAAACCATCATAAATTCCAAAATAAACCTCCAAAATCCAAAAGTATCCGATTTAATAAAAACATTCATTGTAACAAAACCAACCAATCAAGTCACAAAATGCAAATATCCAAAGTACACTAGAAATTAGAATTAAATCATCAAACACATAAAGACATAAGAAACTAAAAACAAACTAAAAACATAAAGGAGTTCAAAATTGACAAAAGAAACTTCACTCTGTGAATCCCTCCAAACTTAGATTGGACATTGTCCTCAATGTCTAGAGGGAATCATAAATCTGCTTGGTGAGAATATGGTGTAGGTGGATCGATGGACGAGGATGGAGCATTTGGATTATGGGAGGAGGAAGGAACATTGGGATCTACTAGACCATGTGAAGCATATGAAATACACAGGCATGTACAACTTTAAGGACACGCTCATGTAAACGATTTCAATTCTGCCTGCTTTTTAGCTTCAATGTCTAGTAGCTCTCAAAGATACACGGGCGTGTGAGGCTTAAGTGACATGCTCGTGTAGTTGATTTTGAATCTATTTTCCTTGCACCATTTGAATACAGTAGCCATCTTAAATACACGGGCATGTGGTCTACAATTGACACGCCCGTGGGTTTGCTTCCAGGTCTGACTTCTTTGATTTAGCACATTGAGGAACCTACAAAGGCAATGTATCAACCCATCAGTTTAGAAAATCAAACAAATGCAACAAGAATGGAGAGAAAATGACCTAGCATAAGGAAAAACTCAAAATATTAAAGAAAAAAAATTAAGAAAAGAAAAACTTGGTTTGCCTCATAAGAGCGCTTGTTTAAAGTCATTAGCTCAATTTTGCCTTATAGAGTTTAAGGTGAAAATCGACAGAATAATCTCTTGCCCTCAATGCCATTTATGAAGTATGGTCTTGATTGATCCTTCCCAAATGCTTTAAAATCACATTTTTCTCAAGATGAAATTGATGATAGAGCTATACATGCTAGAGTGTTGATGACGATTCCCATGTCTTCACACTTTGCACTGATATTCTGTTTCTCTTGAAAGGATTCTTCTCGATCTTCCTTCTCAAAACTATCTTGTACCTCTCTATCAATAGTGTCCACTCGAAAGCAATTATTCATAGGGAATGGATTATTCATTGATTTGATTAAATCAAATTCCACCTTATCATCTCCCAACTCTCAGTGTCAACTTTCCTTCTTGTACATCGATTAGTGCTACAACAGTTGCCAAGAATGGTCTTCCAAGAATCAATGGGAGCTCCACATCTTCCTCCATCTCTAAAATGACAAAATTTATAAGTAAGTACAATTTGTTTACCTTTACTAGCACATTCTCCACAATACCCAAAGGTAACTTTACGGATCTATCAACTAGCTGGAGTGTCATTTTTGTAGCCTTCAAGTCCGTAAATCCAAGCTTCCTGTAAATAGAAATTGGCATTAAGCTCACACTAGCACCCAAGTCACATAAAGCTTTAAAATTAAATTCACCCATGGTGCAAGGGATTAAGAAACTCCCTGGATCTTTCAATTTTTGAGGTAGTTTCTTTTGTATGATGGTGCTATATTCAGTTGTCAAGTTCACTATCTCATTTTCTTCTAGTCTTATTTTTCTTTGTTAAAATTTCTTTAAAAAACTTGACATAACTTGGCATTTGGGCTAACGCTTCAGCAAATGGGATATTGATCTGTAATTGCTTAAAGACCTCTAAAAATTTTCATACTGTTTTTCAAGTTTCTATTTTTGCAATCTTTGAGGAAATGGTATATGGGGAACAAAAGGCTTCACTTCTATCTTGAAGGGAATTAGTTCATTTTCCTCCTTTGCTTTCTTAACTTCTTTTTCCTTCAACTCTTCTTGAACCCCTTCTTCTTTTTTACTTGTTTCAATTTTTCTTGGAACAACATCTTGTCATTGTTTATCACTTCTTAGTATAACCGCTTTGTAATGCTCCCTTGGATTAACTTTGATTTTACAAGGAAGGACACCTTGACTCCTTGACCCAGAAGAACTAGCAATTTGCCTAATTTGCATCTCAAGACTTCTACTTTGATTGGCAATTTGGTCCATCTTTGCTTCTAACCGGTCATATTGCTTATCTAGTTTGTCAAACCTCTCACTAGATACAGAAATGAATTTCTCTAAAGCAGTCTCATAAGCCGGTTTGTTGTCTTGATAATGTGCTTGACCTTGGTTCTGATTTTGAAATGGTGGTTGATACATTCCCCTTTGGTTGAATTAGTTCCCTTGATTGCCTTGGTTTCCTTGGTTACTAACCATGAAAGATTTTGATGGTTGCGCCAATTGGAGTTATAGGTGTTACCATATTGAGGTTGAGGTGTCCGATTTTGATTGCCAATAAACTAAACTTGTTCATACCCTTGGCATTCCATAGTTTGGTGGCCTCCTCTATAATTTTCACAACTAGCAACATTACCAAGGTTCACATGCTCAAACTTCTTAGCTAAAGCATCAACTTTAGCCTCCAAAAGAGATATCTCATCAACTTCATGAATCTTAGCTACCTCCTTCTTCTTTGATATCTCATAAATGTTAGCAGCCATAGCTTCAAGAAGTTGCAAATCCTCAATATGACTTTTATTAATTAATGCTCCACCGACAGCTGCATCAATTGTGCTTCTCAAAGAACCATTAACTCCATTATAAAATATTTGAATTATCATCCAATCTGGAATCCCATGATGCCGACACTTCCTTTGAAGTTCCTTGTATCTTTCCCAAGCTTCATACAATGACTCACCATCATGTTGAGAAAAATCAGTTATGTCATTTCTGCACTTGGCAGTTTTTCCAGGTGAAAAGTATTTAGCCAAGAAAGCTTTTGATAAACCATCCTAAATAGTAAAAGTTCTGGCAGCATGTCCTAATAACCAACTCTTTGCTCTATCCTTTAAGGTGAATGGGAAGAGTCAAAGACGGATAACAACATCACTAACACCATTTATCTTAATAGTATCACAAATCTCAAGAAAACTTTGCAAATGACCAATTGCATCTATCATGCCCAAAAAAGAGAATTTGTTTTGCAATATTAATCAAGGCTGGCTTTAACTTAAAGTTATTTGCATTTATTGCGAGTCTAGCTATGCTAGAGCCTACTTTTGCAGTGGGCATAGCATACTCCCCAAGAGCTCGATTTTCTGAATCTTCTGCCATTTCTTTTTCACTATCAATCACAAAGTCTAAATCAATTGCTTCCTCAAAAACTTCAGTGTTTCCTTGTCTTTCTCTTTCTTCTCTTTCCAAACGCAATCTTTCTCTTCTAACTCTATTGTTTGTCTTACACTGTCTTTCAATTTCTGGATTATAATCTTTTAAGATTGTGTATGGATTACTACACATAAATGTTCTGCATAAAAGAAAATTAAAAACAATCAAAATAAAGCTCCAAATTAATAATCTTACTGAATTTTAATGTTATCAAAATTATTGCCTTCCACGGCAATGATGCCAAAAACTTACTGTTGTTGTGGTGAATGGTGTATGTGTATGTTCTATGACTATACTACAAGTGCACGATATTATTTCTCGAAGTAAAATGGTAGAGTGAGTGTCGTATCTATAGGGAATGTGCATTTAATTAACCTAAATTCAATGCAACTATTATCTGGAAATTACCAACTTACAACAATAAAAATTTACCAGATTAATTTAAATTTATCTTAATTAATTACTTTAAATTAGGTATTCAAACAATCAATAATAAATGGATAGGATTAGATTTTATTGGAGTTTTTACTATAGATCTAATTATTGAATTATTAAAGTCCTGTTCTTGAGTTTTGGTTACATGAAAAAATTTATTTAATATTCTTTTAATTTATAAAGTCCTTACTCCGTTTATGTATTTCCTCCATAAAAAAAAAAGTTTTATCGGTAAAATAAAGTAATGATCAAAGTCTCAACATATGGCCCATAAGTTGACTATAAAGATTGTTAAAAAAAAAAAGTTGACTGTGAAGAGGTAAAGGGGACAGGTTTAACTGGTGCGAATTAGATGCATTTCATGCAACCCCATTGCAAAATTATATGGTGATTAGAATTATTTTGTGCTGAAAAAATAGATCTTATATTCGCAATTAAGTGAATTTCATATAAAAATCATGAGAGACATTGGAATTTTAGAAGATTGGTGCTGGTAAGATCAAACAGTGCAAAGTTCCGAGTTAAGGCGAGTACTAATATACTAGCGGATAAAAATTAGCTATCTTCTTGCAATCTTGCTCTTTTTTTTAGTCATAATTTTCTTGATTTCTTTTCTCTTTAATTAGTCTTGTCTTCTCTCTCTCTCTCTCTCTCTCTTTTCTGTTTTTGCTAGCTGCTTTCAAATTTGATGAACATGTTCAGAAATTATTTGTATTCTTGCAGCATGAAATATAGCATTTGAACATTTAATATTTGTCAAGAAAATAATCACCCATCTAAGCTAATTAATTGTTTAAATTGGAAATATACTCGTACAAATATATAAAAATGAAATAGAAATCTTATGGAAAGTATTGGTCCGAAATGGATAATAAAAGAAATACTGGATATGCACACTCAAAGAGCAAGCATTGTCTCCATGGATAAGAAAGTTGATTCTCGCCAACTACTTTAATTCAAGATTCAAATTCTCTCTTTCCCTATATTTTTAGTGCAAAAAATACATTAATGCATGCATGCCACTAATTCATCAGCCCTTCATCCAGATCTGCATACATGTTTCAATTTTTTTTAGGATAAGAATCCAAATAAGAATGTCTCTCTCTCTCTCTCTCTCTTTTAATGTTTGAAGTGAACCCATTCATGTTGTTGTTGCTTGTTTTCTATAGGGGAAGCCAAAAAAGAAATAAGATGGAAGATGGGAAAGATCACTACAACTTGCAACTAAGCAGAGCTGCACTGCTAGGCGACTGGGACAGTGCAAAAATAATTTTTGGCACAGATTCAAGTGCATTAACTGCTAAAATTACAGGTGCACAAGAGACTGCTCTCCATGTTGCAATTGGCGCAGGTCATTCCAACAAATTCGTGCAGAAGCTTGTAGATATGATACCAGCTGATTCACTGGGAATGACTACTATGTCTGGTCAAACTCCTCTTTTCATTATGCTGGCATTGTTGGAAATACAGAAGCTGCAAAGATATTGGTGAAAAAGAATCCAAGATTGCCTCAAGAAAGAAATAATTGTGATGATATCGCACTTCATCGGACAGCTCAATTTGCACATAAAGAAACTACTCAATATCTTTTGTCAGTGACTAAAGACGAGGATCCAAGTCCTTTTGCTGGCAAAGCTGGGGCCACACTTCTCACATCGCTGATCACAGCTGAATTTTATGGTTAGTTCTATTGAAACATCAATTTGTATTTTGTAACTTCCTGCACTGCGATGTAAGCCCTGGACTATTGTTATATTACCTCTTCATTCTTCATGAGCAGACATTGCACTTGATCTATTGAAGCGCTATCCCATGCTAGCACGAGCAAGAAACCATGGAGAGTGGTATGCTTTGGATACATTAGCTAAGAAGCCTCTCGCATTTAAAAGTGGAAGTCAGCTGAGATATTTCCAGCACTTACTTTATCAATGTTCGTCTAAGAATTCTGATCTATTTCTTATACTTCTTTCAGTTGATTCTCATTTAATTACTGTGTCATTTCAAGGAAGATTTTGCAGGTAGCACTTCTCCAGAAACAGAAAGTACAACTCAAGGTGAAGATGTGGAGAATCCAAGTGGGGGTTCGGAAAAATAAAAAGCCAAATCCAAGCAATTTCTATTTCAACACAACATACAAAATACAGTGTTGATGCATAAGCAAGCAATGGAGCTACTGAAACTCCTGTTATCTGAAGCTCTAAAAGGGAGCAGAGAAGAAACTATAACACTATTAGCACAACCAGCATACAATGCAGCTAAATTGGGTATTCAAGAATTTGTCACAGAGGCCATTAATTCCTACCCTTCTATGGTTTTCTTTCACAATGATGCTGGCCATAATATTTTTCACCTTGCAGTGAAACATCGCCAAGAAAAAATTTTCAATCTTTTATATCAAATGGGTAGTACATCTAAGATTTTCCCAACAGCAAACACTGATGATATGGGCAACAACTTGTTGCATTTAGCAGGGAATCAAGAACCATCAAGCAAGATATCTGGTGCTGCTCTTCAAATGCAAAGGGAGTTGCAATGGTTTAAGGTTACAAATTCTTCAATCCGAATCTCCAAAATTTTGAATGAACAACATACACATATATATTAATGCTAATTGCCAATTGGCGTAAGAGCATTTCTCTTTCAAACTGGAAATATAGTTTAAGATTTGCTCATACATTCATTTATCATCATTTGTTTCTGAAATTCATATAGGAAGTGGAAAAGTTCCTCCAATCATCAGAAAATGAACGGAATAATAATGCTGGGATGAGACCAAGAGAAGTTTTTACTTCGGAGCACAAGAATCTAGTCGAGAAAGGCGAAAAATGGATGAAGGATACAACAACATCATGTGCAACAGTTGCTGCACTTGTTGTCACTGTTATGTTTGCAGCAGTTTTTATTGTACCAGGAGGCAACAGCAATGATCAAGTGATCCCAATTTATTTAAATAAAACATCTTCATGATTTTTGCCATATCAAATGCCTTGGGAATTTTTTCTTCATCTACCTCACTGCTAATGTTTCTAGGCATACTCACATCACGTTATTCTGAAGAAGATTTTCTCAAGGCCTTGCCAATGAGGTTAAGCATGGTCTTATCACCTTATTTTTTTCAATAGCCACCATGTTGGCCGCGTTCAGTGCAGCATTTCATTTGGTTTTGTTCCACAAAGTGAAATGGATCTCATTTCCAATAGACCTAATAGCTTGTACGCCTGTTACCTTATTTGCACCTTTGCAGTTTCCTCTCTTGGTTCAAATGGTCTCTTCAACATTTAGGCCATGCATTTTTGGCAAACAAAGCAAGGAAATAATCCTTTAACTAAACAAAGTGTGTAAACTAGCTTTAAAAGATTCAAGAGAGAGGATCTTTTTTTTCCATGGAATGTGTAGAACCAAATAGCAAGATATATCAAGTTTTTGTATCTCACAAACAATTTCATGTATTATGGAGAAGGAAGAATAAGAGGAAACAAATGATTTTGTCACAATAACAAACAAATTACAGAACCGTGACAAATTTAACCTATTAGTGAATCGAGAGTACATATAAACATCTTTTTTTTTTTTTTTCTTTCAGCAAACATGAACAATCATAGCATACTTTCTTTATTCCTAAGCAATACCCAACAAGCATGATGCAGTAAACAAACACATTTTAGTAAAAGAAGAAACAAAACAAAAAAGATATATTCAACGCTTTCATACTAGAGCTCATAAAATTAATTTCTTTACAAATTACAAGCACCAATCCTCCTTGCAGAGATATACATATCACAGTTCTATAATGTATAATGACTATCTAAAAAATTCATATAATTAATCTAAATTTGACTCAATATGCATCTTTTCATAAGAAAATATGATAAGGGTTGTAGATTTCAAGATGAATTTAGCTTTTTTGAATTAATGAATAACTCTCATCTCCTTTAAATACTCGATTCCATGTAAATACTTCTCGAGACTGGCTTAGGCTTATAAATCAAACTCCAAGAACCGGAACCCGTTTATATTCTTCACAATTTCGAGGATAATAATGATCAATTTACCCTAACTTTTCAAAGAAACACTTGAACATAATTATTATAAATGAATGTGTAATCCTTCATTGGCAGAATAATTCAGCAAAATTAGCTTTACCAATTAGGCAGACAAGAAAGCCGAATTTGAATTGCTGGTTGCTGATAACACGGCTACGGACGCATAGTCATCGCCAATCACGGTGACGGCCGTGGAAAGAGGCTTCATGCGTCTGTGCTTGATTTTCCGTTAAGATAAACGGGCAACGATTAAGGCCCGCAGAGGTTTAAGGGTGAAAAAAGAGAGAGAAATATCATATTTACAACTAGTTACCAAATTATGAATACACAGTATGCGAAAGAGACATTTTCTAAATTTAATAATTTTTTAATATTAAAACCTTAAATTTTACTTCGATTACATTAAATTTAAAGCTGGTAATTTATAAAAATTAGAATTTTTTTAATAGAATTGATTAATAATGTAAAATATTTTATTAGTTTAAATATTAATACCGTTAATTAATTTCGTTAAAAAAGTATTTAATTTTTATGAATTATAGATTTTAAAAGCTCAATAATATTAAAATAAAGTTTAAAGACTTCAATATTAAAAAATTATCAAATTTCAAAATTTCAAAATGCTTTATTTTATTTTTTAACGATAATAGTTGTGGGTTCAATTATTTTATCTTTTTATGAGTTTAATTATATTGCTCTTAAGTAATCATAATTAATCTCATGTGCTTTTGGCAGATAAACTGTTTGTGAAGATTAATTTTTCTTGAAACTCATACATGGGAAGTTTTTGAAAAAAGTAGAAATTTTTTCAAAGCATAAGAAGTAAGTTTTCTATTGAAAAAATAATGGTCCTTATTTAATTGATAAATAATATTTTTTTTTTCTGTTTTTATGTAACTAGGTTTTATATATGTATTTTTAGATTGGTAAGAAAATTGATTGAAAATTTAATAATTTTAAAAAACTTATTTATAGAAGTATATTTTTAATATATTACATGTATATAATACATATATTATACATATATTATTGATTTATTATTAATATATTTTATAGTATAAATTTTGTTATTTTTTATTTTCATATTGTTATTTTGTATTTATAATAACTTTTGAAAAATTGTGTGTTTTTTTTTAATTTTTCCTTATGCAAATGAAATTTAATATATATTTAATTTTGTAGTTTGTTTATAAGTATAAATTTTAGGGGTAGACAAAATTCGGTTAACCGACCGAGTTTTTAGTTAACCGACTGAAAATTTGATTCGGCTAACCGATCGGTAGTATAATTTAGTCGGTTCGATTGAAGATTTAAAATATTTTAATTTTTAGTTCAGTTAACAGTTAACCGATTCGGTTCGGTTGGTTAATCGATTAACATAATCATTTTAAAAAAAATTAGTTATTTATTCTTTTTTTATTTAATTTTTAATTATATAAATTTTTATTATAAATATATATATTTATTATAAAATAAAGTTATATTTTATTTATTTTTATAAAAAAATTTATTTAATTATTTAATTATATTAATTTTTTTTATAAATATAATTTTTTTAAAAAATTTTAAAAAATTAATTGATTCTATTAATTAACCAAACTAACTAATTTGATTTGGTTAATTAATTGAACCGAGTAAAATATAAATTCGATCAGTTCGATTAATAATTTTTTATACTTCAGTTTAATTAACCGACCGATTTAATCGATTAATTAACCGAATCAACCAATATATACCTTTAATAAATTTATTTTTAACTTTTTAGTATTTGATATTATTTTATTTGTCCTATTTAATTATATTCTATGTTTACCTAAAAAGCGGGAGTTGACATATGTTGAATTTGTGGCTTGAATTCATCCATTTCAAAGTTACTGTGCTGCCCATTTCGACCAATCATTTTTTTTTGGCATTTTTAGCCAACTTTTGAAGGGTGCCTCATAATGAAGCAAAGCAAACCTCCTCAAATTGCCACATTAGTTTACTGACCAATTATATATATATATTATACATATATGTATGTTTGTGTGTGTGCAACTCATTTTGTAAGTGTGTGCTGGAGTGGTGTTAGCTAGAGAGAGAGAGAGAGAGAGTTGTGATAATTTGTTCAAGTGGTTTTCCCTTGAATTTGAGAGTTTTTCAATTAAGTGAATGCATAAAGTGTAATTGAGTTTAGAATTGTGAATGTTATTTCTTCAAATTTATATCACTTTTAGTTTATAAGTGGATTTTGATCTCCCTTCATTCGAGGATGTAGGCTTTACTTTGAACCTCATAAATTTTATATTTTTTCTCGATTTACTGTATTTTATTTGTATATTTTGTTGTCGCATTCGTTTATCCCACATAAATATTTTTGTTCCGCTGTGGATTTATCCCTAATAAATTGATATCAGAGCCTGATTTAATATTTATTAGAGATTTATTATGGTGATAATGAAATTTGATATTGAGAAATATGATCGCAATATTAGTTTCTCTCTTTGGTAAGCCAAGGTAAAGGCGATTTTGATATAGAATGGGTTACACAAAGCACTTTTAGATAAGAATCAATTACATGTTACAACGACAAAGAAGCAAAAGCAAGAATTAGAGGAGAAAATCTTAGCTGCTATTCAGTTATGTTTGTCAAATGAGATTCTAAATAAAGTTATCCATGAGAATACTGCTAAAAACTTATAGGAGAACCTCAAGTCTCCGTACATGCTAAAAACTCACCAACAAATTGGTCATAGAGCACCATATGCACATGCTTAGTATCAGTGGCAGATTCACAATGGGGCAGCGGAGGCACTTGCCCCCTACTGATTTTTTTTTTTACTTTTGAAATATTTATATGCATATTTTCCCCCACTTTATATGCATATTTTTTCCCCACTAATAATAATATTTTGTATAAAAATTTTTACTAATATTAATTAATTAGTATATATATTTTATAAACTAAGTTCAAAGTTAAATATAAATTGAATTTGGTTAAATAAATATATGTTAAACATTGGGCTAAATAAAAAAAATCCTAGTCCATTATAATATTTTTACTGAATAATTATTAGCAGTCTAACCAAATAATTTTTTTTAAATATATTTTATCATATAATTCCATATGGACCACCATATATCCCGCATCGTTCTATTCCTCTCTTCCATCACGTTTTCCACTTTATAACAAATAATCCCTCCATCTTTCAATCTTTGTAAAAACAAAAAAAAAAGTAAGAACTCCAAGCCTCCAAATTCTTTCTTTTTGTAATTTTGCTAGCTAAGTTGTTATCCATGTGAACCTACAATTATTGTTAGTATTAATTATTTATTGTTAATTTTTTTAGTTTTTATTTTAGTTAGGTATTTTAAACACACTTTATAAATTATTAGTTCAGGTTTTGTTTTTATGTTGTTGGTTTTTATTTTAATAGAATTGATAATGAAAAAATTATGTAACAATATCAAAATATGAAGATTGGTAGAGAACAATTATGATATACTACAAGTGATAAGATTGAGATTGTGATTTTTCTTTTTATTAAATTCATATTGAAGTTTATTTTATAAAGACAAATGCTATCATAAATATAATATATATTTTTATTTTAGTTTGTGTAATGATCTCTTCTCTTATGTTGAAGATAAAAATATATTATAACTTTTTAGTTATATAAGATCCATGATTTTATTGAAATATTCATAAGGTATATAAGTTTGCTCACACTAGAATAAAATTATGGATCCTCTGCTGCTTAGTATGGCAGAAGGTACATCTCTAAAATCACATCTTGATGAGTTTAATTCTATTCTTATAGATTTGGAAAATTTAGATATCAAGTATGCAAAAGAAGACAAAACTCTTATGTTGTTATGGCCTTTACCTCCAACTTTTAAGAATTTTTAGAGAGACTTTAATTTATAATAGAAAAATTTTAATTGTAGAGGAGGTTAAAGAATGTTTTTTTTTTTCAAAAGACTTTATTGATAAAGAGCTTTCTAGTGACAAGAGCAATCCAGCAAGTGGTCTAGTTGTCAGAGGAAGGTCCAGTACTACAGGAGATTCAAGTAGCAATAGTCAGTCTAGATCTAAATCAAAATCTAAACATAGTAATTTAACTTGTAATTATTATAAGAAGAAAGGACACATTCAAGTTGATTACTTCAAGCTGCAAAATAAGAACAAAGAAAGGAATTTGAAAACTCAGAGTCCCGTCGAAGCCAGTGTTGTAGAGGATGGGGCAGATTGTGATGTCTATGTCGTAACTGAAGATGGTGTCAGAACTAGACAATAGTGAATTTTGGATTTTGGTTGCTCATTCCATATATGTCTCCAAAAATATTAGTTTTCTTCTTATGAGCTAGTTGATCGAGGAGTTATGTTAATAGGCAATGATCACCCCTGTAAAGTTGTTGGTATTATTATTGTCAAAATAAAAATGCATAATGGCATGATCAAAATATTAATTGAAGTACGACATGTTCCTGACATGAGGAAGTCTATTTTTCTACTCTTGATAAAAATGGTTGCGGATTTTCTAGTAGAGGTGGAGTCTTAAAGGTTTTTAAGGGTGCTCTTATTGTGATGAAAGCCATTCAGATTGATAAATTATATGTTCTACAAGGATCTACTGTTATAGGTTCAATTGTAGCTTCTTCTTCTTCCATGTCAAATTCAGGTATAACAAAGTTGTGGCATATGAAGCTAAGACACATAAGCAAGAAAGGCATGACAATGTTAAGCAAAAGTGGTCTTCTTTGTGGCCAGAATACATCAAAATTGGAGTTTTGTGAACACTATATTTTTTGTAAATACAAGAGAGTCAGCTTTAGTACATGAATTCACAAAAATAAAGGTACTATAGATTATATTCATTCAAACATTTAGGGGCTAGCACATGTTCCTTCAAAAGGTGGTGCTCGATACATGCTTACCTTTATTGACGAATACTCTATGAAGGTATGAGTTTATTTTCTGAAGCACAAAAATGATGTTTTTGTCACTTTTAAGCAATGTAAGACCTTGGTAGAAAAGCAAACGGGCAAGAATATTAAGCAACTTTGCATTGATAACGGCTCAAAGTTCTGCAATATTGAGTTTGATAAATTTTGCAAAGATGAAGGGGTTGTGAGGCATCTCACAATTAGAAACTCCACAACAAAATGGAGTAGTTGAGCGCATGAACAGAACTCTATTAGAGAAAGTATGTTGCATAAAGATTTCTGTGCAGAAGCAGCTTATGCAGCTTGTTATTTAATGAACCGTTCTCCATCTGTTTCAATTGATTATAAAACTCCATAAGAGGTATGGTATGGTAAACCTACTAATTATTTTGATTTGATAATATTTGGATGTCTTGTTTACTTTCATGTCAATGATGGAAAAATTAGAAGTGAGATCTAAGAAGGGCATCTTTATTGGTTATCAGTCTGGTATAAAAGGATATAGAGTTTAGTGTACTAATCCAAAGTCACACTACAAGAAATTTAATAAATTATGATGCTTAAAATCGTCACATAAACTTAAATTTTTGTTATAATTTTGTTTTTGTGACGAAAATTCAACGTCATAAAAATTATCACTGTAACCTCGTAATATTTTGTATATATGAAGAAATTTATTTTTGTCGCCATAACTTTAATTTTTAATAACAACAACACATCATTGTCATAATTTATGTTGCTTTTAGTGATGCTAATATCGTCATATTTTATGTTATTAATTTGTCGCTTAATATTATATTTTGTCATTAAAAGTGAGATTAAATATAATAATATCATTTGTCATTAATAAATTTTTATTTGGTGACAACAATATTTGTGTCATGTTGTATGATAATATATAGTGACTAAATTATCGTCATAATTATAATATAAAATTTATCATTTAATATTGTACATCGTCATTAAAAGTGAGATTAAATATGGCAATATCAATTGCGTCAATAATAAAATTTTATTTGGTGATGATGATATATGTCATGATATGTGATAATATTTAGCGACAAAATTATTATTATGATTATAGTGTAATATTTGTTATTTAATATTGTATATCATCATTAAAAGTAAGATTAAATATGATAATATATTTTACATCAATAATATTTTTTTTTGTGGCGATAATATTGTGTCATAATATATGAAAATATATAGTGACAAAATTATCGTCATGATTAAAATGTAATATTTGTCATTTGATATCATAAATTTTTATTATATATAGTACTCTAAATGACGAAAAATTTATTTGATTCTTTTAGTTACGAAATTATAGTGCCATTAGATTATTAGTGACATATACATTGTCATAGTTAGAATTTGCTTTTGTAGCTGAATGGTGTATTTTGTCATAAAAAGCAAAATATAACATGATAAAATTATAAATCATTACTAATTCTTTAACTTAAAGTGACGAAAATACTATTGTAATTAAATCAATAACAAATTATTTGAGAACAATTAAAAAAAGAACTAATGTGTTATATATTAACTAAAATAAATTGTCTTTTTCTACAAAATACTAGTTATCACACCAAAATTTAAAGTTTAACAGAAAAAAAAAAGAAAGAAAAAAAGAGAGCTAGATGCTAGGATTCCTCTATAAATATATATAATTTTTTATAAGAACTTGCATCTTGTATAATTGCCAATGATCCATAGAATCTATAATTGAACAAAGATCCATCATTAGTAGCAACTAAAAAAAGGTTGAATAATGAATCACCAAATTAAACATCCTATATTAAACATAGGAGATACATTTTATGAACAAATTAATCTTTAACTTCAAATATAAAATATTTTTCATTGTTGAAATTCATAGCATTGAAGGTGATAAACTTGAAACTCAATTGTGGCACCAATAATATACAAAATTATTACTACCTAAAGTATATTTTTCTGAGTTTAGCTAGATTATAAAGCTACATACGTAATCACAATTTGTAGTTTTAATATACCATATTGCAGTCAAAATTTTATACCAAGACAATCATAAAATTTTTGAGTTGTGGAACTATATTTAAATTTCGGCAGAACTTCATCTATAAATTTTATAATCCACCAAAAAAATGGAATCACTAAATAAAAAGACCATAACACGACAAAACATAACTTTCATGAACCAATTGATCTCTAACTTCCAACATATTAAGACTAAATAGTACAAAAATTCAACAGTAATTGATAAATTACATTATAAAATATTATTTTATGGATAAAATTCATAACATAAAAAGTGATAAAAATTACAGTTTCAATAATCATATTTTGCAGTTTCAATTAACCATACTGCAATCAAAATTTAATAATACGATAATCATAGAATTTTTATGTTGTGAAACTACGTTGGAATTTCGACAGAACTTTCTCTATAAATTTGACAATCCACCCAAAAATCTAATCATTGTCTTATTAGAAATACTTATATAAAATTCATTATATTAGAACTACTATGATTTAACGTTTATACATATAAAATGCTCTCTAAACTTTCTTATAACTACCATATAGCAATGAACTACTCGACAATAACAAGTTTTGATGATTACATACACAAAAACATGGTAGATCTAAGCATAGATATGTATACCTTAATGTGCAGATCTAAGCAGGCGAGACTGGCAATGAAGGTGACGGACTGAAGGTGATTAGCAAAGAATTAACTTGTAAAAATCAAACAAACTACATTAGTTGCAAAAAAGGAAAAAAATGTTATATATACCTTCATATATATATGTAATTTTTTTTATAAAAAGAAAGAAATATATCTTTTGACAATACATAATTTTAATAGGCCAGTGTTGCATCAAAAGAGAGCTTCAATAGTTTTCTATCTTGTCATGGAACTTATGCTTAACTATACAAGTTGCTGGTAATTATATACATATTAATCATAAATTAGTGAGACACTAATTTATCACGTATTATCAAGATTATTAGCAAATAAACTTCGTAGAAACTATCTTTTGTTCTTTAGCCATCAATTTTAATTTAATTATGTAATAAACCATTAGGGATGTTAGAAGTTTTGTCATCGTTTTACGTTTAGCATAAACATGGAATTTCTTTTCCCATTTAGCATATCTTTCACACTTCTGTGGCTTTGACAACAATATATTCTTTCTAGTGAACTCTTTATTTTTTAAACAAAAAGATAATACCAGTTGTCAAAGTCCACCAATTCAAGAATGGTAATTTTTTTTCTCATAAGAGCTAGCTAGTGCAGTAATTAATATAGTCCCCTTATCAAATTTTCAAAATGCCAACTATGCCACAACTAGAGCTTTCCAAAGACAAAAACACATGGATTGCTTGTGAGAAATCTGGTGCATAACACCATCTGCCAACAATATCCCCAGGCAATATAAGGAGCCAATTAAAAGCTAACTTAGTTCATAATATCCATATTCCACTGATCTTTGTTTTAACAAAGGGCAGAACAAAAGCGTACAAATAATTCATGCATTATTAATATAATAACAAAGGCATAATGTAAAAGCCACATCATCAAGTTGGGAAACACATATATTGAATTCATCCTGAATATTTTCAAATTCTGATAACTATGCAAATGTAGCAAAACTTGGAACCTCCTAAAAATCGATCTACAAATCCTGTTCAATATGATATAGCTTCAACAAGAGAAAGTATTGTAATTAAAAATTATTGGTAAATTATTACTGACAGATTGATTCAATTCTAGTTGAATTGGAGGTTGAAACCCTTAAAACATAAACAACATTCCCATTTACTCATAATAATAAAATTAGACCCATCATATGAAAAATTACAAAATAGAAAAAAGAAACAATAACAATAGCCATCAAACCCGTCATAAAGAAACCCTTAAAACCTTACATGCCCTTTCTAACAACCAGTAGATAACCCTATAAATGCTAAATTTTTTTTATTTTTTTCTATTAAAGATTAGGAACCTAGAACATTCACAATCTCAACAACTAAGATTTATACAAACATTCTTAGTTTAAAACTTTCCTAATAAGAATTTTTAAAACTTTTTAAGCATCAACACATCTACAACAATTGTAGCAGTTAATATCAATTAATATATTAATTTATGATGAAAAGTCAATTCTAAGGGTCAATTACATTTCAGGCTATTTTTAGCTATTTAAGTCTTTAGATTTATTTAAGCAATCAACATAAGAAGATTGAGATAATTAAACTTTACCTTATTAGTCAATCAAATAAAGAAACTCTTAAAAATTCAACCACTTTTAGCACATCGAAAATCAACTGAAAGTAGAAATTGCTATGTTCTAATGGCGTTTTGTGCGAAGAATGAAAGAAGAGAAACAGAGAGAGTGAGCTATGTTTTTGGAATTTTATATGTAATTTGGGTATTCTTTAGAATCCTTTTTCAATCGGGAATTGAATTTTACAATTTAATTTAAATCTTTTTTCAATTGGAAATTGAACTTTATAATTTAATTTATTTTTTTGAATTTTGTAATAATTATATTTTATTTGTTTTAAATTTTTAATTTTTTTTATTTATGCTTGCTTTTATTTAAGTTTTTTTTAGCTTGTTAACTCTCATTATTTTTTATTTTTTTACTTATACTACATCTTTATAAGATAATTGCAAAAGGTTTATTTTTTATTGTGAATTATGCCAATAGCATGCTAATTATGCCCTCAATGCTATGCTAACGGTGCATATATTATAATTTATGAGATGATGTGAGAATAAGTGACATGTGTTTACGTAGTAAAGTAATAGGCCATGTTAGATGCTGAAATTTTTTTCTTATTTGAAAAATATTGAAAACTAGATAGTATATAAAGATTTCTTGCCGCAGAAGGTCAAATAAATAATTATTTAAATTTTCTTTTGTCAATGTAGGGGATTAAATTTTGATTACTTTCTCCAAAGATGTTACATATTTTATTCTTTTATTAGAAATAATATTGGACTAGGATATGGATAAAACTTGAGTTTTTTTTATTAATTATCATTTCAGAGTCAAATCGAGTTGAACCATAAGGTCTATAAAGCTCTCTTTATTAAATTTTAATACAGCTGCATATCCAAATACTCGAATTTAAGGCACCATACTGATCACACATGCAATGCATTTTATGCATTATATTATAAGAAAAGATAAAAATTTAATTTAACCCTCTATACTATAGTGAGAAATTTAAATTAGTCTTTAATTTGTTTTTACCAAATTGGTTTTTTTCTTTCAAATTTAGTCCAAATTCCATTTCTTGCTTTTATTCAATAGTTAAAAAATCAAAATTATTGAATAATTATATTAAAAATAACTATCTTATTTATATATTTAACATAATATCTTGTTAAATTTTCTAATAAATTATATTTTAAAAATAAATAATTTATTGTCTTTGATTAAAAAAATTATTTTTTAGGAGTTAATATTTAAAATAGCTTTGAAAATAATAATTATTAATTGAAATACCAATAAAAACAATTCAAGATAAGTTTTAAAATAAAAAATTATAAAACGTAAAAATTAGTATTTTTTAATATAAAATAATAAGAAAATTGTAATTATGTGACATCAAAAATCGTACTAAATGAATATTATATTATAATTTAAATAGTTCCCATCAATATATATTTGGAAATTTTTTTTTTGCCTCTAAATGCAATTATGACGAATTTATGTATTGCCACGATATATGATTATTAATGATAAAATAATATTATTACTTTTCTAATCAATGAGAATTAGTAACGATAAATGACATTGTCACTCCGATGTGCAATTATATAATATCAAAAATCGTAGCGAATGAATAATATATTGTCATTTAAATATTTTTTCACTAACATATTTTTAGAATAAAATTTTTTCTCTAAATGAAATTGTTCATTAGTAACAAAAAAATATTGTCATTTTCCAAATCAATAATTTAGTGATGACAAATAATATTGTCACTGTACTTTATAATTTTTAAAAGCAAAAATCATGACTAATGAATACTATTTATCATTTGAAAGAAAATTTTTTAACTTCAAATACAATTATGATGGATTTTTATATCATCACGATATGTGATTATCGATTACAAAAAATTGTTACTTTTTAATCAATGAATTAGTAACGGTAAATGATATTGTCACTATATATTGTAATTTGTGACATTGAAAATCGTAGCTAATGACTATTATATTATTATTTAAATATTTTCCTCTAATTTATCTTTGGAGGAAAATTTTGACCTCCAAATGCAATTGTAATGAATTTACGTATCGTCACGATATGTAATTATTAGGAATAAAATAATATTGTCATTTTTTTAATTAATGAAATAGTGACATTAAATAATATTGTTATTATAAATTACAATTATGTAATATTAAAAATCATAGTAAATAAATATTATATTATAATTTAAATATTTCCCACCAATATATTTTTAGAAGATTTTTTTTTTCAAATGCAATTGTGATGATTTTATATATCGCCATGATATGTGATTATTAGTAACAAAATAATTTTGTCACTCTTTCAACTAATGAATTAGCGACGGTAAATAATATTGTCATTACTAATTACAATTATGGACATCATAATTAATAAATATTATATTATCATTTAAATATTTTTCACTAATATCTTTTTAAAATAAATTTTTTACCTGCAAATATAATTATGAGAAATTTATATATCATCAGGAGATATAACCATTAATGACCAAACTATTATCATTTTCTAAAGCAATAATTTAGTGACAATAAATAATATTATCACTATAAATTATAATTTCATGATAACAAATAGTAACCAATGAATACTGTATTATCATTTAAACATTTCATGCTACTATATTTTTGAAAGAGAATTTTTAACTCCAAATGCAATTATGATGAATTTTGTATAATCACGATATGTGATTATTAGTGATAAAATTTTTTTACTTTTTTAATTAATAAATTAGTGATGGTAAATAATATTGTCATAATAAATTATAATTATGTGACATCAAAAATCGTAGCTAATGGATATTATATTGTCATTTAAATATTTATATATTTTTATAAGAAACTTTTTACCTCTAAATATAATTTTAACGAATTTATATATGGTCATGATATGTGATTATTAGTTACAAAATAATATTGTTACTTTTCTAATCAATAAATTAGTGACGGTAAATAATAGTCACAACAAATTGTAATTACGTGATGCCAAAAATTGTAACTATTAAATATTATATCGTTATTTAAATATTTTTCATCAATATATTTTTGTAAGAAAATTTTTACCTGCATATGCAATTATGAAGAATT
Source organism: Garcia nutans (assembly GCA_947685225.1). Lineage (NCBI taxonomy): Eukaryota > Viridiplantae > Streptophyta > Magnoliopsida > Malpighiales > Euphorbiaceae > Garcia > Garcia nutans. Next base: position 7,276,586 of record CANTUV010000055.1, read on the forward strand.
TATATATCATCATAATTTATGATTATCGGTGACAAAATGATATTGTCACTTTTCTAATCAATAAATTAGTGACTGTAAATAATATTATCACCGTAAATTGTAATTACGTGATGCTAAAAACTGTAACTAATAAATATTATATCGTCACTTAAATATTTCACATCAATATATTTTTGGGCGAAAGTTCTTGCCTCTAAGTGCAATTGTGACAAATTTTTGTATCATCATGATATATGTCAATTAGTGACAAAAAGAAATAGTCACTTTTCTAATCAATGAATTAGTGACAATAAATAATATTGTCACTATAAGTTATGAATCTATGACAATAAAAATTGTCATCATTTATTACTATATCGTTACTAAAATATTTCCCTCTAAATTTTTGGTGGAAAATTTTACCTCCATATATAATTATTACGATTTTTTTTATCTTCATAAAAGATATGATTTAGTGACAAAAAATATATATTAAAAGTAACACAAAAAAATATTTTCAGAAAATAAATTTATTAGTGATAATATTATAATATTGTAATAATTAATCAATATTTTATGATAAATTTTTGTGCGTCACAGGAAAGTTTGTCATAAAATGTGTAATTTCTTATAGTATAAGGTTGTAATTAGTAGGAATATTATATTTGACGAGTCAGCTATGCTTCATTAAAAAAAAGGAGTTTGTTATTTCTTTTGACATAGATGTGCAGAATTCAGACAAGTGGGTGGAGGCTGAGCTCAAGTTACAGAGTCCTCCATTAGAGAAAAGCATTCCGGTACAAGATACGGTTTAATCGCCCACTTCTACATAAGTAAAAGGACCAGTAGAAGCAGAGAAAGAGGAGTACTCCATTGCCAAAAATAAACAAGCGAAAGAAATAAGGAAGCCTTAAAGATTGGAAGATTATCTTGTCTTTTCTTATGTTACCGGAGATAATCCTGCTAGTATGATGAATAAGCCTTTTTCAATAAATAAGTTCAAGCATTCCTTAGACATGGTTGACATTTGTGATAATTGAGTTTACCTTAAAGGGCTATTTAGAAAAGGTGAAGAGAAATTCTCTAATTTGGTATAATGAATTCAAGTCAAGATAGAGATTTATTAAATTTGTGACTTGATTTCATCAATTTCAAAGTCACTTTGCTGCCGTTTCAACCAATCATTTTTGTCGACATTTTTAGCCAACATTTGAAAGGTGCTTCATAATAAAGTAAAGTAAACCACCTCAAATTGCCACTTTAGTTTACCGACCCTAATTATATATATATTGTTCACCTAGATTTAGGTCAATTTTAATTTTGATCTTGGCAAACAAATTGAAGTGATCTAATAGCTTCAATGAGTGTCCATATGGCAGCAAAGCAACTTAGAATGAGCTGAAATGCAAAGAAATTTGAAGATTTTCTAAGTGCTGAAAATCTGTATTTGAAGGGATACGCGACCGCTCCAAGGGGTTGCATGACCATCCAAGCTGTCTTGGTTTGACAGAGAGGTTCGCGGTGGCGTGGAGCGGTGAATGACTCGATGCAAGACAATGCGCGACCACTAAATTCATATAGTTGTTGGAGGACTTCAATGGCTAGTTAAAGAACCAATAAGAAGATGTCACATGTCAAATAGCCGTTAGAGATTTGAATTGCACGACCGCACCAGACATCTGGGATGACCGCACAAATAGATGTACGAACGCCCAAAGGTGTTAAGCGACCGCACCAACAGTCTGACACAAAAATCCAAGAAGATTTTGTGGCTGTTGGAGTTGCACTTTTCTACCCACTTCACCAACGGGCAGAACTTGTTTAAGGCCTATAAATACCACCTCAAACAAGTCTTCCAGCAAGAGAAAATATACTAATATTCTGCAAACTCTTGCAATTTATTTACTTAAGCTTTCATCTATTTATCTCTTCATGTAAGGTTGAGTGTTAGCCACTAAAACGACAATTGTAAGGTTTAGTGTGAGCCACAAATACTTGTTGGGTTTGAGAGTTAGCCTAAGAAAACTCTTATAAGGGATTTGAATGTTAGCCTTAGGAAAACACTTGTCAAGTTGGGTGTGAACTTGTAAAAATATCAAAGTTGGAAGTGAGCTTGTAAAACTTCAAGTATAGTAGAATACACAATTGAGATTGGGGAGTGGATGTAAGATTATTGAATCCAAATCACTATAAATCTCTTGTGTTCATTTTTCTACTCTCTACTCAATCTTCTACATCTTCTACATTTCTTTTTTTGTTGAATTTTTTAATTTGCCATCAACTTCTCAAACAACAAATTTACCCCCCCCCCCTCTTGGTTGCCATCTTAAGACAACAATTGGTATCAGAGCCTTCAAAATTTCAAGAAACTTAATTGTAAAATTTGATCCTCAAAGGCAACCACACCCATTAATACCTCTACATCAATTTTTTTTTCCAACTCCATGGCTCATTATCATGGAAACTTAAACTCTCATCTTATACCTCACTTTGATTATTCCTACTGGAAACACAAGATATTTTTGCTCCTAGATAGTGAAGGAATAGAGCTTTGGGATTATGTTGAAAATGAGTGGAAGATTCCTACAAGAGTGATTGATGGTGTAGAAAAAGAGATTCCACGAAAAGAGTGGAATGAAGAACAAAGAAAAAGCAATGGGAGAGATAAAAAAGCTTCTTTCATTCTCCTAAGCTCATTTCCAAAGGAAGAATGTGGAAGAGTTCTTAGATGCTCAAATACCTATAGTGTTTGGAAGACCTTGGAGAATTATCATGAGGGCACTAATCAAGTAAAATTCATGAAGGTCCAAATGCTTGTCCAAGAGTATGAACTCTTCAAAATGAAGTCCTTTGAAGATGTCACGGAGATGACCAACCAACTTCTTGCCATTATCAATGATTTGAAGAAATTTGGCAAAGTCTACTATTTGGAAGACATAAATTGCAAAATCCTTAGAACTCTTACAAAGAAGGACTTTGAAGCAAGAGTATCATCCATTGAGGAAGCATATGATTTGAGCAAGCTTCCAACGGATGTCCTCATTGAAAAATTACTCACACATGAGATGGCAATGGAGATGCAAGAAGAGCAAGAAGAAGAGGAAGAAGAGAAAGCAATTGCAAATCTATGTCTCATGGCTATGGGAGATGATGAACACTCCAATAAGGTAGGTACCCAATCTTTAAACATGAATTTAAATTACGACAATATTGATGATACTTTAGATGATAGTGATATAATTGAACATATGAACCTTAGAGTAGAAACGTATTTTTCTAAGATAAAATTTTATAAGGACAAATGCTTAAAACTAGAAGAGGATTTTGTATGTTTAAAAAATTCTACTTTAGAATTAAAGACCTCAAATGAACAAATATCTAAAAATAAACATAGCTTATAAAAGGTTATCAAGGAAAACCCCCTAATGGACAAGGGCAAATAGCATGAAGATGGAGGAGGATGAGTACTCCATCAAAACAAGTCCAACAATGCTGAGAGTAAGGCAATTGGCATTAAAAAATTGGTAACAATTCATGCCTTACAGCATTTTAACTTTTATACTTTTAATTTTTTACTTTACATGTTGTGTTTGACATTACGGTTGAAAAATGATTTTGTGATTGACTAAATTATTTTTATTACATTTTAAATTTGTTCATAATTAAGTTAATCACTTTCTTGAATTGTATTCAATTTTCTTTTTATATTCCTCTTGATTTGACTCCAACAAGAGAGGAGAAAACTTGAATATTTTGATAAAAATGGATCTTAATTGTTTCTAAGTTTTTCACTTCATGAGGGGGAGATCATCAATTGAGAGGCAGTATAATCCAATCAATTGGTATCTTTAATATATTTTCAATTGATTTTGATATTTTTCATTGATTGGTACTTTTGTTTTTCCTAAGTATATGACTTAGATTTGTGTTAATTGTGAATTTTGTTTATGGTAATTGGCTATTGGCTTTGAATTCTAGTATAAAGTTACACCAACATTGATTTTGATCTTGTCTTGTGTTTATATTTCCTTATTTCTTATATCATCTTTTTAAATTGCTTGATTGCTCTTCATCTCTCCCCTTCTCTTTTTTGAATTTTGGCCAAGGGAGAGAGAATTTGATGAATTTAAACATTATCTTTTGGATTTTCTTATGTTTTTGCATAATGGGGAAGTATTGCCTATTTTTGTTGATTATTTTTATTTCAAATTCAATTTGATTTTCAAAATCAAAAAGGGGGAGATTGTTGACCTAGATTTAGGTCAATCTTAATTTTGATCTTGGCAAACAAATTGAAGTGATCTAATGGCTTCAATGAGTGTTTATATGGCAGGAAAGCAACTTAGAATGAGCTGAAATGCAAAGAAATTTAAAATTTTTATAAGTGCTGAAAATTTGTCTTTGAAGAGATACGCGACCGCCCCAAGGGGTTGTGCGGCCATCCAAACTGTCTTGGTTTGACAGAGAGGTTCGCGGTGGCGTGAAGCGGTGAATGACTCGATGCAAGACAATGCACGACGGCCCAACGTGGCTGCGCTACCGCTAAATTCATATAGCCGTTGGAGGGCTTCAACGGCTAGTTAAAAAACCAATAAGAAGATGCCACATGTCAAATAGTCATTAGATATTTGAATTGCACGACTGCACCAAACATCTAGAATGACCGCACAAACAGATGCGCGAACGCCCAAAGGTGGTGAGCGACCACACCAACAGTCTGACACAAAAATCCAAAAAGATTTTGTGGCTGTTGGAGTTGCATTTTTCTACCCACTTCACCAATGGGCAGAACTTGTTTGAGGCTTATAAATACCACTTCAAACAAGTCTTCTAGCAAGAGAAAATATATTAATATTGTCTAAACTCTTGCAATTTATTTACTTAAGCTTTCATCTATTTATCTCTTCATATAATATTGAGTGTTAGCTACTAAAATACTAATTGTAAGGTTTAGTGTGAGCCACAAACACTTGTTGGGTTTGAGAGTTAGCCTAGAAAAACTCTTGTAAGGGGTTTGAGTGTTAGGCTTAGGAAAACACTTGTCAAGTTGGGTGTGAACTTGTAAAAACACCAAAGTTGGAAGTGAGCTTGTAAAACTTCAAGTATAGTGGAATACCCAATTAAGGTTGGAGATTGAATGTAGGATTGTTGAATCCGGACCACTATAAATCTCTTGTGTTCATTTTTCTACTCTCTACTCAATCTTCTACATCTTCTACATTTCTTGTTTGTTGAATTTTTTAATTTGCCATCAACTTCTCAAACAACTAATTCACCCCCTCCCCCCCCCCCCCCCCCCCCCCCCCCCTCTCACTTGGTTGCCATCTTGGGACAACATATACATATATTTACATATACATATGCAGCTCATTTGTAAATATGTGTTGGAGTGGTGTGAGCTAGAGAGAGAGAGAGAGTTGTGATAATTTGTTCAAGTGGTTTTCCCTTGAATTTGAGAGTTTCTCAATTAAGTGAGTGCATTATGTATAATTGGGTTCAGGGTTGTGAGTGTTACTTCTCAAAATCTGTATCACTTTCAGTTTATTAGTGGATTTTAATCTCCTTTCGCCTGAGAACGTAGGCTTTATGCCAAATCTCGTAAATTCTGTGTGTTCTTGATTTACTTTATTTTATTTCATATATTTTCTTGTTACATTTGTTTATCCCATATAAATATTTTTGTTCCGCTACAGTTTATCCCTAACAATATATTTTAATGTTAGATATTGTAGGTGTAGTTTTTATCACATTTCAGGCTTTTTCTTTATCTTTGTATGCAATGTTATTAAAGTTTCAAGTGTGATGTGTTGATTTATTATCGTCAAAAGGTATAATATATTAGTACTTTTTAATGTGTATATATGTAGCTGGTTTTGGTTGGTCTTGAGGACCTTTGAGTTGGCTAATTCCAAGTGATATATTTCCTATAAAAATTCAATCCATAAGCCAAAGCATACGTAAACTATTTATACGTTAAGTGTAAATTCTATATTTATTACGTGTAAATTGTATATACGCTAAGTATAAACTCTATATATTTATATAACATATCGATATGTGTTTTTGTTTTTTATGATATGTTTATTATTAGCATATTTATAGTATATGAAAAAAATCATCAATTTTATAGTTTGTGTGTAATAAATTCAATATATATTTTTTTGATATTTAATGTTATTTGATAAAAAATTTGATATTTTTGATAAAAAAAATTTGAGGCTGGTATTTTTACAGCATTAAGGGATTTTCTGACAAATTTGTAAAAGAGAAAATTAAGCCTAGCACTTTTCTTTGTTGGCTACTTTCATTTTTTACAATTGATCAGTTTTTTTTTTTTTAATTTCAAAAGGGCTCGCCTTTCTTTTAATTTCACTTTATAAGGCATTATTTTTTTATTTTTTTTTCTATTTTTACTATTTTTCTTTTTCTCTATTTGGTTTTATTTATATTTTTTATTAAAAAATATTTTTTATGTCATATTTTTAATATACACAAAAAATAAACATATACACAATATATATACAACATATATAAAATATATACACAATAAATAATAATATATATACAACATACACTAAGCACCTACCAAACATCCATCACATCTACTAAATATTTATCAAACATCTATCAAACATCTACCAAACTTTTACACAATGTTTTTAAAACTTTATTTTTTAAAATTTTATATTCGCACAACATAGATACAATATCCATACAATATATACACAGTATCTATATAACAAAATTTATTTTTTTAACTTTTTATGTGTATAATATGAACATATTTTTTTTTTTTTACTTTCTTTTATTTATTTTTTGTGTCTTATCTGTCTTTTGTAATCAAAATTAAATTTTTATAAAAATTAATAAATTTTACATGCTCAAAATATAATTTAAAATATTAAAATTTATTATTTTATTAGAATATTTTATTTAATAGTGAAGTTTGAAAAAAATATAAAAATTAAAGTAAAATATTGATTGAAGTAAGAGAAGAGGTATTTTTAAAAGTAAATTGTTAATTGTAGTGAGAGAAGATGTATTTTTTTAAAAAAATTATTTTAGTGATGAGTGATATATTTTTGAAAGTTTGCTTCAACATTTTTTAAAAGTTTAAAATTTTTTATTTTTTATAGTATTTTTGAAATAAAAAATATTTTTTTAGATAGTTTTATAAATGTCCCTTTGTAAAAAGCCCAATACTATTCACAAGTCATTCAAATTTTTTTCTACCAACTCAATCAACTTATGACCACTAATAAAAAAAAATTACACTATCTACCATTTTTATTTTTTTTTATATTTTACTAGAGATATTTTAATCATTATATAAAAGTATATAAACTTAAAATAAAACCATAATAAATTTACAAAACTTATCATATGAATAATAAACTCATAATAAACTATATAAATTTGTTATATTTATAAACTAATTATAAATTCTTATAAATTTGAACATATTTTTAAAATCTAGTAAATTTAAAAAATTTTATTTTTTCTAACATTTTTTAAAAAACCCTAAAAAATAGGGTTATTTACATAATTATCTTAAAAAAGTTTAATTTCAAAAATACTACACCTTTAAAAAAATTTGAATATATTTAAAAATCTTTTTTATTTAAAAAATATCTCCTTCCTCACTTCAAACAATATTTTTTTTAATAAAAATACGTCCTTTCTCACTTTAAATAATATTTACTTTATTTTTTAAAAAAAAAACTTTAATATTAAATAAATGTATTCTAATAAAAGGTAGAATTTTAAATTACATTTTCAACATATAAAATATATTAATTTTTTATAAATAGTAAATTTTAATTTTAATTTTAAATAAGAAATAAAACTCACAAAATTTATATAAGAAAGTAAAATATATAAAAATATTTTAATAGAAATCATTAAATTTATTTTTAAATAAGTTTTACATATTATATTCATAAAAATAAAGTTAAGAAATTAAATTTTTTTGTGTATATGTTGCATGTATATTATGTATATGTCCATTTATGTAGTTTGTATGTTGTGTATATATTATGTAAATGTTTGTGTATGTTGAGTGTAGATAAAATTAAAAATATTAAATTTGTAGTGTATAAGATGTGTGTATGTTGTGAATATATGTTTGTATATATTTATGTGCATGTTGTGTATATGTTTTGAAAATATTGAATTATAATTGATAATATATATTTTATATGTTGTTCCATTATATTATATATATTGTGTATATATTCATTGTGTATATGCTGTGTATATATTGTATATATATTTGTGTATTTTGTGTGTGTGTTTTGAATATGAGAACATTAAAAAATAAATAGAAAAAAAAAAAGAAAACAATATAAAACAATTATAACTAAAGAACAAGAAAAATGATGAGCATCCTGAGTTCAAAAAAAGAAAGAAAGATGAAGTTTCGTATAAAACAAAAAACACATAGCACATAAATCTGAAAAACAAAAAGCAAAAAAGGGATATATCATATAATTTCCCCCTAAAACATATCTATTTAATAATGTGAATGTGGCAGTATGCAACCTTCACACAATAATTTTTTTTATCAGAAAATAAGGATTATATTAATAAAAACCCCAATAACATAGGAAACTCATTCTTGGAGAGGAGAATCTGGAATTAGAAAAGCAATAAAGAGAAGCTTAACGATCGACAACAGTGGGAGACTTTAAGCTGGTAAGACCTTACAAAGAAGGAGAAACAGGCTAAATGATAAGTATGAACTGCCTATAACAAATCTCTTGAGTAGAAATCTAGAAACCAAAAGGTAGGAGAGGATGCACTAAAAGAGTCCCTGAACCATCAACAAATAGGGAAGCCATATATAAACAACTATAAGAGGCTCTAGGAAAATCTAGAGAAAGATCAACCATATCTCTAGAAAACGAGGGTCTTTCAGCCAATAGGTACCTTCGACGAAGGCACAATAAAAAGAACAACCAAATAGATTATCGGCTAAAAGGACAAGGGTAAAACCCAAGCAGGATAAACAAGGTCACTTTGAGCAAGTAGTCCTTGTTCATAGCTAACCACTTTGAGCCAGGCTTAGAACGGATGGGTGAAAGAGGTGGGGAGGTTGTAATACCCTGACATGCAATTAATAGTTAACAATAATTAAATTAGAAGTATAAATTAAATTATTACTTAAAAAATTAATGAATTATGAATTAGACCCTATTTTAAAAACATTAAAGATTGACCAAATGATTAATGAAAGTTTGTTAATGGAAATTAAAATACAAACTATGTAAAAGTTGGTCTCCAATTCGGTGAGAATATTTTTATTAAACTTTATAATAAAATATTATGTTAAATAATAAATTCAATAAAGAACTTAGCAAAAGCCAAATGTTGGTTAACGTTTATTTAAATGATAACATGTAGAAATAAGAAGTATCAGACACATTAACAATAATTTATAATGAATTAGGAGCTATAGGTAATAATTATAAGAAATTATAAATAAATACATAGCTAATGCCAACTCAATTTCCTTTCCTTGTAACATGTCAGAAGGGAAGGACTTATATGATTAATGTTAACAATGGATAGATGAATGAATAAGAAAAGGACAAGTATATAACATACGTCAAAGAAAGATAGGGAAATGTTAGCAAACAAAAAAATGACAAATGGTGTGGGCTTAATAGCATTGAGGTGAAAATTTAGTAAGGTAACAAATGTTTGAAATGGAAATGTTGGCAAATTAAAAGCTACCAAATATGACACGTGTCATGAAATTGGAAGCTCAAATTGTCATCTTCCATTAAAAAAAACGTGAGGAAGAATTTAAAACATTATTAAAGCTCTTAATCCAAAACAAAACTAAAATAAAATACTCAAATTTAGCAAACAGATGGAAAGGAGCTTGGCTTAAGAAGGAGCTATATTTTTGGAGCTACAAAATCGATTTGAAGAAGTTCTACAAGTGAGGTGAGTGTTCTAAATATTCTTAATTTAAAAGTTTTAGAAAGAATATATAATAACCAACTTAATTACTTGAATTAGTGGATTGATTATATGAAGTTAAATCCTAAAATATTTAGACGCTTAATGCTGGAATTAATGTATTTCTGTAACATGAATGAGTTTGTCCGAATTTTTAGGTATATTTAAAAAGCCTAGATGGACTTGAAATTTTTACTGGAATTATATCTAAATATCTGTGATTTATTTGAATAATTTCATAATTTATAGAATTGATTTACTAATTAATAAAATATAAGAAATTACATTACCAGTGTTTCGTTAACTAAGACAGAATATGTAGGATTTAAGAAACCTATTTGAAAAACATAGCAAATGAACCCAAAAAAATCTGAAATTTAAAACACAAACTTATAAATATGTCTAGGATATATGGTTAAAATTCATAATTTTTAATGAATTTTAGTTATAAAAATAAAATAAAAAAATAGATACTGCCAGAGTAGTGACAATAAGGCCATAATCTGTGTGGTTGAATATAAACAATTTAAAAATATGGTAAATGAATATATAGAATTCTGAAATTTTAAGTATAAGTTCCTATAAATTTCTATACTATGTGATTAAAATTTCATAAATTTTTATAGAGTTTTGGTACATAAATAAAACTAGAAAATAGATACTGTCAGTGAAGTTATTGAAGAAATAGAATACGTAGATTTGAAAAACCTAATTTTTAAATATAGTAAATGCACTTTGAAAAATCTAAAATTTATATATAAGACTATACATATGTCTAGATTACATTATTAAAACTTTATAAATTTCAATAAAGATTTTGTAATGAAATAAAATTAGAAAAATAAGGCTGCCAGGGAAGAACTGAAACTGGCATATTTGAAATATTAGTAAATAAATTAAAATTCAAGCAATAAATAGATGATAAACATTATGGAATTTTGCATGTGTATTTGCATGTGTGTTAAGGACCAGTCTAGAGTTTATAATGAATTTCTAATTAAGATTTTATAACTAAAGTAAATTAAAGAATTCGAACCGTCAGGTATAAAGAAACTCAGAATGGAATAGAGAATGAATTTATTAGTAATTCTTATTAACATAAGTATAATTTTAAGGGATTTTCTGAACTGCTAACAAAAATGACTAAAAACAAGTAAGTTTTCTATAATTTTCTGAAGAGTTATAATCCATGAGTTGAATAAAAGTCTATTATATATCTTTTACTATAGAAATTAATGTATGGAAATTTTCTAAATTAAGTTGTCATTTTTAAGAAGGATGAAAGGATTTTACATGTGTGTTTTAAAAAGGACATTTCATAATAATTATAAATTTGATCTTGATATAAAAAAAATGATAAATGGATTTTCATAAGCTTGAATTGTTGCTCTAAAGGAGATTTTTTAAAAAACTTAATATTAAAAAGAGGTATATGTTATATATATTTCTAAGTTTTACACACACACACACACACATATATATATATATATATATGAATATGTGACATTCCGAAACTAGTTTAAAAGAGTTTTGTTACTAGAAATAATTGAAAATTTTTATCAAGCTTATTAAAAAATTTAAAATTTTCTGTTAAAGAATTTAATTGAACTTGTATGAGCTATGCTTGAATTATATATATGTGAACAAATATTTTAAATCGGAATTGATTTAAAAAAAAGATTTAACAGCAAATGATTTTATTAAAAATGTTTTAATATACAAAGTGATGTATGTATGAATAGAGGAAAAAAGGTGCTAGACATAGATTAAGAAAAAGGAAGTATATAAATTAACTAAGACTTAAGATAAAATCCAGTTACTTAGAGTATAAGTAAAAATATATCCTGGTGAAATGAATAGTTCAAAATAGCTAACCAATACAGAGGTTATAGTTATTATTACTAAGTATCATTATAACAAAAATTATTGCTAGTTAATTAATAAATTGGGGAAATAAAATTAAGGAGATTACTCATATTGCTAGGGTAAGAAACCCTAATTATAGTAAAGATTATATGGATGAAATGACTATATGATAAGACTAGAAAAATATGTGTAAAAATATATGGATAGAAATATGTATATGAAAATAAAAGTTAAATAAACACATCTTATTCTTCTTTTCTTCTTCAGTGGTCGAACCACTATATGGATGGGCAAGAGTGGATTTTCTTCATCCCAACATCACTTTGAAAGGAGTTTTAAGAAGCAAAAGAAGTTTTGGTAGATTTCGAACAAACTAGTAAGCTTTCTTTCGCAATTTTGAAGTTTTATTGAAAAATATGAATATGTGATATATGAGTTTTTTATTGGGTATGTTATAATTGTTGGAATCGATATGGATGATGTCAATTTGATGAGAAAAGAATGATTTTATAGTTAAATGGTTGATTTGTTTATGTTTGATAAAAGTTTAAATGGGTTAGTAATGGAAGTTAGGGTTTTAAAGGAACTTTAATAAAGAATGGATGTAATTTGTATTTAATTGCGTAAAATATGTTACAATATGATGTTAATGGTAGAAATAAGCTTGAAATATAATTTGGATTAGGTTGGAATGATTTTCTAGAATTAAAGAGAGTTAGGGCAAAATTTAAAAAACTTGAGGGAAATGTGATAAATTGATTATTAATAGTTAGAGTTTGTTAGAATATGGTTATTATATATTATATATATTCACATTTTGAATAGGTATTGAGTAGCTAGTAATTATTCAAACCAATTAGTGAATGACACATTGAGAAAGTGGTGTGAAAGGAGTGCCTTTTAGCTTGGAGCTTATGTAAACTAAGGTTAGTACATACTTTGGCAGATTTGTATTGGAATGCATTGAAAATGACATGTTACATTGCATTTAGAAATTATGACTATTTTATTTTAATGTGTGAATTCACATCAAAAGTACATAGAAGTATATTAAAGGCATGAAATGTATAATGTGTGTAGAATTAAGCCATTTTAAGAGATGGTTAATAGCATTATTAAATATGTATGAAAAATTAAAAAAGGAATATAAAATGTGGAAAAACATGAGAAAAATGGAATATGAGAACTGTGAATTGCATGTTGCCTTATATAGCATCTAATTCTGGGGATTTGTTTTTAGATTTAGTTTGGCACTGTCATACACCTTCAGGCAAGATACAAAGGTGTCACAATTATGACTACGCCTTCAAATGAGATACGTTGATGTCACAGTTTTGATTACACCATTGGGCGAGATACGTGGGTGTCATAAATATAAGATAAGCCAAAATAACATTTCTAGAATTAGACCAATGTATAAGGATTTTGGGCCCAATATGTATTGGTGATTAATTTGTTGATTATTAGTATGTACTTTGCTTGACATTGAAGCATAACGCATCATTTGGTATTTAATTTAAAATGTCATTTTAATACCAAAGAATATAATGCTAGGCTTTTTAGCATAGTGCAATTGTATTTCATTGCACATGTGACAAGGTAGACCCAGAGAATCCGGAGAGTTCTATTAGACTTGGTTAGGTCTAGATTTTGGTTGATTACTCTTAAAGTTTTTGATAATTGCCGCAGACTAGAGCCAGCTGCATACATGTAATTATTTTATTTTGAATAACTTGATTTATTTATGTTCATTATGTTTGTATATATGAAAATGATGTAAATTTAAAAATGTTTGGACTAAAGATGTAAATTTGGTAAGTTTTTATACATATTGGCATATATATGTGTATGAGTATTTTAATGAATAATGGAGAATTAGGTAAATGTGTATATTTGGGAGTGTATTTCTTTTACAGGTTGTGTTGGTTGGTTTGTGGGAAATGTTCAGAATACAGAAAAAAATTCTAGTGAATTTTTTTTAGAGATTTATCCTTAAAATTTGTATTTTTGGTAACTAAAATACTAATGTCTATTTTTATTTATATATTAAAGTACAATTTAAGAATTAAAATGTTTTCTTATAATTATGAAAAAAATTTCAAATGACAAGGATGGTGATATTATTGTACTCTATATGCGTATTATATATATATAGGCTACATGTACTATACATATATTGGGTATAAGGGTATTACAAATAACTTCTGAATAAATGGAGAATTTTATTCTAAGGAATAAAAATCTTAAAAGTAGATAATTACATATAGGCATTCCTACTATGTTAATTTTCTGAATAAACTATGTTCTATTGTAATAAGTCTTTCGGGTAATGTCTTCAGAGACTAACTCGATGATCTAGTCTGATTTTTTAATATTCATATTGGCAGAGCCCAACTCTAGTGGGGTTAAACCACTAGACAGTGTACACTGATATTATAAAATGTGTATAAGGAGAAAATTACCGCTATAACTAATGTGGCCTCTGGCCTATCTGTTATGGTCTTTGACCTATCTGTATTGATTTGTCATGTGAACTCCTTTAATGAAAATGATTTCTTTAATATGCAATGGTGTGAATATTATTATCTATGGAATGTTTTTATTTATACAATATCATAGTTTAACCTATGATAATCACTTAAATTCTGAACTATTATTCTAAGCTACCCATGTTAGTTCTGAATTGATGTAGTCACATTTCTGGACCCTAAAGAAAACACCTAGAAAGGAAAACTAATTTGATATGCATTTACCTTAAGATAGATAAATTTATTAAGAAATTATAAGTGAAGGTGGATATCATAATATGAAATTTAAATACTGAACTAATTATTGTTATCAAAGTAAAACATTGAATCAATTACTATAGAGAAACAAACATCAGAGTCTAAAAATTTAATAGAAAAATAATTAAATAATAAGGAATCAGTTAGGACCAATTTATGATGAGCCTAGATAAATGAAATGTAAGGTTTACTCTGTTGTAACCCACTTAAAAAAACATCAACAGTAATTAAAAAAATAATTAAACAATAAATATTTTTTAACAATCTTCATATACATCAATTCCAAATATAAAAGACAAAATTTCAAATAACAAAAAAAAGGATAGAAGAATACGTGATAGCTCCATAATATGCACTTTTAGAAATGACAGCATCTCCATACTAAACAGTCTCTGTACTACCATTAACCTCATACCTGAAAAATTAAAAAATATAAATTATTTCACTGTAAATAGAGAAAAAAAAACACTAAAAAAAAAGGGGAGAAAAATTTACAAGAAAGGAAAGATAGAAGGATAAAAAATACAAAAAAAAAAGGATACAGAAAATTTACAAAAAAAAAAAAAAACACAGAGAGAAAATTGAAAAGATAATCTTCTATAGAGGAAATTATATGAGAATTCAAAATTTATTAAATATAAGATGTGTATGTAATAAAATTTGAAAATTGAAGGCAATGAGTAAGAGAAGCCCAGCAAATGTCCAAAATTAAAGCTCATAAAATCAGGTAAAATTCATGAATCTTCTTTTGTCCTCTTAATTTTAAGCATTATTTTTTTCCTGCAATTATTAATATGAGTATATAATTTTAGAATGCAATCCAGAAGTGAAGCAAAAATAAAAAAAAAAATATGAAGCAAATGCAAAATACAACACACACATTTAACATAGCATACTATGATACCCACAAGCACACACATTTAATATAACAGATGGTGTGGGAATTCTTTTTTTAATAATAATAAAAAAAATGTAGCACAAAAATAAAATTAAAATACATAGATGAGTAAAATAATATACAGGTATTAGATTTAGGGGTTACTGACTCTCTAAATAATTTCAAAAGGTCTAGTTGGGCACTATAACCTAGAGTTACAGTGCACACCTCGATCATTTATTTTATTTTTAAAAAGAACTACGTATCAGAAAGAAGCAAGGTTTCTTTTCCATTCAATATTGTTTTATCAAACTTTTCTTTTTTGATATTAGTCTTTTATTAAATGAAATAAAATATAAAACAAATTTATATAATTAAAATAATTCTGTTATTGTTATACTTCCATTGAGATGGGATTTAATATATATTTTTTTAATAGGATATAAATTGATAAACCCATAAACTATAGTATTATTAAGGTTAATTATTATTGTTTACATTTAATTCATATCTTATAAATTGTCATATAAATATTTCATAACAAACAGTTTGTATTGGGTATATTTTAATTAATTAGCTAATAACTTAAAGATGATTTAATAGGTATTATAATAAAACAAAAATATGATTTATTTTTATTAAGACAACATATACCACAATCAATGAAAAATAACATTTAAATATATATGCAAATAATATCGGATAAATATAATTTTTTTAATTATATATAGAAAGTGAAAATAGTTATTAAAAATAACAACAAAATACTTTTTGAATATAAAATAATAATAGCTATAAAATAAAATAAATATATTTAAAGAATTTTATCCAAAAAATGGATATAATTATAAAAATAATACATAAAAAAGTAATAAATCAAGAGGTAATTTATAAAACTAATAATATAAAAATATAAAATAATAATAACAACAACAATGATAACAAAATAATAAATACATCAAACTACGAGAACTTTAATTCAGTCAAGCGAATACGTAGATATTTGAAATCAAATTTTCAATTCAAATCCACCTCAATAAAAATAATTTGCCTCAAAAAATAATAAACATGTATTAATTGATGAGTAGCAAAATAAAAAAAAAATATAAAAATATTTAATAAAAATATAAAAAAGTATAATTATATCCAGGGTGTGGGCATGCTTTAAAAAATAATAATCATAAACTTAAGAAATATTAAGTCATAAAATTTTTATATTCAGATAGTGAATGCAAGGATTAAACAATTAAGTAATAAATAAAATATGTGCTCACAAAAGTAATAAATTATTATAATAATAAAATTAAATAATAAATCTATTAAAAATATTTGTGTCCAGATAGTAGATACAATAACCGAAATACAAGAATAATTAAAAAATACAATAATAATTGAGATTTATATTTAGGCGGTGAATATAGTCTTTCATGCGAGTATAAAAAATAGATAATAAAATATCACAATAATTATAGTACCGAATTTGGACTTTGTATGGTGTTTTTCCTTCCCTACGCGTAATCAAATCACCGAATATTATCTCTAAAAAAGCAGACTGTTAGGAGATGTCTAATCAAACCTTATAATTGATTGGTGGCGACTCCTAACACATATATAAAATAATACTAACTAAACATAAGCTGACTAAAAAGTGATACCAAATTTTATATTTTGCCAGCTCCACTGTTGCCCCATGTGTGACAGCTGGAGACTCCACTGGGGACTAGTAAGTTACTAAATAGAGGGGTTAAGCTATAAATATTATTGTAATATTTATGTTTTATTTATTAATTATGTTTTTAAATTTATTTAATGTCGTTGTTTTATATAATATTTAATTACGTCCATTTGCATATTTCAATTGATAAGTCTCTTATCACACACTCACTTAAAGGTCAGGAAGTGACCATTACCCTAATAGGCTTAGTATAAGGATGAAGTAGAGATATCTCCGTGGGAAATCCGGCAGGGCTTTCAAAAAATCCTCACCCAGACTTTATTTTAGGCAGGTATTGGCTGAAAGAACCCGCTAGTCCAAGTTGTGGGCGATGGCGGGATGATTCACAGTCTGGAAAACTCAAAACCATGGTGTAATAAGGTGGGTTTGTATCCTTAGAAATAGAACTCAATCCCATCAATTCACACATTTAGACAACCTGCCCTAAATCATTTTAAAACCATTTAGGATTAATATACAAAACAATCTATGTTCGTGCTCTTCTATTTGCTCGTTACTTTTCAAGTCACAATGTACTTTTCTAATCTTTTTTTTATGCATTGATGCATGAACACGATATGTCATATGTGCAAAATTACACATTTTTGAACAAAAGGCGCTAAGTCATGAAGCACGAAAATCCCCTACCAATTAAGTGAATGACTGAGCTCTTGCCATCAGATCTAGCTATGAAAATGGCAAAAAAAAAAGTACTCTATGAGAGGGACATCAAAATGATCAACAGATTTCAAGCATTGTTATTAAGAAAATATGGATTACATGACACGCCTATTAAGTTTCTTGATTCACACCCAAAATTTTATTTCCTGAACTGTTTCTATATGCCCGCGGAAGATGTTTGAACCTTCCCAAGAGAAGCATTATGTCTTTTATGGTACTTGGCAAAGGTTTACATGATTGGGATATTACTAGAAAAAGCATGGTTATTAGAATGCTTTGAGAATTAGGAGTTCAAGGTTGAACATCATTCTTGCTTTTTCATGTGGCTAATTTCGTTCATGGATCTTGATCAATGGCTCCTGACTTTGCAAGAAGAGAGTTTGAAGAACTATTGTCTAACCATATTCTAGATTTGAGGGCAATATAGTTGGGGCAACAAGTTGAATTAGTCTATAGAAACATATTTGAGATAGAGATAGTAGAGTTCTTTGAGGAAAATCATTTAGTGGACCCCTATAAATATGAGTCCGATTGGTACTCGATTAAAGAAATTCTTTGCGAAGCCAATCAGGTATAAGCATACACAGTACCTCCAGGCCTCTTAACTCCCGAGGCGTACCACTTTGATGGAAGGTTAAAATGAGATTTGAACAGCTTACCCCTTGGTCCCATCCTATATTACAAGACAGTTGTTACCAACTACTATAATGGGTCAGTTCAATTATTTGTTTCAGAAGATGAAGATGAGGTAGAGGAAGAAGAAATATATTACGATGATGAAGACCCAGGGGACAAGAATGAGTGGCCAGAAGAAGAACCCATGCCAGTAGTTGAAGTAGTGGAAGAGTCACTACATCACGAAGATGAGGCCACAAATGAGGAATAACTACTAGAAGATGAAGAGTCCATAGAAGAGTCACCCCCAAATGCCCAAGAAGCATAATAGAGACCCGGAGTGATGATGCAACCAGGGATGAAGGTTGTAAGAAAGCTTAGAAGACACATAAAATTAGAAGAATGAAAATATTTCTTTTGTATGGATTTTGAAAAGGGCGATTAATGAAATTAGGATAATGTAGAGTGATTAAAAGATGACATATTGATCGGATGTACAGTTGAGTCTTATAGTATTTAGACTATGAGATATAAGAGTACATCCTTTATCTTATAAACTTTCTTCGTGATTAATGACAAAGTGCCTTTTGGGTAAATATTGTGTAATTTTACACTGTATGAAATTGAAATTTTGCATCATATGTCATTGCAATTTTGGCATTTGTTATAAATATATTTGTGACTAATAAGAGTATTTTTGTTGTCTCTTTTACATCAGGAACCACTTCATACTCTTGTGACCATCTGACATGAATTCCTATAATAGGACTATAATAGATACATCTGAGACAGAAGTTGTATCACATTCAGAAGTGAAACAAAGAGATGATGAAGATTATCTCCATACGGGGGTTTTACTTCAGCTTTCTGCATTAGAACATATAGACTTTCAGCAAAATGATTTGAGGGCTTTGAAGGAAGTCTGGGATAATTTGAGGCCATAACAGCAAATTTAGTTCAACGAATAGTTTGGCTGGATCGCATACCTGATGTATGTTCTAGTGTCCTTACTGATGCTGAAAGTCATGCTCAATTATTGGGACCCATGTTACCAATGCTTCACCTTTGAACAATTAGACTTGACCCCCTACTATAGAAGAATACGGCTTCATGACCAACATATCAGAGAATAATGAAATCAAACCATATGTACATGATAGGAGGGCAGTCGAAAGAAAATAATTAGCTAAGATCATGGGTGTATAAGCAAAGACTATAGAGGAATGGGAGAGTCCATAATCTAAAGGTATTCAAGTAGAGCCTTTATTAGAATTCGTGAAGAGCAATCTCCATCAAAAAGAAGGATTTCAAGTTCTTGTGCTACTTATATATGGAATGGTCTTATTCCCGAAGGAATTGAATTGTGTGGACTCTAAGGTCATTACCTTCTTCACTTGTGTGATAAGAGGAACAGATCCAATAATCAGTATACTAGCAAAAATAATAAGATCATTACATCATTGCATATGACAAGGAAAGGGGTGATTTATGGATTGTGCTACTCTTTTAAGTATATGGGTCGTGACTCATTTTAAATACCCCTTCTTTTTAATTTCCTACAATTAAGTATGAACTAAGGTAAAATGCTATAAAACATTATATGGCAAAATTTTTAGATCTGCCGAATGGCCTATAACAGCCCTAAACAAAAGGCAATGATTAATATTTCTTCAACAGATAAAAGAATAAAATATATCTTCGCTAGCATTTTGGAAAGGACAAACAATCATTGATGTATTGTTGTGGTGAGTTTCCATGGGTGCCTTTGATCGAAATATGGGGGTCACTGCATATGCACTTGCAATGGTAAGAAGACGATTAGGATCTTTATAATTCATTCCTCTAATAATAGGGTTGGATCATGCAGACTTTAATTATGGGGATGAGAATACATCTGGTAAGCCTGAAAAAGCCTTAGATGCATGGTAGATTGTAAAAAAATAAGATCCGAAACTTATAAAGATTCAGTGACCTAGGGCTATTTAGGATGGCACCAGAAAAGAGAAAAAAAGTTTGTCCCTCCAATAATAAAGATACAGGAAGAACCCTCTACATCAAGTGAACATGTTCCCATTATTGAATCTGTCAATGAAAAAGGGCCTTCCATAGATAATAGAGATATAACTTATTGGATTCAGGAGAGTAAAGAGGCTGAAAAAAGGGAGATGCGTGAAGAAAACAAAAGGCTTAAGTGTGAAATAGCAGAAGTCCAAATACAGTTGAAAGAGTCCAATACAATGAAAAGAAAGACATCAATCTTAGAAGTCAAAAGAAAAACTTTCGAACTAGAGTAAGAAAATAACAAGTTAAAGGGGGAAATGTGTAGACTGCAAGAGCTGTTAGAGGGATATAAGGAAAGGGAAGAAAGCATGAAAGGTGAGATAGAAATTCTGGTCAAGGAATCATGCGAACAACAAACTCGTATCCAAAATTTGGTATGGAAAATCCAAGCATATCAAGACCAGACAGGCCAACTGACAGCTTTCATGCATCAAATTCTGGTAGAAAAAATGATATGACAGCCCGCATACAAGGAATATTGTATCTTTTACAATTATAACTTTATAAAAGTATGTACGTAATATGATAATCTCACCAAAAAGTTGAGAGCACTAGCTCAACAAGCAAACAACATGGCTCAAGAGGTGAATCGTATGAGGATGATTTACATGTCAGTGGGGGCATATGGATATGAACTCTATGATCTACTGAAAAAGATGTATCGAGAGCTTTTCCTATTACGGATGATTCAAATGAGGGTCACAAGAGTTAGCAAGATTTGATTCCTTTTGTAATTTGATAAAAAATTGTTTTTGTTGAAAGATAATTAATTATTCATGTTATTTACTTATTTATCATTTTTTCTCTATTTTTCTTTCATTTTAAAAATAAAAAAAAATATTAGTTTGTTTTATTGTTGCATCATGATTTCATACAAATGAAAAAAGATGAATGTTTTCTAATGTAAAATAAATATACCATCAAGAACATCAACATAGCCTGAATTTCAAAAAACATATCTAACTTAACTCACAGTTACATGACTCGTCAACGACTAGACTCATGAAGGACCAAGCCTAAGAAGAAATGAGACAAGATATCGACCAAATAAAAGATAAGTTAGAGAAAGTCTTAGAAATGAGGAATCAATTGGCACAACTCATGAAATTACTCAAAATCAAGAACACCATAGAAACTATACCTAATCCCTTAGAATCAAGAACACAAATAGCTCATCCTTTTATGGGTGCTATAGGGGATCTTATATATCCACCAAGTTTTATCCCACCATACAGGCCAGAAGAAGGTGGACCAAGTAATAATGTCCATCTAACTGAGAATATTTATGCATCCCAACCTCATCAAGAAGCACCACAAATAGCACAAGTAAGAGGAGCTCAAACCAATCCTAGACCTCCTTCTATTCGTGAAGAACCTATAGTAATATCGGACTTAGATGATCCGAAAGTGTAGGGCAGTTTCATAATGTCCAATACCAAACCAGTTTTAGAAAAGATAGAGTGGTTGGAGGAGCGTTTAAAGGCGATTGAGGGAGTTAATATGTATGGAACCATTGATGCATCCCAATTATGCTTGGTACCTGATGTGACCATATCATTAAAATTTAAGACATCAGACTTTGAAAAATATGATGGTCTATCTTGTCCTCAAAGTCATCTATTAATATTCTATAGTAGGATGACAACATACATTAGTAATGAGAAATTTTTGATCCATGTATTTCAAGAAAGTCTCACAGGACCAACAATAAGGTGATACATAAATTTAGATCGAACATATGTTCGAAGATGGAAAGATCTAGCAGATGCTTTCATAAAATAATATAAATATAACATGGATATGGCGCCCATTAGGGATGATCTAAGAGATATGGAAAATAAAAATGATGAAACTTTTAAGGAATATGCACAAAGGTGAAGAGACAAAGCACTGAAGATGAGGAGATGTTATCTAATTTCTTGGACACAATGGGACAATCATTCTATAACATGTTGCTAGCTAACACAACCACCAACTTCTCAGATTTGGTCCTAGCTGGGGAAAGGATCGAGTAAGGCATAGAAAAGGGAAAGATTGGAGAGCAAAGTACTGAAGAAAATAGCTCAAAAAGATAATATTCAGGCAAAAAGAAAGAGGGAGAATCTCATAAGGTAGGAGGGCATCCACAACCTAAAGAAAATTATTATCGCAATCCTCCATCACATTATATGGCAAATGTAAGACCTGGAATGTATCAGTTCCCTTATCATGCTCTCCAATTCATGAATTCTCAAAATGCTCTTTATTCCACTCCACTAAGTGCTCCTATGCTTGCTCAAGGAGCAAATAATAGACCAAATCAATGCAATTAAGGAAGACAACAAAATAACTGCCCTCGAGAAAGAAGGATAAAATTATTTGACCCTATCCCTATAACTTATGCAGGGTTATTACCTCAATTAATCTAGGGACAAAAAGTGTGCCTGACACCATTAGAACCGATGAAGCCACCATATCCCAAGTGGTACTATCCTAATGCCAAATGTGAATATCATGCAAGGGCACCTGGACATTCCATTGAAAACTGTATTGCATTTAAAAGAAAAGTCCAAAGTCTTTTAAATGCAGGATGGTTGAAATTTAATCAAGAATAAAAAAACTCTTAACGTGAACAATAACCCTCTGCTAAACCATGATAGGGGAAAAATTAACGTTGTAATTGAAGAAGAGGTTCATCAGTGTAAGGAATGGATAGAGGAAGTTTAAATGCCTATAGAGCAGCTTTTTTAAATTTTGGTTAAGATTGAAATAATTCTTAAAAGCCAATCAGGAGATAATTCTCCCCCTTAACTCGATTCTTTTTGTGACTAATACGGTAAGGCGCCATATCACACAATCAATGAATGCTTGTAGTTCAAGATGAAAGCTTAAAAGTTAATGGATGCTAAAATTATGACATTCAGAATAGAAAGAAAGGAAAAGGAATATGTGAATATGGCGTCAATTGATCTTTCTATCCCAACACCCATTATAATATCATATTCACCAGAAGTAACCAAAGAGGAAAAATCTGACAAATCTTTACAGGTCCCAAAGCTTGTAATCAAAACACCAGCTTCTTTGGAATATAAGGTCTCAAAAGTAGTGTCTTGGAAGTATGAGTGTGAGATAACAAGTAATAATTAGGGTATATGCTAAGCAAGTAGTGAAATTAGATCGGTGGTCAATAATTCTGGAATAGGAGGCATAACAAGAAGTGGTCGTTATTATACTTCAGAAGAAGTAGAGAATCAAAGAAAAGATGAACTTGAAAGGCTTAGGAAAGGGAAAGCTAAGAAAGCAGAGTTGGTGGAAGAAAGTGAAGTCAAATAGTTTTAAGATGCAAGAAATAAAAATGACTCACAACTAGAAGTAAAGAAGCCAGTCTCTGAGCATGAGGCATGTAAATTCTTGAAGTTGTTTAAGCAAAGTAAGTACAAGGTGATCGAACAGTTGAATAGAACTCCTGCTAAAGTTTCACTACTGTCTTTGATCTTGAATTTAAAATCTCATTGAAATGTACTACTTATAGTTCTTAATCAGGCATATGTTTACCACAATATATCTGTAGATAGCTTGAATAATATAGTTGGAAATGTGATGGCAGCTAACTACATATCCTTCACTGATGATGAAATACCTAGAGAATGGATTGGGCATACAAAGGCTTTACATATATCCATCCAATGTAAAGGATATTTCATTGCCAAAGTTTTAATGGATAATGGATCATCCCTGAATATTCTACCTAAAGCAACCCTTTCAAAGCTACAAATCGATGAGACAAACGTGCAACCTAGCCTTATAATAGTTCGGGCTTTTGACGGGACCAGAAGAGAGGTTTTAGGAGATATTGAAATACCCATCCAAGTGGGTCCAGTCACATTTAACATCACATTTTAAGTGATAGAAATGGTACCAACTTACAACATGTTATTGGGACGACCATGGATACACTCGGCAGGGGCAGTACTATCATCTTTACATCAGAAGATCAAATTCATCATTGAAGGAAAGATGATTGAAATTTTAGGACAAGAAGACCTTTTAATCACTAAACCACTCTCAACCTTGTATGTTGAAGTAGCAGAAGAAGCCTTTGAAAGTTCTTTCCAATCATTTGAAATAGCAAACACTTCATATGTTGGAGAATTATTGGTCATACCAACTCCTCGGTTATCAGCTTCAGTCGTGATGGTGGTAAGAGAAATGTTAAGGATGAGTTATTCCCCAGAGAAAGGTTTAGGGAAACATGAAAAAGGAATCAATGCCTTTTTGCTTCCCCCCAACATTGACAATAGAGTTGGATTAGGATACAAGATTACTAGAGAAGATAAGAAGATGATTCAGAAAGAAAAAAAAAAGGGATCATCGACTGACAAGATTGGCAAATCAAAAAGCTTTAATGAAGAAAATGGCATTTCAACCCCTAAAGAAATAGAGATGGCAAGATGTCCATAAGATGTAAAGGCAATATTCGAAAATTCATTGGTAACTATGGTGAATGAAGATGAGCCTTATGATGAAGCAGCTTTATGGGTTACACATTTGCCACCAGGACAAGATCTGAATAATTAAAAACTTATGAATTTCCATCTCCTGAATCAAAGTAATCTAAATAATTAATTTCATATTATTCTACCCAATATTGTAGGAAAATGTTAGCATGGGCTTCCTTTTTCAAATGTTTCAAAATAATTTTTAATAAAATAAAGTGCATATTTCATTCCTATTCTTGAACACCTTGCTACTTTCATTCTGTTACTTTCTGTTTATTTATTTTTTATTTTTTGTAATATTTTCCTTTTATACTCATTCCACCTAGGAATGTCAATGATGAATTAAATCTTGATGAAATTGAGTATGGATATAACTTCGATAACCCTGTCTTTGAAATCAATTCTGATAAAGAGGATGAAGAGGATTTTCCTCTTGAAATAACTAGGATGATAGAACATGGTAAAAAAATTATGCAATCTGCAGAAGGCAGTGGAGACAATAAATTTAGAAACCAAAGAAATTAAGAAGAAAATAAGGGTTAGTGCATCCTTACACCCGGAACTCAAAGAGAGATTAGTTAACTTACTAGCAGAATTTATGAAAATCTTTGCATGGTCATACCAAGATATGCCAGGATTGAGTATGTACATAGTATGCATCATTTACCATTAAAACCAGAATGTAAACTAGTGAAATAAAAGCTGAAAAAAAATAAAGCCATACATTTTGTTAAAAATAAAAGAAGTGGTAAAAAAGCAGCTTAAGGCAGGTTTCTTAGAGTTGGCCAAGTATCCAGAATAGGTGGCTAACATTATTCCTATTTCAAAGAGGATGAAAAGGTCAGAATGTATGTTGATTATCGGGACCTTAATCGCACAAGTCTAAAGGAAGATTTTCCTCTACCACATATTGATATATTGGTTGATAATACAACTCGATTCCATATGTTCTCATAAATGAATGGATTCTCAGGGCACAACCAAATCAAAATGAATTCTGATGATAAGGAAAAGGCAACTTTTATTACTCTTTGGGAAATATTTTATTATACAGTGATGCCGTTTGGATTAAAGAATGCGGGGGCAACTTATGAGAGAGCAATAGTTACCCTATTTCATGATATAATGCATAAAGAAATAGAGGTATATGTTGATGATATGATAGCAAAATCTCAACATGATGAAGATCATACTGTAGTTTTGAGAAGGTTGTTTGAATAATTAAGGAGATACCAGCTCCGATTAAATCCCGCAAAATGCATATTTGGAGTTTCATCGGGGAAATTACTAGGGTTTATAGTTAGCATGAGGGGAATTGAGATTGATCTTGATAAGATTAGAGCTATATTTAAAATGTCGGCTCCTAAAACCGAAAAGAAGGTTCGAAGCTTTTTGGTAAGGCTTAATTATATAGCTCGATTCATATCACAATTGACTGCTACATGTGAGCCTATCTTCAAACTTTTGAGAAAGAATAACCCGAAAAAATGGAATGAGGAATGTCAAATAGCCTTCAATAAAATCAAATATTATTTGCAAATTTCTCCAATTCTGCAACTGCCTATACTAGGTCATGTACTTAACAGTTTTTGAGAGCTCAATGGGTGGTATTCTTGGGTAGCACGATGACTCATGAAGAAAAGAGCAAGTCATATATTATATAAGTAAGAAGTTCACCAATTACAAAGTAAAATATTCTATGTTGGAAAGAATTTGCGCTGCATTAGCATGGGCTGCTTACCGACTGAGGCATTACATGTTATACTTACCACCTTTTTAATATCTTAAATGGATCTCATTAAATATATTTTTGAAAAGTCAGTCCTAACTAGGAGGATTTCTCGATAACAGTTTCTACTGACTGAGTATGGGATAATATATATCACTCAAAAGGTGATAAAAGGAAGTGTTATAGCGGACTATTTGGCAGATCGAGCTATTGAAGACTACCAACCAGTAAGTTATGAGTTTAGCTATAAAGGGATCATGTTGGTGCAAGGAGAACATAGATTAGAAATAAATTGGATTATGAAAATTCAATGGGGCTTCAAATGCTTTAGGAAGTAGGATAGGAGTCATCCTAATTTCTTCAGAAGGGAAATATTTTTTGGTGACTGCCAAATTGTGTTTCAAATGCACCAATAATATGATTGAATATGAAGCATGTACTTTACGGATATAAGCCGCTATTGATATGGAGATCAAAAAGCTGAAAGTATATGGAGATTCAGCATAGATAATTAACCAGTTGAAAGGAGAATGGGAAATTAGAGATCCAAAATTAGTTCATTATCAAGAATATATTCTTAATTCAGCTCAAAACTTCAAATTTATAAGTTTTGATCATGTTTCCCAAATCGAGAACCAAATTATGGATGCGTTGGCTACATTAGCTATAATGTTTCGATTGGACACTTGTGGAAAGATGCCTCCCATCAAGATTGAAAACAGAGAGGTCAATGCTTACTACACAAACCTTGAAGAAGAACGCGATGGTAAGCTGTGGTTTCATGATATCAAATAGTACCTCATAAATAAGACATACCCTCCAGAAGCCTCTGACATTGACAAAAGAACAATTCGATGACTGACAATAAATTTCTTTTTCATTGGTGATGTTTTATACAAAAGAAACTAGGATACAATACTGATTAGATGTGTAGATAAAAAAGAAGCTCAAAGATTAATAGAAGAAGTGTATGAGGAATTTTGTGGGATGCATTCAAGTGGATATATTTTAGCTCATAATATTCTCAGAATGGTTTATTTCTAGTTGAAAATGGAATCAAACTGCATTAACTATATTCAAAAATGTCATAAATGTCAAATATATGCTGATGATGTCAATGCTCCTCCAACACCCTTACATGTGATGGTTTCCACGTGGCCTTTTTCAATATAGGGACTGGATGTGATTGACCTAATAGAACCTAAAGCTTCTAACGATCATCATTTCATTTTAGTGGCGATTGATTAATTTGCTAAATGGGTAGAGGCAGCCTCTTATGCCAATGTAACAAAGAATATCATCCTGAAATTCATCAAATAGAATATCATATATCAGTATGGTCTTCCTCAACATATCATCACTCATAATACAAAAAAATTCAGAAATAGAGATATGACAGAAATATGTGCAAAATTTAAAATTAAAAACTATAATTCTTCCCCGTACCGCTCAAAGATGAATGGTGCAGTTGAAGCAACAAATAAGAATGTCAAGAAGATAATTCAAAAAATGGCAATAACATATAAAGATTGGCATGAAATGTTTCCTTATTCTCTTCACGGGTATAGGACCACAATCAGAACTTCTACTGGGGCAATACTATTTTCTTTAGTATATGGCATGGAGACAGTATTAACCATTGAGGTTGAGATTCCTTCTCTTAGGATTATTATGGAAACCGAGCTTGATGATGATGAATGGGTGTGAAGTCGTTATGATCAATTAAATTTTATTGAAGAAAAAAGATTGGTAGTCTTGTGTCATGATTAATTATACCATAAACGACTTATCAAGGCCCGTGCAAAGAAGATAAAGACAAGAGAATTTCAAGAAGGAGATTTAGTACTAAAAAAGATTATTCATTGGCATTAAGATTCTCGGAGAAAATGGACTCCTAAATATAAAGATTCATATGTTGTGAAGAAAACATTCTCTGGAGGGGCTCTCATTTTAACCAATATTGATGGAGAATATTTGTCAAATCCGGTGAATTCAGATGTTGTGAAGAGGTATTATGCCTAAAGTTGTAACATAAGATGAAAAAGGAAGATGTGTGAATTACAGTTTGGGATTATTCAATGTCAATTCAGGCTTATGATCGTTAGATTTGTATGATTTATTAGTTTTTCTTAATAAATTATTATTTTTCTCCCTTATCACACATTTTTTGTTCCTTTTGAAAATAAGTAACTATAAAGAATATCGATAAAATGACTATTGAGAGACTAAATAATCCAGCATTCCAGCCTAACCCATTCTTTAAGACATATATTTTATTAAAATTATTCTTGAAATATTTGAAAAAAGATGTGATACTAAAAGATGATAAAAAATTAAGCTTAACAGATATGCTTATGAGACATAAAATCGCAAACTTCAAATGAAAGGAATGCATACCAATGAATGAAAGAATTATTACCATAATATTTATAAGAATACTGACAAACGAGGTTGCTTTAAGATCCAGACTTGTTGCCTAAATAGAATCCAAAAAGACGTCTTGAAGATCTTGTAACCAAAGTTAAGCATTGAATTTATTTTAGATTTAAGGAGTGTTGCAATTCCGATATTATATTTTGCTTTCAAAAAAATCTTTAACCACAAAAAGATTATTTTAAAAAAAATTAATATTTTTTTCTAAGCATTTAGATACAGATAAGTTTGAATGACAAAAAGGTTTCAAGCATTCTCGAGAAATTTTAAAATTTTCTAAATATGATCAGAAGAATTTGTATATTAAAATCACTTTTTAAGTAATTTTAGAGTCACAATATGAATTTCTCTTTACTTTTCAAAAGTTCATAAAGTCAAGTTTTAGACACTCCTAGAGTCAAATCTTAGGTTTTCTTTTTTAAAAAAAAAAATTTTATAGTATCAAGTATTAGAAACTCATACGACCAAGCCTCATTTTTTTCTGCATTTTCAAAAAGTTTCTAATGTCGAGCATTAGACACTCCTAGGGTTAAGCCTTAGGATCCTTTTTCTTTTTTCAAATTTTTTTTTCCTAAAAGTCAAGCTTTAGGTATTTTTAAAATCGAATATTATATTCCACTTTGTTTTCTAAAAATATATAAAAAAAAAGGCTTCTAATGTCGAGTATTAGGCAAGTTTAGGGTCAAGCCCTAAGTTCTCTTTCTTTTTTTTTTTCCTAAGAATTTCTAAAGTTGAATTGAGCTTTAGGTATTTCTAAGGTCGAGCTTTAGATTTTTTTTTTCTTTTTTCAAAAGTTTCTAGTATCAAGTGCCTATCCCCTAAGGTCAAACCTTGATTTTTTTTTTTCCTTTACAAAAGTTTTGTCAAACATTGGATACTCCTAAGGTCAAGCCTTAGGTTCCATTTTCATTTTCTAAAAGAGATCATTATGTTAAACATTAGGTATTTTTAGGGTTAAGCCTTAAGTTTCATTTCCATTTTCTAAAAAAAAATCTAATGTTGAGCATTTAGTATTCCTAGAGTCAAGCCTTAAATTATTTTTTCCTTTTTCCAAAAAATTTCTAATATCAAGTATTAGAAATTCTTAAGATCAAACTTGATATCATTTTTTATCAATTTTTATAGTCGATTACAAAACATTCTAGGACCGGGACTCAAGTTTTACCTTTCTCTTTTTGCTATTACTAATCGATCATGGATGAGGTCAAGCCTTAGAAAATAATTAGCTTCTGACATTTTGCACAACTTTAATTAATTAAATTATGCAAAAGAGGGACAACTATTGTAACCCACTTAAAAAAAACAGCAACAGTAATTTAAAAAAAAGAATTAAACAATAAATATTTTTAACATTATTCTTATACATCAACTCTAAATATAAAATACAAAATTTCAAATAACAAAAAGAGCAGAAGAATATTCAATAGCTCCATAATATGCACTTTCAGAAATGGCAGCAGCTCCATACTAAACAGTTTCTGCGCTACCATTAACCCTATACTTGAAAAATTAAAAAATATAAATTATTTCACTGTAAATAGAGAAAAGAACATTGGAAAAAAAAAAGGAAGAAAAATTTACAAGAAAGGAAAGACATAAGGAGAAAAATTGAGAGAAAAAATGCAAAAAAAAAAAAGATACAGAAAATTTATTAAAAAAAATACAGAGAGAAAATTGAAAAGATAATCTCCTGTAGAGAAAATTATATGAGAATTCAAATTTTATTAAATACAGGACGTGTATTTAATAAAATTTAAAAATTGAAGGCAGTGAGTAAGAGAAGCCCAGCAAATATCCAAAAATTAAAGCTCATAAAATCAGGTAAAATTCATGAATCTTCTTTTGTCCTCTTAATTTTAAGCATTATTTTCTTTTCCTGTAATTATTAATATGAGTATATAATTAGAATGCAATCCAGAAGTGATTTCTCTATTTTTCTTGTTTGTAATCGCAAAAAAAAAAAAAATATGAAGCAAATGCAAAATACAACACACATTTAATATAACATACTATGATATCCATAAGCACACACATTTAATATAATAGATGGTGTGGAAATTCTTTTTTTAATAATAATAAAAAAAAATGCAGTACAAAAATGAAATCAAAATACATAGATGAGTAAAATAATATACAAGTATTAGATATTTACAAAAAAAAAAAAGCAACATTATTAGAAGCATGGTGTATTTTCAGAGAAAAAAAAAGAGGAAGTATGATTTCTCTAAATAAATTGGACTTAGAAATAAAATACAAACATTCAATATGAAACAGTAAATAAAAAGAAAAAAAAACTAAAGAAGAAAATAAAAAGAAATTTTTATTTTACCTTGACGTTTATTTGTGAATAATGAGCCAAAGTGTTAAAATAGACATTGAAGGTGTGGATCTAAGCATACATATATGTGTAAATCTAAAATTTTTAGAGAAAATGTTATGTGCTGAGAATAAAAAAACAAATGAGTAAAGAAAGAATGAAAATAAAACAGAGAGTCTCAACAAAGAATGAAAATTACATATATAGTTTAGATAATGTGTTTTGTCCTATTTTAAAGAAAGCTATTTTAATATATTGAATCAGCATATAAAAGAACATGCATTTGAAAAATAGAAATTTACTGTATTCTTTCCTATCATTTTTTAACTTTATTCATTGATTTGCTTAATAATTTATTCATTTATTTTACTTGTCATTTCTCATGCTTAGACTACAGCTCTTTTAGGGGGTTACTGGCTCTTGAAATAACTTCAAAAGTTGTAGGTGGGCACTGTAACCTAGAGTTACAGTGCACACCTTGGTCATTTATTTTATTTTTAAAAAGAACTACGTATCATAAAGATGCAAGATTTCTTTCCCATTCAATATTGTTTTATCAAACTTTTCTTTTTCAATATTAGTCTTTTATTAA
Source organism: Garcia nutans (assembly GCA_947685225.1). Taxonomy (NCBI): domain Eukaryota; kingdom Viridiplantae; phylum Streptophyta; class Magnoliopsida; order Malpighiales; family Euphorbiaceae; genus Garcia; species Garcia nutans. The sequence continues at coordinate 7,308,680 of CANTUV010000055.1, forward strand.
ATGAAATAAAATATAAAACAAATTTATATAATTAAAATAATTCTGTTATTGTTATACTTCCATGGAGATGGAATTTAATATATATATATATATATATATTAATAGGATATAAATTGATAACTATAATATTATTAAGGTTAATTATTACTGTTTACATTTAATTCATATCTTATAAATTATCATATAAATATTTCATAACAAACAGCTTGTATTGGGTATATTTTAATTAATTAGCTAATAACTTAAAGATGATTTAATAGGTATTATAATAAAACAAAAATATGATTTATTTTTATGAAGACAACATACACCATAATCAATGAAAAATAACATTTAAATATATATGCAAATAATACTATATAAATATAATTTTTTTAATTATATATAGAAAGTGAAAATAGTTATTAAAATAACAATAAAATAAAAATATTTTTTGAATATAAAATAATAATAACTATAAAATAAAATAAATATATTTAAAGAATTATATCTAGGAAGTAGATATAATTATTAAAAATAATATATAAAAATGTAACAAATCAAGAGGTAATTTATAAAAGTAATAATATAAAAATAGATAATAATAACAACAACAATAATAACAAAATAATAAATACATTGAACTGCGAAGACTTTAATTCCATCAAACTAATACATAGGCATTTGAAATTAAATTTCGAATTCAAATTCATCTCAATAAAAATAATTTTCCTCAAGAAATAATAAATATGTATTAATTAGTGAGTAGCAAAATAAAAAAATATTTAATAAAAATACAAAAATAGAATAATTATATTCAGGGAGTGGGCATAATTTAAAAATTAATAATCATAAACTTAATAAATATTAAGTCATAAAATTCTTATATTCAGATAGTGAATTCAAGGATTAAATAATTAACTAATAAATAAAATATGTACTCACAAAAGTAATAAAATTATTAAAATAATAAAATTAAATAACAAATCTATTAAAAATATTTGTATCCAGATAGTGGATACAATAACTAAATTAGAAGAATAATTAAAAAATATAATAATAATTGAGATTTATATTCAAGCAGTGAATATAATTCCTCATGCGAGTATAAAAAATAGATAATAAAATATCACAATAATTATAATATCGAATTTGGGCGTTGTATGGTGTTTTTCCTTCCCTACGCGTAATCTTGAACCTTATCTCTGAAAACGCAGACTGTTAATAGGAGTCTAATCAAACTTTATAATTGATTTATGGCGACTCATAACATATATATAAAAAATAATAATAACTAAATATAAGCCAACCAAAAAGCGATACCAAATTTTATATTCTGTCGGCTCCACCGTCGCCCCATGTGCGACACACTCTAAGTACTCTAAGAATATAAGTATTTTGCATAATAAAATAATGAAATCATTCTTTAATGATGCTAGGAATTCTAAATGAACATTTGTAAAATTAATTACAAAAGTATCAGAAGCTACTTAAATTGTATTAAGCTACTAATCAGTTAAACTAAAAATTAAAGCAAGCATAATAAGCCTGAACATTCACTGAGTTGTAGTTCATTTGTTGCTCGTTGTTGTTTTTAGTATTGTTTTATAGATAGAGCAACTCTGGTGATGGTAGCACTATGGTATTCAAAAGTAGCAAAGATGCAAGACTACTAGGAATGATTCTTATCATATGTAATGTAAAAGGATATAAAAGTATTATATATACTATTAAATGTAAACTAATGTAAAAAAAACTTAATGAAATTTTACTGTTAGGTCTATTCAATTATGAATTTGGTTTTATGAGGTTCCAACGTATTAAATCGACCCAAACTCTCAGACAATCATACCTCCAAAATCGGGGTGTGATAGAGGTAAAGCCTAATTATTCCTTAGTTAAGGCTTTAGGAGATAAACAGTCAAAATGGCATGGATCAGAGGAGTCAAGAACTGGGCCTTTAACAACTAAAGGTCCAAGCTCACTATTAAAAAGATTTTGAGCTTTGGGTTTTTTACTAGGGGAGCTTGGGCTCATCTCAGAGTTCAGAGACCTTTTAAATTTAAAGTTGGGCATTCAGTCTAAGAAAGTAGGCTTAAACAACTCAAGGTTTGGATTAGAAGGGCTGGAATCTTGAAGGCCCAAGGGAGTTTGTGAAAGGTCTAAAAATTATGGGACTAGTATAGTAGGAGATAAGCCCAAAGTGGATTCTTCATTAAATTCCTTGATCTTCCGTACATCTTCCTTGGCTCTAAGACAAACTTGTCTCTTTGGACACGCAGCTGTCTGATCTGATTGATGGCAGCCACCTCTGTAGGGACTGCATGTGTGCCAGATGCTGAGGAATGGTTAAGGCTAATGATCAACTTTGTAGCTATCTTTGAGATATTTGATTTTGTATCACTGGTGACTGAGTCTAGCGCCGGAAGGCTCAATTCTCCAAATTCTTCTCAGGGGCATCGTTCAAAATCTCTAGAGAGCTATGGTGAATCTAAGGACCCCTAAATCGATCCCCAACATTTGCTCTTAATTCTAGACTGAAATAAGGATTTTCAATTCGAAGCATCCCCTTGGGATTTCTTTCCATGCAAAATCTCATAATATGCCTCAATTTTCCAAACAAGTACAAAAAATCACACAACTTCTCGTACTTGAAATTGACCCAAACCAAATTACCTTTGTGATTTCTGTAGTGAATGCCAAGCATCAAAGGATGATTCACATTTACTAGGACCTTCAAGAGAAAATAATTGTCCCAGCTCTCTTATGGGACATGTCATCCATCTCCAGCAAACCACAAAACAAGTCACCAATTTTGGTTGCATTCTTAAGAGTCATAAGGCTAGGTGGAAACTTGTGCACTTGAATCCAAACTGGAGTCTTGGTTAGGTCCAGGTTTTCTAAAGTCTCATTAGCAGAGGCGGAGATAAAGGGGGTCCCATGGGGCCCTGTTCCCCCCTCAGTTAAAAATAAAAATTTTTTAGGTATATTTGAGAATAAATATTACATTGGTTGAGATGGAACAGCTTGGCCTTACTATGTGAGAGCACGCAACTTCGATCCACGCTCCCAACATTTTTCATCCTTTTTTTCCAATCTTTAAAACTGGGCCTTTTAATCAAGCCCATTACAAACAAACAAGATTTGTCAATGACTCTGCCCATTACAAACAAACAAGAATAACTTAATTGTGACTCTTTCTCTTCTTTCTCACGTTTCTTCTTCGTTAATTCCTTTTTCTTTCTTTTTTTTTTCAGATAACAGTTTCTTCCTTTTTCAATTTCATTCTTTCACCGATTGGCACCAGCAAGGCAGCGGCAACAAGTTAAGAATAGGTACACCACTTACTTTTAATCTCATATTTATTTTGTTGCAATTTTTTTATCTTGCTAAAATGAATTGAAATTTGAAAAATAATGAATTAAGAAATTGGCTTGAATACTTGAGGACATTATAAATTTGAAATGTTTAATTTGATTTTGTAGTATGAAGTTTTTTTTTTTTGAGAAAAGTAGTATGAAGTTAAATTGAAATTATTATTTTTTTGTAGTTTATAATCTGGAATTTTTTTATTTCTTTTATAATTTGATATTTTTAATGTTTAGTATTTGATAAATTGAAATGGCTACTATATATCTATTGACTATTGTGATTGAATTATTTTTCTTATTCTTTGTAGTTATATGGAGCGATATTTTAAAAAATTAAGACCAAGTAGTGAAGAGTCGCCATCAGTTAATCAAAATATTCAATCGACTCAACCACATAAGGAAGCAATTGTTCAACCGGTACCACCAAAAGAACCTACTATTCAACAACATGGGATTGATATAGAAAATATTCCTTCTGATCCGGGATTACGACCTAGCATAATGAGTTATCCACCTGATGTCCGAGATCAGGTACGTAGAGCCTATTTATTAAAAGGTCCATGTCAACCACGCAATCATACTTTTCCTAAAAGAGTAGAAGGAGGTAGAGAAAGGAAATTTATATTATCGTGGTTTGATGATTTTAGTGATTGGTTAGAATATAGTATTGAAAAAGATGCGGTATTTTGTTTGTATTGTTATCTTTTTTCACCCGGACATAGTGAAAGAGGTCATAATACTTTTGTATCTGAAGGTTTTTCAACTTGGCGAAAGAAAGAGAGAATAAGAGATCATGTAGGAAAACACGATTCTTTGCATCATAGGTGTCGATTAGCTTGTCAAGATTTAATGAATCAAGAGCAACACATTGAATTTGCTTTTTCAAAACATTCTGAAAAGTCAAAGCGTGAGTATCGCTGTAGATTATATGCATCATTACTTGCTCTTCGCTATCTTTTGATGCAAGGTCTACCTTTTCGAGGACATGATGAATCTGAAACTTCATTAAATCAAGGAAATTTCATTGAATTTGTTAAAGTATTGGCTTTAACTAATGAAGAAATTAATAGTGTTGTGCTTCATAATGCTCCTGAAAATCACAAGCTCACTTCTCCTATTATTCAAAAAGATATCATTAGTGCATGTGCATTTGAGACAACAAAAGCTATTATTTCAGATATGGGCAATGATTTGTTTTCTATTCTAGTTGATGAATGTCGAGATGTTTCAGTTAAAGAGCAAATGGGTGTTGTTGTACGGTATTTGAATGAACAAGGGTGTGTGGTTGAAAGGTTTATTGGTGTTGTTCATGTACATGATACAAGTGCCTCAACGCTTCTAGCAGGTTTGAAGTCTTTCTTTTGTACTTATGGCTTAAGCATATCTGGTTTGAGAGGACAAGGGTATGATGGGGCTAGTAACATGCGGGGTGAATTCAATGGCCTCAAAAGTTTAATTTTAAAGGAAAATCCAAGTGCTTATTACATTCACTGTTTTGCCCATCAACTCCAACTTACTCTTGTTGCAGTTGCTAAAAAGCACCATAGTGTATGTTCATTTTTCCATACTATTAATCGTTTGGTGAATATAGTTGGAGTTTCTTGTAAAAGAAAAGAAATGCTTCGAGAATTGCAAATGGAAAAAGTGGCAAAAGGAATTGAAGAAGGTATCATAAAAAATGGACGAGGGTTGAATCAAGAGATGACATTGAAGAGGCCGGGAGATACTCGTTGGGGTTCTCATTACGGTACGCTTATTAATTTGATTCATTTATTTTCTTCAGTTGTGGATATTGTTGATTATGTTAGAGATAATGGGATTGATGATTCACAAAGGGGTGAGGCCATTAAAATGTTTGATATTGTGATTCAATTTGAATTTGTGTTTGTGTTGCATCTTATGAAATTGATTTTGGGAATCACAAATGAGTTGTCTCAAGTTTTACAAAAGAGGGATCAAAATATTGTGAATGCTATGAATTTGGTAAAAGTGTCAAAACTCCGTTTGCAGGATGTTAGAGATAATGGTTGGGAGGATTTATTGAAAGAAGTGTTTGAATTTTGTGCTAAAAATGAAATTAGTGTGATAAATATGGACGAGCATGTTTTTGTTCCAAGATCAAAGCGGGGAATGGAACCAATGACAAATCTCCATCATTATCGAGTTGAGCTTTTTTATTCAGTAATTGATATGCAACTTCAAGAGTTGAATAGTCGATTTGATGAAGTTAATACAAAGTTGCTTTTGTGTATGGCTTGTCTTGATCCTAAAGATTCATTTTCTGCATTTGATGTGAGCAAATTAGTTGAACTTGCAAAGTTTTATCCCTCTGACTTTTCGCCAGTTGATTTAATTGAACTCCAATCTCAACTTCAGAACTTCATTGTTGATGTGCGTTTGGATAAGAAATTTTCTGAATTGAAAGGAATTGGAGATCTCGCCAAAACTATGGTTGCTATAAAAAAGCATAAAGTTTTTCCTTTAGTGTATCTGTTAATCAAATTGGCATTGCTTTTACCAGTTGCTACAGCTACAGTGGAAAGAGCTTTCTCCGCAATGAAAATTATTAAGAGTTCACTTCGTAATAGCATGGGAGATGAGCTGCTAAATGATTGTTTAGTTACCTATATTGAAAGAGATGTATTTGCAAGTATTGACAATGAAACAATTATGAATAGATTTCAATCAATGAAAAATAGGCGAGGAATATTGTAATTTAATGTTTTAAATTTTCTTTGTATCCAACATTTTTCTTGTTTTATTTATTTTATTATAAATGTTATTTTTGTGAATTATAAATTTTAAGTTGAATTGGACCCCTCTTATCTAAAATCCTGGCTACGCCACTGCTCATTAGGCTTCTAATATGTCAGGATGAGGAAAGAACCATTTATGTTCCATGGAGCTCTCTCACAAACCCAAAAAGCCTCCGCTTTATAGTTGAATTCAAAGACAAATATATTGAAATCTTTTTTAGTCATGTTGAAACCATTCACGAATCTCCATGCTATATCAAGAATATTCTTAACTGAACCCACATGGTACGGCAAAAGCAAAAGAATATTTCTAGCTAGCAACACTTTCTCACAAGGATAAGATGTTGGAGTTCATAGAATGAAGAAATTGAATTTTATTCGACTCACAATTGACAACATAAGATATACTCCCTCCGTTTCATTAATATAGGAAAAAAAATTTTTTTTGTGTATCTTTTATATAGAAAATATGCCATTTTAGGTAAATTTTGAAAAGTGGAATGAGATAAAATACCATTTATACCCTTGCCTTAAAAGTTTAATTTGAGGGATATTTTTTTTAGGGATATTTAAGTCAATAGAGATGAAAAAAGTAAAATTTTCTTAATTTTTGTGTCCATCTTACTTTTTCTATATTAATAAAACGGAGGTAGTATTATATAGGCTTCCATAAAAATAAGTTAACTTAAAAAATGGTGAAACTAATAGTACTGCATGTAGCATTAAAAAACTAACTATATGATACTTAATCTCTTAAAATTAATCCACCACAATTTAATATGACCAAGTCTAATTGACTAAAAAAATTAAGCCACCACAACTTAATATGACCAAGTCTAATTGACTAAAAAAATAAAAGTAAATAATAAATAATAAATTATAATTTCTACATTAATATCTTTAATACTCTCCCTTAATGTATAAATTATAGACATCAAATTTGTATTGTTGGAGCACTTCTCTTTAATAATGACGCACTTCTCAGGACTCTTCAATTATTGATGTCTTCTCACCAAAACTCGCTAGTAATTATTTTGGAGCACTTCTCTCCAACTTTTTAAAAAAGACATTCTTCTTCTTGAGCAAAATGTGTTTGCCCATTATTAAACCTATGATTTTTTTTGTATATGCCCAAATCTTTTATAATTAAAACATTGTGATTACCTTTATGCCAACAATCTTTTTCATCATGGTTGTCTTTCTAACGTACTCTGCATTATGAAAATTTTTCCCTTTTTGATGTTGATGAAGACTTCTTTGATGTCTTGCCAAGAAAGGCTCTCTCCATTATTTTCTTATCTTTAATTGCTCTTCTTTGCTCCACAGTTTGTAAAGCATTGAGCAATTGTAATTATTGAGAGATCCTCATAATCTTCAAGTGATAAAATCTTTGACTCGAACTTTTTAAGCAAGCTCACAAGAATTTTTTCGACAATTCTATTATCTAAAAATTCTTCTCCAAACAATCTAATTTTGTTGATAATCGTCATAAAATTCTTACCATACTCCTTGATTCCTTTCAATTCCTTCGTCTTTTGAATCTCAAATTCTCTCTTGAGATTCAAGACTTGCATCAACTTGGTTTGGTCATTGCCTAAATATTCAGCTTTTAGCAAATCTCATATCTCGTTTGGAGTTTCACAAGTTATGATTCTAGTGAAGATTACTTCAGAAACCAAAGAGTAGAGACAAGTTTTTGCTTTGAACTTCTTGGATTTCTCTTTATTATGACTCTTTTGTTGAGCCGCGGTTGGATGAGGTGTCAATGGTGGGACTCCACTATCATTTTTAACCACATCCCACAAATCAAAAGATTGTAGGTATGTTTGCATTTTTACAGCCCATAATTGATAGTTTTTCCCCTTTGAAAATGGGTGGTGAAGCTAAAGGAAAGCCATAACTAATTTAAGAAACTCGCTTTCTCTTTAGATTTTTTTTTCTTCACAGACCCATGACCAAAACCAAGATATGATACTAAAATGTTGGAATTTTTAGAGTGAAGAAATTGAATTTTATTCAACTCACACAATTGACAACTTAAGATGTTTTTATATAGGTTTATATAGAAATAAATTAACTTGAAAAATGAAGAAATTAATGACACTACAAGAAGCACTAAATTACTAACTATATAATACTTAATCTTCTAAAATTAAACCGCCATAACTTAATATGACCAAATCTAATTGATTAAAATAAATAAAAATAAATAAAAAAATTAATAAATTATAATTTCTACGTTAATATCTTTAATAGAGGTATTTGCTATTTGGGTGTGGCTTGAGGTCTAAGACTACGTCAAAACACACCAAAAGATCCATTTTTTCCATAATGTCCTCAATGTCTTTGGGTATGGGATCCATCTTAATAAATGGGGTGAAAGGAAGCTTGGTAAATGGAAGTAAAGGTGTTTTAATGGAGGTAGACAACAATAAATCGATAGCAGACCATGATAACCACTAAAGCCACAAAAAACCACAAGGGTAGATAGGAAGGCTCTACAGAGAGCAGTATCATTAAAATGCGGCTTCTTTTTTGTTGAGTAATTAAAATCTAAACTTATCCTCTCCTTAATTACTCTCTCATTTTCCTTCCCACCTCTTTCTCTCTCGCTCTCTCTCTCTCCATCAAGAATATTCATTACAAATCACGATATATGAGCACCTTTATACAATAATTGAGTTTTGGTTATATGAAAAAAATTATTTACTCATTCCGTTTTATTGTTTCATTTGAAGCACTATTGATGTAGAATACTTACATATACCAAAATAATCATTAATAACTATAAATTTTATAAAAATATTTATAATATTTTATTTAATTAGTATTTTATTTAATTACTTTTTTAACTATTATCTTAATTACTAATATTATCTCATAAGCATAAAGTTAAAATTTTATAATTAATATCATCTTAAAAAATATATATTTTTACAGGACACTTGAAAGGGAGCGAAGGGAGTAATATTTTTTTAATTTATAAAGTCCTTACACGGTTTATGTATTTCTTCGTATTTGATTAATCCACTGAAGGGGTTGGAGTTATGGACTTGTATCCAGAATGGTGAGTGTGAAAATTCAAGCTGTTCAATAATAATGGAGAGGCTTCTCTAGAAACCCAGTTAACAACGGCTGCTTCATCAAACTGGAATACAAAAACGTTTTTTCTAGTTTTAACAATCTTGAATCCCGTAACACTCCTCCAAGCCTTGCTGAGAATGGCTTTGACAGACGTTACATTAAATGGTTTCGAGGATAAAAACTTTCCAGCCAAAACAAATTTGTTCTGAGTGTTGAAAGAGTAGTCAGGTTTGAGTTCTAAGGTAGCATCAGCACATGAGAGACCATCAGTTTTGTTGATGATATCTTCGATTTCTTCTATAATGGGTTTCATGCGGGGCTTTCTAAAGAACAACTTGCTTTTAGTTAGTTACGTGAAATAAATGAATAAGACAATGAGGGTGATGTTTTTTTAAGCAAAACAATGAAGGTGGTGTTGGCTGTTAGGAAAGGTGAATAAATGCGAAAACGATAGATGAAAGGGGATATGTGAGAGTTAAAACCAAATAACTGAGGTTGGCTGATGAATTGATGATGATGAGGAGACCTAGAACAGGTGAAGAGCTCTACCAGAGAGAGAGAAAACAAAATAAATAAGTTTTGTTGGAAATTTAAAAGTAAAAATAAAAATATGAAAAATGAACATAGAAATTACATTTTGTACTCAATCATTTAACATAATAATATGCCTATTTATAGGCTTACAAGAGAATCAAAAAGTACCTAAAATCACTCAAAAATATTATATTAAATGCAAAAAATCTGCACTAAATAAAAAAACAAATCACAAAAATATTCTAATAACAAATAAATAAATTTAAATATTATGTTTTAAATTAATATTTCAACATCCCCTCTTAATTTAAACATAATATTTTAAAAAAGGTTTGAATGTTGACATTATTGGCTTTTAAAAAGGGTTTGGTTCATACTGATTCAAACTGATTTGGTTCAAAATGGTTTAAAATGATTTGGTTCAAAAGGTTTAAAGATTTGGTTCAAAATATTAAAAAGATTTTGATTTGAAAGATTGAAAAAGGGTTTGAGTTTTTTAGAAAAGACAATCCTCTTCAAATTCAGCCTTGACCAAATTTGCTTCAATATTGTCACGATCCTTTTTATTTGATCTGCACACTTTTGCGACATAACCCAATTGTTTACAGTCTCCACCAACAATATTTTTCTGAATGTGAAGACTTCTTGCAGCACAATTTTGAATAAGAGATTTAGCTTTATATCTTTTGGTTTTCTCATCAGAATGAGCCTTGATTTGAGCAAGGGTAGGATTGTTTGGAAAAGGTGCTATAGGCAGCTCTTCAAGAACAACTTCCCAAAGATCATATGCTTCAAGGTATGACTGCATTTTCACAGACCAGCTTTGATAGTTTTCACCATTGAAAATTTGGGGAGTACTTAGAGAAAGATTGATGCTAGCCATTTTGAAAACGAGGTTGAAAAATGGATTCTAAATTCAAGTTCTTCCTAAGAACAACCAGCGCTCTGATACCACTGTTGGAAATTTAAAAGAAAAAAATAAAAATATGGAAAATGAACATAGAAATTATATTTTGTACTCAATCATTTAACATAATAATATGCCTATTTATAGGCTTACAAGAGAATCAAAAAGTACCTAAAATCACTCAAAAATATTATATTAAATGCAAAAAATCTGCACTAAATAAAAAACAAATCACAAAAATATTCTAATAACAAATAAATAAATTTAAATATTATGTTTTAAATTAATATTTCAACAAGTTTCACACTTAGAAAAAGAAAAAGAGGGCATTATAGTAAACATAAAAGTCTTGACTATATCGTCCATAAGTCGACTATAAAGAGGTAAAGGGGAGAGATTTAATTGGGGAAAATTAGATGCATTTCATACAACTCCTTTACAAAATTAAATGGTAAAATCTTCAGGTTGCAAAGTTCCCAGTTAAGGCGAGTACTAATATAGTAGGGTATAAAAATTAGCTATTTTCTTGCAATTTTGCTCTTTTTTTAGTCATAATTTTCTTGAATTCTTCTCTTTAATTAGTCTTGTCTTGTCTCTCTCTCTCTCTTTTTAAAAAAAAAATTGGCTCTGACTGAAGTTCAATTTTGTTAGTTGCTTTCAAGTTTGATGAACATGTTAATCAGAAATTATTCATGTTGTTGTTGCTGGTTTTCTTTACAGGAAGCAAAAAAGAGAAATAAGATGGAAGATGGGAAAGATTACTACAACTTGCGACTATACAGAGCTGCACTGCTGGGCGACTGGTATACTGCAAAGATAATTTTTGACACAGATTCAAGGGCATTAACAGCTAAAATTTCAGGCTTAAAAGAGACTGCTCTCCATGTTGCAATTGGCGCAGGTCACTCTATCGAATTCGTGCATAAGCTTATAGATATGATACCATCAGACTCGCTGGGAATGACTGCTATGTATGGTGAAACTCCTCTGCACTACGCAGGAGTTGTTGGAAATACAGAAGCTGCAAAAATACTGGTGAAAAAGAATCCAAGATTACCTCAAGAAAGAACTAATTTTGATGATACCGCACTTCATTGGGCAGCTCAATTTGCCCATAAAGAAACTGTTCGGTATCTTTTATCGGTAACTAACGATGAGGATCCAAGTCCTTTTGCTGGCAAAGCTGGGGCCGCACTTCTCACGTCGCTGATCACTGCCGAATTATATGGTTAGTTCTATTGAAACATGAATTTGTATTTTATAACTTACTGCACTGGACTATTGTTATATTACCTCTTTAGATAAACATCATCAACTCATTCTTCATGAGCAGACATTGCACTTGATTTATTGAAGAGCTATCCCATGCTAGCACGAGAAAGAGACCATGAAGGGAAGTCTGCTTTGGAAACATTAGCTGAGAAGCCTCGAGCATTTAAAAGTGGAAGTCAGATGGGATATTTCCAGCACTTACTTTATCAATGTTCGTCTAAGAATTCTGATCTATTTCTTTATGTTGGTCGTCATTTAATTACAGGGCCTTTTCAATGCAGATTGTGCAGGTACTTCTCCAGAAACGGAAAGTACTACTCAAGGTGAAGATGTGGAGAATCCAAGTGGGGGTTCGGAAAAATATAAGGCCAAATCGAAGCAATTTCTATTTCAACACAACATACAAAATACAGTGTTGATGCATAAGCAAGTAATGGAGCTACTGAAACTCTTGCTGTCTGAAGCTTTAAAAGGGAGCATAGAAGAAACTTTGCCACTATTACAAGAACCAACATACAATGCATGTAAATTGGGTATTCGAGAATTTGTCATAGAGGCCATTAAGTCCTACCCTTCTATGGTTTTCTTTCATAGTGATGCTGGTCATAGTATTTTTCACATTGCAGTGAAACATCGCCAAGAAAAAATTTTCAATCTTCTATATCAGATGGGTACATATAAGATTGTCCCAACATCACGCATTGATGAAATGGGAAACAACTTGTTGCATTTAGCAGGGAAGCTAGAACCATCAAACAAGATATCTGGTGCCGCTCTTCAAATGCAAAGGGAGTTGCAATGGTTTAAGGTTTCAAGTTCTCCAATCTGAATCTCTTAAATTTTGAATGAACAACATATATATATATATATATATATATATATATATATATATGACGCTATTTGCCAAGTGACATAACAGCATTTCTCTTTCAAACTGGAAGAATATATAGTTTAGGATTTGCTCATGCTTTCATTTATCATCATTTGTTTCTGAATTTCATATAGGAAGTGGAAAAATTTCTCCAACCATCAGAAAATGAACGGAAAAATAATGCTGGGATAAAACCGAGAGAAGTTTTTACTTCGGAGCACAAGAATCTAGTCGAGAAAGGCGAAAAATGGATGAAGGATACAGCAACATCATGCGCAACAGTTGCTGCACTTGTTGTCACTGTTATGTTTGCAGCAGTCTTTACTATACCAGGAGGCAACAAAAATGATCAAGGGATCCCCATTTATTTAAATAAGACATCTTTCATGATTTTTGCCATATCAAATGCCCTGGGACTTTTTTCTTCATCTACCTCACTGCTAATGTTTCTAGGCATACTCACATCGCGTTATTCTGAAGAAGATTTTCTGAAGGCCTTGCCAATGAGGTTAAGTATCGGTCTTATCACCTTATTTTTTTCAATAATCGCCATGTTAGCAGCATTCAGTGCAGCATTTTATTTGGTTTTGTTTCACAAAGTGAAATGGATCTCATATCCAATAGGCCTAATACCATGCATGCCTGTTACCTTATTTGCACTTTTGCAGTTTCCTCTCTTGGCTCAAATGGTCTCTTCAACATTTGGGCCTAGCATTTTTGGCAAACAAAGCAAGGAAATAATCCTTTAACTAAACAAAGTGTGTAAACTAGCTTTAAAAGTTTCAAGAGAGAGGATAATTTTTTTCCATGAAATGTGCAGAACCAAATAGCAAGGCATATCGAGTTTTTGTATATCACAAACGATTTCATGTATTATAGGAAGAATAAGAGGAAACAAATGATTTTGTCACAATAACAAACAAATTACAGAACAGTGACAAATTGTACCGATTAGTGAATCAAGAGTACATATAAACATCTTTTTTTTTCTTTCAGCAAACATGAACAGTCATAGCATACTTTCTTTCTTCCTAAGCAATTTTGTGATTAAACATCTTTTGTTAAGTAGGTTCAAACCTTATTTAGACTTGATTGACATTTATAAAAAGTAAGTTGCTAGCTTGTTTTGAAAAAAGTTGAGCAAAATTTTAATTTTGATACAAGATAATTCAAAGTCAAGGTGAAAAATTGTTGGAGTGACCTTGAATTATTTAAGAAATTTTATTTTTAAATTACTCTTTTATTGGAATTAGTTTTTTATTAAAAAATTATTTTTCTAATTTAATATTATTTAGGAAGATTTATTTGATAAGACTTTCAATTTTTTCTAACTAAGTAATTAAAATTTTTTCTTAAATAGAATTTATATTCGTCATATTCAAATCAAGCACTCATATATATAATCTCAAGGTATAGCTATTTAAGTAAAGTAATTTTTGTGGCCATATTGTGATTTTTATTTTTGGCTCACGGTGATTTATAATTTTGCAATATTGTATAAGGTTTTTGAGTCTAATTAGGTTAAGAGTTTGAGTGTTCACTGTTCTTGTACTTTTTAGTTTTTAGTGAATTTTTGCTCTTCACCTGTGGACATAGAGTTACGCCGAACGACATTAAATTTTTTCTCGCTCATTTATTTTTCATTTGTATTTTTATTTTTTTAATTTATATTTTATTATTTCATCAAGCCAACCCATATAAATATTTTTGAGGTCTTTTATTCCTAATATTTATCAATATTATTAGAGTTTTTTTTATATATCACGTGATAGTAATATTTCTTTCACAATTTAATTTAGTATATCTAATTTATAATAAGTTTATTATGAAATATATAATAAAATAATTATTTCAATTCTTGAATTATTTATTAATCTATGTTTTTGTTTAATAATTTTCTATTTATTAATTAATTAATTTATTAACCACTGTAATAAAAAAAAATTATCCGTGTCAAAAATTAGTTATACTCATGATCAAGTAAAAAAATTATATTCACACATCACACGGGCTAATAACTTATTATGTAAAAAATTTTATACTAATAAATTTTTAATTTACCATATTAAAATGGTCACATGTTGAAATTTATAAATAAAAAAAAATAAAGTGTACTTAAGATGCAAAGTTTAAAAATATTAACCTTCTCTTTTCAAATATACTTTTGTTTGTTTTCATTTCACTTATGTTATCGTCTTCTCCTTTTAGTTTTATTTTTACTTCATTTTTTTTTATTTTCACAGACCACTTAACATTTTTGTTCTTCCATTTACATTTTCATTCTTTCCATTTTCTTATAAGTTTTTTCATGTTTCTTTCCTTCCATTTTCCTTTTTTTAAAAAGATTTTGGCTTATGATATATTTTTATTTCTTTTTATATTTTCTATCTGTTAGTGTTCCATTTGTTATTTTCTCCATTGTTTTTCCTTTCAAAGTTTTTGTTTTAAGTTATTGAAAATGTTGTTACTTTGTACAAAGGTTTTACAAAAAAGGTAAATTTCTTGAGCATAATACAGTAAAGGGGATGTTTTTAGTGTATCAAATTGAATTTTTTTGTTACTTTTATGTTTGATTTTTTTATTTGTCAATTGTAATGTTTGAGCTTTTTTTATTCTTCAATTGTAATATATTTTACATGTTTAATAAAATGCTTCAAAGAATATTTTTCTTTTTTCTGTGTAATTTTTTTTTATCTCAATTTTTATTTCCTAAATGTGTATATGCTTTTTCTTTTGAATTTTATTTGTTTCTTTTGATTTTTTTTTGTGATGTATGAAGGTTATATGTATTAAATAACATCTACGTAACGTCTAAACAATATTTACACAATATCTATATATTATTTAAAACATATAAAATGCGAAATATAATATCTATACAACATTTATATGTAATTAAGATCATATACACTATGTTTAAGAACATTTAAAGACTGCAATTCAATATATATATATATATATATATAACATTTATATGACATTTATATGATATTTACACTATAATTAAGAATATATAAAAGCCTAAATACAATATTTATGCAATATCTACACATCATATATGTGACATATATACATAATCTACAAGTTAATTCAAAATATACAAAGGCTGGACTACAACATATATAAAATATTTACATTATAATTAAGAATATATACACTATTTTTAAGAATATATAAAAATTGTAACTCAACATGCATGCAACATTTACATAACCTCTACATAATATTTACACTATATTTAAGAATATTTAAAGGTTGAAATATAATATTTACGTAATATTTAGACTATAATTAAGAATACATAATAATGGTATGATATATACACGATATTTACACTGTATGTAACAACATATAGAGGAGAATACAATTTATATGCAATCACATAACATCTACACATTAATTAAGAACATATAAAGGTTGTAGCTCAATATATAACACATACGTAACATCTACACAATATATATATATTATTTATTGTATGATTTTACACCTTATTTAGTTATTTATATATCTTGTATTTTGGATTTCAACTCATACTGAACATTTAAAACATATTAAAACAATTGTTAAACTTTATATACTTTAAGTGCTTATTTTTATAGTGTTTTTATTTAATAAACACACAACAACTACACTTTTTGCTACTGATTTATTTAATATACATATAACATCTGCACTTTTTTTGCTACATATCTGTTTTGAAGGAAAGTGCATATCTATTTTTTAATATGATCTAGTTTTTTTATCTTTGTTTTCAAACTATATTATATTCAAATTTGTAGCTGAAGTTGTTTTTATTGATGATTTATGTTTTTTTTGTAATATTTAAAATTTTAAATACTAAATTTTTAATTTAATATTGATAATTGATAGTGAATTGTGATATAAGTGGCACGGATAAGTGATGTGATTAGTAGATTTTAAAATTTTACTGAAAAAATTATTTATTTTTTACAGTTTTAGGAGATAAAAAATCGAATTAGAATCAAAGGATAAGAAAGAGGGTGTACCATAGTTAAAATGAGATTGACCACACTAGATTAAACTATATATATAAGTGGATATGTGTGTGAATGCGTAGAACATTCTCCTTTCTTCTTGCTTCATCATCCACGCCTATCATCATCTTCATCACCAAAATTCCTTCTTTCTTTCTTCTTTTCAAGAACTTCAGCCAAAACTTAAGAGAAAATCATATATAGCTATAAATTTTTAAAATAATAAGCTAGAAAAGGTGAGATCACCAGCAAGTGATCAAAGAAAAAGAGGAAAAAGAGAGAAGAAAAGAGATTTTGAAAGAGGTATGTGCTTTTGTATTTTAATATTTGAATTTCTATAAATTTTAATATTTGAATTAGTTGATTGAGTCATCTATAATGAATTATTACTGAAAAGTATTGGTTAAATAGAATAATAAGTGAAAAATGAGTTAAAGAAACTTGTAGTGATGAGTATGATTCTTAATTTAATCATTATAAGAGTTAAGTGGTTTGATGTTATTTTTAGCCATGAGTGATGGTTAAAGATTGATTAATTGATGTTTGATTAAAGTATTTGATACAGACTCTTTCTATGTCAAAGAAACTAGTTTTGATTCATTTTTATCATAGATCTTGAGTATATTGTGTTTAAGTGGTTGAGTGTACGAAACACAAAATTTTGCCTGACACAACCAGTGACACGGCTATGTCACTGGGCTTGTCAACAATGTTGTATTTCAATATTGGAGACACGACCAGTAATATGTCCGTGTCATTGGGCGTGTCATAGCTGCTGTGATGAAAGATAAATGATACGGCCAGTGACACGCCCGTGTCGTTGGGCGTGTCGTAGCTACTGTAATACAAGATTAATGACACGACCAATAACACGTTCATGTCATTGAACGTGTCAAAGCTTTTGTAATACAGGAGTAGTGACATAGGCAATGACACGCTCATGTCGTTGGGCGTGTCAAAGCTTTTGTAAAGTGGGCAAGTGACACGGTCATTGACACGCCATTGTCGTTGGGCATGTCACTTGAAGATTTTGCTTAAAGTAGTTCTTTTCCTTATCTTTCATTTGTAATTTTGGCCAAAATAACTATAAGGCCTCAAAGTGTAAAAGATTTTTAAAATCAACCATAACAAGTAGTGCAATAAATTTTGAACATATGATAAATATGTGTAATACCAAGTGTTGATCAAAGAATTATTCCATTAAAATGATATACATAATTCAGTGCTAATCAAAACTAATGAATTGCCCAAATCATACTGATTTTAGATCTAGCTTTCGATTGAATGGTTAACCGGAGGAAGGATAGCCATAGTGATAGTGAATATCTCGTGCCATTAATGGACACACTGTGTCATCAATGATAGTGGGCATAATTGTCATTATATATTCTTGAGATTTAGCATTAAAATTGCTACAATAATCTGTTATCCAAATCTATGATCTGAGTTCAATATGTATGTGCATATTTAATAAAGTTATCTAAATTGAAAATATATGTGAATATGATGTTATGAATAATGAAAGAAATGAAAAATAATAATATAATTCAATTACTTAAAATCGACTTACTGTGTTACAATATGAAAGTGATTGGTAATGCATATATTAATATTTACAAGTGAAAATTCTAATGCACAAAATAAAAATGTTATGCTCAAGTTATTTAAGTTATTGAATTGATCAATAACTTTGTAAGCGTTATAATGATTGAAAGTGTATATAATGATATAAGATACAAAGTTTCCTAAAGTATAGTACTAAATTTAAGTGTCAAAAATTATATATTGAATGAAATTATCCTACATGTAAAACTGAAAAGTAAGACTTACTGAAAAATAAAATAAGCGTATTATGAGTAATGTTAACAAATGAGAAAGTAAGTCTTAAATAAAACGATTCATAAAGAGAAAAGTTGCAATACTGAAAGTAAAGTATAGCATGATGACTTTTATAAAGTTAAATATATCGATATATACCCACATATCTGTAACATATACTATTTTTTTTAACATATACATATTCACATATCTAGTTATATGTAACATTTATTAATATATAACTAAATATATAAAATAATTATATACTATTTTTTTTTCAAAATTAATATATATATCTAGTTATATGTAAATATATACACACATATAACTAAATTTTAATATCATACTTTATTTATTTTTAATTATTATAATTTATTATATATAATTTGTTTTTTTAACATATAAAATGTATTAATATTTTTATAAAGGAAAAAATTTAATTACAAATAATAAATAACAATTACGAAAATAATATAAAAATTAAAATATATAAAAATATATTAATTAAATATATTAAATTTATTTTTAAATAAATTTTACATATTTTAAACATAAAAAATTTAAAAAAAATTAATTTATTATGTAGATATTATATATATATTATGTGTATATTATATATATTGTAAATATTATGTAGACGTTATGTGTATATTATATTTTTAATTAAATATAATTAAAATTTAATAAAAAAAATTTTAAAAATTTAATTAGATGAATGGATTCGGATAATAAATATTCAAAGATATGTATTTATTTTTAATCTAAATTTATTATAAATAGTAAAAATACTATTTATATTTATTTAAATTTATTTATAAACTACTCATATATTATATAAAAATATTAAAACAGGCCTAATAAACTGATGGGTAGAAATTGTTCCAACAGGAATATAATCCAAAAATGTTTATTTGAAAGCCCAGGCCTAAGATATTCACAAGTCAGTGAAATTTTTGCCACTATCCTTGGCGGCCTATGACCGCTAATAGATTAATTTTTGGCGATACTCCTCTTTCAAAATACCAAATTATTCAATAGCCATTTACAGTTATAATTCAAATATAATATGGGTAGAAGTCAATCCAAAACTACAGAATAATTTTTAGTAAGAGTAAGATCTGAGACATTTTAATTGTTTATTTTGATTTTTTTTACCTTAAAAAATTACGCGCTCCATCATTTTTTTTTTTAAATTTTTTTATATTTTACCAAGAGTATTTTAATTATTTTATAAAAGTACATAATAATCTAAAATAATAAATTTATAAAAATTATAATATATATAATAAACTCATAATAGACTTACAATAAAATATAAATATGGTAAATTTATAAAATTAATCATAAATTCTTATAAATTTAAATATATTTTTAAAATAAAATTTTAGTAAATTTTAAAAAAATTATTTTTCTTGCATTTTTATAAAATCTCCCTTTCACCTTGCCTAGAAATATTAGCACTTATAAAAAATATATATTTATTCTGATTTTATTTCAATAAAAAAATTATTTGGTTAATAGTACATAGCAAATAAAGATAAATTTGGAAAATAGAAATAACTAAAAAATTATTTTCCACTTACATTTTAAAATAACTCATAATTATATAATTTTCAAATGTAAGACTGATCGAATATCTGAATATTTCTATAGTTAATATCTGAATATTTCTATAGTTTTTATAATTTACATAACTAAAAATTATCTATTAATCATACTTGAATTGAGTTCTGGTTATATTGAAAAAAAAATTAATGTTCTATTAATTATAAATTCCTTACTCAGTTTACGTTTGTTTTTCATAAAAAAAAATAATTTAAATTATAAGGAAATGATTTAGATAGCAAAATATATACATATTAATTCTTTTAATAAATATTTATATAATATTTATGCAAAATAAACATAAAGTTGAAGCAAAAAATATTTTTAAAAAATTGACGTAACTTTTTAATTTTGTATAAGTCTATAGTTTTTATAATTTATAAAAATAAAAATATCTATAAATCATAGTTTAGCTGAGTTTTGATTATATGAAAAAAAAATTCTCTTAATGTTCTATTAATTTATATATTCCTTACTCGGGTTATGTAATTTCTTTCATAAATAAAAAAAACAAAAAAAAGTAGGCACAAGTGATATATATTTAATTTATGTAAAAAAAAAAAGATAATAATAAAAAAGGATAAAAATATATTGACTAACTATGACGGGTAATTTTTTTTTAAAAAAATGTGCCAATTATTTCAACAAGACAAACAAACTGCTCAATTAAATTCAATATTTTCCTAATTAAATTCAACATCGACGTTTATATGATAAACTTATTGAATTAGATTTTTACCTTTCTCTGATTTATGACATAAAGCAGCCGACAACATGTTTATTGACTATTTCACTCTCATGTTATTTAATTATTTATTTTTTATTTTATTTTAAATATCATATAAATAAAATTTATTTCACTTTATATATCACTTTTAAAAATTTTAAAAAATATTAATTAAAAATATTAAAATTATTTTTATTATTTAATATTAATTAATAAAAAAGAATAAATAAAATAAAAAATAATATTTAAATAAATTATAATAAAATTTTTATAAAATTTATAATTATTAATTATTTTTTTAATTTATATATATTATTTTTATACGTTATTTAAAATAAAATAGAGGAAGTAATTTAATTCAACTATTTGACAAATTGACAATATGTAGAATTAGAATGGTCGAAGTAAAACACAAAAACGTAAACCATATTTTTATTAAGCTGCTATGTGTTATGGATTAGCGTAATCATAATATGATTTTTCACATTTAATTATTAGTTTAATGCACCATTTGATCTCTGCTTACTTCAATATACAGCTACGTACGTTGTTTCTCTCTTAATCTCTTTCTTTTTTATTTTATCTTTTAAATCTAAAATCCAATTTTTATTTACTCTTGCACACATAAAATGCGCATTTTCTTAATTTTTAATGGAATTTCTTATATCATTTATGGTAAATATTTTATAATTTTATAAAATAAAATCGATTCCATGGAATAGAATATATATTTTAATTTATTTCTCATTCCAACTAAATTAGCATTTAAATCTTGATATTTTCTTAAATTAATAAAAACACTTTTATTTATAAAGAAAAATAATGAACTAAAAAATCTTCTAACTTAGAACTTAGAAGTATAAGTTTTGATTTAAATGATTTCCTTGCTAATCTATATTTATTTAAATATTAATTAATGTTATTAAAGAATCAGAATATACACAAATAGGAAATGTATTTCAAAGTTTTACTTTTTGGATTAAAAGCCTATACATATATCATACATACGTACATACGTACGTATGTACAGATATATAATTTTTTTTAAAATATATGATATTTTTAAAATAAAATATTAAAAAATGACATATTAAACACTTTTCTGACAAATAAAACTTGTAATGCCTGTATCTTAATTGTATACAAGCCAAACACGTTTTCTTAATAGAGATGCAATTTAAATAGAATTAGTTGAGTCCCTTTCAACAACAAATTGCATCTGCATGTTCTCGTATATGTGTATATATATATATATATATATATATAACTTTAATTAAATAAGCTCCAACGTATATCAATAAGTAGTTGGTGTGAGTGATTTGACATTCTCATTTCTTAAGCAAGAGGCTGAAATTTCAATCCTTATAAATGAAATCGTTATTTACTAGCAGCACTTTATTTTTAGTAGGTCAACTCAGTGCAAACAGAATTAGTCTGTCTCAATGAGTTCAGGAATATCTGTGATTATATTAAAACTTCAAAGAATATTAATCTCAAAACTTTACTCTTTATGGTATGCATTAATTTGTTTTTCATCCTTTAATATTTTTTTATATGCAATTCTTTTAGATAAAAATCTTTATATTTTTGTGAATATCTATTATTTGTGAACCTTTCCTTCGAAGTTTCAAGCGCTCCATCTTTTTTTTTACTGAAAAAATGCCTCTTGTGAAATTATTTTTCTTTGTTTCTTGGGAGGGTGTTTCCTTCTAATTTGTCTTTTAATAAGTAAATACTTTTAATAATTAAATATGAAATACAAAAAAGACTATAATACTCCCAGGTAGAGGAGTTTCTCTTTCTCCCTAATTTTTGCCAGGTTTTGCTCTTTTTGGGAATCTCGACCATAGAGTCGTATACCAAATAAAAAACACTTAGGCAACTAATTCGTTCTTTCTTCCTCCAGCTGAACAAAGGTGGAAACTCTTGAAGGAACATCGGATGACGTCGACAACCTACTGGCTTCTCTAAAGCTCACTGATGATGAAGCTCAGATTGGAAGTGTAAAGGTTGATCTCGAAACTGAACAAATACAAAAATACAGAATCTCCCTCCGTCTAATCGACAAACTACTCACCAAAAAGGAGGTTAATGTCCCTGCATTCGGAATATTTTTGTCTTCCAATTCTTTCTAGAATCTGACAGGTTGAAGGTCATGGATCGGGGCCCCTGGTGCTTCGATGATCATCTACTGATACTCAAGGAGATGAATGACAATGATACGCCAGAATTTGTGGAGTTTAAACAAGTATATTTTTGGGTTAGAGCATACAATGTTCCTTTTATATGGTTATCGCACATGACAACAAAAACTATAGCCGATCTACTGGGTGAATTAATAGAAATCGACGAAGGAGATAGTTTGGGCTAGAAACACTACCTACGCTTCCGAGTACCCATCCCTGTTACTAAACCACTTCGGAGAGGGGGTATTGCTTCAATTGGGATCTGAGGTGAAATGGATCAAACTAAAATATGAACATTTACCCCAATTTTGTTATGGGTGCAGTAGAATCTTTCATATTATGGCAAAATGCGAATATGGAGAAAGGCAGAAACCGTACCAATATGGAGAAGAATTGAGTGCTTCCCCTAGAAAGATCTTTCAACTGAGAAATCCCATAGAGAAACTCAAGAAAGAACAACTCATTGATAAACTTGTACCACCGAACCCAAACGAACAACTAAAAAAGACAAAGTCTGCAAGTGTCAGAGGAATGAAGCGGGCAACCCGATCTTTAGCTGAGGTACTAAAGGAAGTTAATACACAGGGGCTAGGAAGCGACGAGGCTAATCAAACTGATGTAACTGATGCTACCCACGAAACCATGACAAAAAAATGTAGACCTAACTGATATGGTGGCTAATCCAAATGAACAACACCCAATATCAGAGCTGAACGGAGTTCCTAACGGGATGCAAAATTAGTAGTAGCAGACTGAGATACCCATAAACAAAGGAGATAACTTATTTAAGAGCCACATACATACAGCTGACGGTGAAGACACTACTTAAACGTCGAAGTAGTAAAGATGATGGTAAAGGAGCATGGAGGCGAGTAAAAAGGGATAGAAATCTGAATCTGCTGGGTAGTGACAAGCATTTCAAAAGAATAAAAAGGGGATTTGAGGAAGCGGCGGATGAAACTGGGATAGAAATTGATAATGTCACCAAGAAACACAAAGGCAACTTTGATGTGAAACAAATGAAACTAAAGGCAACTGGTAGGACAACTACTAGTTGCCTATCACCATGAAACTCATAAGTTATAATTGTAGAGGTTTAGGGAGTATCTCAGCAATTACGAATCTAAAAAAGCTCATACAGCTTGAAACTCCCTCCACGGTATTCTTGATGGAGACTAAGGTAATAGAAGATAGAGTAACTTTTGTTAGAAGCAGACTCAGCTTTCCATGTGGTTTTGTGGTTTGAGGAAGTAATTCAAGAGGAGGTTTAGCCTGCTTTTGGTACGATGACTTTGAAGTGAAACTTTTTTCATACTCCAGAAACCATATCGACCTACAGATTCTTAATTATGGAGAGTCAGTACCTTGGCAACTCACATGCTTCTATGGGTTGCTTGAATGGGGTTAATAAACATAAATCATGGGAACTTCTTCACTGCTTAAAGAATAAATCAGAATTGCCTTGGCTGGTCATTGGAGACTTTAATGAAATTCTCTCTCAATCAGATAAAATGGGGGGAAACAATCGGCCAACTTCATACATTGATTCTTTTCGCACTGCTCTTTCAGACTATGGGCTATTAGACTTATCTTATGAAGGTTATAGATTTACTTGGGATAATGGGAGGGAATCACCACATTTCATAGAATAAAGACTTGATAGAGGGGTAGCAAACTTGGATTGGATACAGAGGTTCCATAATTACCATCTCAAAACACTGCTATTTCGTGGATCTGATCACCTACAAATTCTGTTGAACTTACTAGGAAAGACAACACCTTCAGTCAGTAGCAAATCCAGATTTCGTTTTGACAACATGTGGTTAAGAAGTCTAGAGTTGAGAGAGGTAGTAAGTGACCTATGGATCAGATTTGATCATGATTCTTGGGCATCAAAAATAAACACATACAACTTGAGGTTGAAGAAATGGGGCGTAAAATAGTTTGGAAACTTCAAACTCAAGCACAAAATAATAACTGACAGACTTGTGATACTAGAGTCATCGTCGGATAACCATGTAATACAAGAGCGACACTTGCTAAAAAAGGAACTGAATAATCTGCACCTAATGGAAAGAAACAATGTGGAAACAACGATCAAAGGCCCAATGGTTAGCCGAAGGTGATCATAATACACCATACTTTCATGTCGTGGCTATGAAATGAAAAAAAAAAAACTAATACCATACTCTGCCTAATGGATGCAGAAGGGCATGAACTGGTCAGGCAGGCTTTGAAAGGTCACATTTCTATGATAATCTTTTTCAAATAAATGGCCATCGGGTATAAAACTCAGATCTCAATTTTCTTTCTCCTAAAGTCACCAAAGTAATGAATGCAGATTTGGAAAAAGATGTCACAAGTGAAGAAGTTCATCATGCTATTCGAATGATGCACCCTATTAAAGCACCAGGCCTCGATGGTTTCTCTCCTGTTTTTTCAGTATTTTTGGACCATAGTTGGAAGTGATGTAGTCAGAGTGATCAAAGAAATCTTTGTAGGTAAGGAGTTTCCTCCTGGTTTTAATCACACAAACATTTGTCTTATCCCCAAAGTAAAGAGCCCAAAAACTATAATCGAATATAGACCAATCAACTTATCAAATGTGATTTGTCACATTGCTACAAAGGTTCTAGCTAACAGATTGAAAACTATACTGGGGGAAATCATTGACATAACATAAAGTGCATTTGTACCAGGGAGGTTAATTATGGATAACATTCTAACAGCTTATGAAGTCTTCCATAGCATGCAAACAACCAGAAATAGCTGAAGAAAGCATATGAGTCTAAAACTTGATGTGGCCAAAGCATATGACAGAGTTGAATGAAATTTCTTAACAGCATTCACAACCAAACTGAGTTTTTTAGGAAAGTGGATCTCTATTGTCATGAAGTTTGTCACTTCTCCCACTTACTCCATCCTAATAAATGGCGTACAATCTGGACATATTGTACCTTCAAGGGGACTACGCTAAGGGGATCCTCTTTTCTCATACTTGTTTCTCCTATGTACTGAAGGATTAATAGGCTTGCTAAATGAAGCTATAAGGGGTCACCATATTCATGGCATTAAAATATGTCATAGAGCTCCGACGATATCATATTTAATGTTTGCTGATAATTGTATCATTCTCCTGTGTGCAATCTTATCGGAAATGGAACTCTTTAGAGATATTTTGGCAAGATACGAATGGCTCTCGGGCAAAAAATAAACATGCATAAATTAGAGGCGTGTTTCTACCGAAATGTAGAAGATGAGGTAAAGGTTGGCATTACAAATTTGTTGGGAGTTAAACAAACGGACAACCATGCTCTTTACCTTGGATTGCCAACTGTTGTAGGGCAATCAAGGAAGAAGATTTTTCAGACAATCAAGGATAGATTATGGTCTAAACTAAATGGCTGGAAAGAGAAACTACTCTCATGGGCTAGTAGAGATGTACTCATCAAAATGGTCTCTCAAGCTATACCGACCTATGTTATGCAGTGCTTTAAAGTTCTAGTGGGGATTTGCCAGGACCTCCGAAGTATAGTGAGTAGCTTCTGGTGGAGTCAGAAAGTGCATGGAAGGTGTCTTCATATGTGCTCTTGGGATAAGCTATGCAAGCCAAAGGAAGAAGGAGGCTGGGATTTAGGGATTTTGAAAGTTTCAACAAAGCACTTTTAGCAAAACATGGATGGCGACTAGTAACAAATCTTGAAAGTCTTATGGCACAAGTATTGAAAGCTAAATACTACCCAAACTCAACTTTCATGTAAGCTTCTTTGGGTCAAACACCAAGTTTCACATGGAGAAGTATACTATATGGAAGAGAAGTGTTGCAACAAAGGTCAAGAATTCGAATTGGAAATAGTCGTTCAACATCTGTTTGGAATGACAGGTGGATTCCTGAACCGAGTAACTTTAAGGTTATAACCCAACCAAACACGCTGTCAAAGGAGGCTACTGTTTCTAAATTGCTTGACGGAGACACAAGATCCTAGAATTGGAATTTAATTAACTCAGTTTTCCTACTCGTTGATGTTGAAAGAATTCTAAAAATCCCTCTAGGAGGCCTAAATGGAGAAGACCAACTTCTATGGCACTACCACTCTTCAGGGAATTATCTTGTCAAAAGCAGCTATAGATTATGTTTTAATGAAAATCAATATCAGACTCGCGGTTCTTCATCAGATACGGTATGGACAGGGTTTTGGAAAGCTCTATGGAAGCTGAGAGTTCCACCGAGAGTCTTGAATTTCATATGGTGAGCAGCACTTGATATCCTTCTAACCAGGAAGAATCTGCATAAAAGACTGATGGAAGTATCTGTAACTTGCCCTTTTTGCACTCAAAATGAGTCCATTGTTCATTTATGTAGGAATTGCTACATGTTCCAAGATATCTAGCAGCAACTGGACATCCTGAATGCTCCAATGTTGGAGGGTTCTTCCTTTAGAGCCTAGTTTGCAAATATCTTATAGTCATGCCCTAAAGGAAAAACATTGCAGGTGGCAGTAGTTTGCTACTATATATGGCAACAACGAAACGCCTGCTTATTCCAACGTCAGGGGGATCGAATACACAACATCGTGGCAAAAAATTGAGGAACTGATTGCTGAATTTAGTAACTTACCTGAAGCAAATAAAAAGAAGGAGAATCTCTTTGCAATTGGAACAAGAGCTGCCTGCTGGAAGTCACCACTTGATGGCTTAATCAAAATGAATGTGGATGCTGGCAGGATGAGAAAACATCTTATTGGGTATGGAGTTAGTTTCTGTGGCAGCCATGGACAAATAATTGCAGCTGCTCATCGATCCTCCAAAGCATATGTGGATCCAATAATTGCGGAAGCTCAAGCACTGATTTACGGCCTTCAACTTGCACGACAATTTGCTTTCCCATAGATAATTGCATAATCTAATTGCAAAACTCTTATTGATCTATTGAAAGGTAAATATGTATTGCGAACTGAGTTAGGAATGCTTATTAAAGAATATACTGATTTGGCAAAAATATTTAATATATGCAGTTGCTCTTTTATTCCTAGAGAGGGTAATGTTCTAGCCCATAAGTTAGCTAAGTTTGTACCTGAGTCACATGAGGAATTGATTTGGATGGAAAGGGTTTCTTATGAGATTCAACAATATCTTAATGTATCTTCTTGTTGATTTATGAATGATCTTTTAGTATAATATATATATATATATATATATATATATGTAATACAATACAAAGTAAGGTTCGCATTTTGAAAAAGAGAAAGAGGGTATTAAATTTGGAAAAATGACGACTAAAGTCTTGACTATATCGTTCTTAATTTGACCAGAAACAGTTTGGTTTTTGACTTTCTAAAGAGGACAAGGGGTGAGATTTTGCCATTTTGATGGGAATTAGATGCATTTCATACAACTCCATTACAAATTACAATAATATATATACATTTAGAACCATTTTGTACTGGAAAAATTACGATATAATATGTAATTTGGGAAAGTGGGTTAAGTTGAAATTTAAAACAAATCCATATTATATATAAATCTAATATGTATCTTTTTTTTTTCAAATGGGTATAAGGGAGTGTTTGACACGGATTTGTTGGGTCCTTAAGCATTGACACAGAAGTTGAAAGTGGTTTTATAACGAGTTATTATTATTATTATTATTATTATTATTATTATTATTTGGAGTTAAAAAATATAAGGGAAAGATTCTACTTGAGGAATTTTAAATTTATAGAGATGTTTTAGTTGAGGTTCTTGACTTTAGATCATTTCCCTCTCTCTCTTTTCTTTGTACCTTTCAAGAGCTTGATTAGTGTAATGAGGTCTCAAACACAAAAAAAATATTATTTGAAGAGTCTCAACTTCTAGATATCTTCCTTCTTCCAAATATATATACAAATTAAGCAGCCATAATTAGGTGTATTTCAATGGATGCATGGTTTCATTAATTTCTTTTCAAGTGTCTAAACTGGGTTCTGCTCTAATATTCAAGTTTCTAGCAGAGACATTGAAATTTTGAAAGATTACTGATGATAAGATCAAACAAATAGAAAATCTTCAAGTTGCAAAAATTCCCAGTTCAAGTGAGTACTAGTATAGATAATAGTATTTAGATAATTGGCTATTTTCTTGCAATCTTGCTCTTTCTTCAGTCATAATTTTCTTGATTCTTTTCCCTTAATTAGTCTTGCCTTCTCTCTCTGTTTTTTTTTTTTTCTCAATTAAGCTCTGACTGAAGTTGAATTCTGTTTTCTTTTTTATTGTTGCTTTCAAATTTGATGAACATGTTTATGCATATTCTTCTTTAATATAAGATTCTTAAGAAAAAAAATATTAAAAATGCTGTGTTTAGATACAGAATGATAAAAAAATGAGAAAGAATGTTCTTTACTTGCAAAGAAGTTATGCTTATATAAAAACAAGCAAAATTCTTTTACAAAAGTAGTGTTAGTGCACCCATTAATGAAACAGAAAAAACTAAAGATCTTTCTGAATTCACACTTAAGCTAAATGCCTTTTATCTCCTTCTTTTCTTTTTTCCTTTAGGAAGGTTCAATTCCCAAACTATACCATGTATGCAATTGAAAATTCTCTCGCTCTGTTTCTCTCTGTTTCTGTAATTTAATTTGATGGTTTTTAGGTTTTCTGGTTTTAATTTGTTTGATGGGTTAGAAACTCCATTTGTTTGGTTCTGAAAGCACGATTAGCATTGGGTTTGTTAGAATATAATTATAACAATGGTTGAATTTTGTAATTTGTAAATGAGCAAGTATTTTCCAGTAAACTCATTTGTTTTTGTTCTATAGACTTGTTTGACAGGTTGAAGATGGTTTACACGGCATGCAAAACAGTACAATTGGTGGGTCTGCCTCTGATTTTCTTGTTATTCATTTTCTGCTCAAATTTGATTGAAGCACAACAAACAGTTCAAACCAGTAGTTATGAGCCAGGTGAGGCTTCATACATAATTTCAATTTTCATTATCATTATATTGTCATTATATGTATAGAGGCAAAGTTAGACTTATAATTGAATTTAGAAATGGAAATTTTCCTAACTTAATAGTATTTTTTACGATTTTTTTTTGCTAAAAAAAGACAGCACCTTAAGAATTTAAGGCATATATATAATATAAAGGCAGTACTGAGAACCTGGGATTAAATGGAAATTAAGCAATTCAAAAGGTTGTGACTTACAAGAAAGTGTATTTTCATCCTTAGAAGCAAACTTCAAATAAGAGACACCTGCCTATGTGCACTTGCTCTTAATTTTTTTTTATTTATCCTATATAATTAATCAACAAAAAGAGAAGAAAAAAAATCTTATGAAATTTACATTTTACTTGTCCTGCAATTTTGATTGAAAATATTGATATAGAAAAATAAATCATTTAATTATATTATCAAGAAAACAATAAATAAAACAGTGGAGCTAAAAAAAAGGCAAAGTGAAGAAAGGGGGAAAAGAATAAAGCATTACTGAAGTTGAAAGTTAAGTGAATCATTGCATACATTTATTTATTTGATCTTAATTATTTTTTAATTATCTAATTAAGCTTCTAAACTAATATATAGGTTTATCTTGAAATTTGTCTACTTTTCTCTGGTACAGATTTGCTTGAAACAAGCAATGTCTCACAGTCAGATAATACTGTTCGAGTGGATCCATTCGACAATTTCAAGAAATACAGAGGAGGATATGATCTCACCAACAAACACTATTGGAGTGTAATACTCTTTCTTTTTTGTTTGAAAAGAAGTTAAAAAAATTGAGATTAGAGAGTATTTCAGTATGTGAAACTCCCCATTTTGCAGCATTAATTTTTGTTTTTATTTTTTGCAGTCAACTATATTTACAGGAATTTATGGGTATGCAATTGGAGTACTCTGGCTATTGGCAGGAATTTTATATGGAATTTTTCATCTAGCAACAAAATACTGCTGTAAAAATACAAGGAAAGGAAAATTAAAGAAAATATTTCCTTGCCATAAACAATGTTACCTTTGGCCTATTCTCTTGGCTATTCTGTTCACTATCTTGGCAATGTAAGTGATAATTAATGTCTATTTTATGCATCAAATTAACAGTTAACCCAATATTTGTTGCAGTGAGGATTATTGACTAATGAATAATATCTTCAGAACTGCATCAGGATTAGTTCTTGGAAGGAATCAAAGATTTCGTTCGAGAGCCAGAACTGTTGTGAACATTATCATTGATACAGCCAATGGTGCATCAGGAACAATATATAATACTACAGGAGCAATGAAAGAAATAAGAGATAATTTAGATTCTTCTAATGTAAGTGCATCAGAAACTTCTAGTTTCCTTACTTCCACATCCGAGAGACTCGATGATCAAGCTGCTGATATTCTAAGACAAGCTAGGAAAAATAGGCGTTTGATAGAAAAGGGTCTCAAGATAGTGTAAGATTTTCTCTTATAATTACACACAAAAATAGAATATAATTACATACCTAAAAAGTTGGGATTTATGTTTTCAGGTATATAATAACAACTGTGATAATCTCCTTGAACCTTGCTGCTCTGATTGCTCTTTCAGGTATATCTAGTTATTTGTCTTCTGGCTTGTTAGTTCAAACTTCCGAAGTTCCACTACAACGGCATTCGATTTAACAGTACTAATTCAATTTTATTTGATGCATTATTGATAATAGTGATAATAAAGACAACATTGTGTATATACTGCTATTAATTCTTGTTAATAACAAGTTCTTGTTTTTGTATTTTAGCAGCATATGCACTCTATTGTCAGGAGTTTTCGTTGTGTTCAATGCAAACAATTTTATGAACTGATAAAATTAAAAAAAAATTTGCTTTGCTTGCGCCTTTAGTCATTTATTGATATATCATTGAATCAATCGATTTTCACTGAATTTGGAATAATTGTGTTGCAGTTTGTGGAACTCTCAGGCTAAGACGAGCGCTTGACCTGTAAGTAAAGCAAACCATTAAAACTTGGGCTGAAATAGCACATTTCCTGAAGAGAAATATTTTTCAAGTACATTGTCAAATATTGATTTTGCTATTGCACTTGCAGGCTTATTGTACTATGTTGGATATTAACTGCTTTATGCTGGGTATTCTTTGGACTGTATTTCTTCTTAGGAAAGTAAGTCATAAGGTCCATTTTTTTCAGTTTCTTTATTCATGTGTTTTAGTATTTAATTGGAAAGAAAATTATACCAGATATATAGCAACAAAATTTAAGTTTCTGAGTAATAATGAGAGGTAATAAATCCAAAAATTTTCAGATTCTCGGGTGATACATGCACAGTTTTTGAAAACTTCCAAAAAAATCCCTACAACAATAGCTTGAGTTCGATTCTTCCTTGCGATGAATTGCTCAGGGCGAAGCCAATCTTGACAGATGTCAGTGCGGAGATCTACAACATTGTTAATCAGGTAAATTTCATTGCAAATTTTTACCACACAATAGCAGGATATTCTCTAAAATCTGCTTACTAAACATTACATGAATTTTAAGTCATAAATGTCCTAAACAATATATGTGAACATAAAGCTGATGTCTTAATCATTTTGAGCCTAAACTTAGAATATCGCCTTTCATAACA
Source organism: Garcia nutans (assembly GCA_947685225.1). Classification (NCBI taxonomy): domain Eukaryota; kingdom Viridiplantae; phylum Streptophyta; class Magnoliopsida; order Malpighiales; family Euphorbiaceae; genus Garcia; species Garcia nutans. The sequence continues at coordinate 7,341,371 of CANTUV010000055.1, forward strand.
AATTAACAAAGTCTTGGTAGTATTCACAAATCAAAACTGATATTATCCTTCTGCTGCAAAAACATTGCAGGTGAATGAAAACATATCAGTAATACAAGTCTGCAATCCTTTCTCAGGACCGCCAGATTATCAATACGAGGCCGATAATTGTCCCGCTAATACGATTCGAATTGGAGACATCCCAAAGGTAAATCAAAACTAACTAACAACCAATTAGTACTGTGTTCATGTTTATTAACTAAACAATTCCCATCTTCTGACTGATAATATCTCCACTTTTTTTTCAAGATATTGAAGCCACTTGCGTGTTCTTCTGAAACCAATAACGGAACGTGTAGCCCTGGACAATTCATATCAACCAATGATTTCAGGACAGTAGTGGGTTACACAACTTCAATTCAGAATTTACTGAATGTGTATCCAGGGATGGAAGGTTTAATAGAATGCCAATCAGCAAAAGATGCATTTTCGGAGATACTTACAAACCACTGCAAACCATTGAAGAAGTATGCTCGAATGACGTGGGGGTCACTGCTTTTTCTGTCACTAAGCATGGTGTTTTTAGTTCTGACATGGACAATTAAAACTCGTCATGATCAAGAGCAGCATTCTTTAGATGGTTCTGTGAAACCACATTCTTCTGCAGTAAATGAAGAGTAATCTGCAGAAACAGAAGTTAGCAGTAATCAAAGATTAGCTCAAAGCACAGTTTAGTCTAAAGATAATATACACTTTCCTGGAAGATCAATGCGCAAGCAGACTCTTCCAAAAGCAATTGATAATAGGAACATGAATTCAAAAGTTGGCTGAATATTAAGAATTCAAGATCATTGCTTCAAGAATTCAAGAATTCAGGATTTAGTTGAATATCAAGAATTCAAGAGATATGCAAGAAAATGGCAGAAACCAAGAAGATTATTGAGATTGAATTTATTTATGGAGAAAAAGGGTAAAATTTGGAGGAATCGCAATTTTTTTTTCATAGAGTGAAAGTCATACACAATTTTTTATTTCTTTAATTTGGTATAAGAATATAAGATAAAAATTCCAGGGGGACCAACCCCATTATAGATTGTAAAATAAATTATACAAGTAATAATATAAAATTTAATTCAGTTCACTTCTTAAATACTCATCAGTTTGATATAAATATATTTTATAGAAATATATTACAGGGATTATATTTTACTGAAAAAGATTTTACTTTGTTTGAAAGATTCAATAAAATACTGAAAAAATAAATTGAAAAAAAAAATAATTTATTTGGTTATAACCCAACTTTACAAGAAAAATTTGAGTAATACTTATCTTTTGACACGTGAATCTCGCAATCTATTTTTTCGATAAATAATTTTTCTATTCTCTCTAAGTAAAATATTTTACTAACTGATTGGTAAATTTTAGTAGACCTGATATTTTATTTTACATAGATTATTTATAAATAAATATAATATTTTTTATCAAATAAGATTATTTAATCAATTTTTTTAAAAATTTTTGTGCAATCAAACTGACTTTAAGTAGTTAAACTTTTATATTCAGAATTTTCTGCAAAGATTAATATGTGATTATTGAATTAAGACATAAAACTGCATATAAAGAGAATTGTTTTTTTTTTGATCAATAGAACAAATTATGAATAAAATATCAGTGATTAATTCTATAAACAAAATTTTTGTAATTTTTAGCAACACCCATAGCTGAAATGTGAAATTAATTAAATTAAATTTCCACCATGATTACACATAACTGAAAAGGTTAAAAGGGCCGCTCTAACTTATCAAAACAAATAAACAGCCTGCAGGAGAGCGAAAATGGAGCAGCCATCTTCTCCAGGAGCTACTCCAGTGAAACTCGCAACTGTATAGAGGAGCTACTCTACTTATTCTCCATTCCCAAATTAATCAAACCCTAGGATTTGATTTGGCCTTTCTAATGAATTCTGCTCCTACCTTCTCCAACATGATCCGCACGGCACCGTTTCGGGTAACAAACATGAAACAAGTACTGATATTCATTGTTTTAGATTTTCTTTTTCTGTTTGTTTCCTTAGAAAATTGGAGCACTTTGACACTACTTAAGTGAAAATTGGAGCACTTTGACATTACTTAAGTGCATAGAAATTGGAAGAAAACAAAAGAAATGATAGAGAAGTGTGCATGTGTTGACTTTTTGTATGTATGCATACTTGTATTGAGTCTTCATACTTTGCTGCTTGTTTGGTTGCCCAGAATTTGTAGAAAAACTAGAGAAATTTTGGTTATGCTAAACTATTGTGAATTGTTTAGGACAAGTCCATTCAGATCCTTTATACAAGCATCTAGCATCCGCTTTGTGTGAATACATATCATCTGAATCTGGAGGATCATGCAACGCATCCAATAGAATGGCATCACTCGACAAAGACAGTGACTTGAAGGAAAGAGGAAAATGGAATGAATTGGTTCTGGTTGAAGGAACTAATTTGCTAGATGTATGTTTTCTGTGTTAATTTGTTTTATTTTTGGCTGAGCTCCGGCATTGTCTCTGAATGTTATGATAACAATTGTTGAATCTTATCAGATCTTGAAGTCTGTGAACTTTGAACTTCATGTTCAGGAGCCTTTCTTTACATAATTAAAAGGCATATCTGTCTTTGTGCTTTTGATTTTTGTGCCTTCTTATTCACGATAAAATTTCACTAGGATATATAAATATCTCTCTTCTTGATCTTTTATGCAGTTAAAATTATAGTCAATTGAAAGATTTTTCACATTTATTTGGTACTGTTTGTAGATGGCCTGGAAACAGTTGAAGGAAGGTGTGCTTTAGGTGACTATAATAAGTATGGCTTATTCCAAGTGGAATAAATTTTAGTTGTTTCTTTTATGTATGCTCCTCTTTGTTTTTGTCTCAGAATTGGATTAGGAGCATCACTCCTCTTTAATAAATGTCTGGTGCTTGAAGTTCAGGTGATAATAGTTCCTTTGAAACTTGCCATGCTTTCTTGTTCACTACTTGGTTTTGTATTAATTTCTGCATTTGCAGGATATTCACCGCTATGCTTCATTTTCTGCCATGTTGGCAGCAGAGAGTCCCACAAAAGTCCTTTCTGGGGTAAAAACCATTGATGAAGGTAGGCTTGCATTTCAAACTAATACAAATTTATCAAATATATATTTGTGATGTTTTGTGCATCAGCATAACACAAAGGCTATTAGTAAACAATGGAATGCTACATTTTGCAGGTATTAAAGTTTACAGAAAGTTTTACACAGAAGAGAAAGAAAGAGCCAATGGTGTCCTTGCTATTTGTGTTTCAAAATCAGCTGCGCAACCCTACATTCCTTTGGCTAGAATTCTCTCTGTGAGTCTTCTTATTGCATTTCCTGTTAAGGTTGATATGTACTATTAATTAAACTAATTGAGTTTATATTTCAAATAGATAGTAGTTTTTCACTGGCCTGAGAGCACCCTCTCGAGTAAAAGCTTCCACTGCCGGTTAACTATAATGAGGATCCAAAATTGCTTGAGCAATAGGTCTTACATGTGGGCCAGGATGTTACTTGTTAGGACAGGATAGTGAGTTACTCCCTCCGTTTCATTTCAAGTATCGTGTAAGAACATCGTGCACAGACCAAGAGAATGATTAGCTATTATAAATTTTATAAAAATTTTATTATAATTTACGTAAATACTATTTTTCATCTCTTACCCTACTTATTCTCTTTCAATAATTAATAGGGGCAATATTAGAACTTTTTAATTAATGCTCTCTTGAATTTCTAAAAGCGATATTTGAAGTGAAACAAAAAAAATTTTCTTACACAATACTTGAAATGAAACGAAGGGAGTATATAAAATATTTTTGGGTGTAAATGGAGCATGAGAGGATTCCACCTGCACTGTTAGTCCATATCAAGAGAAATAAATAGCAAAAACTGAATTCAGCCATAGTCTTAAAACCATGCAAGGAACCCTTATATAGACTTTTAGAATTTTCAAGACTTATACCTTTAAACTTTGACTGGTAATTAAAGACCTTGTTCTTTCTAGAAACTGCTTTCTTTGTTTGTGCTGCTGAATTCCTAAGTTTGAATCTCTGAATAGATGTTTGAATTTTGATTTTTACGCAGAGGATTGATGATTGAAATTCTATTGCTTGTTCATTGTTGGTTATTTTAGATAAAACTTAAGTTTGTTTTTCCTTTTCCTTTGCTTGATGTTACCTGCTGATCAAATTTTTGAGGGTCATTAATTTATTTATTTTGACTTCCCAGCGATAAAATTTTCCATTCATCTAAAATATAAAGGTATTTAGAGATCAGATTCTTGTGAATTTTTCCTGTAACTTCTAAACTAAAATGCAAATTAAGTAGACATTCTAAGTGGATCCAACTTGGTAAAATATCAAATACTTAACTGCTGATTATCTTCATATTATTGATTACCTAATCAGGTCCAAGCTTTCTATCTGGTGGGAGTAAATTGGTTAAATAGATAATAGATTTAGGAATTTAATGGCCTGGATTGCCCTTCGACCTCAATTCAACATTTCAATACAAAAAGGGCGAGAGATGTTCTTGTGGGCCATGAAAATGGATATAATTAGCCAATTAGGTTAAAGTGAAGAGACAACATGAAATACTTGTGCTTCCACTTCTGTTATTTTTTATCATGATTTAATTGGTTTTCCATGCATGAACTCTGGCAGTGTGTGTATTTATACAGTCTTATGCTGGCATCTTTTTTGCTGATCATGTTCTATTGCAATAGTTAATTGCACTGTCTTTCCCATTCATTGCTTTTATCTGCAATCTGCTCATGTAAATAGTAGTTGTATCTGACTTGTAATAGATAGAAGGTAGCAATTATATGCTGGATGATGCTAATCTGACTATTTTAACATCTGCTATAGGGATTGAGTTATAAAGGTCTTCAATGCCTTTTGGGCGGGGCTATTGCATCTTCCTGGATTAATGCTAGATAAGTAAATGCCTAACTTGCCAAAAATCAACTCATCTTTCTTCACCTGCAGTGTTATGTAATTCATTAATGTATGATAATGACTTGCAGTGAACTCACACTTGAATTTCTTCCCATTTTCCTGTGTTCCATAATTGATTTCTGAAATTTTTAATCGCATCGTAGAGGTAAATGAATTTGAAAAATCAGATTCTTTAGATATAACTAAAGCTGGTTAGGTAAACGAGAATGCTTACAGAAGTCATGGAGAAGAAAACAGAAAATTTAGTAAATAAGGTGGGGAGCAATTTAGCCAACCATTAGAGATCACTCACCTCTCTTCCCGTATATATGCATTAATGTGGATTATCGTCTTGCGTTATAAAATTGCAATATCAGCAATTAATATAGGAAAAAGAAACAGGGGATAAATTGGTTAAAATTGAAATAAACAATAACTTTCTTTTGTTTTACTCCCCATTCCCCTTCATCACTTCTTCTCCTTTCTCTCTCAGTAGCATTGATTTTATTTCATGAAGTTATGAATTAATCATATTATTATATCAGATTAATTTTTGAGATAGAAGAATAAGAGAAATTTGAATTTATTAGATTAATTTTTTGGGGTTGGAAAAAAGGGAAATATGAATTTTGTTTTTATTTTGAGGTGGGGAAAAAAAGGAAAAGAGTTAAATTGGAAGGGAGAAGCAAAAGAAATAAAATGAAAAGAAGAGGAGGGAATTTTTTGTTTTGAAATGAAAACTATGACATCAAAAGAGAAAAAAATATATATAATTATTTTATTTTAGTCATGAGTATAATATTATTTTTAATTTTATTTTTTTGATTAATTTCTTTTGACTTAAAAAAAAGTTAATATTAAAATTATAAATTGAGATATAAAATTAAAAGTTTTAAAATAAAATTAAAAAATTAAAATCTTGAAAATTTCAAATAATTGGTTTTTTTAATTATATCTTAATTTAAAAACTTAATTGAAATTTTATTTTAAATCATAAGTATCATAAAAAACTGTCAAGTGAAAGTCAAAAAATTGAGTTGATTTTTAAATTTATTGTATCATATGTCGAATATAAGTTGTAAATTTCAGCTATAGTTAATTGTACTTTTTAACTTCATAATATTGATTAATTAAATCATGAATTTGATTCCTAGTAATTTATTAAACTCACAAAGTCATAGAAATTTTTATTTTTTGAATATTACAGTCAGAGAAGTTTTTTTTTAGATGAAAGTAGCCATTTATTGCAACTCTGAAATAAAAGAGGAAACAGTAACACACTATGTGGGAGATCACAGTGTGAAAGATAACTTTGCCCAACACTTGCTCTAACGAAAATATGGGGCAGCTATATTTGCTTGTCTAGGAGCCCAAATAATTGAAATATTGAAACTAAGTGCTAACAGATGCATGCAATCATATACCAGGACACCAAACTCTGAAAAATCCTCCTGCTTTGAGTTAATAGCATCAACAACTCCCTTGGCATCTAACTGAATAATATCCGCTCCATGATAATGATCCACAGCCCGCTGAATTGTAAACCTCAAAGCCAAAATTTCAGCAATTTTTGCTGAGTTATTGACGCAGCAAAAGTAATAAATAAATGTGTTATTTCTATTTAGTCTAAAAATGTCTAGATAATAAATACAAAATGAGAGAAATTTTTCTACTGAATTATTATTAAACTCTGAAAACTGTCTCTCACTTCTTCAAACATTACATTATAAAGATTTAGGGTTACAGAAAATCATAATTTCAAATAAGGAAAGTTTTCAAAATGTAACAAATTGTCAAATTAAAAGAATTACAAGTATAAAAAGATATTATTTAACGAGACAGATAAAATGTCCAAACGGCACCTCGATTCAATGGTCTAAATAAAGAAATAAAAATATGCCCTAAGATGCCATAAAAGTAAAACGCATTTTCGGATGTCTAAACGATGAAATTTGGCCGAAAACTGATGGACCTCACTGCAAAGCAGTGATTTTGACTCGCTGGCCTATTTCCTATTAGGCTAGGCCCTTAAAACGCCCAGTTTGCAATATCAGTTTTTTGCAGTAATTACTAAACTGTCACTATGGCAGTTTTCGGTTAAACTGCTCCATGAAAGTCAAAGTTCTATGTTCTACATTAGCCATACTAGTACAAGGGACCCGAGATTGCAGCTAGAAAATTACCTTTGTCATCACAAACTACAGCAGCAAAACTTGCAGCGCTCGTTGACCCATAAAAAGCCGCATCAACATTACACTTTCAAGTACCTGTTGGCGAAGCCTCCCATCTCAAAGTATCCCCACAATTCTGCCCTCCCATATTATCTAGAATTATTTTGTTTGGTGATGAGAACTTCCAAGACTCCTTATAAGACTCAACAAAAGCTAAAATATCAGTACAGCTCAAATTTAAACCTCTCCAAATAAAAGAATTTGTGGCATACCAAATTCTCCAAACTAGATGACAAAAAGTCTCCATCCTTTCCATATTTTTATGCTCTACAAAGTTGAAGAAAAAAGAATGAAACTCTTGAAAAGAAGAAGGCATAACATCCAGAGCCAACCCCTAAATTCTCCAGCATTCCTTGGCCCGTTAACAATGGAAAAGTACATGATTTATATCCTCTACTACACCACAAATCCCACAACCTTCATCCATATCAACCTCACGCTGAATTAAGCAGGATTTAGCGGGAAGAATATTACATGCTACTCTCCAAAAAAAATATTTAACTTTATTACGAATCTCCACCTTCCAAATTGTATTCCAATTATGACCATGAAGATGTGCATCAATAGTAGGCAGAAACACATCACAAGCCATATGATAACCAGACTTCACATTATACTTCACACATGATTTATATCTTCTACTACACCACAAATCCCACAACCTTCATCCATATCAACCTCACGCTGAATTAAGCAGGATTTAGCGGGAAGAATATTACATGCTACTCTCCAAAAAAAATATTTAACTTTATTATGAATCTCCACCTTCCAAATTGTATTCCAGTTATGACCATGAAGATGTGCATCAATAGTAGGCAGGAACACATCACAAGCCATATGATAACCAGACTTCACACTATACTCCCCCCCCCCCCCCCCCTCTTTTTTTTTTTTTAATCAAAATGTCATTCTTTTATCTTGTGCACCTCTCACACTCAACGGCAACTTAAGTATCATTTCAGCTTCCTCCACTATGAAAATTTGTTGAATTTTATTAACATCTCATTTAGTCACGTTGTCCACCGTTAAATCCTTAAAATGGTAGCAACCCAAACTCTTTAATTGAGGACTATTAACTCAAAAATTGTTAACTCTTGGAAGCCATGGATCATTCCAGATACTGATGTCCAAACCTATTCCTACACACAACCTTACTCCTTCAATCAACAATTTTTGTAAAGCCCACATGGCATAACCCTCTCCAAAGAAAGCTTGGGTTATGACCCAAAAAAGCCAACAAAAAATCCCCTATATGATAATATTTAGCTTTGAGAACTTTGTTGATAAGGCCATTAGGATTGGATATACATCTCCAACCTTGCTTACTAAGTATTGCCAAATTGAACATATGAAGATGGCTAAAACAAAGTCCCCAATACTCCTTCCTAGCACACAAACGGTCCCAACTCATTCAATGGACTGAGTTAGAATTGCCTCTTTTCGAACTCCACCAGATAGAGTTCATCATTTTCTGTAGCTCATCACAAATAGATATTGGAACTAAAAACCTCCCATACAATAAAAGGATAATGCTTGAGCTATAGATTTAATAAGCACTTCCTTATCTACTTTTGAAAGTAATTTTTCATTACACCCACCTATTTTGCGTGCCATTCTATCTTTTAAGAAAGAAAAAATCTCCCTTTTTATCCCTGCATATAAAAGATGGCAACTCCAAATAATGCCTAGTATCTATTGCACTGGATACACCAAGACAAGATGAAATATAATTGCGCAAAGGAAGGCTCATATTTGTAATGAAAAAATACCTAACTTCTGATAATTAACTACTTGACATGAAGCTCTTTCATAAGTAATCAGGATTTGCTTAACCATATTGCATTCCGCTTTCGAGGCCTTGAAAAAGAAAAAAGAGTACAGAAGATGAGAAATAGCAGACACCCTTCTACACACTTTAGCTCCATGAATACTACTTGACAGTTCAACATTTCTAAATAAAAGCTGAGAGACCCTCAACACAAATAATAAAAAGATAAGAAAAAAGATCTCTTTATCTTAAGCCTTTTTATGGGATAATAGTCCTTACCTCACTCTTATTAAATGTCACTAAATACTAGACGGATTTCACACATAGCATAATCAAATCCACCCATTGCTGACAAAAATCCAACCTTGACATAATAAGCTCAAGGAACTCCCAATCTACCATATCATACACTTTACTAATATCAATCTTCAATACAACATTATCATCACTTCCACTAACCTTATTCTTCATAGCATGCAACAACTCAAACCCAATGATAATATTGTAAGAAATTATCTTGCTTCGCACAAAAGTCGATTGAGCCTCAGAAATCCATCCTAGTAATATTTTCTTTAACCTATTAGCCAGCACTTTAACAATAATTTTATAAAGAATATTGTATAAATTTAAGATCCTTCAAGCTAGTAGGATCAGTTAATAGCAATAGTAATGGACTTTGGAAAACTCTCATTATTGAGCCAATTAACACAGCTATTAAAAACATCCATACCAATTATATGCCAAAACTTTTGAAAAAATACAGGAATCATACCATCGGGTCTAAGAGATTTATCTAGATGCATTTAAAATATAGCGACTCAAATCTCTTCCACCAACCAAGGTCGAGTAAGCCACTGGTTATCCTCCACTGACACTTTAGATAAAATTAGATCAATCACTGGCCCATAATCTCCCCTACAACTCGAGATCAAAGAATTGAGAAATATTGATGAACAACTCTTCCCATCTCCTCTTGATTGTTCGCCTAGGATCCATTATCCTTCCGTAAAAGCTCTAATTATATTTATTTTACGTCTAGTCGAAGCATGACGGTCAGAGAAGTTTATTAATTTTTATAAAATTTAAGAATTAATAAATAATATGGTTTAATAGAATTAAAATTTAATTTTACTTTTTAAATTAATAGGAAATATTCATTTTATTATTATTAAAATACAATTGCAAAATAATGTAAAATTTAGGCTAAATGCCGGCCTTTTAATTTAATGAAATAAATTAATTTAAGATGAGAGGTGTATATATACCCTTTCACTTATTGTGCATGTACAACTCAGTCCTAATTCTTTTTCTTAATTCAAATAAACTCAAATTTTATTGAAATTAACTTTTTAGGCCCTCCTTCTAACGGATAATTTAACGCATCCCTTCTTCCGTTTATGTGCGTTGACGTGGCCTTTAATTTTTTTTTTTTATTTTATTATATGCCATTAACTGCCTCCCTCTCTCTCTATCTCATAAATCAGAAACGAATATACAGACGTTAAATAAACAATCATAGATGAAGGAGGATGAGCAGCGTTCATGCTTCCATTGTCATTAACATTCCTACTAAATCCCATCCCCAAATTCAAATCAAGCTCTAAAATATTAACGCCCACTCCATTTTTCCCTTTTCCTTCTAAACCACCTTCATTCTTGTTATTTTCATTGCTAAACAAATGAGCCACCGAAGTTCCTTCTAAACCACCTTCATTCTTGGT